>JAWNPQ010000090.1:795000-1395000 GCA_035047465.1 Drosophila sordidula | reverse complement strand
ACGGCTTTGTGCCGCGTCGCCAGGATAACTGCAATCGCACCTTCGGCTACGGCGAGTGCCTCAGCGGACGCTGCTATCGGCTGGAGAAGCGCTGCGATGGCCTCTTCGATTGCGAGGATGGCACCGACGAGATCGGCTGCCATGTCCGCAACGACACCGAGCTGCTCAATTATCGCAAATATCGCTTCAATCGCGTGCTGCGGCATTACGAGAACGTCTGGCTGTGGAAGGACGTGAACATTGGTCCGCACGGCCGGTATATATTCAATGTGGAGGTGCCCGATCGTCCGGCCTATTGGATGGTCAGCGCGTTCAGCGTGAGTCCCTCCAAGGGCTTTGGCATGCTCAACCGGGCCTTGGAGTATGTGGGCGTCCAGCCGTTCTTCATCAATGTGGAAATGCCGCTGGCCTGTCGCCAGGGCGAGCAGGTGGGCATACGTGTGACCGTGTTCAATTACATGACCACGGCGATCGAGGCCACCGTCGTGCTGCACGGCAGTCCCGACTACAAGTTCGTGCACGTCGAGGAGGATGGCATCGTGCGCAGCTACAATCCGCGCACCAGCTTCGGTGAGCATCAGTTCTTCATCTATCTGGACGCCCAGGGCACGACGGTGGTCTATGTGCCCGTGGTGCCGCAACGTTTGGGCGATATCGAGGTGACGCTGCACGTGGCCACGCTCCTGGGCACGGATACCATTACGCGAACGCTGCACGTCGAATCGGATGGTCTGCCACAGTACAGGCATCAGTCCGTGCTGCTGGATCTCTCGAATCGCGCTTATGTCCTGGAATATATGCACGTGAACGTCACCCAGACACCGGAGATACCCTATCAGGTGGAGCGTTATTTCGTCTACGGCTCGAATCGGGCACGCATCTCGGTTGTCGGCGATGTCGTCGGTCCCATATTCCCAACGATGCCCGTGAACGCCAGTTCGCTGCTGTACCTGCCGATGGAATCGGCGGAACAGAACGCGTTCAGCTTTGCGGCCAACCTGTACACGATCATGTACATGCGCCTGATCAATCAGCGCAACAAGACGCTGGAGAAGAACGCCTTCTATCACATGAACATCGGCTACCAGCGCCAGTTGAGCTTCATGCGCGCCGACGGCAGCTTCTCGCTCTTCCGCTCCGATTGGAACAACTCGGCGTCGTCCGTGTGGCTGACCAGCTACTGTCTGCGCATCTTCCAGGAGGCCTCGTTCTACGAGTGGGAGAACTTCATTTGGATCGATGCCACGATCATTGAGAAGAACATGCGCTGGCTGCTGCAGCATCAGACGCCGGAGGGCGCCTTCTACGAGGTCACCTGGCTGCCGGATCGCAAAATCAATCGCACCAACTTTGCCAGCTATACGAGCCTGCGCAACCGGAATATTACGTTGACCTCGCACGTGCTCATCACGCTGGCCACGGTCAAGGATCTGTCGGGCACGCTGGGCTCGCGTGTCGCGTTGGCCACACAGCGGGCCGTCGCCTGGATCGAACGGAATATGCAGTTCCTCGTGGACACGCCGGAACCGTACGATGTGGCCATTACGGCGTACGCGCTGCAGCTCTGCAATTCACCGATCGCGGAGCACGTGTTCAGCATATTGCGACGGCACGCGCGCACCATTGGCGACTTTATGTACTGGGGCAACCAGGAGCTGCCGCAGCCGCCGCGCAAATTGGAGAACCAAAAGTGGTTCTCGCTGCCCCGCCTGCCCTACGAATATGATTCGCTCAACATCGAGACGACCGCCTATGCGCTGCTGGTCTACGTCGCACGGCGCGAGTTCTTCGTGGACCCGATTGTGCGCTGGCTGAACGCACAGCGGCTGAACGAGGGCGGCTGGGCGTCCACGCAGGACACGAGCGCCGCACTGCGCGCTCTGGTCGAGTACACGGTGCGCTCGCGCATCCGTGACGTCTCCTCGCTGAGCGTCGAGATCGAGGCCTCCTCGCAGGGCGGCAAGACCCAGGAGCTGCACATCGACGACACCAACTTGGCCGTGCTGCAGAGCATTGAGGTGGGTGCCGTGTCTTGTAATATCTAACTATATATATATATATATCTGTTTGTGCTGACAGACTGACTGATGCATGTTCTAAAATTAAATGAAGGTTTTAATTTAAGTCACAACCAGCTAATGTTTATATGTCCATATTAATTCCTATTTCGCGTCACGTAGATACCCGATGCCTGGGGCACCATCAAGGTGCAGGCCAAGGGCGCCGGCTATGCCATACTCCAGATGCATGTCCAGTACAATGTGGACATAGAAAAGTTCCAAACGAAGCCGCCGGTGCCAGCGTTCGGACTGCACACCAAAGCCATATTCCATGGCAGGAATCAGTCGCACATCTCCTACGTGGCGTGCCAAAAGTGAGTTGTCCTCGTCTATATTTTACTTGCTCCATAATGCTTAGCAAACGAATCATTGCAGATGGGTGAACACAAATGAATCGGAGCGTTCCGGCATGGCTGTGCTGGATGTGGCCATACCCACGGGCTACTGGATACAGCAGCAAAAACTGGATAGCTATGTGCTGAGCAATCGTGTGCGCAATTTGCAACGTGCGCGGTATCTGAACCGCAAGATTGTCTTCTACTTTGATTTTGTAAGTGGCACGAGGTGAAAGAAAATGTTTGTCTAATTCACTAATATTTGTTAAATGCACACAGCTGGATCAGGAGGACATATGCGTTAACTTTACCATAGAGCGCTGGTATCCAGTGGCCAATATGTCGCGCTATCTGCCCGTGCGCATCTATGACTACTATGCGCCTGGTAAGTGATTGTCTCAAGGGCAAGCTTAAGACATCATTTCAAATATTTGTCACTCTCCACAGAGCGTTTCAACGAATCCATTTTCGATGCGCTGCCCACATATCTGCTGAATATATGCGAGGTATGCGGCAGTTCGCAGTGCCCTTACTGCTCCATCTACAATATGGGCTGGCGTGCCTCCATGTCCGTATCGCTGTTATTCTTCAGCGTGTTTATTTATCTGCTCCGCAGTCGTACGCATCTAGTGCTCAACACGCTCCATCTGCTCACCTAGAAGAGGCAAATGTCTAGCAGTCCAAAACCCCACAAAAAAACAATCAAACAAACACAAAAAAGCATGTTAGCTCATCATTAGCTTTGATTTCGATTGAGTGTTGAGTTTTATAGTTGGTTTTATTTTCTAATTATTTTATTGTATTTTTGTTTTTACCGAAAATTGCATTCCGTCCAATAATGCCACTGGCGGCATTTGTTTTTTTTTTGTGTTCAATTACTAGAGTTTTATTATTTTGTAATCGACGTTTAAGCGTAATCTCTCGAAACATGTACAAAAAAGAACATCATCCAAATGGACATCATACAAATGGATTATAGCCCCCATTAAGAATCAAATTTGATGTACACAAACCATAAACATATATAGCAATTTAGTGTCTTAGCATTCAGTTATATTATAAGCTAACCGAATTGGATCCCGAATAGAGTCCTTGCCTTAACTCCAGCTGGGGCGCTACAAGCGCCGTCTTAAACGACAAATGAAATAACGAAAGTGTCTTTTTTAAAATCACAAATTGCCTTTATTAGATTTTAGAAATCGATAGCGAATATACATATCTTTCTTTTTTAGTTTTTGATACAGTATGTCTATCAATATGGAATTTCTTATCTAATATATTTAATCGGAATGTTTATTTTTGTAAAAGAATGCTGATAATGATAGCGTTGAAAGCGACCGTCCAACACATTTATGTTTTAAATAATGCAACAAATGAATCTAACTAGTGTTAAGTTTTATACGTATTTGTATTTTTGACAAAAACAGTTTACGATATTGCTTTTTGTATATTATATACGAACTATATAGCCATGTACCGTGTAGCTAACCACTCGCAAAAATCAAGTACTCCGTCCCTCCTTAATGGTAAGAGAATGTAATGAATCTATCAAGTGAAATGTATTTTACGTTTTTTATTTAACGAGAAGAAACTTAAATAAATTAAAAATTAACGAATTGCGTCAACCCTACATTTTATTTACTACTGCAAAAAACTTGGGATTGAAGAAGAAATAAATATAATTTATTCATATTGCATAATACTTAAATGTAATTCGGTAAATTGTTCGATAAATGCTATATACAGTAATATAAAATGCTAAAATACGAAAATAACAATATAATAAAATCTACGTTTTGCGAAAACTAAGCAATATTGGTGAAATGGCCTCCAAACAATCCATGATATCCTTGCGCGATTTGGCGCCGGTAAAGACAACCTTGCCATTGACAAAGATGAGCAGCACAATGCGCGGCTTGACCATACGATAGATGAGACCCGGAAACATTTCCGGCTCATAGGAGCTAAACTGTCCGTGCACCTGATTTAGATTCTCCAAGCGTATGGGAAAACGCAGATCGACAGTGGCCACAATATTCTGCAGTTTGTAGTCCGCGAATTTAACCGGGAAGCCAAGTTTTTGGAGAATACGCGCAAACTTGCGAGAGCCCATATTCGCCTCCGTTTCGTTGCGGGCGCCCGTGCAGATCACCTTGCCGGTGCGAAAGATGAGCGCCGTGCAGCGAGGGGAATGCATGCGCATGATGACCCCGCGAAAGCGTTTTGGCGTATACTCCGAGTTGCGAGTGCGCGAATTAATGGTCTTCAAGTCCAGTTCACAGTCCACGGAAAAGGTAGCCACAATGTTTCTAAAAGACAACAACGTAAGACATTGCCGCAGAAGCTGTTTTAACGATAGCTTACTGTAATTTGATTTCATGTTGTGCATCTTTGGGCTCGGTCAGCACGGCCGGCTGTTGCGGCTGGAGTGTGCTGTGAGGATTGTTGCTGTTATTTGAGGTTGACGCATTGGGATCCGGGTCACCAATTTTGAAATGAAATTGCATCTTTTGATTCAGTTTTATAATTTAATTTTAGCTAGAATATTTCACAGGGCTAAACAAAAACACGCCATGCAAGTAAACAGTGTTGTCCTATTGCAGGAAAATGGGATAAATGTCAGCGCACATGCTATGCGAGAATTTATCAATAAAATAGTAAGCGTCGCCTATTTATTTATGTAGGCAATATAAAACCTAATAATATTTGTACGCATTATGATTTTTATCAAATGTACTTAAATTTAATATTTAATTTTTGTGGAAATTTGCAATCAGTTTACCAACACTGCACAGCTGTGCACGAAAGGTGTGTCACACAACTCTCAAAAATTATACGTCTTCCATTTTCGTTACATACGTAAACAAAGAATACGCCACAACAAAACTACCGCTAAATCAAGTACCAAAGCAAGCGCACCGCTGACAGTCGCAAAGCAATCGAACTTGAAGAAGAAGACAAGCGAGACCAAAAAAAAGGGACGTCAGAGTTAAAAAAATGTCGGCGCACAGCGGAGGTACGGATTGGAACTCGGTTGTAAAACCACTTTTATCAAACCGTACAAGTGCTTTAAACAAAAATGAAATATCAAATTTATTAAAAGCTATAACGAGATGGTGAGTGCATATTAAATTAATACTGAAAAATGCGATTATAACGCCAAATGGCGCAGTTGAAAAATTCGCTTGCAAGGTGACTTGCAAAATTAAATATGGCGACCCGCCGTGTGATGAAACTCAAAGTTTTGCCAATTTGATTTTTTGTAATTTTTCCCAATTTGATTTTTACAGCGAACATGATTTTTTCGATGATGAAAGCAATTACACACAATTTTACACAGCATTTGCGGCTCTGGCGGCCGATAAGCTCATGCAAATCAAGTCAAGTAAGTTTTGCACCCTACTGCACCCTTTCGTAATGATTTTTTCCCCCTGCAGAGCGCAACAAAAGAGAATTTGCTAGAGAAATGCAATTTTTTAACGCATGACTCACGCAATAAGCTTATATATTTATATATGCACACACTCAGCTATGCGTTTGCTTTGCTTTGTCAGTGTTTTATTTATTTATTTATTTGTGGTTTCTGCTTTTTTTTTCTCTCAGTATGCCAGACGCAAATTGCCCAGCTGCACGATGCCAGCGCGGTGCTCATACGTTTCATACTCTTCAGGCTGGCGAAGGTCTCTGTGTATGAGATCAAATGGCTGCTGGTCGCACTGAAAATGTTGTGCGAGGGTCGCGAGAGCGTCACCAGCGGCAGCTCTACGGGCACCATACAGTTCGATTACAATGCCGTGGCGGCGATCATGAAGAGCGCCAAGCATCCGGAGTCGACCAGCAAGAGCATCGGCAGCAGCAGCAGCAGCAGCGTGGCCAGCACTGGCCAGGCCGGCACTGAAAAGGATTCGCCCAAATCGGAGATAAAGCGCTCGCGTTCAGATCTCTCAACGGTCATATTGCAACAGTTGCTGGCGCCACTCGAGCCCGGTAAAATGACCTGGGTGCCATTGAGCGAGGAGATCAGCGATTGCACCGTAAGCAATTGAAAATGTTTATTTTATTATACTCTTGACATGTGTAATTGAGTCAGGCATCTCTGATACCACAGTCTATGTACAATTACACTTATGACTGACGGCTCTGAGGTTAATCCTTGATAGTCGCCTAATTTCAAAGGTGTCGAAGTCAACTATTTGCAGCAGTTAATCTGCCATATAGTTCTTATCAACATTAAACTTTCAATTCATAGGGTTCCTTATTATGAACAATCGGCCGGAAATGTAGGGAATGGATGACAAACTTTTTCTTTTCTTAAAATATGCTCCTAACTATTTTATTATATTGCTAACATTTAATCAAGATTATGCAACAATAGACTACAGTATCTTTTAACTTCTATAGGAATGGGACAATTTATTTTCTTTTATGAAAAATCAATTATTTGATGCTTTTACGAAGAATTAATTACTGCATACAATTTAATAACCCCAATAAACTTGTCTATTGCGCAGGAACAATTACTGGCAGCCAATGTCGAGTACTTTCAGGAACAAAACGGCGTAGACACGCTGCTCGACGTGGGCGTTGGACTGCCCATACTCAATCGCTATCGCTGCAAATACCAGGAGGCAATTGTGGGCGGCAAGCCGCTGTATCTGCCGCTAACCCAGGTGGAGGCCAGCGCCGTCAAATCGGCCATGGCGCACATGCTGACCGATCTGTCCATACTGGGACAGGCGCACTCGCTGATCGCACTGCAGCCGCTGACGCCGAGTCGCATCGAGAAGCTGTCGATGTGCGGCATTGCAGCGCTCTACAATGCTGTGCTCACCTCGATAGCGGCCAGTGTGCTGAGCATGTGCCAGGCGAGCAGTGGATCCCAGAAGCAACAGCAGCAGCAGCAGCCGGCTGCATCGACCAGTCAAGGCAGCGGCGCTGGCGCCGGTAACAGCAATGTTTCGTCCAGCGCCAAGGATCACGATGATTTCGATGAACAGGCCTGCACCATAGTGAACAAGGCGCTGGAGATCTATACGAGCATTGGCGATATGTTTAAGGCCGCGGCACGCATGCATGTCTATCAGAATCATTTGTGCTACGGCTCCTGGCTGCTCATCAGTGGCATTCAGGGCGCCATGGGCGCATCTGGCAGCAGCACGGCAACGGGCAAAACGTCGGCCAGCGCAAGCGAACAAACAACGGCCACGCCCAGCACGCCCATAGCGCGTGTGAATCTGTTCAAAGTGCAGCAAGGATTCGGCGAACTGAACGCCGCCATAGCCAATCATAGTATTAAGCTGCTCTCCGAGCTGATTGATGATCTGAAAATTGAATCTGCCTGCGGAACGGCGCCGGCAAATGCTTCCAGCAGCAGCTGCCTGGACGTGGAGCCGGCACAATTTGACATACTGCAAAATTACACGGCACTGCAGCGTATTGTGCGCGTCTTGAATACCGCCACACTGCATCAGCTTTTCACCTTCCTGGCAACGGTAGCCTACCGCAAGGCGTGCACCTTGAAACGGGCCAATACCAAAGATCGCACCGAATGCGAACCGATTAGTTACTCCGATTCGACGACCTATTTCAATGATTCGCTCTCCTGTTCGGACAACTCGGAGGAGGATGACAGCGAAAGCTATTTGGGCCATTGGTTCAAGGAGACGCTGTCGCCGGAAACCCATGACGACAATGCCAATACGTGCACCCAGGAGCGCAGCGGTGAACAAAAATCAGCGCTAGTTCCGAAACTGGACGAACCGCATGAATATCTAGACTTGGCCGCAGATATATTCTGTTTCCTGGATCAATTCCTGGCCAATCGATATGCGTACTTGCAGCGCTATGTGAAGGCTGGCGTCAGCGATCAGCAAATGCTGCTCATGGCCAATATTATCAAAGACTTTGATCGTGATGTTATGCGCCAGGAGGCTGGTGGCGCCAGCGCTAGCGGCGCCGGCGAAGGCAGCTGTTCCAATTGGCAAACGGCCATGATACGCTTCTCGGGCGCTGCTGGACGTTATATACACAATTTGATCTCGACATCGTTGCTCTCGGAGCAGCTACAATCAAATCTGTTGCAGCACTTGTCCATCTCACCGTGGTCCACCGATACGAACAGTTGGCCACTGCAAGTCTATCCCAGCACGTTGTCTGTGCTCGTCCAGATACTGCTGTTGAAGCCAACACAGGAAAAGGAGGCGGCCTGCTTGTCCGTCTGGCATCGCCTGATCAACACCCTCGTCGAGGGCGTCTGTTCGTCGTCCAATGCCAGCGATACGGACTATGAGGATTTGAATATAGAACACGCACAGCTGTTGCTCTTCCTGTTCCATTCGCTAAATCTGATGCAGAAGAAATCGATACTGCTGCTAACCGCCGGAGGTGTCATACGCTGCGCCGATGTCTGTCGCGGCATCAGCGCCGAGCGGCCCGTGCGCAATAGCCAGATGATGCTGCTCAGCCGTCTGTTGCTCTTTTTGGAGTATCTGATGAAGCACCTGTATAATGCACCGCCCGAGCTGCTCGATCAGGTGCGCTGGAATCTGTTTAGCGTGAGCAGCATGCCGGATACGCAAAAGATAGCCGATCTACTGAATAGTCGCACCAAACTGACCACCTATTGCCGTCAGGACATTGAGGAGAAGTTTCGCAATTCGACTGTGGGCGACATAAACTCAAGTAAGGCGGCATTTTTGGGCCATTCCTGTTACCAAATTAACTACTTTTGTAACTATGTTTTGCAGGCATTCGACCCACTTTCTATTCGTTGGTCACCACGGATCCAGCGAAGCCGTACTGGGCGCAGGAATTCAAATTGGATGGTCTAGCCTGGAATTTTATACTGTGCACACCCGATAAGCTCAAGTATCCATTGCTGGTGGATGCACTCATTGATATACTGGCCATTACGGACATGTCAGCGCACACCAGGGACAAGGATAATCTGCATAATCTGTGCGCCATGCAGTATTGCTTTAGCATTACCTGGAAACTGCTGCTCGGCCTGCCGCCATCCACATCGCACGTGGAATCCTTGAAGGCGGAGCGTGCGCCCAATCTGCACTCGCTGCTTTGGAGCATACGCTGCCCGTTGGCCCGGTCGCATTACCTCGTGGTCAACAGCCTCATCAAGCAGGGCATGTACACACAGTACGCGGAGTCCTTGTGGGCCCAGGTGGGCGACCACACGGCGGACATACGCTACAGCATCAAGCAGACTATGCTGGGCGTGGAGGCGTTCAATAAGCAGCTGAAAAAAGGTATAAACAGCCTAGCAGGCATTAATGACTATTTTTTTTAAATGTAAATTTGATTATTCTATTTATTCCTTGACACTCACCGTTATTAATATACTTATGTACTCCCTGCTTAGCCTCGCCAAATCCTCGTCTCTCCGATCTGATTCTGCTCGATGCCGTGGTTGCGCACATGCAGGCTGTGGCCTGGGCCGATAAGGAGGGCTACAAGCTGCATCGCAAGGAGAGCGACAGCGAGAGCATCACGTCCGAGAGTCGCGAACGTGACAACTCCGGCGCTGCCACCGATCCGGAGGTGTACTCCTCCAGCGAGTCGATCGATGATCACCACTCCAAGTTAACGGAGGAGAACATACTCACGCCGGGCGAGCTGCTCGAGCGCACACAGCTAAGCAATGAGCTGCTGGTCAAACTGATGGAGGCCTACGGTCTCATCTCGAATATTGTCCGCGTTCAGATGCTGAAGCAGCTGTCCAGCAGCACGCCGGAACAGGCACTCAATCTGATTGTGCCCATTGTGAGCGACAAGCCGGCGATTATGCTGGAGCTGCACGTGGCATTCCTGAAACTGCTGCCGAACGAGGACAAACAGTTGATAGCCAACGAGTGGCCCAAGTGTCTGCTGGTCAACGATGATGCCTTCAATGGGAAACAGCATCCCGTGGAGCCCTACACCCTAAACGTGATCGATGCGCACATCACCGAGCTGACCAAGTCCAACACCTACACAACGCTGCACACGCTGAAGCATTGCCTGAAATCGATACTCAATCTGCTGGAACTGATGCTGCCCTACTGCACGGCCATTAGCGAGGTGGAGATGAAGCTGAAGCCCATGCTGATCGCCTCCATGATGGACATGCGCACCGATTATCTCCAGAGCCAGAGCGAGCAGTGTCTGCGCGAAATGCTGCACGGCCTGACCAACGAGGCGCACAAGCAGCTGCTCTTCGAGCACATGATCGGACACTGCTATCACATGCTGATCGACTTTGCCGCCGAGCTCAAGCAGCCGTCGGCGCTGCCGGCCGCTGAGCAGGAGCAACGTGCGCTCTTCAACGAGTCCATGTTGTTTGCCGTGCTGAAGACCATGATTAAAATGCTGGACGTGACGACGGCTGTGCAGGCGATGCGTCAGTTCTTCAAGGAGCAGCGTGCGGGCAGTTTGACCACCTTGCTGCTCTCGTTTACGGGCACCTCGCTGCCGCTGAGCTATGCCCGGAAAATGCTGCAGTTTGTGGAGCGGCTGTTCGAGCAGGCCACCCAGCTGGAGGCACATTTCCAGCATGAGGAGCTGGTCGAGTGCTTCGCCGAGCTGGCCAGCGTGGATGTGGCACGTCTAAAGCTCTGGCTGGCGCACATTATATACGGCCCGAACGTGGTCAGCGCCGCGGCCAACAATAGCAGCTGCGAGGCCTCGTGCAAGCTCCTCACCAGCATTATGCAGCCCTCGAGCAGCTCCAGCAGCAATGCCCAGACGCCCACCAATATGGCCACCGTTTCGGCCATGCCGAGCATCTCGGATCAACTGGATGCCATGGACATCGACTACGATTGCGCCGGCGCTGGCAATGCGGCCCCGAATACATCGCAAATCCTGAGTCTCTGGCAGGGCAACAATCAGCCCAACAACCAATCGGAGGACTCCTCGCAGGCCTGCGACCAGCAGAGCGCCAGCGCCAGCGCTCAGCCACGCAACGGTTCGCTGCTGTTGAGCTTCATTAAGTCGCTGGTGCGCGATCAGCCGGCGGCGGCACAGTTGGCGCCGCCGCTCTTCCAGGCGCTGCTGCAGCTCGGCCAGACGCTGATAACGCCGCCGCAGGATGGCTGCGATTTTGCGGATGTGCTGCAGATAATGGTAACGCTGGCGGATGCGTCGCCCGCACGCGGTCATGTGGCGCTGTTCAACACGACGCTGCTGTGGCTCGAGCTGGCCAAGCTCCAGCTGCCGGACAAGCAGCTGCGTCACGCCGAGAACGTGAGCGCCCTGCTGCGCTATCTCAGCGAGCTGCTGCAGGGCATTGGCTATCGGGGCAGCAGGCAGCATATGCCGCCCTGGGACGATGAGCTGCAGTCGGACATCGATGAGATGTACGATGAGCTGGTGGACGAGCAGCAGGAGCAGGATTCAATGCTCGACGACTCCGATGAGGACACGCTGAACAACAAGCTGTGCACGTTCTCGCAGACCCAAAAGGAGTTCATGAACCAGCACTGGTATCATTGCCACACCTGCAACATGATCAACACCGTCGGCGTTTGCTCCGTTTGCGCCCGCGTCTGTCACAAGGGTCACGATGTCAGCTACGCCAAGTACGGCAATTTCTTTTGCGATTGCGGCGCCAAGGAGGACGGCTCCTGCCAGGCCCTGAGCCGCCGCCTGCCCACCAGCGGCTGCGATGCACGCGATGGCTATGTCGCCGCCCATATGAGCCTGTTGGCTGCCGGCAAGAAGCGCCCGTCGCCGCCCACCCAGGTGCGCAAGGAGTCGCTGAGCAACGAGCGGATTGCCCTGCTCGGCAAGCTGCTGGAGCCGCATCGCGAGGCACTCCAGCATCCGGATCAGTGGCTGCTCGTCGTCCGCTGCATTCTCGAGTATTTCGATGTGCTGTTGCCCTCGATTCGCGAGAACTGCACGCTCTACTCGATTGTCGGCTGCCACAAGCGCGCTACGGCCGCCCTGGAGCGACTGCATCAGCTGGAGCAGAGTTTCCAGGTGCGTAGCTAGGCATATTTTATCTAGTAGTAGAATGCATTTAAATCGCTGAAGACTTTTCGGGTGCCAACAGCTGATTTCTTTTCTCTAGACTCCCTCGCATCGATATATATCGATTTTCTTACTCACTTTTTTCAGCATATTTTGGAGATTATAAGAGCTAGAGACACCAACTTTAACATAATATTCAAGAATATTTCGTTCTACCTTCAAAATGAAGAAATTTGTAAAAGTAGGATCTAAGTTAGGATCTAGGCATAGTATTATATCAAAGACTCAATGTGGGATATTTTTACCCATTGAAAATGGCTAAAAAGGGTATATTGAACTCGCCCCAAAATTGGTAAAAACGCCATTTAAGTATTACAGACTTGTGCTTTGGTTTGTACGTACATTTGGATGCTCTTTTTAAGCCCTGAAAATTTTATAAAGATCAGTGGGAGGTTAAGAAGAGCCCCTAAATTTGTCTATGCATGAATTACAAGGGGGTTAAATTATAGGTAACGATAGCTGGCAGTTGGGTTCGGGGTGGGTATCTCCTAGTCTTTCACTTATTCACATATTAATACTCATTTTTTTTAGGTCACCGATCAGCTAATGTTCGCCACGTTGGGCTCCCAGGAGGGCGCCTTCGAGAACGTGCGCATGAACTACTCGGGCGATCAGGGCCAAACGATCAAGCACCTGATCTCGTCGGGCGTGGTGCGCCGCGTCGCCTTCTGCTGCCTGTCGTCGCCGCACGGCAGGCGCCAGCAGCTGGCCGTGTCGCACGAGAAGGGCAAGGTGACCATATTGCAGCTGTCGGCGCTGCTGAAGCAGGCGGATGCCTCCAAGCGTAAGCTGACGCTCACCCAGCTCAGTTCGGCGCCGATTGCGTGCACGGTGCTCTCGCTGGCCGCCAATCCGTGCAACGAGGACTGCTTGGCCGTCTGCGGTCTCAAGGAGTGCCACGTGCTGACCTTCTCCAGCAGCGGCAGCACCAACGAGCACATTGTGGTCACACCCCAGCTGGACAACGGCAACTACATCAAGAAGGCCGTCTGGCTGCCTGGCTCCCAAACACTGCTGGCGCTGGTCACCTCGGACTACGTGAAAATCTACGATCTGGCCCTGGATGCGTACAGTCCGAAATACTATTATCTGGTGGCCGTGGGCAAGATACGCGATTGCACCTTCATGTACCAGGAGGGAGCCTACTATATGCTGACCTTCGCCAGCAGCGGCTATATCTATTATCAAAGCCTGGACGAGCAGAGTCTCGCCGTGCACGGTGATTTCTATGTGACCAACACGCTGGAGCTGAGCCATCACCACATCAAGGATGTCAATGGCCAGGTGGGCGGCGGCGGCGTCTCCATTTACTATTCGCACGCGCTGCAGTTGCTCTTCTATAGCTATGCGTCGGGTCGCAGCTTTGTCTCCCCGCTGACGAACGTCAATCAGGGCGTCAAGGGCATCTATCACCTGGACACCAATTCGGCCGTTACCAAATCCTCGTCGAAGGGTCCGCTGCAGCCGCTGGTGCAATGGACCGAGGTAGCCGGACATCCCGGCCTGATCTATGCCAACATGCAGACCTCGAATAATCCGATTATATTGATGCTCACACCCGAGCTCATCTACATGCAGGAGATCAAGGCACAGTCGGCCAAGTCGCGGATCATGGACGTGGTGGGCATACGCCATTCCGTGGCCGGCACCGAGAAGACGACGCTGCTGCTGCTCTGCGAGGACGGCAGCCTGCGGATCTTCTCCGCCCAGCCGGAGCACACCAGCTTCTGGCTGTCGCCACGCGTCCAGCCGCTGGGCAATCAGCTGTACTCCGCCACGCTGCTGGCGAAGAGCGCCAGCTCCTTGTCCGCCACCAGCCCCAAGTTGGCCAAACCCAACAAGCTGCCACGCAAATCCGCCGGTGTGCAGCAGAAACAACTGACGGCTGGCGGCGTGCCCGTGTTTCCCATCGATTTCTTCGAGCATTGCAACATGCTCGCCGACGTGGAGTTCGGCGGGAACGATCTGCTCCAGATCTACAACAAGCAGAAGCTGAAGACGCGTCTGTTCTCGACGGGCATGTTTGTGGCCAGCACGCGTATTAACGGCTTCACGCTGGAGGTGCTCAACAACGATCCGAACATGGTGATGGTGGGCATACGCGTCCTGCTGGGCACACAGGATACGCAGCGTGCGCCGCTCTCGGTTAGCGTCTTGGGACGGACGATAGCCACGCCGGTGCGACGGGCACGCTGGTTCGATATACCCCTGACGCGTGAGGAGATGCTCCAGTCGGATAAGCTGCTCAAAGTGTGCTTTGCCAAATCCCAGGATCCCGAGCACGTGACGCTGCTCGACTGCATCGAGGTGTACGGCAAGTCGAAGGAGCTGGTCGGCTGGCCGGACGACACCGAGGAGCTGCCGGCCACTGTGGGTGGCGCCGCCAGTGCAGCGACGACCGTTGCCTCGCCCGCCAGTGCGGCCAACTTTGGTGAAGGCTTCAATTCCATCACCCAATTGGATCGCATGTGCACCCATCTGCTGGAGGTGCTCGACTGTGCGCTCCACTTGCTCGGCAACGGTGGCGCCGTCGCCGCCGCAATGCGCCAGAAGGCTGTGAAGACGGCGAGTGCTTTGTTGTTGCTGCCCACACCGAATCCGGTGCAGACCCAGGCACGCTATGTGCTGGCCACGCTGTACGGCAGCCGGAGCGCCTACCATGGCTACAAGGATAGCGTCCTGCTGCAGTTTGTGCACGGCGAGCTGCTGGCAATGCAGCCGAAGCTGACGCAGTTGGACACGCTGCAGGACATCGATCCGGAGGCGTTCTATCGGCTCATACTGCTGGTGCGCGGCATTGCCAACGCGCGTCCGCTGTCGCTGGCGAAGATTTGCGCCGAGTGCAGCTACGATATTGTGCCCGCATTGATGGCCATCGTGCTGGAGCTGCACAAGGTGACGCCCGCGTTGGACGAGCCCACGAATATTGTGCGACGCGGCCTCTGCCAGACGGAGACGATTGTGCACTGCCTGGTGGAGATCATGTACGGGCTGGCGCTGGCCGATGCCAACCAGGTGGGCCGCATGACCAAGTACTTCATTGAGCTGCTCAAGCACGACGCGAGCGTGATCAGCCACAGCGCCAAGGAGGCGCTCATCCTGCTGCTCAGCGCGCGCATGAAGCGACGCAAGGTCGCCGTTGTGACCACGCCGCCCGCCTGCTCGACGCCCACGCCCTCAACGTCGGCCATCAGCAGCAGCAATCTGAGCGCTCTGCAGGGCGCCGCCTCGCAGGCGGCCAGCGACATCATTGAGGAGGCCGCCGCAGCGGCCGTGGAAGCCGCCGCCGGCATTGGCGCCAGTGTTGATGTGCTCATGGACCAGGACGGAGCGGGCGGCAATCAGCAGCAGCAGCAGCAGCAGCAACAGCAACATCAGCAGCAGCAGCAGCAGTTGCTCAATCTGGAGGCATTCATGGGCGGCGGCTTTCCGCGGCTGCTCGGCCTGCCCGAAGATGCCGACGATGAGGCCATCATGGACATTGCCATTGCGCTCAGCCTGCAGCAGCACGGCGGCGACGCGAACGCGCTGCAGTCTCTGCAGCAGGGCCTGGCCAATTTACAGGGTATACGCCTGGGCTCAGCGGCCGTGGCCAATGCGGCCGCCAGCGGCGATGCCGCCGGCTCCGATGACGATGAGGGCTCCAATGTGGCCACCGATGGGTCCACGTTGCGCACCTCGCCGGCCGAGCCGGCGGGCAGCGGCGGCTCCGAGAGCGGCGGCAGCGGCGTCGAAAGCATCGGCGGCACCTCGGCGCGCAGCAGCAACTTTGGCGACCACGCGAACGCCTCGCCGCCGCGCCAGAGCAAGGACCAGGAGCAGCCGGGCACGAGCGGCGGCTGTGTCGCCGCACTCAGCGCCATGAGCAGCAGCGAGGACATCGAGATCAACGAGGACGAGAAGCTAAGCAAACTGCACGACTTGAGGTGAGTGGTGGGAAATAGATAGATATATACAACAGGGCAAACTATTTCCCATAAGAATCGATTTATTCAGGACACAATTGGAACCTGACTTGGCAGCAAAAATTGCGTTTTCAGATTTGTCTAATTAGAATTATTTCGAGTTCAATTTAACGGTGACTCGAATTAATGTAAACTCTGAACCATTAGCCAAAAAATCTTTGTCTATCAAAATCAATTAAGGTAGTTTAAAATAAGATTATTTAGGGTACAATTTCAGCATAAGTTTGAACCATAAATTGCATTTTCAGATTTAAATGCGGACTTGATTTATAGGTTAAATCATGAACAAAATTTCATTTCCTATAAAAATCCGTTCAGTTTTGGCAAAGTATGTACCTAATTCTCTATGGTATTATTTTAGGGTACACTTTAAAGTTGAATTTGGACCAAAAGTTGTGCGTCCCAATTTGAATACAGAATTATTCTAGAAACCAAACCAAACCATTAACAAAAAGTCATTCCACATCTTAATCGGTTCTCTGTCTATATAAAAATATTTGGGTAAAAATATAACATATAACTTGGACCAAACAAATTGTGTATCCAGATTTAAATGCATAATTAATATAGGGACAGAGTTAAGATACTTTTAATGCCTATATAATACTGAATTACTCATAACTATAATAAATATCATTATCTATTATACCCCTCCACAGAATTGCCGTGCTGGAGAGCATTATCGAGCATCTGGGCACATTTGATCTGTGCAACGGCCTGCAGGCTATACCGCTGATCCAGGTGATACTCATGCTGACTACAGACCTCAATGGCAACAACGAGCGGGATCAGCAGGTGCTGCAGGATCTGCTCGCCGCGCTCGTGGAGTACGTGGAGATAGGCAAACGTGGCGCGGCCACCAGGGTAAATGAAAACTGCAATTGAATCGCAAAATCCAATTGATTAATCGATCTGTCATTTTGTAATATTGCAGATGGAAACAAAGTGTCCCGGCAATGAGGTGCGTCTGGCGCTGCTCTCGCTCTTCGGCGTCATGATGGGCAAAACCAAGTCCAAGCAAACGGGCACCACATCGCCGCCACATCAGTTCAAGGATAACAGCTCCTTTGTGGCCGGCACCACGGCGAATGTGCTGAGCAAAAGCGGCGCGTTCGTCTATGCTCTGGAGGCTCTAAACACGCTGCTGGTGCACTGGAAGCAGGTGCTCGGCGATCCCTATGCTGCCGGCGGCGCTGGAGTCGCCCAGGCGGCAAGTGGGATAATTAGCGGCACCGGAACAGCCGGCCAGTTATTGAAGCCGATCAAACATGGCCCCAAGCCGGACATATCGATACTCATACCGCACAACTATTTGAAAAACTATCCCGATATTTTTGAATCGTACGATGCACTGCTCACGGAGATCATTGTCCGTCTGCCGTATCAGATACTGCGCCTGAGCAGCGCCCATCCGGATAACTATGACAGCGGCTTCTGCGAGGCCATGACCTTTACGCTCTGCGAGTACATGATGCTAAATCTGAATGCGCTGCTGCGTCGCCAGGTGCGCAAGCTCCTGATGTACATCTGCGGCAGCAAGGAGAAGTTCCGCATGTATCGCGATGGCCACTCGCTGGACGCGCACTTCCGTGTGGTGAAGCGCGTCTGCAGCATAGTCAGCAGCAAGGTGAGCATTAAATTGGATTTAAGCCCTTAGAGGATTAGCTAAATATCGTATTGTTGCCTTCACAGAACGGCGCTCCATATAACGCCAATCCGCCGCTGCTCAGCTACGATGCGCTGGTGGAGCTAACCGAGCATTTGCGCACCTGCCAGGAGATTAGCCAAATGCGCACCGGAAACTGGCAAAAGTTCTGCGTGGTGCACGAGGATGCGCTGGCCATGCTCATGGAGATTGCCTGCTATCAGCTGGACGATGGCGTTTCGCCCATTATTATTCAGCTCTTGCAAGCGGCTGTCTGCAATATACCCCAGCCCATAGCTGGCATCAAGCAGCAACAGCAGCAGCAGCAGCAGCAGCAGCAAACGCAGCAGGCCTCAACGAGCGGCAAGCTGCGCAGCGATCGCGAGAAGAGCGAGGACACCGATACCGCCTACTATTCCAAATTTGATCCGGCCCAGTGCAGCACGTTCGTGCATCAGATCTTTCGCTATGCCAGCGATGCGCTCATCATCCGCTTTGTGCGCATCTTCCTGCTGGAGAACAATGTCAGCCAGCTGCGCTGGCAGGCGCACAGCTTCATGACGGGTCTCTTCGAGCACGCCAATGAGCGCCAGCGCGAGAAGTTGCTCACCATCTTCTGGAATCTGTGGCCCCTGGTGCCCAGCTACGGTCGTCGCACGGCTCAATTTGTCGATCTGCTCGGCTATTTGACGCTCAGCACGCGCAGCATTACGGAACGTTTGCCGGAGTTTGTGTCCCGAGCCGTGGAGGTGCTGCGCCAGCAGAATGAGCTCATCTGCAAGCATCCGAATGCGCCCATCTACACCACACTGGAGTCCATACTGCAGGTGAGTTGCTGGCATATTGCTGAGCGTGCTCGACCAGCAGATACCGTGTAGTTAGCTTCGCAACATGCATAAAATAACAAAATCGATATTTATCGATTTCGGGAATATCGGTTGATAAATTGTTGATTTAAAAAAATAACCAAAAAAACTATAGTTATCGGTTTATCGAAAATATGAGATGTTTAGCTTTTATAATTTCAAATATCAGGTAAGTTACTCAAAAAATCGATAGTTATCGGTTTTGAGAAAAGGAGCAGTTATCGAAAATATAAGAAAATTTTATAGTAAGGCTGGGCTTTTATAATCTCCGTGATTAAAAAAGTTGACGTAGAGGGATATAGCTAGTTTTTATTGCTGATCAAGTATATATAACTTTATGAGTTTGTATAAGTCTTCCTCTGCCTGTTACATAAATTTGGACTAGTACATAATAAATGGGTTTAAGGTATGCTAAAGACAAGCATAAATAGTAAAAATGAAAGATGGATGATTAAAGAACGTATAGAATATCGATTGGAAGTCACATTTGAATAGGTATTTGTATAATCGTACCAAAAATCAGATAACAACGGTGGTCTCTGAGGAGACAAGTCTGATTTGGCTTTTCATTGTGAATAGTTACTGATTAAATGTAAACCTAATTGACTCCAGGTAAATGGCTACTACTTGGAATCGGAGCCGTGCTTGGTGTGCAACAATCCGGAGGTGCCCATGGCGAACATTAAGCTGCCCTCGGTCAAGTCGGACTCGAAGTACACCACGACCACCATGATCTACAAGCTGGTGCAGTGCCACACCATATCCAAGCTCATCGTGCGCATTGCCGATCTCAAGCGCTCCAAAATGGTGCGCACCATCAACGTGTACTACAACAATCGCAGCGTGCAGGCCGTCGTCGAGCTCAAGAATCGTCCGGCGCTGTGGCACAAGGCGCGCTCCGTCTCGCTGCAGTCGGGTCAGACTGAGCTGAAGATCGATTTTCCGCTGCCGATCACCGCGTGCAATCTGATGATCGAATTTGCGGACTTCTACGAGACTGTCAGCGGTTCCAGCGAAAACCTGCAGTGTCCACGCTGCAGTGCAGCGGTGCCGGCGTATCCGGGCGTTTGTGGCAACTGCGGCGAGAATGTGTTCCAGTGCCACAAGTGCCGTGCCATCAACTACGATGAGAAGGATCCGTTCCTGTGTCACTCGTGCGGCTTCTGCAAGTATGCCAAATTTGATTTCAGCATGTACGCGCGCGTCTGTTGCGCCGTCGATCCGATCGAGTCCGCCGAGGATCGCGCCAAGACTGTTCAGCTGATACACAGCTCGCTGGAGCGCGCCGATCGCATCTATCGCCAGCTCTTGACCAACAAGCAAATGCTCGAGCTGCTCATCCAGAAGGTCGCCGAACATCGCAGCAGCGATCGCCTCGTCGAGGACAACATGGGCAGCGTGCACAGCACCTCGCAGGTGAACAAGATCATACAGCTGCTCGCCCAGAAATACTGCGTCGAATCGCGCACCAGCTTCGAGGAGCTCAGCAAGATTGTCCAAAAGGTCAAGGCGTGTCGCAGGTGAGTCCGAATGCGGTCCACTCCAAGTTGATCAATAATTAAGCTGCTGTTGCTTTTGTTTCCAGCGAACTGGTTGCCTACGACCGCCAGCAACAGGATCAGCCGGCAGTCAATATGCCCTCGGGCGCCGAGTCGGCGCACACCACGAATCGCTGCTACGGCTGCGCCTTGGCCTCCACCGAGCAGTGTCTGACGCTGCTGCGCGCCATGGCCTACAACTACGACTGTCGCGTCGGCCTCTACAGCCAGGGCCTGGTCGCCGAGCTGGCCGAGCACAATCTGCGTCGCGGCACGCCGCAAATCCAGGAGGAGGTGCGCAATCTGCTGGTCGTGCTGACCAAGGATAACGCCGAGGCGTGCATGCATCTGCTGCAGCTGGTGACGACGCGTGTGAAGAACGCACTAATGGGCGCCATACCGCTGATTAGCCTGGAGGCGGCTGTGCACCAGGAGATGACGCTGCTGGAGGTGCTGCTGGGACAGGACGATGTCTGCTGGGAGTACAAGCTGAAGGTCATCTTTGAGCTGTTCATCAGCAACTGTCGGTAGGTGGATTAATGGACAGAAGGGGGTTTTACGTAACTCTTAAGTCCTGGTATTCGAGTGCTGTACCCAAGGACCAGCAGAGGTTTAAGATGGGCCTCATCCCATACCGTATGTCCGACAAGGTGTATTCATTTGATATCGAAAAGATGCTGCACATGCAGAATCTTGAAGGGAAGGTGATTTCAGCCTGTTATTGGAACACGTAAAACCACTCGACTGTACTTCTCTATCCTTCTCTATAAACGCGGCATCTCTAGAAACTACAAAAGCTGGAGACCTAAACTTTTCGACTATAGATTCTGTTATGCAATACGCTCGAGAGTATCGTTTTTTCTCCATATGTTACCGCAATATCGATAACTCGGAAATTATCCGAGCTAGAGCCACCAAATTTGGTTTTATTTATATTAGGAATATTTAGTTTTTTTTTTGGATATCTCTACCCCCATTCAGTTCAAGTAAAACTTGAACGTTTGTTTGTTCTTGGAATTAGATGTCCTTTTTAAGATATACAGCTTAGACGTTATTCAAGAATTTAGTGGGGGTTAAGATCAGCAGAATATTCCCTGGTCGGGCACTCCGGATCAGAGCACTCCTGTTTTATATAACATTCTACTCACAATATTATCCTCTTCGCCAGCTTGCCACGTGGACCCGTTACATCGGTGCTGCATCCCTGCCTGCGCATCATGCAGAACCTCATTTGCCCGGCGCTGCCCAGCAGCGGCAGCAAGAACAACAACAATCAGCCGACGCCGCCGCAGCAGCAGCAGCAGCAGCAACAGCAGCAGCATCAGCAACAGCAATTGGGGCCCACGGAGCTGTGCAGCATCAAGCTGCTCGAGGGCAACACCATCGACTACCGCGCCTGGCTCAGCTCGGATCGCAATCACGAGTACAGCGCCTGGAGCAGTCGCATGCCCACCAACAAATACCAGCGCCAGGAGGGCGGCAAGCAGCAGCAGCAGCAGCAGCAGCAGCGCGGCAACAACAAGCAACAACAGCAATCGCAGGTGGGAGACGCGCCCATCAAGGGCGGACGGCGTGGCGATGTGCGCGCCGCCTTTTTGGCCGAGAAGTACGGCCACCGCTGGCGCCAACAGGTGCTCGACAAGGAGAAGGTGATCAAGCCGCTCGTCTTCAATGCCAAATGGATCCAGCCGCTGCTCTTCAATGCGAACTCGCGCTTCGGCCGCCAGCTGGCGTGCTCGCTGCTCAGCGGCCTGTGCCGCACCAGCGAACGCAAACAGCAGGCGCTGAACATGCTCACCGGCTTCCTCAAGCACGTGGGCGAGGCGGGCGAGGCGAGTGCCGAGTACTTGACCCTCTATCGGAGCGTCGCCACCGAGACGCCCTGGCTGCAGTATCTGGTGCTGCGCGGCGTTCTCGGCGAGATCTCCCAGCTGCTGGCTGTCGAAATTGGCAAAATACATCGCATGGAGGAGCACTCGCTGTCCTCGGACCTGTCGCTCGGCTATGCGCTGCGTCAGTATGTGGAGCTGCTCTGGCTGTTCCTCGAGTGTCCCAACATCCGGCGCACCTACAAGACGCGCCTGCTCGGACCCGTGCTCGAGAGCTATCTGGCGCTGCGCAGTCTGGTGGTGCAGCGTACGCGGCTGATCGACGATGCGCAGGAGAAGCTGCTCGAAATGCTGGAGGAGATGACCAGCGGCACCGAGGAGGAGACGCGCGCCTTTATGGAGATACTTATCGATACCGTGGAGAAGACGCGCATGAATGACATCAAGACGCCGGTGTTCATTTTCGAGCGTTTGTACTCGATAATCCATCCCGAGGAGCACGACGAGAGCGAGTTCTACATGACGCTGGAGAAGGATCCCCAGCAGGAGGACTTTCTGCAGGGACGCATGCTTGGCAATCCGTATCCGTCCAGCGAGGTGGGTCTCGGTCCGCTGATGCGCGACGTTAAGAACAAAATCTGCACCGACTGTGAACTGATCGCCCTGCTGGAGGACGACAATGGCATGGAGCTGTTGGTCAACAACAAGATCATCAGCCTGGATCTGCCCGTCAAGGATGTGTACAAGAAGGTCTGGCTGGCCGAGGGCGGCGACCGGGACGCCATGCGCATCGTGTACCGGATGCGCGGCCTGCTGGGCGATGCCACCGAGGAGTTCGTCGAGACGCTGAACAACAAGAGCCAGGAGCAGGTGGACACCGAGCAGCTGTACCGCATGGCCAATGTGCTGGCCGATTGCAACGGGCTTCGCGTCATGCTGGAGCGGATTGGCAGCCTGCAGCGGATCTCACGCCAGCGCGAGCTCATCCAGGTGCTGCTCAAGCTGTTCCTCATCTGCGTGAAGGTGCGCCGCTGCCAGGAGGTGCTCTGCCAGCCCGAAATCGGTGCGATCAACACGCTGCTGAAGGTGCTCCAGATGTGCTTGCAATCCGAAAACGATTCCATACAATCGGCCGTCACCGAACAGCTGCTCGAGATCATGGAGACGATTCTCTCGAAGGCCGCCAGCGATACGCTCGACTCGTTCCTGCAGTTCTCGCTGACCTTTGGCGGCCCCGAATACGTCAGCGCGCTGATCTCCTGCACCGACTGCCCGAACGTCCGCAACAATCCATCCGTGCTGCGCCATCTCATCCGCGTGCTCGCCGCGCTCGTCTACGGCAACGAGGTCAAAATGGCGCTGCTCTGTGAACACTTCAAGGTGAGTTCCGGCTGCAATTTGTATATAGCCTGACTGATCCTGATCCTGATCCTGATCCTACCTGTTCCCACACAGCACACTTTGGACTTCAATCGCTTCGACAACGAGCGCACCACCGAGGAGGAGTTTAAGCTGGAACTTTTCTGCGTGCTCACCAATCAAATTGAGCACAACTGCATTGGCGGCACTCTGAAGGATTACATTGTTGGGCTGGGCATTGTGGAGCGCGCTTTGGCCTACATTACGGAGCATGCGCCGTGCGTGAAGCCCACGCTGCTGCGCACCGACTCCGATGAGCTGAAGGAGTTCATTTCGCGGCCGAGCTTGAAGTACATCTTGCGCTTCCTCACCGGCCTGGCCAATCATCACGAGGCCACCCAGCTGGCCATCAGCAAGGACATAATACCGATTATACATCGCTTGGAGCAGGTGTCCAGCGACGAGCATGTCGGCAGCCTGGCCGAGAACTTGCTGGAGGCGCTCAGCACGGATGCGGCGACGGCGTCGCGGGTGCAGCAGGTGCGCGACTTTACGCGCGCCGAGAAGAAACGCCTGGCGATGGCGACGCGCGAGAAGCAGCTGGACGCGCTGGGCATGCGCACCAACGAGAAGGGCCAGGTGACGGCCAAGGGCTCCATTCTGCAGAAGATCGAGAAGCTGCGCGACGAGACGGGTCTCACCTGTTTCATTTGCCGCGAGGGCTACGCCTGCCAGCCGGAAAAAGTGCTGGGCATCTATACGTTCACCAAGCGCTGCAATGTCGAGGAATTCGAGCTGAAGTCGCGCAAGACGATCGGCTACACCACCGTCACCCACTTCAATGTGGTGCACGTCGACTGTCACACCTCGGCCATCCGTTTGACGCGCGGTCGCGACGAATGGGAGAGGGCCAGCCTCCAAAATGCGAACACACGCTGCAACGGACTGTTGCCGCTGTGGGGCCCCGCCGTCGGTGAGGCCGCCTTCTCCGGGTGCATGACCCGGCACAGCAGCTACATGCAGGAGAGCACCCAGCGCTGCGACATCTCGTATGCGAGCAGCGTGCACGATCTGAAGCTGCTCCTGGTGCGTTTCGCCTGGGAGCGCAGCTTCCACGATGACGCCGGCGGCGGCGGTCCCCAGTCGAATATGCACTTTGTACCCTACCTGCTCTTCTATGCGGTCTATTTGCTGCTCTCCTCGCGCTGCCATGCGCGCGACAGCAAAACGCTGCTCAACTATCTGACGGCGGCGCCATCCGAGAAATGGCTGGAGTGCGGCTACGAGGTGGACGGGCCGCTTTACATGATCACCATATCGCTGTCGCTGCACAGTCGCGAGCTGTGGAACAAGCACAAGCTGGCGCATCTCAAGCGTCTGGTGGCCGTGGCCCAGGCGCGTCACGTTTCGCCGTCGGTGCTGTGCAAGGCGCTGCTCTCGCCGGCGGACCGACAGGCCAAGGAGTATAGCGTATACAAGCCGTTCCTTATGATGTGGGCGCTCGTCGATATGATCTACAATACGCTCTTCAAGACGGTCACCATCATCAAGGAGGACGACTGGCCCGCATCGCTGTTTGAATACATACGCAAGAATGATGAGGCCATGCTCAAGTCCACGGATAGCATACTGCAGACGTTGACCGATGAGTTTTTGCCGTGCACCTCGTTTGGCGAGTTTTGCGATGTGGCCGGTATGTTTGCCATTATAATGTCTCCTTCCAATCCAGTCAGTTCGATATTAATCCGTTCAATTGCAGGTCTACTCAATCTGATCGAGCAGCCGGATAGCTTCATTGAGGATGTTCTCGGCGCGCTGCCCACCACGACAAGCTCTAGTTAAATTCAAATGCAGTTTTTCTTCATATTTAACAAATGGATACCAACTAAACACTAATCAGCGATTTAGCTGCAGCTAATCGCTTATAAGCATATATGCGTATGTTTATATATTTATCACCTAAAACTATTTAATCAATAAAATTATTCGTTTGCACAATGAAAACACACGCTTCTATGATTTATCATAACTTTATTTTTGAAACACGAAAAACGAATACAAAATAATACACATAATCGTATATATATATATATTGCAAAATTGGGGACGTACATAGATAAAAAAAATCGTTTGTAAATATCATCAGTATAATTACAATTTCAGTTCTAAAAATTTTTGCTAATTCTGTTCAAGGTGATTAAAAAACAAAGTACAGTAGTCGCTTGGAAATTGTCTAGAAATTGGAAATTTTATATATCATTTTGTATTTAGCCCCATTAAATTGTTCTAAGGAATTATTTAAATTATATTCAACTGGGAATAATTAGAATCAATTGAGCGTATCAATTATCAAGCGACTACTGTATTTACTAACAACAAAATTAAAAATTATAAAAAAAAATCATATTGAGAGCTAAAATTTAAAGCCATAGTGAGAATAATTTGTTACAACCTTTTGGTCACTGAGTTCATGATAGTGTAAGTGTGTGTGTGTGTGTGTGTGTGTAGAAGGTGAAAATAATAGAATCACTGAGATTATGTTTTGTTCGATAGTTGCTTATTGTTGTTCATAGTGTATAAACATAACAAGTGTATAGTAGAGAAGCGCTGAATAGTAAGTAAATACATAGTTTTGTTCTTAAATTAGTAGGTACACAGGTGCAAAAAGTGCGAGAGCTGCTGTAGTTTAAACTAAATTGAGCAAATGCTTACCATCAACCGAGAGACAAATTCATATACATATAATATCATAATACTCTTTATACAAAAATAATAATCATAATAATAATCATACCTTAAACCAGTAGCATATAAAATATCGTTAGAGATTCGTTTTTGTATTCGTTAAATGTTTCATCAAACGGAACTGGGCGGGGCAATGACACATTTAATAGTAAATACATGCACATTTATATATAATACGTATTTGTTATTGTTTTCTGTTTTGTCTATACTGTAGTTTGCTTTGTTTTTTTATGGCTGCTAAAAGTTGATGTGCGTTCTTATATCAAAATGCACCACAAAAGTTTCTTTTACCATCAAATTGACAATACACATACTTAAATTAAGCTTAATACATAGATCAAATTCCATATTTTCTTGTTCATTGTTTAGGCTCTGTTACCAAAGGGTAGAACGTATGGTACAGTGGTCGCTCGCTAAGAGCTTTGAGCGTCAAATCAAATATTCTTATTGTTTTTAGTATACTTGAATTCCGTTTGTTTTTAGCAAATTTGCAAAGGAATTTATTGCATATGAAATATAGTTGAGGTATTCAGGTTAGCTGCTGACCTGCTAGCTTTGCTAACATTTTTTTTCTATAAATGCGGA
This sequence comes from Drosophila sordidula, assembly GCA_035047465.1. NCBI lineage: Eukaryota > Metazoa > Arthropoda > Insecta > Diptera > Drosophilidae > Drosophila > Drosophila sordidula. Next base: position 1,368,047 of record JAWNPQ010000090.1, on the reverse strand, counting down.
AGGCTTTACAAACGGAAATTTTCAGCAATATTATTTCTGCAAAGCCGAATTGATTTAAATTATTCGCTATAAAAACAAAGGATATGCTAAATGCGCAGTGTGACCATTTTCTGCTTAAAATGCAAATTTAACATGCAGTTAAAAATCGACTAGAACCAATTTCGCTATTTTTAAACATCAACGCAAAAGCTATTATTGCTTATAAAAATTAAAAAGTTAGCAAAGCTAGCAGGCTGCTTATATAACCTTTGATGCCATAATTATTCACAATTTTAATATAGGGTTTTCAGTAATTAAATATTTCGTAAATTAGAATGAATTGTGAGATTCTCAAAGTATTGCTTATAAAAAACCAAAAAGTTAGCAAAGCTAGCAGGCGGCGTATATAACCCAAGTGTATTTTAAGCTGTTCACTTTATTTATAGATATTCTGCAAATTATAATGAGCTTTTACTTTAAACTATTTAGTTTTTTTATTTTTTTGAGCGACCACTGTTTGGATTATTTAATTATTTTTCCTTTCTTTTCCTTGTATAAATGTGCGCAAGTTCGACTTCAAAATGTTTGCCAGCTGCTTTCGAGATTTTGTTCAGTTGTTTTTGTTCTTATAATTTATGTATATTTTTAAAGTTTCCCTTTTCAATGTTCATCAGATCTCCATTATATAGCGCCTACACCCATTACTAAAAAGTGTATTATTTTTCGATAGCTAAACGTTATGTACAAAAATTGCCTAAATTATGTTTAGATGCCACGTAGTACGTATATATGTATATATAATTTGTATATAGGTATACATATATATCTGTAATTCACTAGATCTGCTGCAATTCGCATTGCCAGAGCGCGTTTCGAAGGGGGGACGGGGTCGGGGGTAAATAGACTAAACACTTACATTTCTGTGCCAGCGGGTCTTCCACCGTTTAGGCCTGATGATGCCGCTGGGCGGCGGCGCGCATAAAGTGGCGCGGGTTGACCGGATATTGGCGTGGGTACGAGATCAGCGTGGAGCCGAGCGCGATGCTCAGCGGCGCCTTGGAGCGTCCGGGCAGGCTGACGAAGACGGTGCCCACGGCGGCCAGGTTGTCATTGGTCGGCTCAATGGCCACCAGCATGATCTCGGTGACCTGCGCCGGGCGGTAGCTGCTGCCGCTGCTGCTGCTGCTGCAGACGGCCGTGCTGGTGGTGGGATGGGAGCTGCTGTGGCTGCTGCTGACGACGGTGCTGGTGGTGGCGCTGCTGTGCTGTGGCGGGTGGCTGTGCAGCTGGGTTTCCGTCTGCTGGTGCTGGTGCCGGTGGTGCGGATGCTGGTGATGATGGTGCTGGTGGTGGTGGTGGTGATGCTGGTGCTGGTGCTGGTGTTGGTGCTGGTGATGCTGTTGCTGCTGCAGCAGCAGCGCCTGGCGAGCGCGCTGGCGCATCGCGCGCGTCGTGGACGCCGACGTCGCCGGCGGACTGTTGTCCATGTCCAGGCTGGCGGCCGCCAGGAATATCTGGGCAAACGGACGCTTGGCCAGGTGCAGCATCTCGACGACGTGCTGGCGCCGGGCGCGTCGCAGATCCGCCGCCTGCTTCACCTTCCACACGATGACGCAGAGGGCGAGGAACAGAAAGAAGCACGAGAAGAAGACGGAGAAGAAGACGAACAGATCGATGTGCAGCTGATCCTGGCGGAACACCACCGAGCCGTAGCTCGGCTCCGGCCCGGAGCTGGCGCGCAGCGCGATAAAGAACCGCGTCGCGCTCAAGTTGTGCGCGTGCTGCGGCAGGGTCAGCACCAGCCGGTTCTTCAGCCCGAAGAGGCGCAGCAGCGTGTTGCACTGCTTCAGCGTCACGTGCGTGCTCAGGTCCTTGCCGTACTGGTCCTGCACCACGAAGCTGTGCCCGCCGTGGCTGCGGCAGTCGTGCAGCTGCGGCACATAGAAGCTGTTGCTGCCGCTGCCGGGGCCGGTGCCCCTGCCCGTCCGGCGCTCCGGCGTGAAGAGCTTCTGCAGCGTGACGTTGTCGTGCCGGGGCAGGGCGATGTTCAGCGGATGGTCGCGCTCCATTTTCGGCCCCCAGTTGTAGCGGTTGTCCAGGAAGATCTCGTGAAAGCCCGTCGTCTGATTCGTCTCGACGATAAACGAATCGTCCTGCGGCGACATAAACACGTCCAGCTCGCCTTGGGTCACGTCGATGATGATGCGGATGTCGACGTTCATGAAGCGCGGCTGGATGACGAAGAACACCGTCTGGCCGGGCTTCAATGCCGCCGGCTTCGATTTGCACTCCTCTGTGGGTGGAAGGAAATACACACAATTATTATATTAGATTACTTCAAAAGTTACAAAGCTAATATTAAAACCATGGCTAATTTTTCTTTTCCTAATTTGTTTGTTCTTATTTAAATTCCTTTTTCAAATTCAGGCATTATAAATTTGCTGGCTTTAACTTGTTCTTTCTACTGAAATTGAACTAAACCAACTTTAAGGAAAAACTCTTCAATCCGGGTTAAAATAAGCCTGATTTTGTTTGGTTTGTGATTTCAAAAATATTGTAATTTTGAATGAAATGATAAATTTGTATATATAATATATAGAAAACTTGCTTTTTGAATATCTTCCAGCAAATTCTAATTTTTGTGCCCTCTGAGTTATATAAAAATTTAATATAATTTATGTTAAAATAAATATATTAATTAGTTAGCTTGGAATTATCAGAAATTTAACCGAATTTTCATGAATCAAATGTTCGCTTTGGCAGTTTTTTTTTTGGGCAATTGGATCGATTCAGAGATTTGTTTAGAAATAATTAAATTCTGGATATTTCTGGTAATTTAAGTACAATTTTTCGGTTCGATTCTGCAGATTTGTTGAGCAGAAATAGTGAAAACCGATTAAAGTAGGGGTTAGGGTAACTGTTAGTCGAGCACAGCCGACCATCTCCGGAGGAGCACTCACCGATGGGCTTGGCGTCGAAGCACATGCGCGACTCGACCGTGATCTGCTTGTAGCACTGGTGTCCGTCGGTGGGATTGCCCGCGTAGGAGTCGCGGCACTTGGAGCACTGGACGCTCCAGCAGAGCTGGGCCGAGTTCTTGCCGCCGCCGGCGGTGCAGGTGGCGTCGCTCTCCGTGTTGTTGGCGCAGTTGCACTTCTCGCCGGTGACCGCGTCGCAGACGTTGCCGTGCCCGTGGCACTGGCAGGGCCGGCACTGCCGGTGCAGATCCTCGCTGCCGCGAAAGTAGCCCAGCAGGCAGCTGTCGCAGCGATCGCCGGCGGTGTGGTTGTCGCACCGCAGACAGGTGGCATTGTGGGCGGGTCCCTCGGGCAGAATGCGCTCCAGCTCGGCGCGGGTCATGTTGAACACGGCGGGATCGGCGTCGTAGGCGACGCACACGTCCGAATGGCCGTGGCAGTAGTCCACGCACGGCTGGCAGGCGTGACCCTCGCGCGGATTGCCGACGAACAGCGGCTGGCACTTCTCGCACTGCTCGCCCATCGTGTTGTTGTGGCACTGCAGGCAGATGTCCAGCCGGCTGCTCGACTCGCAGTTGGAGTGCCCGTTGCACAGGCACTGGATGCTGCAGTTCTCGCCCACGTAGCCGAAGTCGCACTGGCACTCGTTCGGCCGCACGCAGTTGCCCCGGACGCAGCCCTGGCTGCAGACGGGCAGGCAGCTGTTCTGGTCCTCGCGGTAGCCGGCGGCGCAGACGCACTTGTAGCCCAGGGTGGGCGTGTCCAGGTCGATGCACTGCTCGGAGATGGCGTCGCAGTTGTGGTGGCCGTTCTCGCACTCGTTCTCGGCGGGACACTGGACGTAGTGCCAGCTGACGACGTCCGCGTGGGTCAGCTGCGAGTCGTTGCGCCAGCTGCTGTAGATGAGATCGCAGGTGGAGCCGGACGGATGCTCCTGGCGGTGCTCCAGGGCGCCCTCGGTGCACACGCCGTCGCCGTTGAAGCCCTCGCGGGCACACCAGCCGCAATGGGCGTGCTCCAGGCAGCTGGAGCACTGCGCGTACACGTGACACGGTTCCGGACAGCGTTCCAGCTCGCTGGCCTCCAGCACCAGGCCGCAGACGCCGCCGGCGCAGAGCAGCGGCTGGGCGCTGGGCGACAGGCAGGCGTTCAGCATGGTCGACCACTTGCAGTCCGTGGGCAGCGCGTCCGGGGCCGTCTGCAGGCAGCCGGAGCAGTTGGTGTGCGTGTGACAGGCGGGCGGACACTGCTCGACCAGGTGGTAGGCGTTCTTCTCGACCAGCTCGCGGGCAATGCACTCGACGTGGCCCAGCTCGTTGCGCGCCCAGTGGCACTGGCCGCTGTGGAGGCGACAGGCCTCGCAGCCCAGCTGGTGGCACTGGGGCAGCGGGCACAGGCCGAGCACGCCGACGCTCAGCTCCTTGGGACACCAGGCGCTGCTCCGGGCGCAGTCGACGCCGGCGGCGACGCAGCGGCCGCGGATGCCGCACTCGTCGCACCACTGGCAGACGGGACTCAGCTCCTGGTGGATCGGCCAGGCGGCCAGGCAGGCGCTGCAGCTGCCAAAACTGGAGCAGTTGCGTCCGCCCAGCCAGGCGGCGTTGCACGCCGGCCCGTTGTTGATCACCAGCGTGCCGTTGTGATTGGCGCACGTCGTCCGGCCCTGGGTGAAGCAGTGGGAGCTGTTGCTGTACGTGCTCTGGACGGTGCAGTAGCTGCAGCCCATATAGTGCCGGCACATCGACTTGCCGCCGCTCCACAGCTGGCAGATGTCCTCCGGTATTTGGATGCGCGTCACGTGGCTCTGCGTGGCGCTGCCGTCCCAGCCGCCGATCACGTAGATGGCGCCGCTGTCCGCATCGATGGTCATGTCCTCCGCATAGCTGGCCACCGGCAGTCGCCCAATTAGCTGCACATCGTCCGTCAGGCGGACCCATTGATTGCACGCGTACACGTACGCGATCAGCACATCCGTGGCATTGTACGGGCTCGTCCGGCCGCCGTAAACGACCATGTAGTTGTCCGTGCTGACCGCCGAGTGGAAATAGCGTGCACGCGGCAGCAGCGAGCCGGGCGAGTTGAGCTCCCTGAACGTGGGCAGCTCCGTCCAGCTGAGCTTGGCCAGATCGAGGGCGTAGAGCTTGGCCTGCGGCTCGCCCGCATAGCCGCCAAAGATGTAGACGCTGTGCGTTTCCGCATGGTAGACGGCACTGTGGCCGTACAGCACGGGCAGGCGGGCGCCCAGCGCCGCCAGCTGCTGCCAGCGGCCGGCGTCCATGTTGAACTCCCAGAGCTCCAGCGGCCGGGACTTGTTCAGGCTGAGGCCGCCGACGAGCAGCAGGGACTCGCGCTCCTGGTAGCGCACGTGGGTCAGCGTATGGCCAGCGAGCGCCGGCGGCGACTCCTGATCCGGCTCCACCTCGATTTGATTCCAGCGCTGATTCTGTATGGAGAAGAGCCAAAAGTCCGACAGTAGGCGCGTGTTGGCGCCAATGCCGCCGTAAATATAGATCGTCTGCTTCTTCACGTAGATCTCGGCGGCGTGGAAGTAACGGCCGAGGGGCATGCGATCCTCCGGCGTGGACGACTCGACGGTGACCTGCAGCCAGGTGGCGTTCTTCGTGTCGAACTGCCGGAAATCGTTGAGCGGCCCGTGGCTGGGCGAATAGCCGCCAAACATCCACAGCGATCCACGGCGATCCGCGTTCACCGAGTGCCCAAACCGGGGTATCGTCTTCCGGAGGTGCTCCAGCGCCTCGCTGAGCAGCTGGGTGTTGAAGAGCTCGGCGAGCACCAGATGGTTGCGCTGGACGAGCGTGCCGCAGTCGGCGCCGCCGTAGTTGCCGCTGCTGCAGATGCACCGGCCGTACTCCGTGTCGCAGTAGCCCTGGAGCCGCTTCGCGTGGCAGTTGCTCGGACAGATCTCGATCTCGCAGCGCGGGCCCACATAGCCCGCCGGACAGACGCAGCGCTGCTGGGCGTCGCACGTGTGCGGATGCAGGCAGCTGCCCGCGACGCAGTTCTTTACGGCGTAGAGCGCATTGAAGCCGAAGTGGCGCCGTTCGCTGCCCTGCTTGTAGTAGACGGTCACGTGGCTGGAGCGCGCCTCGATGATGCGGGCCGCACTGTACGGCTCGCAGACAACGGCCAGCAGCTGGTTCTGCTGCGCGGCGCCGGTCAGATCCGGCAGGCTGTCGTAGATGTAGACGGCATTCTCGTCGCAGTCCATCACCAGGCTGTTCCACTGGAACTCCAGCTGCAGCAGCGACTTGTCCGCCTGCAGCGTCTTCGGCTGCAGTATCCACAGGCACTCGCGCACCTCCAGGCTGGCGCCCCAGGGCGACCGATACGACTGATAGGAGCCGATGGCGCTGCGGCCAATGCTGGTCAGGATGCCGCGGGACTCGCACTGGTAATAGCACTGGCCGCCGTCCCGCGGATCGCCGTAGTAACCCGGCGCGCAGTTGTCGCACTTGAGTCCCTCCGTGTTGTCCCTGCAGAAGCACTCGCCGTGGTTCACATTGCATATGCCCTGCACGGAGGAAAAATGTGAAAGGGGAAACCCATTAGCAAAGTCAATTGGGAATTATTTTCTTTTACGGGGGGTTTATTTCTAGGATTAAAAGGCTTTTCATACAAAAATGCTATTTTCGTCTGATTGTTCCCGTAGAGATCAAATGCTATATAACATTAGATCGCTCTTTATAGATTCTACCCATACTAAATATATTTTCTTTTTTGATTATCTAGCAGAATATCTTCTAGCGAATTCAATTAGACCTCTGAACCGGTTCGGCTGAATTTATGGGCATCTGGTTCGGTTCACAGTTCGGCTTTAAATATATTTGAGTTACTAATTCGAACGCTTTTGGTTCAAAACTGGTTATCAGCTCTGCTTTAAATTCATCGTTCATAAAACAATTCTACTATATAGTACTCTGATCTTATACAACTTTGCTAAAATCATATTTAAAAGAGAACTATTAAAGAAAAATAAAAATTGCAGCCATATCTAACATATAGACTGCCTAAAAATAGCTAAAGCAGACAGATTTGAATATCTCTTGAAATATAATGACAAAATCAGAGCATTTAATTGGCCAACAGATTTTCAGTGCTTACCAGATCCTGGTTGCCGTGTCCGTTGCACTCGCAGGGATGGCAGCCCACGTTGGCGGTGGCGTTGCCGTAGCTGCCCTGGCGACAGCGCTCGCAGCGCTCTCCCTCGGTCCAGGCCTGGCACTGGTCGCACTTGCCGACGCGCTCCGTGCAGGTGGAGTGGTTGTTGCAGCCGCAGCTGATGCCGCAGTCGCTGCCCGTCCAGCCCAGGTCGCACTTGCAGCTGTAGTCCGGCGGGCCGGAGCAGTAGCCGTGCTGGCAGAACTCGTAGCAGGTGCGCACGCAGCTGAAGCGTCCGTCGCCGACGTAGCCGCGTCGACAGTGGCAGTTGTAGCTGCCCTGGGTGTTCGTGCACTTGGCCTCCTTGTGGCAGTCGTGCAGGCCCAGGCCGCACTCGTCCACATCCGGGCACTGGGCGTACGCCCACTCGGCGTCGTGCTGCGAGCTGCTGTTCAGCGCCAGGGAACAGTTGCCGGCGCTGTAGCTAAAATCGCCCTGCATGCAGATGCCCTCGATCGGGTTGTCCCGGTCGAAGCACCAGCCGCAGCTCAGCGTGCGCAGGCAGGCGGTGCAGTTGCGATGACGGTCGCAGGATTTGCACTGCTGCAGGGAGCGCGGCGGCGCCGGGTGCATGGTCAGCGTGGTTATTGTCGCCGGCGCAGCGCTGGCGGGCGGGGAGCCCGGCGCCGTTGGCGGCGTGCCCACCTTGTCGATCCACTCGCGGCACATGCCAAACTGATATTCGCTGGTGTAGACCGCAAAGCTGAAGCACTGGGCGCTCGCCTCGCACCAGACACAGCGGCCCCGCTCGCCCAGGCACTGATCGCAGCCGCGGCGCTCGCGACACGGACGCGGACACTGAGCGCTGGCGCGCACGCTGCTGTTCGATTTGCCGATGCGGCCGCAGCGCGCGTCCTCCAGCCACCATTCGCACTCGCCGTGGCCGGGCGTCGAGACGCAGGCGCGGCACGTCACGTAGTTGGAGCAGTTCGAGCACTGGCTCGGCTGGCTGATCATGTACGACCAGTGGGGGCCCTGGTCGGCATCGTTGGCCACGCAAACGGCGCTCTCGTTGACCGATCGCAGGTGGCACCGGCCCGTCAGCGGACACCAGGCGCACGAGGCATCCGTCAGGCAGTACAAGCAGTTGTCGTACTGGGTGCAGTCCCCGGAATAGTACGGCTCCAGGTACTCGAACGTGAACGCGTTCTGCTGCCCGTTGTGCAGGTGCTGCAGCTCCATCTTGGTCTTCTGGTACGTGTTGTAGATGTTGTTCTGGCCAATGCGACGGCGTGCCTGCAGAGCAAAAGGTTTGAAATTAGCTCGGCAATTAATAACAACACGAACAGTCGATAAAGATGAGCCTGGCTGACGTACTGTTGATTCAAGCCCGGAAATTTCCGATTTGCAATTTTGTCAAAGTCCCATAACTTTGTCGAATCGGAACCGATTTTCATGATGTTTACCATTTTGATCACGGTTTGACCTCCAGATTGATTCTGCATTTAAGTTTCATTCGTATTTGAAAATAATTTTTTTTCGATGTTTTTCCGAAAAATATCCTTTACTCCCCCCTTACATATTTTGGAAAATTTTTTTTTTTTTAATTTAGAATCGCAAAATTTTATTTTTAATCGATTGCGGGTACCAAAATTAGTAGAAAACGCAACTTTAAAAGCGATTCCAAGGGGGTCGATTTTTCTGTCAAAAATCATGCCAAAATTAACAAAAATTTAGACATGTAAAGTTCCCAAATTCACACTTGCTAGATTTCAAAGTCCCATAACTTTGTCAAAACTGAACCGATTTTCGTGATGTTTGCCATTTTAATCATAGTTTGACCTCCAGATTGATTCTACATTTAAATTAAATGCGTTTTAAAAAAATTGTTTTTTTCGATTTTTTTCCGAAAAATATCCTTTACTCCCCCCTTACTTATTTTGGAAAATTTTTTTTTTTTTAATTTAGAATCGCAAAATTTGATTTTTAATCGATTGCGGGTACCAAAATTAGTAGAAAACGCAACTTTAAAAGCGATTCTAAGGGGGTCGATTTTTCTGTCGAAAATCATGCCAAAATTAACAAAAATTTAGACATGTAAAGTTTCCAAATTCACACTTGCTAGATTTCAAAGTCCCATAACTTTGTCAAAACTGAACCGATTTTCATGATGTTTACCATTCTGATCATGGTTTGACTTCCAGATTGATACTACATTTAAATTGCATTCGTATTTGAAAATAATTTTTTTTTTTATTTTTTTCGAAAAATATCCTTTACTCCCCCCTTACATATTTTGGAAAATTTTTTTTTTTTTTAATTTAGAATCGCAAAATTTTATTTTTAATCGATTGCGGGTACCAAAATTAGTAGAAAACGCAACTTTAAAAGCGATTCCAAGGGGGTCGATTTTTCTGTCAAAAATCATGCCAAAATTAACAAAAATTTAGACATGTAAAGTTCCCAAATTCACACTTGCTACATTTCAAAGTCCCATAACTTTGTCAAAACTGAACCGATTTTCGTGATGTTTGCCATTTTAATCATAGTTTGACCTCCAGATTGATTCTACATTTAAATTAAATGCGTTTTAAAAAAATTGTTTTTTTCGATTTTTTCCCGAAAAATATCCTTTACTCCCCCCTTACTTATTTTGGAAAATTTTTTTTTTTTTAATTTAGAATCGTAAAATTTGATTTTTTATCGATTGCGGGTACCAAAATTAGTAGAAAACGCAACTTTAAAAGCGATTCTAAGGGGGTCGATTTTTCTGTCGAAAATCATGCCAAAATTGACCAAAATTTAGACATGTAAAGTTCCCAAATTCACACTTCACTAGATTTCAAAGTCCCATAACTTTGTCAAATTGGAATCGATTTTCATGATGTTTACCATTTTGATCATGGTTTGACCTCCAAATACAACATTAAATTTTTAATTGTATTTGGAAACTTTTTTTTTTTTAATAAATACTTTGAGTTCCATATCTTATGAACCCGATGAACTATAAAAATGTTTATAAATTCATACGATACGTATATTACAATCTGATCGAACTATCGTATCTTTACACACTCCCACATTAGCTTTGTCCCAGATTAGCTTGGGACAAGTGTTATCTAGCGGAGCATTACAAATTGTTAACTCACTTATGGATTTTTATAGAGTTTTCCAGATATCAAAGCGCGTACCTGAAATGTGCCCTCTCGTAATATTTAAATTTGTATATAGAATAGATAACTTTGTAATTTTTACATTGATTGCATTGATGCTAAGTCAGTCCGTCAGTCAGTCAATCATTCAGTCAATCACCACAACTAGCTGTCTCACCTGGAAGTCGATGAGGAACGGCTGCTCAATGCTGGGCAGCTGGACATTGCTGCAGTACGATTGATTGGAGCTCTGGGTGGTCACGTTGTCGAGCATGTCGAGGTTCATGCCGAGGCCGACGCGCAGCACCGCCGAGGAGTAGCTGCTGCAGACCTGTATGGCCGAGTTGTTGTTGTTGTTCCACTGCTGCTGGGGACGCACGAAGCCGAGCAGGCGGGCCAACATTTCGCCCTCCTGGCGCTGCTCGAAGTAGGCCGTCGGCGGCGGCGAGGCAAAGTCGACCATGGTGGCGTTCACGATGCCCACATAATCGGGCATCGTGAAGTTGACCGGATAGTTGTACTTGATGTAGGTGAGGCCCGGCCGTCGATCGTTTCTGGTGCACATGTCCGGCGTGCGTATTTCGGTGCCCTGCTCGCCCCACCAGCCGGCGCTGTCGCCGCAGATCCCATAGTTATCGTCGCGATGATGGCAGCGCGCATTCTGCACACACCACGTGCACTCGTTCAGACCCAGCTTGCTGGCCACCGAGAACGCAGCGGCGGCCCTGTTGGCCCTGGCCCACGGTGTGCCGTGGACCAGGCACGCATGGCAATCGCCCAGCGAGGGGCAAATGCCCGGGCAGCGTGTCGTCTGCAGATTGGTGGTGCAATTGGCGCCAATGGTGCGTCCATAGCAGCTGCTGTCCGCCGAACACCAGCCGCACTCCGGATTCGACAGGCAGGCGGTGTGCGAGGCGTGCAAGCGACACGCCATCTCCGGATTGTGATTGTAGACGGTGCTCTCCGCGCGCAACACTTGCGGCAGCTCGTACGCAAACAGATCCGCGTTCACGTTGCCATGGTAGCCGCCCACGATGAGCAGCGTGTGATTGCGACGCAGTGCAGCCGCCTGGGCGAACACGCCCTGATGCTTCGGATACAGGCTGTCGTCGGCGGACACCACCTGATTGATCCAGATGTGACAGCTGAGATGATACCAGTACATTTGATTATCGTAGCATATCTCGTCCTTGTTGTGGCGATGCGTGTAGCCGCCAAAAACGATCATATAGTTGCCCGATATGGTGGCCGTGTGGAAGGCGCGCTCCCGCGGAATGTTCGTGTCCCGCAGCGCTGTGCGCGGATACAGTATCTCCGTCCAGTGCAGCTGATCCAGCTGAAAGGCATATATACGATCCGATAGCTTCGAGAAACGGGCCAAGCTGGTCATAATGCCGCCGAAGACAATCAACGAATTGGTCGCCGCATAATAAACCGTCGAGTGTGCCGCCAGACGCACGTCGAGCGCTTTGCCGCCGCGCGGCAACACCAGCTGCCACTGGGCATCCTCGCTGAGCGGCAGCCGTATGCGATAAATGCTTGAGGAGAATTCGCCGGACTCGACGCTGCCGCCGAACAAGTAGAGGTAATCGGCGGCCGTGGTTAGCGTGTGCCGTGCCAGCGCTGGGGGCTTTAAATGCGATCTGATCGCCATTTGTTTCCATTTGCCGCCGCTTTCCGTATTATTGTACTGCCAGAGATCGTTGTAGAAGCTGCCATTGGCATGTTTGCCGCCGTAGATGACAAAGCCGCCGGGGACACGATCGGCGGCATGCCCGTAACGTCCATGCGGCTTGTGATCGGTGACCTCCTCAAGTATGTCCTCCAGATATTCGGTTAGCTCCTCATCCGTCGAATTGGCGTTCACGGTGGTCAACGGCAGCGAGGACCGAGTACGCCGCTGATGCAAATTCGACTCCGCCAGCGTGTAGAGTATATTCCGAAAGAAGCTCACATCACTGTTCAGGCCCCACAGCTTGGCCTCGTCCTCGTTCTTGTGCTGCAGCACAGCCTTGAGCAGCGTGTGATCAATTTTATGCGGATGATAAAAGTGCCGGCGACTCTGCAGCGCTAAGCCCCACTCATCCTCCCACTGGCTGGTGCTAAAGCGATATATCTGTGCAGATATAAAGAAGAGTTTCTTTACTATTTCTCGCTCTACTTCCATTTCACTTTACGCTCTCACCTGCAATGTGCTGATCACGTTGTTAAGATCATAGCCACCGAACACGTAGAGCGCATCCTCTTCCTCTATGTAGATAGCCGTGTGGGCAGCACGGGGCGTCATGCCCTCGGCATCGGTGGCCAGCCAACGCCAGCTGCTGCCCGGTGGATTATCGCTGAGATCGCAAAGTCTGCCGCTGTAGCCATTGGAGCAATGGCAAATACTCTTCTGACACTTGCCACGGCCCTGATGCTCGCCGCATTTCTGGGGGCACGCCTCGTCCTCACAGTCCGGCCCCACCCACTCGCCGTGGCAGACGCACTGATGGCCCACGCACTTGCCATGATTGTGGCAATTGTTCAGACAGTTTGATATGTAGTAGGAAGCACGAAAACCATCCAGCACATAGTTCGTATCGCTGTACATGAGTATGAGCATCTGCAAATCAAGGAATTCCAATTAATTTCGAGAGCAAACGAAAGCAGTTGCAGGCTACTTACGCTACCGCTGCGTGCGACCAGTTTCTGCGGCTGTGTCCGTCCGCTGAAGCTGCCCAGGAGCGTTGAGTTGAAGGAGTCACCGTCGTATACGTAGATATAATCATAGGAGCACTCGGTGCCCATGCTATGGAATGTTAATGTTATGAATTGACTGTCATTTTTCGCTTTTATCAGCCATTCACAGTGCGAGTCCTGCGTATAGTTGTAGCCGGACGGACCGTCGCTAATCTCGCCGTACGGCTCCGTGAATACCTTGCGACTGCGATCGCAGGGCGCTGTTATTTGCAGCTGTTCCGTTTGGAGCGGCAATTGTAAGCTGATTATCCAAAATGTCAAGGTTGGCAGCAGTGCGTACATTCTTTGCATTTTAATAGCACTCTCGCATTCGCAGCCCAATCTCATTTTTATGCTAATTGTGAGATATCACAATTTTTGTATTGTGTTTATCCGGTTACAATTGTGGTACAGCATGTTTTCCACTCTTCTAACATGGCACGCACATCACCCAACTGGTGGCACAAGGCCGTGCATTCACCAGTAAACTTTAACTCTGCTGAAAAGTTATTATTTTTCAGCTATTTTTTGTATGTGCGGATCTGCTTCTTTTTTTTTTGTTTAATTTTACTAACTAGTGATGGGTAACACTTATCGTTATCTGACCACCCGGTGAATGGCAAATATCGATATGACTACCCAAGTGTGGCAACACTGCATTTTGCCAGGCACAGCGACACATAAATATAGCACATCTCTAATTCCGTCTTTTTGGGTTTTCTTTCCTATTGAAGATGGTAGGTGTCGTTGGTGGCTTTAACGAAAATCAACAAACATCCGCATTTATAAGTTGTAAAATGTAAAACAAATGATTAAATATGACACAATACAGTGATATCTGTGATTTGTGGGCAATATTAAGCGAATGTGCGTTCTTTAAATATATTCTATTCAGATTGAAAGCTTTCGACTTTGAGTTTTAAAAAATTTAGTCGGCAAATAAAAATCGTGTGTTCTTTCTAGGTGAATGTACCAAAGCAACGTCGCACTTTCTGCAAGAAGTGTAAGGTGCACAAGCTGCACAAGGTGACGCAGTACAAGAAGTCCAAGGAGCGCAAGGGTGCTCAGGGCAGGAGACGTTACGACAGAAAACAGCAGGGTTTCGGTGGTCAGACCAAGCCCATCTTCAGGAAGAAGGTGAGTTGCAAAGCTTATAAGAAATATTCAGCACTTCCAGTAGAACTGAATTGCTGCGCTTGACTTAGCACAAAAGCTTTTCATTGGGATATAAGTGCAAAAGTAAATTTTGTTGTTGCTTTGGTGCGGCCGTACAGGCAGCGATGTAGCCCTGATTCTGGGATAGATCGCTCTACCGGCAACTTCATACAAATTTTTTCTATCAATTAAGGTAATAGTGGCGCTTCAAGTAGAACTGAACTGCTGAATTTTTAAGCTGTTTGTTTGGACATAAGTGCAAGAGTAAATTTTACTGTTGCTTTGGTGAAGCCGTAAAGGCAGCGATGTTGTCTCTTAACTGGACGCAGAATGCCCCACCGGCACCTTCAAACAATTAAGAATAATGCATAATAAAAGTACTTACTCATACCTATTCCATGATATACTAATAAATTGTTTCCCTTATGCTTCTCCAGGCTAAGACCACCAAGAAAATTGTGCTGCGTATGGAGTGCACTGAATGCAAATACCGCAAGCAGACACCTCTGAAGCGTTGCAAGCACTTCGAGCTGGGTGGCGACAAGAAGCGCAAGGGACAGATGATTCAGTTCTAAGCCAACGTCGTCGTACACCATGGATTACCATCGCCCGCTAATTTTGTATAATGGAGTGTTTTTAAGTTGTTTTCATCGACTGCTTTTGCATTGACAGCCTTAACTGGGGCTGCGTTGCAACAAGTGGAAAAATAAAACAAATTTGTAGACGTAAATTTGTAATTAAATGTTTTAATTTAATAGTGTAGCGTTCCGTAGAATGCTATATCACAATGTGTGCACACAATTGAAATCTATTCAAGCACGCCATCCTCCAGCACCAAGTCAGGTTTGCTGCAACACACATGAATAATTAGTTGGATTACCTTGTATACAATTTCTGCCTACTCACTCTAGCATTTGAGGTTGTAGCCCTTCGCTCTGCATTTTGATTTTAACGGCGGGCGCCGGCACGCCCACATGCAGCATCTTAAAGAATTTCTTGTAACGCACATCTTCGCAAACGCGCACGCCCTTCACCTCAGGTTCCACGGGTACTTCCTCCGCGGGTTTATCAATTTCATCAGAGCTTTTGTGGTCCGTCGTTGGGGCTGGATGTACTACATTATCTAGCGGTACTGTGGCGAGCTTTGCCTCCAGTATGATTAATGCAGCTTCGGTTCTTTGCAGTTGTCGCTCCATTTCCACAAATTTCGTCTCGCAGTTCAAGGCGAATTCATTGAGAAAGTTGCAGGTACTTAATAAAAAGTGATTAACAAATGCGAGTATTCGCTTCTGATTCAACGGCGGTATCTGTGTCTTATCCACATCTCCTGTAATTGTTGCGCTCGCTTCCATTATTACTATTACTATTATTATTGTTAGTATATATGCGGACAACTAACAATGGGGCTACTTCCGATGACGATAGCAAACAGTATCGAAAAGCCACCATGTGCAGTGTTGTAAATGCACAAAGAGTGCTGCAAAAAAGCCCTTCTATGTAACGTATTTTTCAATTCGCTTTTAAATATTTTATTTATTTGTTTTATTATATCTTAACATGAATTGTGTGGAGTTCATTATATTATTTTGTTGTTGTTTAAGTATTATGTACTGTTTTTTTTTATTTATTATAAAAGTATTTATATATTGTTTTTTGTTTTATTTTTTTTGTTAATATGCATGAATTTTATTTTTCAATTTCTATATGTATAAACTTATGTGCTGGGAATTGGGTTCATTCCTACATATGCTCAAATCTACAATGAACGTTGTACGACTTAATGTATAGCTTGGTTTTTATTTCCTCATATCCGCATTCAGCATTGTTATTTTCTTCAATAACACTAAGTATATTTGGGCTTCATTTATTTCGCGTTAAAATAATAAGAGTACACGTGCTTACTTAATTTTTTTGTGGAACGAAACGCATGCGTGTTGCTGTTGTTTTTTTGAAAAATATGGCAGTGGATTTGTAAACGGTACAAAAATAAAAACCATTTTGTGCGAGTTGTTTTTTGTTCTTCGTTTGACCCTTAATAAATAAATAAATGAAAAAGGCTGCCAGCAGCGAAATTTCTTCAAAATGAAAAGGCAACAAAGGTTTTTGTTTAACTGTATTTGTGTTTTTTAGTGGTTTTTGATTGTTCTAATTTGTTTCTAATGAATTCTGCAGCGTTGCAAACGAGAACCCGCTGGTCTACAACGTTTTTTGTTGAAGAAATATTTTATTATGGAATTATGAATTGGAATCAATTGGTGTTTAAATCTCTCAAGACACTGTTATCATTTTGTAAAACTTTATTTAAAATAAAAATAAAAATACATGGTAATTAAAAAAAATTAAAAATGTACAGTTAAAATTATAAATCAATAGATTTAATGTATTGTTTGTATGTATATGCGCATCACTCTGCTAACTGCTTGTGTGTGTGTTTGTATATAATTACCATCATTAGTAGTAGTATATCATAATCGCCGTAGATCTACATGTGTGTGTGGGTGTTTATATTTATATATGATATCGCATTTTCATTTGTAACAACTAAAGTACAAATTAAAATACACATAATTTATGTATAGATAGTAGAGGATTTTCTTTTTATATATAAGAATTGTTATTCTTTTATGGGTTTTTCTTATATTTTTTTGTTTATCGAATATCAACTTGGGTTTATCATTTACTTTAGCTGCGTTTCGTTTTTCTGTTTTTTTTTTTTCAACGAAACGCCTTTTATAATAATTTGTAATACTAGTACTAATATTGAGTTGCTCGGCATTCACTTCCACTTTTAACGTTTATTTGATTACAATTTACGAATCGTTAAGCGATTCTAACCATATAATATATATACGAGTATATATATTTGTATTCAACTACAAGTGTACGAAATCCATTGGATCAGCGATTGCCGCCGTATTTGCTTCTTCGATTCGCTTCTTTTTTAGTGTTTAATACTAGGCATAAATTAAATAAATAGCTTAGCATACAGTTATAGCTCAACGGCATTACTATTTATATCATCTGGATCTGTATATATGTGTGTGTGTGGATCTCTGGCCCAAGCATTGCGTACTCTTTGTATGAAAAATTATAGAAATAGAAGCATTTACTTTTCACTTAGTGTTTAATAAAGTTTTCTTGTGATTTATTTTTTGTTTTTTTTTTTACTTATGCATGTTCCACACTTTGCTAATTCGCTCTTTACTTTTTAATAAATAAACATCATGATCATCAGTATTATCATTATCGTCGTCGTTTTCTAATGTTAATTTACAACTTGCACGCTCTTTAGTGTTATGTTTGGGGGATAAGGTGTACGAGTTTAGCATATGTATATATGCCACTTAAGACTACAAATTTGATCGTCTATATATCATTACGTAAACTTTTGTTAGATGAGTAAATTTTATTTCTCTCCACTGCATAAGCTGGCGCTTAGCAGCAACATAATAAAAAGAGAAAATATTTTGGAACCTGCACAACGAGTGGCCAATGAAAAAGGTACGTACATCATTGTCATCATCATCATTCTTACATCATTAAAGTTAGCCACAGGCATGGGTTTACATATATAAGCATATAAAATGTACAGGAAAGCAATTATTGACACAATCGCTTTACAGGTAAAGCCAAAAATTACAAAAATTAAACTAAAACTAAATTGTCATCATGATTGGCAATTGTCTACATTTCATTCTTCTTTTTTTTTTAACAAAGTTGTTGAGCTCGTTGCAAAACGCAACCAGATCAAGAACTTTATCTGATGTTTACAGATAGTACAATGTTTGTGTGTATGTGTGTTATTTTATATGCGGCACGTTTTGTATTCGTATGATCTTGTAGATTACAAACTTCTTTCTTACGCCTCGAAAATGCCATAATGTAAATTTTTGTTTATTTTTGCCCTTTTTATATTAATATATATATAGCAATGTGTGTTTTTGTGTTGTTGCATTAATTTGTTGTTGTTGTTGTTGTTCATCTCTTGTATAATTGTATAATTAGATTTAAATGTATAGCATAATGTATATATATAAGTGTATTTATATGTATAATTATTTAACTCGAACTCGTAATCGCATCGCTGAGAGCTGCTGCAGCATTGGCTGTGAGGGGAAAGGGAGGCATGGGAGTGAATGGGGGGTTGGGTAGGTGCTAAAGAAATCTGATCTTAGACAAACACCTTGGCCAGACCATCAGCGCCGGCACTAGCTATATACGGTTTGGTGGCATGGAACGCCACATCGAATATGCTCTCATCGAATTTCTTACGGTGTGCGGTAATCTCCTGCACGCACGTCTTATTGTCCAGATTCCATAGGCGAATGGAGCAGTCATGGGAACCGGATAGCAAATACAGTCCATGCGCATCGACGGCCAACGAGGTGACCGGCTCCAAGTGCGCCACCATCGAATGCACTAAAGTGCCAGATGTGTTGTCCCAGAAGCGTATATGGCGATCCTCGTGCGCCGTTATGGTGATCGGCAGTGTCGGATGTGAGACGACCTTATTGATGAACTTCCCCGTATTGCCGGACATCTCCTGTGCCGCCTCCAGTTTAATCACCTGCTTGCCCGTCTCCGTGTCATAGATGATGCAGTGTGCACTATTATAGGCCACCACAATGTGATCCACCTCGTTGCGCACAAAGTCCACGGACGAGGGCCCGCCCTCGGCCTCCGCGGCCGTATAGGTGCGCAGCAGCGGCTCCTTGGTGTACGGCGACCACAGCTTAACGGTCCCATCCGCCGAGCATGACACAATATTATTCTGCATGGTGGTCAGGCCCCACACGGCGTCCGTGTGACCCTCCAGTGTGCCGGAATGCACATTCGGATCGTAGCAATCGTATGGATCGATATTGGGCGATGGCAGTTGCCAGCACTCGATGTTGCCATCGAGGCCACCCGAGTAGCATGTCTCGCCGCTGGAGGACATGCCCAGACAGAACACGGGCCCGGTGTGCGCGCGGAACGTGTAGAGCGGCTCAACGTCCAGACTAGCGGACTTTTTGGCTTGCACCGTCTTCTGTAGATTCCACAGCTTGAGCGTATTATCCTCGGAGGCAGTTATTAGCACGGGCTCCTCCGGATGGAAAATCAGCGAGCGCACACCATCAAAATGCGAGCGCAGCGTGTACTTGGCATTCCAGGTCTTGCGATAACCAGCCCCACCAGCGCTGCCGCCAGTGCCGTCCTTGGCGTTCGCATCGTACGCACCGTCCGATTCATTGTTGACCGTCAGCTGCGCCAGCTCCCCCAGTCCCAGGGAGCCGTCTACCTCTGCGAAGAGAGAAACAAGCGAGAGCGTTAGTAAATGGGCCAAATGGAATGCTGGGATTAAAGCGGGCATGCTATGAACCGATTGTTTACCCTTATAGCTATCGATTATTTTATTACACTTTATTTACATATGGACATCTATGATTATTTACCAAATCTCAATTACGTTTGTTTACTCTGATCGTAAATAAAATGAGCTCAGGATGTAAATATTTGCTTACTGATAACTAATCTAAGTTGTTGTTATTACCGCAATAATGGCTGTAGATTGCGCAAATTTCTGTTTGGCTTTTAATAACTTTGCATGACGTTTGCTCTACAAAATTTTAAATGAATAGCGTAATTTTTCTTTGAGTAACGGTCAATTTAAAGATTTAGAAAAATGCAAATATAAAATTTAAAACCTAAAGCTTGAGTAAGTTTTAAAATCGTTATAATATATTGGTGGTATATTAAATAAAAGTATAATATAAAAAAATAATTGCAAACTTTTCGCTTCAAATAGTTACATTTACATTTTTCGTCACGTAATGTACTTTTTGTTTGTTTAAAACTAAATGGATTCAATTGTTTGATTTTTGTTTTTCATTTTTGCTTAAATTTGTCATCGATAAAATCGATCGATAGTTTTTGTTTATATTACTACTTATTACTATTATTTTTATATTATATATATATTTTTATTTTTTTTTGGTTAGCCAGTTAAAGCACCTTCGGTCATAAGATTCATATCGTTTAAAAGCTGCTCTCCCACCTCGGCCTCAAGATCTGTGCAAAGATGATGATCGCATCACAACAAGAAGAAGCAGCAAAAGAAACAGAAAGCGAAAAAGCATAAGACAAATATGCAGCGTTTTTGATAGTGAATTTTTTCATTTGGATTAATGTTGGCGTTATTAAATGGCATTAATATTAGATCGGGCAATCGGGAGGTTTGCAAATAAAACGATAAATGCACACTACACACATAATGTGAGGCGACGGGCGGGAGGGCAATCAAATAGTTTTGGTATGGAATTGGAAGAGAGAGCTACAAGAGGCTACAAGAAAGTGGACGGTGGTGCAGTAGAATATTTCTGTTGGATTTAGCTGTGCATACCTTCGGTTAGCATATCCTTGCCGGATTTGGGCCGTTTGGCCATTTTCACATCGGAGTCCTCATTATCGGTAGCGACCATTTCTAGATCATCGGATATCTCATCATCGTCGGACATCTCTGTCGGTCCAAGGAACTCAAAATTGGCCATGACCGCCGCCTCTGTGTCCAGTATGATGGCATCGTTCGATTGTTGCACTTTTTTAGCGGGAGTATGACGGCCTAATGTGAGCAAATTATTCAAATCTTCAACAGGGGGAAGAGGGTTAACAATGACCTACCTTCCGATTCTGAGGCACGTTTATTGCTCTCATTGCCATTGATATTGGGACTGAGATTCTCGCCACCGCCGCCGCCGCTGCCAATGCCGCCAACGATGCCGACGCCATCATGATCCGCATTATTGTTGAGGCCAAGTATGGATCGGACACGATTCGAGCGCACATCGATAATGTTGTCTGTGTAGCCAATCTCTGCCAGATATTGGCGTAACATTTGCCTGCCCTGTCGCCACGTAGTGTTCGATACAGAGCTGTAGGGCACCTCCGAATCGGTGGCCACATCGCCGCCAAGGCCACCATCGTCGTTTGACGACGGCTTGAACTCGTTCAGTTGCGGCGGATCGGTGCCGTACTTTAATCGATAGAATTTCGCCCTCTCCTGACGGAGCGCGTATTCCAGCATCTTGATGCGTCGCGTCAGATCAGATTTAAGGCTTTCCAAACATTTTCGTTCGCCCAGCAGCATCGCGATGCGCGCCTGAAAAACGAAAAATTTATACAACAAATTAGCGATTAATTAGGAAAATATAAAGTATCGATATTTATCGATTACGAGAATCACTGTTGAATTTCATAGGGTTTATGGGTTATAGGTTATATTAGGAGTAAATAGTAGATAGAATATGACCAGAGTCAAAAATGATCGATAAAAAATTGATAACTATAATTTCTTATAAACTTAGCACTTGAACGCTTTTAAATGAGCTTAGAACCAATTTTATTTGGTATCATTAACAAACAAAAACAAACTGATAACGAGTTACTTTGTACAGAAGGTATTACATTTTCAATATAAAGAATCTTAAGCAATCGAACCGGTATCGATAAATATCGATCAAATACAAATATGCAGTCACATGAAAGAACAGATACAATTGCCTACAACATCGATAACGAGCCAGTTTTCTAAAGCTACTTTCTGACATACGTATATACCCAACTTTTGCATTGGCTACAGGGTACAATCAATTTTCATTAATGTGGCACTTGAAAGCTTTCATATGCTCACCATTAAGTCTGTGTGTGTGTGTGTGATGCTCTCTGCGTATGCGTGCATATGATTTATTTATGTGTGTTTGTGTGTGTGATGGATGCATGCGTTTCGTTGCATTCCAATTGCTACGCTTGGCGCGACGCTGAGGCGGCCACATAATTGACGCTCTGCTGCGCCAGCAAAAACAAAAAACAATTAAATTCAATTAATTGTAATATAAAATTACACACTGGCTCTACTACGATTGTTGCAGAGATCGAAGAGGGAAGGAAATGGGAGCCAGCGCGAAATCGACAACATTTACCGCTGCTTGTGCGTAACAAATGCAATGCTGCCAACTTTTCGCATACATTTATTTGCAATAAAAGCTGCACACACCCCTCCCCCTGCACACACCCTGAGTTAATGCACAGCTGAAACAACAATGTATACGTTATGTAGCATATTTCTGCGCACTAAATTGCGATAGTGCTGAGCGTAAAGAAAAATGTTATTGCACAAACGTCAACGCACGAACAACAACAGGAACAGGACAAGGAAGAGAAACAGAAGAGAGAGAGAGAGAGAGAGAGGCAGGTGCGTAACAATGAAGCACAAAACTTTTGCGTGCTTCCTGTTCTGCACACTCATTCAATAGTCTACCGCAAGGAACTGGAATGGGGAGGTGCACAACCCACACACCCACAAACAATTGGCCTGCTCTCGCTCTCGCATTGCGCGTCCCAAACCAACAACAAGAACCGTTCCCACAGTTGCCTAGAGAGCAATCGTCAGAGAACGAGAGAGCAAAGCGCGTAGCTCTGCCGCCATTTGATTTTATATACAGTTTGTTTCATTCTTCTTTAGTTGCTGCTGCGACCGCTGCGGCTGCTTCTATTGTTGTTGTTGGTATGCTTTTAGTGGAAACATGTTATGCATTTTAATTAACATTCAATGGCATTTCATTTGGCACAGTCGCTAATTAAAGCACGCATTAACAGCAAAATGTTAGACTGCTGTTCGCGTGCAAATATTGAAGTGCTGCTAAAAAAAAAAAGTGGCCAGAGCAAAAAGCGACAAAGGGCACACTTCCACATTATGGCCACGAAAACATTGAGTTCGCTTGAATGTTTTAGGCCAGGCAATTTCAAATTACCCAGCGACATGCAATGGCGGTGACGAAGACATTTACCGAGTTTTACCCGAATATGTGGGGGTGGTGTGCCAGGTTTTAGGTGGCGTATTATATATAAATATTTTTTTCATTTTTCCCTTATAATAGAAAAAAATAAATGTACAAACAGCAGAGCAACAGTCATTTGTTGGAACAAAATATGTGCATAATTAATTTGTTTTTAGCGCTGGCGCGGCAAAAGAGAGCGCGCGTCAGACGAGCGAGAGAAAAAATAAGATGTAGATAGGAAATGACAAATGCAAGCAGCGTCGACATTTCTTTATAATCTTACTAATCGCTCACATCGAAGCGAGCAATCGTCATATGGAAAACAAATTGACTAATTCGATGCCAACAGCAGCGGCAGCGGCAGCGGGGGGGTGTTACGAGATTGTACAATGAACCAGCCCCGGCACAAACACAAGGACGTCGCATGTGCTGCAGCACTGACACTGACACACAAACAGCCGCCAGCCAGAAATAGACGCACGCAGCGGCGTGTGGAGCCCGGCACACGACATAAAACACACAAACGTGTATACACATGTGCATGTGTATGCAAAAGCGCTAAAATGGCTTCCAGTGTGACCGCTGCTGCTGCTGCCGGTGGATATGGGGGCCGTCGTCTAGTCGCTGCCCACTCTCTACTTTAATCTCTCTTATTCTTTTTTCCTCTCGCATTTTTTTTTCAGCTTTTTGTTTTTTGCCAAAACACAAACAAGGCGAACAGGTTCATAAATGTTTGCGACAAATATGTATGCACGATGTGTGTAGGTAAAATGCAGCGTCAGCGTCGCCAACTTGTTTTCAGTGCAGTGACGTTTTGAATGTCACTTGTTTTTCAGAGCGTAACGGGGAATGCATCAATGCTGCGTAGTTTCGATAACGATAACGCACGTTTTTAACTGCGTGTCCATTTTATTTGGTGAAAGCAGATCGGCAGTGCTTGACCATTCCCAAGGAAACTACATCCATGAATGAATTGAATACCGCAAATTGTGAGATTTTAAAAATAAACTATAGAATGCCCTGAACATTGCGGTTGCCTCTAAATGCTGCTTCATATGCAGTTGTTGCTGTTATTTAACATAGCTGATGTGTACATAAATATATGTACATATGTTTATATGTATATATGTTTTTATGCTTGGCGCTTACAAGCCTTTTGTTTAGCTGCAGCAAACAGACCATAAACTTGATTACAAAACAAATTATGTATAAGAAATTACTTGGCTACGCCAGCTTAACAAATTTCAAAACAGAAAAGAAGGAAAACCCAATGAAATGGAAAGTGAGCTTCATAAAGGACTAAACACTCACCTGCAGCTCGGCCCTGTCGACATCCCACTGTGAGCGCTCCAGTTCGAAGCGCGACCATTCGTGCTGTATAAAATGCAGTATGCCCGGAATTGTGTATTGGGGCGTGGTGGCCTGTTGGTTGTTGGGTCCGCCGCCGGGTCCGCCCATGCCATTACCGCCATCATCGTTGCCACCATTGTTACCGCCAACGCCCACATTGACGCCGCCCATGCCGCTGACTATGCCGCCCACATTGGCGTTCTGTCCGACAGCACCCAAACCGCTGATGCTCAGGCCGGCGCCGCCCAAACTGTTGTTGGATAAAACGCTGCCGCTGCCGCCGATGGCTGAATTGACAACGCCAACGCCGAGCACGGTGGCACCACCGACCGGCTTATTATTGATGCCAGCGGTGGCTCCCGAATTGGTTCCCATTTGTTGCTGTTGTAACTGTGGCTTTGCTGCTGCTGCTGCTGCTGCTTCCTGCTATCCGCTCTGTGTCGCTTGCCTTTGCCAGCTGCTGTCGTCGCCGTTGTAATTGGTTGTTCTGGTTCCGTTATAGTAGTTTTTGTTGTTCCTCTGTTTATTGCTTTTGGTTTGAGAAAACTCTCACTCGATGGCGCTGGACTCGCTTAATTGGTCTGGTTGTTAAAGCTTGCCGTCGAGTGTTATTTTCCCGCTGGTTGTTGTTTCTATTGGTCCTGTTTTGAGTTTGGGTGTGTGTGTGGGAGAAATACAGAACAGAAAATGCCCATACGTGAGACAAATGAGGTCATTGAATTTTTCCCCCTACCCCGAACAGCAGAGCGAAAGGCGATGCAAAGGATACGAGGCTTTAAATGACTTGCACGTCCGTTTGCCCGTGTCTCCCGGCTCCACTCGCGCTCACTTGCTAGCTATCTTTAACCCTCTCTCGCTCACTCTTGTTCGCACACTTCACCGGAACCGTATACGCCCCCGCTCCGCGCGCGCGTTCTCTCGCTCTCGTTTTTACGATACAACAACGTCACACACACACAAACACACACACACACACATACATACACGCACTCACCCAATCGCACTGATTTGAATGACAACGACAACGACGTTTACTACTATTTAGGCACACATACTGGAGCAACTTATATTGGACACATGCGAGAATCTATTCTTCTAAATCATTTGATTTCATTACTCACATTTACTTGAAAATTTTGTTTACTATTTACAAATTTTTCCAAGGAAACGTTGTTGCTACCGTTTTTTTTTCGACTACGATTTTGGTTAGAGACGTTTACGCAAAAAAAAGAAACACACACACACACACAAACGCGCACGTACAATTTTTCTGCGACGCGTAGAGGCACGAAATGTAAATGCAGACGAGTGACGTTTGTTGTATGACTGCCCGCCACAGGCTCGCAATAAATACGTTTGGTGGTTACAATTGCGTTATTTACGATTTGTTACTAATATAATTAATGCAAACGTCGTGCATTGCACACAAAAAAGTCGATGCAGCCGTTCGTCGCACAGAATGTTTGGCCTGGAACTCTGAAACAACAGAGTTGCTGCCTGCTTTTGTACAATATGCTTGGTTCGCTCATGCACGTTTTATTAGCGGCGCGCGACTGTATAGCTATCTCGGTCTACGTATCTATATGCAAAGAAAAACACACACACGAACACAAGCGCACATCAAAGCCGTACTATTTTCACTTTGTTCAACACCATGTAATATGAAGTTCTTGCGTTTTGAGCAATAAAGCAGGCGCCAGTTACGCTTTGCTTATTTTGGACTTTACTGCACAGCTTGGCTATGTTATAGAAATATTTGTTAAATTTTCACGCAGCTGCTTTCATTCCATTCACCTTTGTTTTTTCAAAGTCCGGCAACTACCACAATTTATCGATGAACTAGTACAAATTGCTATCGACTACTAGGGCTTGTATTCCTGTAAACCGGCTGCGATAGACGACCGACACAATTTATCGAATATATTGTAATTGCATTTAGATTATTTTAAATTCAATGCTAAATGCTAAATAATAGGTTCTAGCGTCGAGTTTGAAGTTAAACAAACAAAAAGCTGATAAAATACATATATTATATACATATTCACATGCGTGGGCGTTGTAAATATTCTAAAAATGGATCCCCACTATATCCGTGCAAATATTCTCAAGGTCTTTCAATCTCAATTAACATTAATTTACATTTTAATTATAGCTTAATATTATTGTTGATAGAACGTATATTAGAGTACGGAGAATATTATTGTATGAAGTAAATATCAAATTTCCTCAAAAACGCTCAAGAGAATTGCTTTGTCCAGAGATTTCCATCAACTCGCGGGGCGCATTAAATTTACAAGAACTCCTCGCACCAATCGTTCAGGCAGTTGTAGCAATCGGATGCCTGTTTTGAGCTTGCATGGCAAACATCCTTCATCCAATCCTTAAAGAGCTCCTCGTCCTTTTTCAGCACCAAATACTGACCAAGCACGGTGTAAGCCTGACAAAACGATACATTTATTTACGTCTCTAAGCATGCTGCATTGTTTATTCGCGCACATGGCGTCATCGTATTTACCTTATCGAAACCCGCTTCGGCCAAGCGTCCACCAAGCGTTTCTCCAATGCCCGCCAGTTCTGTGACCGACTTCTCGCCCATTGGCTCCGCCACGAAATTTCTGTACTTCTGCGAAGTGCCTGACATATTTGTTCGTTTTGTTTTTTCTTTGATCAGTTCAGATTATTTAAAGAAGAAGAACGCGTCCGATCTTTAGCAATACCACGAAATAGATAGCTAAACGAGTTTCGCGGCGTTTCTGAGATATGACGCACAAAAAAAATGCGACCGCATACGCATAATACCAAAATCCCACAACGCTAAGTTTCGATAATCGCGTAAAGCCACGTTGAATTTGCATTGGAATTTATCGGTATTCAAGATTTTGACTGTTTTAATTATTCAAGCAATTCAATAATAATTGGTGCGAAACTAAAGACACGCACAAATAAAGGTATTTTTTTTACGAGTAAAACTGTTTTTTCCCAATAGTCGAAATGCTTAAGGTATTATTCCCCTATATCAATGCGTTAAGAATGAAATACATTCTACATTTTTAGCTCATAAATAAAAGCGTTGCATACTTTTGCTAGCTATAGAAAATTATTGCATAACTAAAAGGGAACAAAATCTAAAGAAATTTTAAATATTTGTCGAAACTTAGCCGAAGTTGTAAAAGTTAAGTTTTATTTACCTAGAATGTAATGCACCCATTGTATGCAGCACTGAATTTAATTTCAGCTTAACCTAGTTAGCCCCCGTGGCGCCCTGAGGCGCATGATAAGGCGCCCGTTGGCTCCAACCTTTCGAGGGAACTCGGCGCCGCTGGGGCAGCCAGTCTTGATTGACAGCTGGCCCTGTCGCTGTTTATATATAAGAATCGCGGCTTGTAACTTAATTGATTTAGTAAAATTGAACCGGGAAAGCGACAATTAAAACAACAAGGAGAAAATGTTGAAGCTTGCGCTGAGTTGGCTCTGCGTCGCAGCTGCCTGGCGAGGTGAGTGTGCCTGACCGACTTTCCGGGGCCTGAATCAATTAATTGCTCCAGGCGCAATTAATTACTCTCTCGCCCCTGCCCCGCCCTGCTGTGACCAGCCCTGTGGCCAAACTGGTTTCTGTTTGGGCGGGGAAAACGAAACGCGCACAAAAGGATTACAGATGCCCTCGAGTGTCACCAGATCCGCTGGCAACAAAGAGCGCAGAATCCATAAATGTGAGCGATCAGTCGCCACGCAGCCAGCAAACGGTCAAGATGGGTTCGAATGCTTTGGCCTGCATCTGCAATGTGATCAATCCCTGTCGCAACGAGGTCTCCACCACATTTGTGGTTGTCCAGTGGCTGATCACCGGATTTGCTGCACTGGCGCAGGTCGTGCGGCCCGTACTGTTGCTTTGTAATTGAAAAAGTGCTTGTTAAAATGTAGTTTTTATTTTCAAGTGTTTGTTTTTTTTTTGGTTTTTTTTTGTTTTCCTTGCAGTTGGCATACGCGGCGAGGTAGCGCTCAATCAGGAGGATTACAACAAGACCTGGATCTATATGCCCAACGGGGATGGCAAGCCCGAGGTGGCCTATTTGGTGGAGCCGCCGCCAGAGGATCGCATCAGCCTTCCACAGTTGATACAGTTTGAGTTTTACGGCAGGTGAGACAGCTTAAAATAAATTACAGGGTATTGTCCATTGTAAATGGGTAAATTAAGGGTAATTATGGTTTTGCGTAAATCTTTGTTACAGTCAGGAGAAAACCTCTATTAGGTATTTATACAAATTCTTGTTTTGCTTGTAATTTATGGAAATCGATAAATATCGATTTTCAGCATTAGCTTCTTACGCGTGCGAGAATATTAGAGTGACAGACACAAAACTTTGTATATGCGTAGATCAAGTTTTCTACTTAGCCCAAAATCGATAAATTACGATATTCAGCTCGGAACGTATATTAGAGATTATAAGAGCTTTATAAATCAGATTTTATCTGTGGCTATAAAACCTTAAAAATATTCAAAATCGATAATTATCGATTTACAGCCCTCATATTATAGTGTATTTCAGAGAGGTTTATGAAATATATTAAGTATGAAGCTAATCATTTTTCTTTTAATATTTTCAAAAATTGTGGGTATGTGTGTTCTCAGATATACACAGATCAAGAGTTTGAAGAAGTAAGAGTTCTTTAAATAATAAATCTCCATAAGAAACAAATTTGCAGTTAATTTTACTAATTTTTTCCCATCTTAGCGATGCGCCCAACGATATGAGAACCTCGAATTTCTGGATCGATGAAAATGATTTTCAGCGTGAGCGGCGCAAGCGCGATACGTGGCAGGAGATGGCCGAAAAGTTTGATCCGAAACTGGACACCAAGATCCTGGTGCATGGCTGGAAATCGAGCACCATGAGCAACTCCATCCAGTCCATACGTGGGGCGTATATAGAGCGGGGTCAGGTCAACGTCTTTGCCATCAACTGGAGGGATCAGGCGGATAATATCTACTACCTGACCCCGGCACGGTATACGGTGCAGGTGGGTCGCGCCGTGGCCAAATTGATTGATCTACTGGTGGAGGAGAAGGATGCGGATCCGCAGCGCATCCATCTAATTGGACACAGCTTGGGTGCGCATATCATGGGCTACGCTGGTTCCTACACCAAGTATCGGGTTAGTCGCATAACGGGCCTGGATCCGGCGCGACCCGCTTTCGAGGATTGCATTGGACCGGAGAATCATCTGGATGAAACGGACGCCAACTTTGTGGATGTGATACACAGCTGTGCAGGCTATTTGGGTTTTCGCAAGCCCATCGGCATGGTCGACTTTTATCCGAATGGTGGTGGACCACCGCAGCCGGGCTGCAAGGAGCTATCCCAGATTTTCAGTGAGCTCGGGACCGGGGGAGCCATTTGTACTTTGTTCTTCCATTCAATCCCTCTCTTTCCACAGCCGGTTGCAGCCATGGCCGCTCCTATGAGTACTATGCGGAGTCCATAAACAGCGAGAAGGGCTTCTACGGCGTGCCCTGCGGCACCCTGGACGAGCTCAGGGGCCGGAACTGCAGCGGCGGCAAGATTCTCATGGGCGACCCAGTGCCGAGGGAGGCGCGTGGCATCTACCTGGTGAGGACGGCCAGGAAGCCCAGCTTTGCGCTCGGCATCGACGACATTCTGCCCAAGGACAATGATGTGGACAATTGAGCGCACACATATATATTTTGTCAACATACTTAATTGATTAATTCTTAGCTTAAACACAGACCTAACCTACAAATACACGAAAAGAACGTTCCGCAGAACGACTCCGGTTCATTTAGTTCATCTAGGGAATGACGTCCGTGCGGCGCCGTATGATGTTGCTGCTCCGGTGACTGCCGTTCGGCTGGAGCACGTCGCCGGGCCGTGGCTCGATCTCGTAGTGCTTGTAGCCATCCACGTCGTCCAGCTCCTTGGCCGAGAACTTGGCCAGCATCGTGCCGCGCCCGGCGTAGGGTGGCACGTACTTAAAGGTCGCTGCCGCCGTGCCGCCCACAGGTGTTTCGGGAATCTGCAATGGACGAGGGTTGGGGATTAATACGATTTAGAAAATATCTGTTGTCTCCTAAAGCATTTACAGAACTTAAATAGGCAATATTTGCTTTATTTAAATCAAGCTAAGCGATTTGATTTTGAATGTAGCATGGAACTGGTTCGCATAAGGAACCACAATTTGGTTTTTTGACAATAAACTGAACCTTGAGCCAAATCTAAGCATAAACAGAGTATGGATGGCTTACGAATTTCTTTTTATTTTTAATCTCTACAAATGTAATTGCTTTAAGCTATTAACTTTACTGTGAATATGACAACTGAAACTTAATAATTTCGAAAATTTAATTATAATTGAAAAATGCATCAAACAAACTGAATTATTTCATTCAAATTTGTAGAAAATGTGAGATACTAACAAAAACCTTGGTTTATGGTTAATGGGTTCGAACTCTGAACTGAACTGATTTTCTTTGAATTTTTTTAAAGCTACTAACTAATATTAATTTTAAAGTGTGTGTTTATAAAGTGTATTCTAGGTCACTTTAAACAGCCAGGTCTGCTGGCCATCTTTTTCTTGTAGGCAGAATCGAACCTATATTCATAGAAAAGATCAGGAAAATATTGTTTTTGTATGAGAAACTTTTTTGTTATTCGAAACTTAGGGATTAACCATGGAAAGTAAGAGTATCTGTATGATCCTAAAATATCTGGAAATTTATATAAATATCGGTCTACGAAAACATATAGCATAATATAAGATAATAGGGACAATCGCTCGAAAAATTAGTTTTTATAATGAAAAATTTTGTATTACTAAAGGCCGAGTGAACTACTATATTATATAGCCTTCTATAGGAAGAAATAAACAGTCAAAACTGAATTAAATTAAATATATATAAAATTCTCTATATAACTCACATCTTCTTTATACGCCCCCAAGGGTATTGTAATGTTTTTTTGTGATGTATACGCACCTTGAACTTGAGCGGCTGCTCGATGCCAGGACCCTCGACGGTGAACAGACCCTTGTGCAGGGGAATGGGCAAAGGGTTTGGCAAGCGCAGAATGACGTCAATTTCCTGCTGGGACACGATGCTGCCGCCGGCCTCGCCCAGCTGGAACTTGATGTCCGGCTTGCGGACGCGGAAATCGTCCTGGGCGTAGTAGTCGTAGTCGGTGTCCTTGACGCGGCACGCGGCGGAGATCTGGAAGGCGGCCTGCGAGGACAACTTCTCGAAGTACTCGAAGAACGTGACCTCCATGCGGACGTACTCGCTGCTCTGGGGCTTCAGATCCAGCTCGAAGCCCATGATCTTGACCTCCTGGGCGCCGACGCCCGTATACAGTACGGCATCGCAGTTGAGCTGTCCGGTGGCTTGGTGCACGCGATCCGCGCTCTTGTTGCTCACCTTGAGCACGACCGTGAAGTTCTCGCCCACTTTGATGTCATCCTTGAGCTCCATGCTGAACTCCACCTCGTTGAAGTTGTCGTTGAGGTAGTAGCGACTGAAGGCGTGCCGGGATTGCTTCAGTGCCTTCAACATGGTGCTGCGCTCCTCCTCGCTGCGCTCGGCGAACTTGTAGCTGGCGGTGATGTCCTCGCGCTCCCACTTCAGCACCGCCTTCGTGCTGATCAGGTGGCCAATGGCCAGGGTGTCCTTGCGCAGCAGCTTGAGCGGCTGGGCGGGTCCGTTGTAGCGCCAGTAGAGCTTGTCCGCGTTCACCTCCGAGTAGACGAAGCCGCAGTCGAAGGGGCGCAGGATCTCGCCGTGCTTGACGGCCAGGACGGCGGCGGGGCCCACGCGGTACATGTTGTCGGAGGACTCCTGGGGCGTGGCGTCCACCGCCTGCCAGCCGTCGTAGGCGCCGAACTGGCCAATGCCCAGATCCGGACGCTGCATCCACAGCTCGTTCCACACGTGATAGTTCCAAATGGAGTCCGTTGTCTCCGCGTCCAGCTTCTTGTTGTTCGCATCGATGAACACGTCCACGGTGAGCGAGGCCTGCGTGTCGTGGGCGGAGGAGTAGCAAGTGATGACACGCGCCGGAATGCCCAGGGCGCGGGCGATGGTGGCCAGGACGCCGCTAAAGTTCCAGCACTGGGCAAACTTGACCGACTTCTGTGTCTTGTGGAACTGTTGCAGTATCTCCGCGGAGCCCGTCCACTTGGTCGGCGCCGTGCCGCCCGAGAAATCCTCGGTCCAGTTGCCCAGCAGCACGCCATCGTCGTCCACCGAGTTGACCAGCGCGGAGAGGGCGCGCGCCACGCGCACGGGATCCCCGCGATAGGCGGGCGGAATGCGTCCGACGGTGCCAAGGAGCCGCAGGCTGCACTCGAGCACATGCCGCTCGAACTGGCCGATCTTCCAGACGGACGGCCGCAGCCGGTTGTAGGAGCCGCGCCAGATGAGCGTCGTGTCGTGCATGACGTACTCCTTGCGCTGCTCGCGATCCTCCATGTAGACCTGATCGTCGGGACACCACGGATTGAACAGCACGTAGATGGGCAACGGCAGCTGATAGCTGCGCGATCCGTCGCCCAGCAGCTTCGTATCGATGTCGAGACGCCATTCGGTAACGGAACACGTCGCCGGCGGCTTCACCAGCACGGCCAGAATCTGACCCTCGTGCGACTCAATGCCGGCGCCCCATTCGAGGGCATCGCCCAGGTGGTCGATGCCGTCGTGCGGCACCAGCGCCGTCAGCGTGCCGTGTCCCGGACTGGGCCTGCTGTCGTCGGCCACGCTAAATATGAAGCTGATCGCATCCTTGCTGGGACTGTAGTCCCGATTGAAGTAGATGCGCAGCCGGAACGGCTCGCCCCGGCGCACGATCAGCGCCTCCTTGGCCGCCGCCGCGTAGAAGTGGCTGGTGTGGTGCTCGCCGTGGTTGTCCTCCAGGCACAGGTCCACGCGATGCACGCCCAGCACCGCCGAGCTGCCGGCATCTGTGGGGTCGGCAATGGAACGAAAGAACTAATTTAATAAGTCAGTCTGAGGGCTGCAAAATAGGTTCGAGCCCGAAACTCGAACTCTCTATTTAGCAGAATAATTTATAATAATTATTATTCGAACAATAAATAAAGAATATGTTCTGCTATAAATGATAAATTGAATTGTTTAAATTTAAATAAAAAATAATTATTATATTATTAGACTAATTATTATTCGAAATAAATAAAGAATATGTTCTGCTATAAATGATAAATTGAATTGTTTAAATTTAAATGAAAAAAACTGGGTTTATCCAGATTGAAAACCAGGTTCAAAAATCGAATCAAGCAAAAATAACTAAAAACGTTGCAGTCGGGTGTAACCGACTGCGCAATGCTCGTTCACAGTGTAGAAAAACATCGTTATTTATTATTGTAAGTTTGGAAAAATAAAGAATAATTTATGGGGTGGGCTTTCGGCTTGATCTTTAGCTTGACCTTTGATCTTTAGATCCTAGCTCTGGGGATATGGATATATATTTCCGCACCCAAGTGCTGAATTCAAAACATTTGCTGGGCGATCTTTAGGGTCTGTCTGATGTATCTAGCTTTAAAACTAAGGGATATGTACTTGATCCCATACGTTATCAAAATCATATCAAAAGAACGCTAAATAATTTACAAAAATTTATGCACTCTAAAATTTATTTATTTTGAATATTTGAAATTACGACTAAGCAAACAAAACAAACTGAAGCAAACTTTAAACAGAGAAATTTTATTTATGTTTGCTGCTCATGTATTTTTGTTTTTAAATTGGAAAATATGATGGTCCAAAGGTTCGAATCCCAAGCCCAACATACAGCACACATTTTTTTTTTTAGCTTTTGGCGCCATGTAACCGTCTGATGATCTCATAAAGCAAAACTGGGCGAGTTGATCGCTTGTCATGTTGCAGCCAAAGCCAATTCGTTGAGTAATCGCCTTTGGCCATAAACAAACAAAGTTTGCGGCACGCTGGCCAAAAAGTTCAATGCCGAGTCGATTAATTCTCATAGTGGACAATCGTGCGTATGCGCGATATGCCGTCGCTGTCGCCGCTGCTCTAGAGAATTAACGACGCGACGCCCACAAGAAACACTTTAAAGTGGCGGAAAGTGGCATCATCGTCGCGGGGACTTAGCTGCAACAACATAAACACCTGCTGATGGACAGATTTGTATTCCCAGGAAAAATATATGATGTTAATGCGATCAACTTCTGATCAAGTTCGTTAAAAAAACAGCGCAAATAATTCTGCAAATGTATTTTTATAAAAACATTAGATGCTAAATAGAAATAGTATATACAGTGATCCCTCAGTAAGACTGTCCGCTGGATGAGAGAATTTTTGAATTACTTAAAGCGCAATTATTGGCTTTTTAAAATTCCATTAAACATTTTTTTTAATATTAGATCTATTTAAATATTTTATAGAAATTGATTAATTTGAAAACAGTAAAATTCTAGTAATATAATATATGTATTCACTTAAACTTTTGTTTTTAAGAAAGCCCAAAAAAACTTGCAAAAAAATACAGTTGAAATGTTTATTAAATGAAACCCCATCTGAATTTGTCTAGAAAGATTTTAAGCAGAATCGATTAATTTTTATAATTGTTTGAGGCTTTATGTATTTAGATTATCTTATTTACTTTCGTTCAACTTTTTATAATAAATAAATAAATATATATTATGACATAGATAAATATACATATTTCTATTTATTTCTTATAAAATTAAACTATCGAGAGATCACTGTACTTTACATATATTAAATTGTCTTCAGCTGTCGCCCTCTGACTAGCATTTATTTATGCAGAAGACTTTTCTGGCCACTACAAAAGATCTATTTTTCCAATAGATTTCCACTTATACTGCACAGTTTTTCATCTGCTATGGCATGTCTTTGGCAATTTATTTAATGTTCTAATTTCAGTTTGTTTACTTAGCCCTCTTTAATTATGAAAAGGCCATAAAATGATGAAAATTTATTTTGAAAAATAAATAAAAATATTGTGCATCGATCAAAACTCGAGCAAATTGATGTTTTTATTATTCTTGTTTTTAAATTCCCGTATATAATGGAACTTCTGGTACGCCTTTGATATGCGATCCAGCAGATACATTTGTAGCTCCATTTCCACATGGCTGCACCTTAGGCCCTCAGCTTTCATCTCAAATTCAATTGATGTTGACCTTTAGATTGTTTGGGGTCTCGGTGAGGGATGCCAGATTTGACAGCGATAAGATAGGAAACTTAGTGGGCCCGTGTCAGGGCGAATGATTCATTCTAATGATTATTTGATTTACAAACCATGTTTTAAGCAGGAAATAAATATCGACGAAAATAAAAGTGTGTAAAAACAAATAATTGAATATGCGCGAAATGCCGAAAATCACAAAACGTGTCAAACGACTAACAAACAGACACAAAGGCGAATAGAAACAAGTAAGTGTGCCATCGACGAGAGTGACCGACTGGCAGATACCCTCTCTTCAGCAGACTCCAGGGTTACTTAGCGATTTTGGTAAATAGGAATTGTCGAAAAAAATTCTTTACTAAAATTTATTTTTAATTTAAATTTATTATATCTAGCTTTATAATCTAGAAGATATGTTTGGGAAAAAATGATTGAACATCGATATTTATCGATCTTGGTAAAATGACAGCAGTTGTCAATAGAAATATTCTTAAAAAATAATGGTTTAGGTCGATTGTATGTACGAGAATATATATTTCAAATTTATTGCCTTTTTATAAGCTTTTGCCTCTTACGCACATTTGCATGAAAACCATCATACCCATCTTCACACATTTGCATTTTAGCTACAGGGTATAAACACTAAGCGCGTGAAGTCATAGGCGAAAAAATAAATATAAGTGGCAATATTTGAGGACCTAAAAATAATTAATTGCTGCGAAAGATGCCTGTCATATCGGGTCACAATATAGTATATATGTAGTGGTAATTACCAGCAATATCGGGCCCAGGACGAATGCTGCGAAAGGGATTTATCGGCCGGGTTGGCGGCGGCGGCTGCCACCAGCGCTGTAACCAACTGGGCGCATAGCTGCGATACCAATGGGTCATGATTACACTGTAACACACACACACACACACGCAGAATATAACGGAAACTGCGCTTTAAATTCTGTTGTACACGCTTGGAAACTGGCGCTACTTTTCGAAATCAAAACCGAACGCCGCGACGCCTCAAACCGCACTGATCAGTATCGGATTGGGATAGTTTCGCTTGGCCAGAGAGCGAGCGCTCTCCGGTTCTTACCCTCTCTCTCTCTCGCTCTCTCAGCTCACCAGTTGGCCGTTAGCTCGCCGCTCTCTGTTATTATTAATTATGAACGGGAAGCGATTTGTGACCGTCCGCTGGCGCTGCTTTGGTAATAGAAGCTACCACCATCTGTTGCTCTTGGTGCCGCGGCTACGTCATCGTCGAATCTTGATTCGCAAGCGCAACAAATGGGGCCAATTAAATTGATTCATCTGTGAGCAAGCCAAGGCGGGGCAAGGCCTGGAGCGGGCTAAATTTGCATGCGCTGCGCGGCCCAATTCGAATTGTTTTAATTCGACTGAATTATAATACGTACAATTTGCTGGAAACACCACTTGGAATTTATGAAATTCTTTTTAAATGTGTCTAATTCAAACGGCTAACAGATTTGTTCTGATTTGAGCCAGGCCCAAATTTCTGCGCTTATTAAATAACATGGCTACAAACAGGTTCTCAAGCGATTATATCTGTTCCAACATGTTAGAATATAAATCAAGATCGAATCTTTTAATACCCTGCAGGTGAAACACATACATATATTTTTAGTAGAATTTGTATAACTGGTGGGTCAGATATGCCCCGTCAAAGTTGTAATACCCTCTAAAACTTTGCACAAAAAACTGATCTAACCCAAAAAAAAATTAAAATTCCAGGTACTTTACACACCTGAAAAAAAGATTCGTGAACGAAAATAAATTCGAAATTTGTTTATACAATTTAAGATGATTAATATCATTCGCTTTGTTTCTGAAAAGGTTGGACACACCAGCCAAATGTTCAATTTCAAGCTATTTCAAAATAAATTGATGGAGGTACAGTGAAAGGTCTGCGGACGAACAACTTTTTGTATTTTATTTTTCTTGGTCTGGCAGCACAAAAAATGCTTCAGATGTTCACTCAATAGAGTTTTTACTGTACATCTACGCACATACGTGAACACTTGTGCGCTCAACGAAATTGTTTTGGGACTGCTGTTTAAGGTATTTGACAGCTTCCAGGTGCTTGATATTTATTTAATTTTTCACTTGCAAGCTATTTAACTAGACTTGTCGAATAAGGCTTTTGAGCTTGCAGCAGAATTGAGTTTACTGAAAACTTGTGGGCAGCTAAATTTGAATTTTACACGTACGCCCACCGCAAACAGCAAATTGGCATGCAAAAAAGGCAATATCGACATTAGGTAATAATAGTGTGCATTGTCAGGGTCCCACAAAACAAACAAAAATACCAAATATTTATATATACGACCATACGCTCACCCGGAGTTGCCAAGAGATTTGCATTGACATTGCGCATACGCAACGTTGCGTCCGGCTCACTTATGGGCCGTTTGTCAGCTTTTCTACATAATTCCAGGCAAGAGCATTTCTGACCCATTGTCAGGTTTAGTTAATATTTTGGTATGCTATCAATAGCGCTTCCAAACCGGTTTCGAGCCAATGATAAGCCCCCACCAAAGTATGTAGTCTTGAAGGTATGTTTAAAGCTTGATCTCGACACGCGCGCTCTCCACAATTAACTAACTGGCATTAATGTTTACGTTTAAGCAATGCAAAACGAAATGCCAATTATAGCAGTTAAATTTGTAACAGAATTGCGCTTTAATTACATCATCGACACGGTCGAACAACTGTTACCGTGCACACACATTTTTCGACTAGATGAAGCGTCCGAGAATCTTATAAAAAATATATTTGATTTTTCCATGCGGTTGGGCTTGACCCCTG
Source organism: Drosophila sordidula (assembly GCA_035047465.1). NCBI lineage: Eukaryota > Metazoa > Arthropoda > Insecta > Diptera > Drosophilidae > Drosophila > Drosophila sordidula. The sequence goes on along the minus strand of JAWNPQ010000090.1, from coordinate 1,329,771 downwards.
CTAACAAGTGGCTGGCCTTGTGGGTCCAAAGAAACAGAACCAGACATGCGTGTGTAAATTGATCAGCTTTAATAGCGAGCACACATCAGCACAGATCACATTTGCCTTTTTGATTGCATATATGTTACGACTGCTGCTACGTTTGATATATTTTGTAATTAGATAACTATTTGTTGTTTGGCGAGGCGTTTCTGCTTAAGTGTTCAGTGGGTGCAGCACTGGCGTCGCTGCGGCTGCAGCGGCAGCACTCTCCAAAGCGGCTGCAGTCTCTTCTTTGCTGCCCGTTTGCGATAAATGCTTAACGATATCCACCCAATCCCAGCCGCGTGCCCGTTCGCCCTTGTGATCGGTACGTTCCCATTGCCGTCGCTTTTGCGACTTTGTCAGTTGCTCCTTCTTAGGTTCCTTTTGCTTGGCATCCACATTGGCATCAGATATCTTGAGGGCAGTAACACCTTCGTCCACAACGGACACAATGGGCGCACATTCTGGCTGGGCGGCCGTCAGTTGCTCAATCTGGTCTTTAATGCATTCGAAGAGGGTAAAAGTCATGCCACAGCCCAACCATAGTGCAGCTTCCGTACTGAGCGCCGCTTCTATTTCCTGCTTGACGGCGGGCAAGCTGAAAATAGAAAGTGCCTATAAGTTGATGGCCAGCATAGTAGAACCCATTGCAGAGCTCACAGATTGCGATTGTAGAAGGTGTTCATGTTAATCGTGGGTGCCTCATCGGGATAGTTGTCGCCCCATTTAAGCTCCACCAGAAATGACTTGTAGTTATCCTCTTCGCCATACTAAAGTAAAAATATAAATTATAATCGGTTTGAAATACTTTGCATCCATGTGGCACTTACTTTATATTGAAATGTGGTCAAGTCGATTTCCTTGAAATTGTTATCGCCTTCGTAAATGGACTGCAGGGCTTCGCGCTCATCAGTCTGTTGCTCCAGCGGTGTTGACATTCTGTTCCAATGACTGTGAATTTGTTTAAACAACGCACATCTCTCGTGAAATTAACACAGAGTTAAAATAAAATATTTTGTATTGCAAGAAAAACAAAGCAACAGCTGAGTGCTGCCGGCAGACCAAGAAGCAGCAGCATTGCCATTCACAGCGAAATTGAACAAAAGTATCGATACACCAGCTAGTAGTACAACTGGCACAAGCATAGAGCATAAACAATGCTTTAGTAAAGAAAACGGCATTTTTTTTGTTTCGCAGATGCGGTCACACTACACGGAATATATAAACAAATAGAACCATTGCGTAAAAAAAATGCTAGTGCGGGTGAATCATCATTATTACTAATTAACGCATGTGCTAGGCGCAACGTCAATAACAACAGCAACAGCTGAGTACAAAATATGTCGACGGACTTGGATGCGGATCCAAATCGATCCAAATCAGTATCGGAATGCGCACAATTATTGGAATTTAAGCAATACTTAGCCGCGACCGCGGCCAACAGCGAACTGACCTCTGGCAATGAATTAGCCCGCCACGGCAATTGTGTAACGCGCAGCAGCAACGACACCTACAAAGTGAACGCCGACGAAACTCGCGCCGAGATCGTTGCGGCCATTTGGAAACAGTTGAACACTGGCGGCTGTCCGCTGGCGTTTCAACTGAAGCTGCTGCACCTGGCCACGGAGCAAGTGGAGCAGGAGATGGGCCATGCCAAGGAGTTTGAGGTCAATGTGGATGTCGCTGAGCTGCAGTATGATCTATTGAAGTTGCAAAAGTTTGTGGCCAGCGAGTTGGACAAGCTGCTGCACAAATTGACCGACAATGCGGCGATGGAATCACTGCAGCTCTATGCGGATGCTGACCAGCTGTGCCAGCAGCCCGACTGCTGCCAATGCGCACTGCGGCCGGCGACGCCGGCGTACAGTGCGGCGGCCGTTAAGAATAAACCGCGCAAAATGGAGGATCGCCATGTGTGCCTGGAGCGCTACGGTGCCATGTATAAGCTGGGCCAGCACAGCGAGTGCCGTTTCTTTGGCGTGTTCGATGGCCATTCCGGCGCACTGTCCGCCAACTATGCAACCAGCCAAATACCCCAACTGCTGGCGGAGCAACTGCAGCGCCTGCCAGTGCCGGGTGAAAGCAGCGTCGATTTATATCGCGATGCCTTCGAGACGGCATTTTTGCAGGCCGACGAGCGTTTTGTGCGCAAACGCATCACCAGCGGCACCACCGCCGTTTGCGCGCTGATCACCGGCGATCAGCAGCTGTATATCGCCTGGGTGGGTGACTCTAAGGCGCTGTTGGTGGGCAAACGCACACAGCTGCAGCTGGTGAAGCCGCACAAACCGGAGGCGGTCGACGAGAGGCGGCGCATCGAGCAGAGTGGCGGCACTGTCATCCATGCCCAGGGTCAGTGGCGCGTCAATGGTATTCTAAATGTGGGCCGTTCCATTGGCGATTACAGCCTCAAGGCGGTCATTGCCGAGCCGGATTTTGTGGATGTGGAGCTGAGCGAGGCGCATGATTTTCTGGTGCTCGGCACCGACGGCCTGTGGGATCATGTGCCCGAGTCGTTCGTTGTGGACACCGTCTACGATTGCCTGGCGGAGGCGACAACAAAACTCGAGGACATTCCCAGACTGCTCGTCGAGGCGGCCAAGGATCGAGACTCACAGGATAACATCACCGCGGTCCTGGTGCTGCTCAAGACGCGCGAACAAATTGGCCGGCGTTAGGCATCGATGGTGCTTTTTTTTTTTAATAATTGTTATTCTGTGTTGTTGTCTGTTTTGATTAATTGATTTTTCCAACCTACATGTCATGTAAATAGCTTTAAGTCCGCCCATTTGTGCCTGGAACAGGGCAGCTAAGTGGCGGCTAGTGGACACACCCCTTGGTTGCCTCTCGAATAAGCTCAATCACAAATATTTTGCATGCACCCGATTACATATTTATATACATATATAGGCAGCCATTTATATAGATGCATTTTACAAACATACAAACAACATATATATTTATATATTTACATACGAACACGTTCACAAAAAGTTAACATTGTTTTGGCCGCTTTTTAATAGCTCGCAGTGCTTCCACCAAATTTGCTATATTATAAGGCACCTATATATACATAAATATACATATAGTATATACCTTGCCCAGTTGACAAACTAACGAGAGTCCAACGAACGCTCGATTTTACGAGCAATATTTGAATACAACAAATACCCTAGACAAAATATTACCACGACATTTTTAAATTACAAACAAGAAATATGAAATTTTAAAACTCTAGAATTCAAACCCTAATAGTTAAATACAAAACATACCCTAGTTAAAATATTACCAAATATTTAAAATCACAAAATTAAATTTTAAAACTCTAAAATTCAGACCCTTGCCAAATTTTAAAACCTTTATATAACTAAGCTAATAATCTATTATTATATACTATAAAAAAAGAGTATGAAGAAGTAATTTCCACATAACAATACTTCTGTTCTCGAAGTAATTCCAATTTATATTCTAACTTATCAAAACACCTATTTTTCAAATACGAAAAAATTTAAAATAGATGAATACAGCTTGGTAACTTTTTTATATGTATGCCAATTTCAAGCATTTTTGAATTCAAACACTAATGATCTTTAGAGGCCAATTTTCAAAAGTTCTATATTTCAATTAAGGTTTTTCGGAAATTCTATTCTATTCTATTTAAAAAAAAAACAATCAAAACATATTTACTAACAGTAAGATTATTTTTGTAATTTCTTAAGTATAAATTCAAAGCTTTTAAAAATTTATATTTTCAATTTAAATATGTTTATTTTTTAATTTCTAGAGGTTTTTGAAAATTTTGTATCTAACAATTTTTTAAACAGAATGAATACTTCAAAAAAACGAAATGAATATTTGCATTTTTCTATATAAAAAATATTTTAAAACAAATTTATTAAAAATATGATTTCTAAAAATGAATTAAGCAGAAAAGAGTCACACAAATAGTTTGGTGAAAGTTATATATTTAAATTTAAAGACCAATATTGAAACAAGAAAACAAAATAACAAAATAGAAGAATGACTTACAAATAGGACGCGAGATTATTGAATTACAATATACAAAATATGTATCTTAAAACAAGGTACAAAAACAATCTTGTATCTATTAGCAATAGCTTAAAGTCAACTAGAAGATCAAATTGTTCTTCATAGTTTTTAATCGCTTTTTATATAAGATGTTTGTCAATTGGGTATAATACCCATAGATCTACCTTAACAAACATATTTACAAGTCGCATACACACACACACACACACACACACAAACACATGTAATCAGCGTTATTGTTGAGCTCCCACACAGATTAAGTACCTTTTTATACAATAATCTTCAAGCATTTTAACGAGAGAACATTTTTAAATGAAACGAAATACAACAAAAATTGATTACCACATTTTTTTATTGGAATAAACTAAAGAGACGCATAGTTAACTAATTGGGTGGCTGTGGGGGATGACCGTAGGGTGAGGGCGGCGGCGGGTACATGTGCGGTGGCATCGCCATCGGCATGGGCGGCGGCATTCCGTAGGGATGCGGCGGTGGCATGTAGCCATAGCCCTGGGTGGGCATGGGAAATGCCATGCCGGGCATCATATTGAAATTGGCCGCCGGCGGATGGTAATTGTGATAATAGTTCGAGTGCCAGCTGCCCGGATTGAAGCTGGGATGATAGTTGTACTCCTGATCGCGCGACTGCGAACGGGAATGGTTTTGCTGCTGCTGCTGCTGCTGCTGCTGTTGGTTGCCATTTTGATAGTTATGCGACTGGCGGTTGTCCCGCTGGGCGCGACGTCCGCGCTGTCGTGGCACCGCGGCCGGCACCTCGGATGCCTCTGTGGTTGTCGTGGCCACCGTTTCCACGGAGTCCGTGGAATTGACGCGCTCGCGCTGTCGCTTCTGACGCCGCTCCCAGCGCGCCTCACGCTCGGCCTCGTCGTCGGAGTAGTCAATGAAACGGGCCGGCGGCTCCACATCGTGCTCCCAGGACGCATCCGAGCCGCGCACCTGCATCAGTTTGGACAGTATAACAAATTGTGTGTGCTCCGTTTGGGGCGCACAGTAGACGATGTCGCCAATGTTGATGCCACGATCCTTGATCTGCTGATTGCTGTTGAAGCGCACACAGTACAGCGGATCCGCGACCTGGCCGAGCACATCAAACACCTGGCCGAGCACCTTGCGGCCCTTCTCCAGGAACAGCACAGTGTCCAGGTCGAACAGCATGGAATTGGGCAGCACGCTAACCAGCACCAGTTGATCCACTATCGACTGCACCTTGCCCAGCTCGACGCACTCATCCTCCGGCACGGTGATCTCCAGCTGATGTATGGGCGGCAGCTCATCCAAAAGCATTTCGCCGCGCACTTTGGGCGGCTGACGGCGGCGCGGTCGTGCACCATCATACTCATCATCATCGGAATCATCATCGCAATTCTCCGTCACGATGCGCTTCTCGATCTTCTTGCGCAGCACTGTAAGATACTCGCCCTCCGAATTGGAGTCCGATTCGCTGCTGCTATCGCTATCCGAGCTAACAGCCACAACTGGACGACGGGCTGACGAATTGCTGACAATGGGCACCTCAACTACATCCTCGTTGTCGCTATCTGCCACTCGGGTTACCTCCTCGACGTCTGAATCCACATCTGAGCTGTAGGCAGCGAGCAAACTGAGCCCGTTTGTGGAGCTTGCAGTTGTGGCAGCTTCCTTGGTCGGCGATGTTTCCGACAACGTTTCCACTGATTCACATTCCATGGCCAACGCAGCGCTTGCGACTTCCTCTAGAGGATTAGTCTCTTTTGTTTCACTGAGCAGCTCTACCGCAGTTGGCTCTGTGGCGGGTACAGCTGGTTGTGACTCTGCTGATGCTGGATCCTGGGCGGCCACAACGTCTATATAACAAAAAGTATATGGTATATAAATAAGTTAATTCGCAATTTTAACGCAAATTAATCTACCTGTTTGTGGCATTGCTTTTGTTACCACAGCCTCGCTAATTGTTAGTTGGTCTTTGTCTGCATCTATTTCCATTGTGGTTAACGCATTACTGACTCTGACTTCATCCACAATTGTTGTTGAATCATTTTGTTGCGTTGTTTTTTCTGTCACAGCTGCTGTTTTAGCTTCAACTATTTCAGTCGTGCTTGTCGCATTTGTTGTTGTTGCTGCTGCTGTTTCATTTATATTATTTACTTCCGGCACACTGCTGTCCACATTGCTGGCTGTCGCAGCCTCTGGCTGCACAGCTTCCATTGTTTAAAATCGCTTTCAAATTGTTTTCCCCAACAGCAACACGTTTATCAGGCGCACGTGTTTTGGTTCAAAATATCTATCGCTTATGCTATCGATAGGCAGAATCGATACTTATTTGTTTTGCATGTGCTACGTTCAGACTAGAGTTGTTTCGTTTAGTTTGACTGAACAGAAAATTGAGCATGAAATCTAGCTAAAATTTCAATGTTTGAAACTAAAAAAAATCAAATGTCTCATGAGCTAAAACTTCCACAAAGCAATCTGAAATGAATACAAGCTTCACAAAATATATATTTTAAAAAGTGACCAATATAATTATATAGTATATAAATATATAGTCTTTTAAGTTTAATAACAAAATAAAACTATATTATTGGATAAAACTTTGAAGAACTTTATTCATTCCCCATTTAAAATCAATTGCGTTTTTAGCGTTTTTACTACTATTTCGCATAATATAAAAGCATTTTTCAAGCTAATTTTAAGTGCTAAGCTAATGGACTTGCTATTTGCCAAATGAATATATAAATAATTATATTAGAAGCTTATAAATAATATTACACGTTTACCTAAAATGCACCGTGGAGTGCTTTCAATTGAATTTAGCTTAAAAACTTTGTACAATTTTTTTAGAATGCATTTGAAGCGACTCATTCGTTGCGCGGGATTTTGTTTTTATGTTTTCTTTTGGTAAAAAGTACCATTTTGTGGTAAGTTATTACAAAATAGATATTTTGTTGGGTTTTCTGAAGTTTTCTAGTCAAAAATAAGCATATTTGTTTTTAATTAAAAATGCTTTAACGTGTTTAAAACGGCTTAGCTACTTAAGATAGTCGAGAATGGATCTCTTGATTATCTTATAGAATATCGGTTACAAACATTACTTTGTGCTAAGGCAGAGTTACATAGTTGGAAGATGTTCACGTTATAATCGGTTTGAAGTCAAGTGCAGAATGAGTTTCACGTGACTAAATCTAGATGTGTGTACATATGTATTAATTATCGCAATAATTTGTTAATATCAACGTTTGCTTTATGGTTATGGTATTACCATGTGAGATATGTGAGAGTGTGTGTGAGTGTATTCTGTCGTATAAACGTACTATGATAAATAAAAGTGAAAACAATAATATCGTTCATAGCAAGCATCTTAGCGCTGTATCATCTTTGGTCCAGTTACTAAGCATTTGTCGTTTCTAAGCTTTCCAGTCCAAGCGATACTCATCAACCAGCAGCAAATGTTGATTGATTAGCCAACCTGTGAGGACGTAGTTAATATTTTAATATTACAAGCAGGCATAGACAAAGACATACCCTCGTTTTGCGCTAGGTTCAGAAACTCTTGCCATTTGCTTTGTATATCCCAATACTTTTCCTTAATCTGATTTCTATCCTGCAGATAGGAAACAGCAAAAAAATATGCCTTCAGCACATCCTGAGGTCGCGTATCAAAGTGCAAATAGACACCCAAGTGCCGTTTACTCTCCGCTATGATGAAGCGTTCGTGTGGATCAAACGAGGAAACAATATCCTCGATGACGCTGCTGCTTTTATACTCATCAATAAGATGCCTAACACTCAAGCCGAGCCGTATATTGAGCGACACCGACACAGTCTGACCGACCGTGACGCGCTCCATTTTATTGACCTGCAAGAAGGGACAGGGAGTCAATCAATGAACCGTCTACGGATAGAACGAATTTTAGCTCACCTGCTGCGGTGTCAGCATGTGCGATGATCTAAAGAATTCCTCCAGGGCTATTAAATATCGCGACTCGTTGAACGTGCGCAGGCAGACGGTGCGCACAGCCTTCAGATTCGCATAGAGATGCAGCGTGACCACAATATAGAAGACGGTATAGAGCATGGCCTGACTTCGGATCATCGTCAGCAGATAGAGACCCACAAAGGAGGCAATCAGATTGACACAAGTCTCCTGTGAGCTATCCTTGGACGCGACATCCGCTAAATTGCCACGCACAGCATGGTGTTGCGTCAATGCGGCACGCGTAGCTCCGCCAGCCACGCCTACAATCGCTTTCAGCAAGGTGGAGCCACAGAGTATTTGTGTGCTCAAATGCGGATACTTGGGAAGCACATAGATTTCGATGCCCATGGCCAGATCGTTAAGAAAATCGGCACGTAAGCGCCATTTCTTTGAATCGACGTCCAGTTGACAGCCCTGCCACCATGCGAATATGATGCGTCCCACATGACCGCTGCCCTCCTTCAGTATCCATGTTACTGTCGCCGAATAGGCGCTGATATTGTCGCTGCCCACCCCAATGCCCTTGAGTATGGCATGTGTGCAGAGTGTACCGCAGATGGTGCTGCAAAATGCCTGCACTGTGTCCCAAATCTGATATGAGGCATAGTCATCGGACACCGAGTCCGGATAGCCCTTGGGCAGAAAGATGTTCTGGAGCACACGGAACAGCAGGAACTTCTCCTGTATGACCAGCTTATCGCCACGTAGCGGCACACGCACAATATTGCTTTGATCTGCAAATGGGATGCTTGGATAATTGTCGGTAGTGTAGATATGGCATATAGCGCTCACCTGCCGGCGTCACATATAGTATTTCCTCGCCTTTGGTGCCATACTGTTCGCGAAAATGTATTTTCATTATTGAACATTAATTCTCTGCAATTGCTGGTTACACAAATCGCGAAACCAGTGCGTGCACACCCGCTGCGCACAAGCCATATACTAAATGATAACAGCAGCACAGTCGCAGCCATACAAATTTAACATATGCTAAACTGTTATTAACAGCGAGCGGGTGTTTCAAAATGTTGCCAAGGCGCTTTCAAATCAAAAAAAGTTTTTGAGCAGATGGTGATGAAGAAATGGAATTTTAGTAGGCTTCTTTTGTCAGTAATGACCGCTTTTGTTTGAATTTTTTTAAATTGTAATAAATTTAAATCTTTAGTCAATAACATTTAATTTTGACGTTTGCATTGACCGAGTTAACATTATCGCTGTTGATGGTGTTGTGGCAGTGTGGCAACTCTCCTGCCTACGAAAAAGAGATAAAAGAGACGAAACAAAACAAATCAGCCATTCAACAACCAGAATCACAACACAAAAGTTCGAAAAAAAAGCAAGCTTTAAGACCCCGAAGGGGTCGTTAATTAATTAATATACTTAATAATTAATACAAATAGTTACTGAACAATACTAAAAGTGTCAAAGTGTTAAGTTCGAAGTCTGAGATAACAGTCTAAATTTAAAGTGTGATTGTGTAAAACCACAAAAAAAAACATAGTAAACTTTTGGCAAAAGAAATTTGACAAATTTTACTAGTGAGTTCGCCAGGCACACAACACACAACAACAACAAAATACAGCAGGCAATGTCATTAGAGGATATTAAAGCAACAATACGCCGTTTTCCGAAGTTGCTGGGAGGATTTGGCATTTTGACCACGTAAGTGAAATCCGCTAAAAGCTTACTGTTGCTGTAGCAGCAACAGCTGCTTTCGCTGGCAACTGCAATTACAATTAATAATATAGGACAGCCCATTTAAAGGGGCTCGCCAAGTGGCGCCACTTGGCCCTGAACGAGTTAAAGTTGTCATTACACCTAAAAATATCTTAAGTGCAATTGCACTGACAAATTTGCGTTTTCCGCATTCTAGCTAGAAAACAGCCGATTGCACCTGTGACGTCATTTGTTTACAGCAATTGTCAACAACAATAACAAAAACAATCAACAAAATCAGAAATTATTCATTCTTTATTCGCTGAACAACTGCCAACAGTTGTTGTTGTTATTATTGTTAGTTTTAACACAACACGATCAAAACAAACGTACGATTTTGCCAAAATGAGATAGATAGAGTTAATTGTTGTTGCTGCATTTGTTTGCCTTTCGCTTACTTTACCGCTTCTTGTGAGTAACAGCTGTTCAAGGCCCCTCCCCGACACACACACAACCACGCAAGCGCACGCAAGCAAAAAAAAAATGAAGCAAAGCAAACCGGTTGCCAAAATAGTGCGCAGTATTTTTTTTTTTCTTTTGCAAAAGAACGACCCCCCGAGTTATTTGTAGTTGTTTTCGTTATCTTTGTTGTTATTGTTGTTGATTCGGTGAATTTTCGTTGGCGCGTGTGGCGCTTCTTGGCTTTACATAGGTGACGTGCCCACTTTTATAAAAATAACAGCAGCATTTGTTGTTGTTTATCGCACGTTTATGGCAACAACAAATTGTTGGGAGCAGCCTCGCGCTGTTGATTTCTGGGTCAATTAAGTACAAGTCAACAATAACAACAAATATAAAACAACAACAAATTGAAAACAACAACAACATGTGTATCACCTTACAATTTACATATCTATCTGCAGCGCCGGCATCATTCTATACGAGACCCCGCAAATCCGTAAATACCTTTCACAATATGTGGAGAAGAAGCCACAGGAGCCGGATAAACGTCGCACGGAATACATTTACATTAAATATCACATTTATCGGGAATCGATGCGAAAGCTGCAACAGAAGCAGGAGGACGAAAAGAAATGGATCAGCGTCATCATCAATCCCATTGGCAAATGGTGGAAGGCAGCGAAGCATTCGGTTGCCTGGCGCCTGTTGAACATTGCACAGAACGGCACCCAGGCGGAACGCCTGAAAGCGGTCCAGCAATTGATATGCATGGACCACCTGAAGGATTGGGATTTCCGGCACTTGGCGCAGATCTGCGATGCACGCACGTCCGTCTCGTTGGCGCGCTGTGGCGCCGATATGCGCTGGTTTATGCCAGTCCCGCGGCGTGGCTGCATCAAAAATCCAAAAATGCTGCTCTCCGAACTGCACGTCCTGCTCGCCCGCATGCGTCCCTTGTCCTGTGTCGATCACTTTTTCAGTAAATACTTTCCCGATCAGAATAAAAACGTAAGTCTTAAACGTACACATTAGAGTAGCTATCAAATCTTATAAATTCTGTTCTTCCGCCTATCACAGGACGATCTTCACGAGTTCTTCACGCAGGATCAAAACTTGATAATGTCTGTGCAGGACGCCGACCTTCTAAAGGAAATCATATCGTTTCTGCATCACATTACCAAGGATACGAAGATTGCGGCAAAGTTCATACACGACGGCGGACTAATGCATTTAATGGAGTTGCGTAAGATTTTCGGCGATGACAATGAGACGCTATCGACGCTGTGCAAAGTGCTAGCGAACTTGTCCCTGGTGCCGGACGCTGTGGAGCACTTCTTTGTCTCCGGCTGGGTTGGCGCCTTGGCCGAATGGCAGCAATGCCCCGACTTGCGTCTGCAGGTCATCTCTGCCAAGACAATGGCCAATCTGGATCATGATGATCCCAATCAGTTTACGTATCCGCCCAACGTATATCCACTGCATCCGCGAATGCGCACACGCCGGAAGCCCAAGGCGGATATTGTCTTCATACATGGTCTATTGGGCGGTGTGTTCATCACGTGGCGCCAGCGGGATCGCAAGCCAACCGAACTGGGCCTATATGGCAAAAATGCGTTCTACACGAGCGAATCGGATGATGTATTTCTCGTTGGCGAGCAGAAGCGCGCTACCAGCAGACAACAGTATAAGAAGCAGCAGGGCAGGCCGCTGATTCCCGCCCAAACACCAACCAATGGCGATCCGGCCAAAACAACGGCCAACAAAACAAATGTCATAAAAGGTATTGAAATCAATATCTTGATTGGCGCTTGCATGCTAACGTTGCTAAATACTTGCAGATTCTGTGCTAAAGACCAGCAAAAAAGTGGAGGAGAAACGTCTGAATATAAGCGATGCGGCCACCAAAGAATTTGTGGAGACTCTGTGCAGCGAGGCCGAACTGGATTCGGACTGGGAGGTAGTGCATCCCGATATTCCACTCGAGGGCAATGAGAATTGCCGTGGCATGTTCAGTGTGTCGGGCAACGAGTGGAGCAATCAGGACACAAGCGAGGAGTACACAAACTGCTGGCCCATGGAATGGCTGCCCGATGACTATCCGGACTCGAGGTAAGAGCATCACGCGCCTGTTGCTCCACAGAGCAGCTGACTGATTGTTGTCTTTTATATAACTTAGAATCATTGGCATTGATTACACGTCGGCCGTGACCGAGTGGTCGGCCAACTTCACCAAGTACTGTCCGTGCGAAAAGGGCCAGGGTCATATTGATGTTCGTGCCAGCACACTGTTGGAGCGCATTGCCACCGCCGATGTGGGCAATGGTCGGCCAGTTGTTTGGATTGGTCACTCAATGGGTGGTCTGCTCACCAAGCTCATACTGCTGAAGTCCTTGGATTCGGCGGAGCATAATATACAACAGCTAGCCAAGAATACAAAGGGTATTGTGTTTCTTGGCACACCGCATCGCGGCTCGCCCATTGCCAAATGGAAGCAGCACATGCAAATGATACTCTCGCCCTCGATCGAGGTCAAGGAAATGGAGGAGAATTCACCGAAATTGCTTGAGATGCATCGCCGTTTCATGGGCTGTCTGCACACCTGTCTGCGTCATGTGAACGTACTCAGCGTGGCCGAGGGCTCACCGACCATGCTGACCACATTCAAGTTCCCGTTGCGCATCGTCACCGAGGAATCGTCGCGCATCGATTTCGGCGATTTCTTTTTGCTGAAGGACGATCATCTGAGTCTCTCCAAGCCCATCTATCGCCAGTCGTTTCTCTATCAGCGCCTACTGCACGTGATAAGCGAAGCGATCAGAGATAGCGGCGAACCGCGCGACACGGATGATCAACCGTTCTCCCATACGGATCTGCTCACGATGAACGTTGTTGCTGTTGTACTCAAGGGTGCCAAAGGGCTAATTGAGTTGCTGCCACGCGTCGCCCTGCGATTTAGCACATAAACTATGAGCAGGAAAGGCATGCATCCACACGCTTGTACCTTGATTAGATTAGATCTGCATTGCAAGCAGCTTAGCTTATAGGTAATGCAATCGAATAGTATTTCTCTTAAGCGCGACTTGCACTGATCGTGTTCATATATGTATATATACTATACATCGACTGTTAATCTTTCTATACGAATCTTAATTTATTTCTTAAACATACGCTTAAATGACACAAATATATAATATGGTGTTTAACTATTTGAATTGCTCGTTTGACTATGTAACCTGGGCAGCAGCAGTAGCAGCTGCGGCTGTTCCTCCAGCTGCACTGGCCTCCATTTGTTTGGCGCGTAGTCGCTCCTGTGCCAAGCGACGATTCTCTGCAATGCGCGCCATTTGCTCAGCGGACAATCTTTGCGCTGACGGCGTTGCCGGTTGCGATGGCGGCAGGGGTTGTCCATAATCGCTAATGTCATCGTTGTCAATCGAAGTCGCAGCAACGGTATATGGCGTGGACATTATAGCATTGTGAGTAAACGATGGCGTCACCAGGGTACTGCTTGCCGTGGACAAGCTTCGGCGATTGATTGCCGGCGTTCGAGGCGCAAGTTTCGACATGGCAATTTGCTCGCCCAACAGGGCATCGAATTCATCGAAGGGCTCAGGGGCGACATCATTATCCTCATCATTATGCCCATTGTCATGCACGGCGTTGTCATGCTGCAGTAGCTCGTCCAGCTGTCCCAGGCGATAGCGTGTCATATGCACCTGTAGCGGTTTCTTCTTGCCCAGACGCTCGATGTTGTTCAGTACGTCATCGAACGTATAGTTTGGGTACATGCGATGACCCCAATGCTGCAGACGACGTAAGATCTCATCCAGATCGGCCTTTTCATGGCCCTTGCCTTTGTATTTGATGTCCTTGAAATAATGTTCGATCGTGTGTAAGCCACGCGGGCCGCGGAGCGTGTCCAGTGTAAGGCGGTGTCGTGGATTCCGCACAGCACGCTTTTTGGGCTCCACTTTGACGCCTTCATGTTCACCGGCGCCAGCCGCATCTGCGTCCGCAGCATCCTCAGCGTCGCCGAACAGTTTTTCGCCTGCATCAGCCTCGCCGTCGCTAGGCAATTGATCGTTTTCGATGCCAATGTTATCGTTGAACAGGTCATCAACCCCATCCTCACCAAATATGGATGTCATTCCAGAGCGTTTAAGACCGTAAAGCCACCACTTCAGCAGTCCAGAATAACAAGCTCGATTGCCGCCATTTTTCTGCTTCTTGCCGTTACCATTCACAGGCGACGTGCACAGCATGCACAATGCTGCCAACTCGCGCCGTAGAATACGCCTCTTTGTTACATAATTTTTGTGCTTGTTTGCTGTCAAATTACAATTAAATGTTAATATACAATATATATTGGAATATTTGAACATCATATTGACAGTAGATCATGATTTGCAAGCAGCAGCATGTGGTGAAATCTGCCAGTTGGCAGCGTGGCACTGTTTAGCAACCCTGCCTTTGTGTAGCCTGGCAACATCAGCCATACGCCATACTTCTAAAATGCTTTTTTCGTGCGAGTTTACGTTATCCGCATAATTCTTAAAAGCAACGAAAACAAGTGAAAGACGTATCCCAAAAGCTGTAACTCGGCAAATAATCGAAATATTGCTACCGCTGGCCATAACGTCAATGTGATATACACGCAAAAACGTTGCAAAAACAATTTTTCTGGGAAAAAGCGATAGCAAAAAGGAAATTCGAGTGTGGTGAATAACACGTTTTACGCATCTTACTGTGTTAGCCCATCAGCTGCGGCTGTCAAAAAGTTGGCGTGCCGTGGTGGATAGCCGAATGCCGAAAACAAAACGCCAAAACTATGAACATCTAGCTGTAAACAATAATAGCAAACAGAGTGTGTGCGTTCGTGTGTGTGTGCGACAGCGAAATGGATAAACGCTACAAATGGCCAATAAACCAGCAGAGGGGCTACACAGATCAACCCGGCTACGGACAACATTCAACAAGATTCGTAAAACCCCTGCTGCCTTACAGAAACCAGCAACGTCTCGCTCATCCCAATAATAATTACTGCAATTACAGTAAACGCAATGTCGCTGCCACCGGCAATATGTACTGCAAACCACAGCGTCCTACACTCGCCCGTGGCGAGACAGCTGGTGTTGGCGCCAATTCTGGCGGCACTTACATGGCGGCACCACCGATGCCTGAATCGGCAAACACGAGTAGCTCGGAAGTGGTCACACTGATAGTGGAGAACAAGAACTTGAAGCGCATGCTTGTGCTCCACTTGAATGTGATGCAGGATCAATCCGACAGTCTAATAGCCAAAGACAAGGAGTTGGAGGATCAAAATATACGCATCAAAACGTTGCTCGCCGAGAAGGAGGAGCTGATGCAGCAAATCGCCAAACTTGGCCAAACTCTGGAAGATGTGCGAAAGGAATTTCGCAGGCGCATGAAACGCTCGGCCAACGATGATGAGGAACACCAGCAGCATCAGCACGCAACACTGCCCAAGGCGAAAATAGCATGTTACGCGGAGAAACAAACGCAGACACTGGAGTGGGCGCAGAAAGAGCAGCTGCCGAATTGCTATGCACATACGACGCAGCTGAAACCGGCGCAAAATGTGATCGTTACGTCTGTCACAGAATTGCCTCCGACGACGCCGACGGTGTCTACTGTGTCCACTGTTCTGGATCATAGCAGAGGACGGGGCGAGTTTAATGGCGGCAAAAAAGTGCGAACCTTTTTCTTGCATCGTGTACATCAGGAGTCGTCCAGTCTGCAGTTGCACGATGACCAGGAGGAGCAACAGCAGGAAGAGGAAAAACATGAGCCGGAGCAGGAGCAAATGCAGGTGCAGGCAGATAATGTGCATAATCACATAGAGCCCATGGAGACCGCAGAGGAGGGGGAGCTCGAAGTGGATGTGGAGCATGAGCTGGAGGTGGAGGTGGAAGTGGAGGTGGAGCAGCAGCAGCAGCATATGTATCACGATGGGCTTGACACGCATGAAATGGAAGTCATGTCTGAAACAATTATTGGCGCTGAGGAGGAACTGGGCGCCGAGGAGACTGCCCATGATAGTGAAACCATCAACAATGGGCATGCCTATGATGAGGACGGTGAGCTCGACGAAGCTGAAGAAATTGTCAAAAATTGCATGGCGAACCATCTCTGGCAGCACCAAACGGACCCAGGTGTGGTCGCCAAGGAGGAGTTGCTGGTAAGCCTCTGCAATATAAATATAGTTGAATTTCAGTACGATTTTAACTTGTTTCAGTGGTCAAAACTACAACGCAACAAGCCAATAATGGATATAGAGTTGATGGACAATCAACCGGACCATGTGCTGCGGCGAAACTTCATTGACAGTCCACCAAGAGAACAAATGTCGCTGCTCATGGGTGACGAAATCGGTAAATCGTTATTCCGGATGCAAAAATGTGAAGAGGGAACATTGCCCCTGGTCGTGACGGGCCACACAAAGCTGCAAAACAACACGCTTAAGGAGCCCAACACGAGAGAAGCGAAACACAACTTCGGTGTGGAAGCAACGCTGCACAAATTAAGGCTGCCATCAACGCCGCGTAAAGTTGTCGGCAATCATCAGACAGCCGTCAAGAAAGAGCGAACCGTTGCCAGAACAAGGCAGACGCCAGCGGGGAAACTGAAATTCTTGGATAATGCGATAAATGTAAATACAATAACAAACGATAGCGCAATTTTAGCCAAGCTAGCGGAGATCGAGGAGTTGGAGCGGGAGGAACAAGAGGAGCGTGAACAGCAGATGGAACGGAAAAAGCAACAGGAACTTGAAGAGCAGATGGAACGGGAAAAGAAACAGGAGCGTCAGGAGCAGATGGAACAGGAAAAGCAACAGGACCGTGAGGAACAGATGGAACGGGAAAAGCAACAGGACCGTGAGGAACAGATGGAACGGGAAAAGCAACCGGATCGTGAGGAGCAGATGGAACGGGAAAAGCAACAGGACCGTGAGGAGCAAATGGAAGGAGAGCAACTCAAGAAGCCGGAGCATAAAGAGGCGTCGGAGCAGAAAGAGGAGCCGGAGCAACAGCTGCAACAAGCACAGCTAAGTGACCGCGAGCAGCTCAAGAAATCAGATCAGCTAGACGAGCAGAAAAAGGAACAGTTGGAACTAGAGCCCCTTCAGAGGCGAGAGCAGCAAAAGGAGCGGGAGCAAAAGCTGGATCAGGAGCAGCAGTTGGAGCTCAAGAAGCTTGATCAGCAAAATGAGCAGCAGGAGCTCTTGGATCTAGACCACCCCAAGAGGCGAGAGCAGAAAAAAGAGCAGGAACAGCAGCTGGAGGAGGAGCAGCAGCTGGAGGGGGCACAGCTAAAAAAGTGCGAAGAGCTCAAGAAGCCAGATCAGCAAAAAGAGCAGCCAGAGCTGTTGGATGTAGAGCAGATCAAGAGGCGAGAGCAGGAAAAGGAGCGAGAGTTGAAAAAGGAGCCGGAACAGCAGCTGGACGACGAGCAGCAGCTGGAGGGGGCTCAGCTACGGAAGCGCGAGGAGCTCAAGAAGCCAGATCAGCAAAAAGAGCAGCAGGAGCTCTTGGATCTAGAGAAGCTCAACAGGCGAGAGCAGCAAAAGGAGTCGGAACAGCAGCTGAAGGAGGAGCAGCAGCCGGAGGGGGTACAGTTGGGGGAGCGCGAGGAGCTTAAGAAGCCAGATCAGCAAAAGGAGCAGCAGGAGCAGATCAAGAGGCCAGAGCAGGAAAAGGAGGGAGAGCAGAAAAAGGAGCCGGAGCAGCAGCTGGAGGAGGATCAACACTCGGAGGGGGCACAGCTAAGAAAGCGCGACGAGCTCAAGAAGCCAGATCAGCAAAAAGAGCTGCAAGAGCTGTTGGATATAGAGCAGACCAAGAGGCGAGAGCAGGAAAAGGAGCCGGAACAGCAGCTGGACGAGGAGCAGCAGCCAGAGGAGGCACAGCTACGGAAGCGCGACGAGCTCAAGAAGCCAGATCAGCAAAAAGAGCAGCAGGAGCTGTTGGATCAAGAGCCGCTCCAGAAGCGAAAGCAGATAAATGAGCCGGAACAACAGTTGGAACAGGAGCAGCTCAAAAAGCGTGAACAGCAAGAGGAGCCGGAGCAGCAGCTAGACCAGGAGCGGCTCAAAAAACACGAGGAGGTAAAGGAGGAAGAGAAGCAGCTGGAACCAGAGCAGCTCATAAAGCGCCAGCTGCTAAAGGAGCGCGAGAAACTACTAGCGCTGAAAAAGCGAAACAAGTCGAGGGAGCGCAAGCAACAGGAACGGAAAGTGCAAATGACACGTGAATACCATAAGGACCAGCAAAACCGGACGGCTGACGAAGTGGAGCCCGAGTCCGGGCCAAAGCGGCGCGAGCTTAAAAAACGTGGCAAGCAGCTTCAAGCCAAACCGGCGGAGGCCAACATTGAGGCCGAAGCGATGCGCAAGCTGCACGAACATTTACAAAAGCAGCAGGAACGTTTGCAAAGCCAACAGCAGCCAACGGTGCGTCTCAAGAAATCGCCCATGCAGAACATCAGCGCGACCCTGATATATCCACCACCCTTAACGTCGAGCGCAACGATAACGCCGGCGCCGTCGCCCACGAATATATCGTCGCCCCCGATGAAAATGCTAAACAACAACAACGATAACAACAGCAGCAATAACAATAACAATAACGATAGTACAACAATACAAGGGCCGCTAACGCCGCAGTCTATAAGCAGCGTCAGCAGCAGCAGCAGCAGCAACAGCAACAACAGCAACAACAGCAACAACAGCAACAACAGCAGCATCAGCAACAACAGCAACAACAGCAGCAACAGCACTCGCAGCAGCAGCCGAAAGAGCTCCAGCAAGCGCTCAATTGTCAACAATTGCACGTCGCACACGAACAGCAAATCGAGCAAAGGCAGCGGGAATCGTAAACGCTCCCGATATCTTTCTTCCAATCATCTATATACGACACGCTCGTGGGAGGATCAGGAATTTCATTGCGACAATGAATTCTTTCTGGAGGAGGCCGACGAGCTGCTCGCCGACAATCCCAGCCTAGAGATACCGACATGGAAAGTCATCAAAATAACACGCTCGTCGAATGACGCGGACACGGAGGCGCTGACCGACAAGGATTTTGAGCGTCGACACGAGAAGCATGTGCGCGATGAGATCGAGCGAAAGAAGCGTGATGCACGCTACATCCGGGAACAGATACGCAGCGAGGGGCTGCGCATGCGACACAATCAGGATGAGGTGCTGGTGCCGCTGGACCCATTGCCGAAATCCACATTTTTTCCTTTGCCCGAGGACATTGAGGGCATACAGTTTGTTACCGAGGTGCCTGTGCAGGCGTTCGGTGAAAATATGGTAAATCTGCATGATCGTGACGAAGATTTTGTTCTGCCCTGGGAAGAGACAACGGCGACAACGGCGACGACGGACGTGGCCAAAGGCAAGGCGCCATCGGGCCCAGTGGCCACGTTGGCCAGCAAAAAGCTGCCCACAAATGCCGCCGAGGCTCGAAATCAAGAGATGAATTCCTCGTATGTGTTCCTCAAGCGACGCAAGCGCCAGCGGCGACGTTAAACGCTCAGCGGCGGTTACTGCATGCCGCATGCCTGCATATATACATATACATATATATATATATAAATATATATATATACAATTTTTTTTTTTTTTTTTTGTGTAATCCTTTTTTTTTGCCTAACTTTAATTTGTATCATGTAACAGTCGTTAGTTTCTAGAGACTTTAAAGCCTAACATAAGCTCAAACTGAATTCCGAGCTTGCTTCAAATGACGTAAAACACTTTATATGTTAAATATTTATATTCAGTCAAAACATCTCAGCTTTATCAACTTATTGATAAAGACAAGAAATAATTGGTTTTTATTTCGGCTTTAACACAAACGAAAATTGAAGACTTCTTGCTAAACTCTTATGTATATGGATTTTTTTTCTATTAATTATTGTATTAATTTGTGCAAATTTGCTTATATTTATAATTTGTTATAAAGGACCGGAGCTTCTACTAATCGCAAAACTGTTTACGGTGTGTGTTTGAGTGTGTGTAAGTTTTAAAGAGTTTGTTACTCAGGTATAAATATGTATGTTCAAGAAGATTGTTGTGTACTCATAAATTGTGTAGATTTTATAGTGTGTGTATGTATATGTGCGTTTGTGAATATATAGAAGTCTGATCGTGTTTTGGCTATATAATATTTTGATAGATTTGCAAATTTAGAGTAAACAGTGATGTGTATTGTTAAAGCTACGGATCCCAGTTAGCAAATGTGCTGATTTATGTCAACAAATACATAATCATATTTTGTTTAATTATAATTTTCAAACCCATTAAAAAATTGTTTTATTATGTACAAAAAAAAATACAAAAAAAATAGCAATTTAACAAACAAGAAAAAAATAAAAAAAAAACTTGATTTACAAGCTGTAAAAAAGCATGTTCATTCAACTCAGGCAAATAAAGTCTATACTTGAATCGTTTGCCTTAATAAAAGCATATATATATATAAATATAACTGTTTGCAACGCCATTGAGCGAATTCTTTGGCATGCAAGTACCAAACACCATGTAAATTGTTTATTTTAGATATTAAGCCCGTAAATTAACTAGCTTAAGTAGGAGCGTGACTATAAAGTATATATAATATAATTAAATATATATATTTTTACGTTATATTGCGTAAGTTGAACACAGCAAACAAATCATTCGGGGCGCTTGTATATTGCAAATAGCGTTTGTTTCTCATTTAATTGTCTCTTTTTGTACATCATTACAATTTTATGTAATTTACGTAGCTGTTAATTAGTTCAATTTGCCGCAGCTCCGGAAAAATGTATTGCAAATTGCCGTCAATAGAATACTGAAACAAAAAAAAATAAAAATCACGAGAATTAAAGCAATCGAAAGCGATATAAACGATTGAAAACTGCATAAAATGTATTTGTACATTCAACTGTTTAACAAGTTTTAATGTAAAAAAATAAAGGTTTATATTATATTAATAATTATTATACATAAAGTAATAAAGTAAAATGCAAAATTTTCAATACTTAAACATGGACACAACATTTTGCGTATAATTGACAAATACTAATTGACGAAAGTTAGCTGAGGACGGAGGCTTTAGCTCTTGGATTCACTTGGTGCTCTGCGTGAGATACTGATGTGCTGTTGTTGCCCACAGTTCATCGACGGACTCCAGGCTGTCCCGCCAGAGCTGCTCGAGCAGCAGCCAGCCTTGCGCTTGGGTAACCAACACATAATCGTTGCTCGGATGTAGGGTGTGCGTGTAGGCGCCCATGATGAGGCTCTGGGCAAGGCGTGCCGCCACACAGTACTTGAGGTAGCTGCGCTCCGTGGCGCCTATCGACTGGATACTGGTGTATCCGGCTAGGAAGATGCCGCCGCTTGCCAGATCCTTGGCCTGTAGCATCATATAGCTCATGGCAATGCCCAGCTCGAAGATCAATGGCGAACGGCTCGTGTCGCCAAAGTCAATGACCCCATTGACGCGATAGGAATCTGCTTGATCGGATTTTGTGGCCGCATTAACCACAATATTCTGCTCGTTGTAGTCGCCGTGTATGATCTGCAGTTCCAGCGTGGACAGCACGCTCAGCACTTTCGACTCGAAAACCTCGATGATTTCCTCGCACAGCGCCTTGCGCTGATGATCCGTCAGAACGTAGAGGAAATCACGTAGCTGTGGCACCGACTGCAGCATCCAGAGCGTCTTGTGTGTGTCGTAGGCCTTGTGCGTAAAATTTTTCAAGGCACGATCCAGTTTGGCCAAATATTCGCCGCTCTGATAGAGCAGGTTCTTGGTCGTCTCCACCTCGTGGAACATTTTGCCCGGTATAAACTCCAGCAGGCGAACCACATGTGCATTGCCGCTGATCTGCTCCACGGAGTAATAGTTGCCCCGAGCATTGGCAATGGGTCGCGGACATTGCACGTGCTGTTTGGCTGTACAGCAAAAGGTAGTCAATAATAACGACAATTGTGCTAATATGTAAGCAATATTTGTTTGTTTAATATTTACCCAAGTAGAGCAGCAGTTGATTTTGCGCGTCAACAAATTCCTCTTTCTTCGAATCTAAGGCGTTGAGAATTTTCAGTACGTAGCCATGCTGGCAATGCGATACTATCAGTGGATTTTTAACGTTGCTAAACAAATAATGATAATAATGGAAAGAAATAAAGAACGTTTAAAGCAGTTGAAAATATATGTAGTTATTAAAGTGTTGATCAACATCAACTTAGGCGCGCTAAATTCGTGGCGAATGGCAGCAGCGTGAGTTTTACATATATTTTCGGCGGGAAAGTATGTTATTATTGAATTTTATATAGTTAATTAAGAGATTGTTCAAAAGATAAAAAGATCATTTGAGGAGCTGAAAATATATGATTTTAAAGTGTTGGTAAACATGAATAGCTTAAGCGCGCCAAATTCGTGGCGAATGGCAGCAGCATGAGATTTTATTACTTTTTGGCGGGAAAGTATGTTTTTATAGAATTTTTTATAAGTAATTAAGAGATTGTCATGGGAATAACTGGTCAAATAAAGAAGAATTGAAAATATACAATTTTGAACTGTTGGTAAAAATCTCTACTTAACCGCGATAAATTCGTGGCGAATGCCAACAGCAAGAAGCAGCACAAGTCGTCTCTTTTAGGCGGGAAAGCATGTTATTGATTTAGTCGCTGCTCCGTCTGGTTTTTGTTTACATCAAATTTTACTGGCGAAGAGGCATGTTATTGATTTAGTCGCTGCGCAGTCTGGTTTTTGTTTACATCAAATTTTACTGGCGAAGAGGCTGCCATGGGTATAACCGGTCTGATACCGTTTCTGGAGAAGGCATCGGCCAAGGTGCACCTGAAGGACATGGCTGGCAGCACCGTTGCCGTTGACACATACTGCTGGCTGCACAAGGGCGTCTTCAGCTGCGCCGATAAGCTGGCTCGCGGCGAGGACACGGATATGTACGTGCTGTACTGCCTGAAATATGTGCAAATGCTGCTCTCCTATGATATTAAGCCCATTCTGGTCTTCGATGGCCAACACCTGCCGGCCAAGGCGCTGACCGAGCAGCGCCGTCGTGAGTCGCGTCAGCAGAGCAAGAAGCGCGCCGCAGAACTCTTGCGACTCGGCCGTGTCGAGGAGGCGCGCTCCCAAATGCGTCGCTGTGTCGATGTCACGCACGAGATGGCGCTGCGTCTCATCCGGGAGTGCCGCGCGCGCCACATTGATTGTATTGTGGCGCCGTACGAGGCGGACGCACAAATGGCCTGGCTCAATAAGGCGGGCATAGCGCAGTATATCGTCACCGAAGACTCGGATCTGACGCTGTTCGGCGCACAGAAAATCATCTTCAAGCTGGACCTGAACGGTGCCGGCCTGTTGGTTGACGCTGAGAAGCTCCATCTAGCCATGGGCTGTCGCGAGGAGCGCTATCAGTTCGACAAGTTTCGGAGGATGTGCATATTGTCCGGCTGTGACTATCTGGATTCGCTGCCAGGCATTGGCCTGGCCAAGGCCTGTAAGTTCATGCTGAAAACGGAGCAGGACGATATGCGAATAGCATTGAAGAAAATGCCACAATATCTCAACATGCGCAATCTGGAGGTGGGTGCGACAAAAACAACAAACCAGGAACGCATTGCAGTATACTATTTACTTTTTCCAGGTGGACGATGCGTACATAGAAAACTTTATGAAGGCGGAGGCCACATTCAAGCACATGTACATCTACAATCCGCTAGAGCGCCGCATGGAGCGGCTGTGCGCGCTGACGGACTATGAGACTGAGGAACGCTACTGCAGCAATGCGGGCTCATTGCTGGCGGATAGCGAACAAGCACTGCATCTGGCCCTGGGCAATCTAAATCCCTTTACGCTTAAGCGTCTGGACACTTGGCATCCAGATCGTGTGGTTGCCCCAAAGTCCGCGCCAGCAAAGCACATCAAGCGCACCAGGCACAAAAGTATTTGGCAAACAGAAAACAATCCACAGCAAGTGGAGCTGACCACCGAGCCAAATCGGACTTGTGCGCTCTTCTTCAAGAAGGTGGACTTTGTGGGCCAGACCATCGAGGCTGAGATTGCTGATAATCAGCGCCAGGAGCAGGCAAAGCACACAGAAGCGGAGCTGTGCAGCATGTATAGCTTTAAAGGCAAACGCAAACGCACTCCGAGCAACAGCAGCAGCAGCAGTGGCAACAATTCCACGCCCCCACCATCGCCATCAGTGCAGGGCAAGAGTAGCCGCAATCCGTTTGCCAAGGAGGTGCAACGTTCGCCGGTTGTTTGTAAAAACTCATCGTTGCTGCGCCTGCTCAGTCCCAAGAAGGGCAGTCCACTCAGCGCAACGGAGGAGCCAGCCAGGCCAGAAACAACGCGTGTGAATGCCATAAAGCGCAGCATCTTTGCCAAGGAGCAGCAGGTGGAGGTGCGCAGTCGCTTCTTCAGCACGCAGACACCAGAGCCACAACTGGACCGTGAGCTAAAGACACAAACCGATGAAGCTGTCGAAAGCAAGGTGGCGGAATCAGCAGCCACAGCTAGCGCAACAGAGACTGAGAACTCCGCTGACAATAATAACAACGAACCGATCGTCTACTTATCCTCCTGCTCGGACGATGACACCAGCTCACAGAGCGCAACGCTGCCGAGCAGCCAAGAGATTGCAATTCCCGCCAAAACTATACCAAAACTGGCGCCAACTGCCCGGCGTGTTGGCCTGTCCAAGCCCAGGACGGGGAAGCGGGCCAAAACGAAAACCAATTCTGCCCAATTGGGGGAAAATCAAACCAAGCTGAGCATGTTTGGCTTTCAAAAGCGACCAGTCCTTAAATGAGGATGTCACAAGTATTATTATATTGTTTTTTTTTTTTTGTGTTAGTTAATTGTCAGCAATGTGTTTAAACTAATTTATTATAACTATTAAGCGACTCAGGCTGTATTGCACACTGCCCTTTTTTAATATCAATAAAAGAAAAAAGACTATTATATTTGAATTAAGCACTGAATGAATAATAAAATGATTGCTCAATGCAGCTATAGTAATAGGTGATTATTATATGGAATATATCATTGAGGGTAGCTGTCAAAAAGATTACACTCTTAGCTAAATTAACCTTATGAATGGGGCCGTAGAAGGTCAATGTGGGAAACACAAAGAGCAATTTTGGATTGAACATTAAATTGAAAATGCCTTTAAAATTTCTGGAAATTCTATATAGTATGTAGGTAAAATACGACAGGTAAATACTAGCCTAAGCAGAACGCAGTTGAGAGCTGCAGTTGGGGGCTAGCTGCTGGACAGATTTATGAATCGTGCTGTCATATGATCTTGGAGAAATGTGCCAAGCCAAATGTTGCCAGATAACAAAGGAGGCTGCTGTCAAGGTGACCGAAACCAACAACAACAACAATGGTTGCCGCAACTGCGTCAAGCTCGATTGCCCCCCGCGCACGTCTAACAGCAACTTTAATTAATATCTCTATAAATAGCACATAAATGTAAATGTGTGTGTGTGTGTGTAGTCATGTGTGTTAAGCTAGCCCCCAACCGCGTGCAGTGTAAACATTTGTATTTACTGTCTTTTGTTTGCTCACCAATCTTCCTTTATCAAATAGTTGCGATCGTCGTAGGCGTTCAGCTCCTTCAGCTCGTTGACCGTAATCCCGTAGAGACGCCGCACCAGCGGCTCCACATGCTCCGGTTGCATTTTGGGCTTGATATCCGAGCCGGGCTGCAGCACCACATTGCTGTCCGTCGGAATGTTGCCGTTGCCGTTGCCATTTGTTGCCGTCGTCGTCGTTGCTGCTGTTGCTGTTGCTGTTGCTGTTGCCGCCCCGTTTGCCTTGTTGAGCTTTTCGGCGCCATCGTAGTCGTGATTCAGTGTATACGATTTTTTGGTAATGCTCGTCAGCTCCACATTGTTCCACTGCTCCATTTTTTATGGTGCTTGTTCTTGTTGTTGTTGGCTTTATCGGAATGAAAGCAAATAAGAATTACAATAAATAATAACGTTGCGTTGAGATGCCAGCGACTGCGCAATACCCTGTTTATAGCCTTAACCGGGTGGGAAAGAATTTTAATTGGCTTGCTGACTCTTAAACTTTAGCTTGAAGGCATTTTTGAGCTGTGACCTTTGGGAAAATGACTCAATGGGGATAGCTATGGGCGTGGTCGGATCGTCGGAAATCTACCTGCCACATTTGAATAACTCTAACTGTGCGCGAACATGGCGATTATTTCTCTGAATCAATTTTATGATGGTTTAGAAGGTCAGCAGGTTATCTACCTGTTAAATTTGTGTGACGCTAGCCATAAAATTGTAAGGGGGGTACGGATTTTCGCCGTCTTTGGGAAGCTGAGGGTGGCGAGTATATTTTTAGATCGATCTCCGAAGAGGGCATCAGTAATTCACCTGCGAAATTTGATGAGTCAAGCTCGGAAGCTATATATTCTTCGCAATTTACAGATATTTATGCACTTTGAAAAAATATAAACAAATTGTATATTTTAAACGGTTAGCCGAGCATTGTATAATTAAGGTACCTATAAACTTCATCATTTTACCTTGTGAACAGGGTATGGCACACAATATATCTGTATATATAGCAACAGATCAGAATACACGCGATGATGTTGCCACGATCGAAATGTGCTCGGTTCGCGCTTAAAAGCGAAATGAATTGAATTTCAGTTGGGGAACGGAGCGCTTCAATTGAAACGAGTTCGCGGTCCGCGTCGGCGTCGCTGTCGACGTCGCCGTCGACGTCAACATCTTCTTCATATCTTTAGGAGAGTGCGTGCGTGTCTGTATGCCGCGCCTGAATCATTTACCCAGCTAATTTGGTTATTTATTTAATTTTTTATAACCTTTTACTGTTTACATTTTGATTGCGACGCGGCTACATTGTTCCCTTCGCCCTTCCCCTCACTCCACATCTTTATGGCGTGCATTGGGACAATGCACTGTCATAGCAGTTTTTTATACTCTGTTTTTTCTTTCTTTCTTTTGTTGTTTTGTTTATCAACATTGCTCAACCAGGCCGCAAGACAAACAAATAAATGTTAGTCGTGATCGCACTCTATTAAACGAACTTAACGCCAATCAATGTGCACTCTACAAAGATTTACAAATCACACATCACACATTATATACTATGTATATACATTTGTAATTCGTTTAGATTGGGATTATAGCGCCCTAGTTGCCATTCTGATAATATAAGTCAGCGACTATCAACTGCTTACGATTGATAGACAAATACTCATTCGAGAGGGACAGTAAACTAGTCTGGTATCGAACAGCAAACAATTGTGCAATACATTTACTTAATTGCATATACCCTGTGCCCATTAAAAATGATTTGAAAAAGGGTGTACTTAAGTTGTGTATGCGTATTTAACGGATACTAGAAAGTATTAGTCAGTCGGTCACACATTCATTGATATCGTAAACTAGAATCGATAAATATCGATGACCTGGTTTCTTTGAGCATATATTGGCAATTATCAGACCTAGATATACCAAATATAATATAGAAAATCGATAGATAGCCCTGTTCACGAAGCGAAAAGAGCATATTAGGTTTATCTATCCTTATAGCATGTGATAATTTTATAAAAGAAGTTATTTAAAAATAAGCTGCGTACAGGGTATCTTCGAGTCATTCTCTATTAAAACACTCTTAACTCTAGCGGGAGTAATGCGCAGTTAAAGCTTCAATTGAGTGCTAAGGAGAGAAAAATATAGCTTAATTTACATGTGTTTACTTATATGCATAGTTATATAATGCCTTTGAAGTATTTCACTGGCCCACATCCGTTCCCGCTACAAATGAAAATTTAATGAATGAGCCATCGACCTTGACTCTAATGCAGTTTTGTTGCTTGTTAGCCGCTTCGTAACACTTGCATTGCGGTGCATTTGCTACTGGGCAGGCAGACAACAAGCAAACAAGCTAGCACACACACACACACGTACGCACATGGTAAGTAATGTAAATATGCACAGCTGATTGTTAATTATGGAAATTACTTAGCGACCAAATATACGTTTCAAGCATGTATATACTTATAATTCACGTTTTGGCAAGCAAAACACGCACCTGTTCGTACCACTGGTCAATTTAAACTAACGTTGGCTGAATTCAACGCTGAGCTGCTGCTACTCAAGCGCTAGCTTCAAATGTACATATGTATAAGCGCGTTTTTTTTGCGCTCACCTATTGCGCAATTCATAATTCGTTTATTTAGCACAGCAATTAAAAATTTAATTTAGGTGTCTGCATAGTAAAAACAAAATAGCATCGAAATTCACCAAGCAATAGCGAAATCAATCGTAAAACAATTCAAAAAATTCGAATGCGCGTTTACATGTGAATGACAGTTAGCTGTTTCTTTGAGCATAGCCTGCCAGCTGTTTTTATTTATTTTGCACATAACCTCAAACTCACTTTGATTTCCATTTGTTGCCCCTTTTGTGTTTAAACCATTTTGTGTTTTTCTTCAATGCTCATTAGTTAAATGATTAGTTAAATTAATGAAACTATGGATCAACTGTATGTGGAGATCGAGTTAAGCACTCAAAATGCCGAAACAACCATATACACCAGCGTGCCTTCGTTTCTGGCGCTTTACACATATCGCTACCTGAAGGAGCCCAAGAATATCAAAATCAACTTTGTGGCCAGCAAAATTGGCGCCGGCAAAATAGCTTTACGCAGCGCCCAGCTGCGTCGCGAGCTGACCGATCAGCACATCACGTGTCGCGACGCCGCCACCTTGCCCGCCCTCCGGGATCTGCGGCTGCCCATCTATCAGCGCAACGGAAACATTTTCATTGCGGGCACTTGTGCCGTGTGCCGTGAGCTGATTGCACGGCAGCCCAGCGCGCATTTACGCCAGTTGTTGGGCTTCAAGGGCAGTTGCTTGTTGGCGCCCGCGGAGGCCTCCATATGGACGCGTTTCTGTGAAGTAGATGTTGTGAATCTGGTCAGCCAGCTGCAAGGCGGGGAGCTGCAGTTGCGCGAGGTGCCGGTCGAAGTGGTGCGCTTCGAGCAGCACATGAACCAGCCGGTACGCATGCACAACATCTACAAACTGGCCAGGGAGCAGGCAAATCAGACTGAAAATGGTGCGCCCGTGAAGCGCAAGGAGCGTGTGCTCATCGAGTGTACCACACCCAAGGAGCAGCTGCTCATCGAGCATCGTTTCGCCGAGGGCATTAGCTTCACAATTGCCGATCTAATACTCTATCCACTAATGCGTCTAGTCTTCCAGCACTGCGCACAAATGCTGCCGCATTTTCCGCTCACCAGCACCTGGTTCAGTGAGGTGTGTGACAGATGATTTCTGGCAGCATTTAACTATTTAAATAATACATTTATCAATTGCAGATTGACAGCTTTGATGCGAATTGTGCGCGTATCCTGCACGAATTGTATGTACCCCTGTTGCTGGCGCCGGTGGAGAACACGCAGTTGCTGAGCATTCCCGACTGCGAGGAGGCCAGCTTGTATAAGGCTGATCCGAAGCGTTATCGGCCGCGCAATCGCATTTACACCAGCCAGACGGAGGTGGAGGCAGCTTTGGCTAAGTTGACTTCGCTGAAGCTGCATTTTAGCGCCGACTCGGAGCACACTTATGGCCAGCAATTGATCGACTGGCAGGACATTGAGCCCACTCACGCGAAAAGCTCTGCGCTGCCGGCGGAGCGGCTGGAACGCAAGCGTCAGCAACTGGAGAATATGGCCAATGCGGTTGTTTCGCTCGCTCAGCCCGGCGATCGCATTGTTGACTTTTGCAGCGGGACCGGCCATCTGGCCATTCTCCTGGCCCTCAAGCTGCCCCAGTGCATTGTGATTGTGCTGGAGAATAAGGCGTTTTCGCTGGGGCATGCGCACAAACGTGCAGCTGAGCTGAAGCTGAGTAACTGCGTCTTCTATCAGTGCAATATTGATTATTTTATGGGCCGCTTTGAAATTGGCGCCTCGCTGCACGCCTGCGGCACCGCCACGGACATTGTGCTGCAGCAGTGTCAGCGTGCGGGTGCACGGTTTGTGTGCTGCCCATGCTGCTACGGCTCGCTGCAGCCGATGCCGCACATTGCCTATCCGCTGAGCGCACGTTTCCGCGAGGTGCTCGATACAAAGGACTATTTGTATATTGCGCATACGGCGGATCAAGCTCACGAATTGGGAACCACCAATTGCAAGCCGGAGACTACGCTGCAGGGCTTGCACTGTATGTGCGTTGTGGACACGGACCGCAAGCTGCAGGCGGAGGAGGCCGGTTACACGGTGATACTCACGCGCTTGAAGCCGGAACAGTGCACGCCAAAGAATCATTTGCTAATCGGCACGCTATGAGCGGAGTTCGAGTTTTGCATTTAAAACGTACACACCAAAAGAGGAAACAAATATATTATGTATTTTCGTATATATATGTAAATACCGTTGACGGTTTTTATTTGAGTAACATGAAAGTGCTTGTAGAAAATGACTTAATGGGTTACCAATTTACTAAGACGAGTTCAACACGCCAGCGCCAGTCTAAATAATTAGTTTATTGCCGCCACGCAGTGCCAGAACCAAATGTAACACTGAGCCGCCTTGCACTTTATAATCCGCCGCCGTTTTGTCATCGTTCCTATGTTAAAAAAAATACGATTCGTTACTACACTTTTTTTTGCTAATTTTTGTTTGTGTGTGACGCACATTTGTTTGCCGGAGAATATGAGACGTTGTTGCTGCGGTGGTATGCCTTCTTTTTCCTCGACGCGCTCCTTGATGCGATCAACCTTATCTGTGGGTTCAATGTCAATTTCAATTTCCTTGCCTGTCAGTGTCTAAAATATAATTAGCAAATTGGTTAAATTTATTTTGTATTCATTTTTTGTTGTTGTCCGCCAAAGTCTGACGCATGGTGTTCGCGCGTCATAGCCTTACCATCGTAACATTTGGCGTTCGGTTTATCATTAGGCCTTACCTTCACTTTAATCAACATTCTGCTAGTGTGTGCCTGGCTTTATCAAATACCAATTAATTTAAAAATAAATTTTATTAAAATTTTTTGCAAGCTTGTTCTGGTCGCGGTGTTTTTGCGAATGTCATTCGAGGGGTGCTGCCAACTGGGCGTAAATAAGCGGTCATCTGTGTTCTGAATGTCGATAGCACGCGTTTTCGATAGATTTCGATTATTCTGGCGCCGTTACATTGATCTACACATGACCGAAATATTTAAGCTCTCAAGGGAAACAAGTTTTTGTATATTTTGAATTTTTTGGCTTCTAGAAAATTTAAAAAACTATGACAAATCGAGAGTGAACACCGTAATTTTATGGAACAACTTTTATTTACAATCTAAATACCTAAATACATGAATACCGCAATTAAATGCATTTTTTTTTCACTGAGATCCTCAGTCGTATAATTGGGCATCCTTAGGCGACTTTTTTGAGTTTATTAATGTCGCGCACAGCCTCGCCGATGCGTCGTATGTCGCGGGCATAGGTTCTGCAACAGCCGCCAATGATTTTGGCACCCAGCTGTGTCCACTCCGGCACATAATTCTCGAGCGGCACACAGTGCTCTCGTCCTTGCCAACCCGTTGCCACATCATAGACCTCGCCGCTATTGGGATAGACAACCAAGGGTATTTGCTCATCGAGACTGCGCTCTCCATTCAAGCTCTTAAACAGCGGCGTCACAAACTTCGGATGCACACAATTGACGCCCAATGCCAGGCACTTGTCCAGGGCCTTGCGCTCGCGCAGTATATCCCAAATCGCTGTGGCCGCCTCGGCAAAGTCTTCGCCATGCGCCAGCGTGCTTTCATCCTTGCACTGAAACGATACCCAGAATTTCACATCTGGATAATCAACGCAGAGCATTTCGACCAAAGCCTCCGCCTCCATTTGACAGGGTATCGTTTCAATCGCCAGCGCATCGACGCCAGCCTCCAGGCAGGCCTCAATCCGAACGCGATGCCAGTCCGTTATCGTCTTCGCTGACAAATAGTCCGCATAGCTGCCCGTGTACTCGGACCCATCGTGCAGATGCGCACCAAAGGGTCCAATCGAGGCAATGATCAGCGGGAAACCTGTGGAAGAGTAACCAAAGATTTGAAAAAATTCTTGTAGCTTCAAGATTACTAAAATACAAGATCAATAAAATTTAATCGGAGTAAAATGCTGGTCAACTCACCTTCCGGCACTTCCAATTGCGCCTCAAAGCATTCCGTTAGATATTTCTCCTTGGCAATGTGCGCCAATCGGACCGTGTTTTTGATTAACTCAACGCTCTCCTGCTCATCCAGCTCCAGGTACTCCATGTAGCCCTCGACACTAGTCTGATAGGTGTTTGTCAATATCATATCAGCGCCATCTGTGGTCGGTTAGCGTTAATTCAAATGCCAGTTGAACCAATTTGCAACTTACTCTGCAAAAAGTCCAAATGTGTATTGACGACAGCTGTCGGATTGGTGGCATTGAAGCGAGCACTCCACAGCGGATCACCGTCCACGGAGTTGCCCACATGCACCGTCATCTGGGTGCCAAAGCCGCCATCTTTGACCAGTAAACGCGTCAAACCCATGATTGAATGTTGCTGCTGGAAGGAGGGAGCATACATAAAGTATATATATATGTGTGTATTAATAGCCGTCCGCTACTGATAGGAGACGCGCACAGCTTTACAGCGCTGTAATTTCGCTCTTATCAGCCGAGCAGCTGTGCCGAGTTCTTTGTGCCCAGCGTGAGCCTTGACACCTGGACACCAGATGCCTCTTGCTCCCGACTTGTTTGTGTTTGTCGCTGATTAGCGTTAGACATTGTGGTAATCGTTGTTGCTAGCTTTTGGGAAGCAATAACAACTAGTTATACGGCGGAAAAGTGCGCAAAACATGTTTTCAACTTTGTGTCAAAAAGTTTACGTCGAAATTAATTAAATAAAATAAATTACAAATACATTTTTAAAAAATATCTCGTGTGAAGTTAGCAGGCAAAATTAATTAAATTTAAATAAATAAAATAAATGCAATAAAAAACACTTAAGAAGTTATGTAAAGTAAGCCGACAAAAGCTTGTAAGTTTTTTCGTTCTTTAGTATTTTATTTGTTATTAATATATCCAAACAAGGATCACTTTTCACTTTCAACGTTTTTAACCTTCGGCTAAGATAAATTCTATATCCACACACTTTGCCTGGGATTCGAACCCAGAAAATTAGAACTATGAAAAGCAGCTTGTGTTGCATTTCGGCCACAAAAAGCCAGATTTAGCGGTAAATCGGCAATTCAAACTAAAAACCGTTAGACTTGGTGTGAAAAAAACGAATGCAGGCAGAGTTCAACGAACCCGCCGAGCAACTTTCCCGCCTAACAACAAACAAACAATTGAAGCCTCTGATGTTGGAAGATTTCGATGCAAACACTCACCTTGAGGACTTTATAAACAGATGGTGTAATTGATTAAATTGTTGTTTATATACTGATGCGCTTGCGATCGACAATGTGTTGTGCCTTCCAAACAAATTTATTAGATTGCGCTCAGTCTGCTGCTATTATGCTTATTATCTGTATATTATAATATATATACATATATATATTTATTTATTTTACTTGTCTGACCAGCTGGGCGCTCGACAAGCGTTTAAGTTGCTTACAATGGGCTCTAGTTGATTTTATAGCCTGCTCTTATCACCAAAAAGTAAAAATGCAAAACTTAAACGAAACAAAACATACAAGTGTCTAGTGGGGAGTGCGTCACTATGGGATACTCTGTATTCTGTGTATGTTCTATCGATGTCACGAAAACTAGCGAACAAAGAGGCTGACTAGGCTACTGCATATATACTTTATAGGATTACAGATGCCTCCTTCTGCGGTTACATACATTTGCACAAAATTAGTATACCCGCTTTCATTTTCAGTGCGTACAGGGTGTGATAAACAAAATACAGCTCGCCTCGGCTGCCGGCCGGACTTAATGATAAGCGCCACAGATGGCTCTAGGCGCAGAAAGTATCTGATGCAATACTTATTCCATTCATTTTAGGGGTATTCATTCTTTGATCTCAATCATAACTTTTTGGCCTAGGTGCAAACGGCAAATGATGCAATAGATTCTCCATTCAACTGGGGGCTTCGCACTCAATTATCAGGCTATACCCATTCTAAATGGGCGAATGGGGTAAAATGGTGTGTAACAGCCAGAGGGAGGCATCTTCGATCCCATACCTTGGACCTGCCCCAGAATCTCTCTATCTATCCTATTCTTATTGCATCCGCGATACAAATATCTGAAAATCAATCAAGAAAAAAGTATATATATTCCTGGTCAGCAAGTCGAGTCGATTTAGCCCTATCTGTGCCTCTGCCTTTATGGTTTTTTTTTTATAAACTGGCGATAACACACCCGCTTTTCGTTATCGTTATAATTATCGGTTTTCTGGTCTAGTTTTTTGAGCATATCTCAGAAACTCTAAGAGCTAGAGCCACCAAGTTTGGTTAAGTCTGTAGATAAAGAATTCAGGATAGTTTTGCTAGGATCGGGCACTCCCGACTGGAGAAATCTTATTTGGCTTAAAGAGTTAAGCTACAGGATACGGGCGAGATAATATAACCATGGCCAACATCGATTTGATTATGGGACCTTATCGCTTATCCGCAGATTTTGCTGAACGAGCCTGTTTCTAGTCTAGCTTACGATTAACCCTAAGTCAAGTTCGATAACCCTTGCTGATCTCATGCGAACATAAGCCGAGACTATTCGCAAATGTACCCCAGAATAGAGCAGAGACCAGTGAGAATAGTTATCTGCGCGGTGCCAAAGAAATACCCTTGATTACCTATATGAATTATATATAATATAACTCTTTATTGCTAAACATGAAGATTAGTCGTATTGTCATATGACATTTATATAATATTTTATTACCAACATTCTAAAAACAAAACCTTGAACCTTGAAGAAAACAAAGACCGTTCTCTTATTTCAATTTTTTGAAATTTTTTTAACAAAAATTAATGTCACAAAAGAGAAATATTATTTTTTCCTATCACTGTATATAGTATATTACATTACTATGTAGGAACCCGATACACAAAGAAAATTACTCATAAATTTAGTTGGTGATTCATTGATTTGGTTTCAATACTTTGCAAACAAGACATTTTTTTGAATAAAAAAAATAATAAATGTTCTACCGATGGTTCCATTGCCTTATTATTACAGAAGAAAGGGAAAGAAATTCAACATTATTTAAATTTTTGCTATAGTAGCTATGAGATATGGTAATAAGTTATCCGATATAGTGTTGCGATTTGGCTAATTCCAACAGATTTCGCTCCTGCTGCAAAAATACGAAACTCAGTCAAGTTTCATAAAGATGGCCTTTAAACGGAGAGACTAATAATTATTATTGATTATAATCAATTTGCTATAAGCTGTAGTTGCTCGTCTATTGATACGGATCAAGCATTTATATGTATGTTTTATGCGCACATTTCACAGTACGTGACCAATTTATAATACCCTCTGTCAGCGAATAATTTCAATTTAAAATCAGAATCAAAACCTTGCGCTTGGCGACATTTATCTGTAAAATCTGGCGATTTGCGAATAAAGCTAATTTAGCCACATGGAAACACATGCGTACAGATGGGAACACTTATATTTTAGCAAAACATATATATACTATATATATATACATATATATATGTGGGTCTAGGCCGAGATGACTGAAATAGCATACTATAATTAACAGCAAGAACACTATAAAAATGAGGACGTTTGTATTTCTGATTGCGTCTGCTGGACGATGTTATCAATACATTTGCGTACTTCGAGTATATCGTCCGGGTAGACGCGACAGCAGCCGCCAATGATCCATACGCCCAGTCTGATCCATTCGGGCACAAACGATGCCACATTCAGGCCGCTGCCCGTCCACACGCCGCGCTCGCTGTCGTAGACCTCGCCGCGATTGCTGTAGACGACCAGCGGTATGGTCTCATCCGGCGGCGTTACGGCGCGCAGTGATTTAAGGAGCGGCGTCACGTAGTTGGGATTGACGCAGTTGACGCCAATGCCAAGCAGGCGCGATTCGGCCTTGTACTCCTGCACGAGGCGCCAAACGGCCAAGGCGGCCTGTGCGAAGGATTCACCATGTGCCAGATTGCTCTCGTCCTGCAAGGAAGCGAATATGTTAATTTAAGCCTAAATACCCTAGCAGACAGATACCCAAATGTGCCTATATTATATAGCAGTCCGATGAGACTGGGAGACCCACCTTGCATTGAAAGGACACCCAAAACCGGGTGGTGGCATATCTGGTAACGATGAGCTCCGTAACGGCCAAGGCCTCCAGTTGGCAGGGCAGTGTCTCCACGGCCAATCCATCGACGCCCTCCCGCAGGCACGTGTCGATGCGTACGGTGTGCCATTTCTGCAGTTCCGTAAAGTTGACCCGGTTGGCGTAGCTGCCCGCATACTCGGAGCCGTCGTGCAGATGGGCACCGTACGGCCCAATCGAGGCCAGTATCCAGGGCAGGTCCGGACTAATGGTGCCATTGTTGGCGACCAGCTCGCCCAGGTACTGCGACTTGGCCTGACGCGCCAGATGCACGCTCTTCGCAATCAGCTCGATGCTCTCCTCACGGGTCTTGCCCAGATGTTTCATGAAGCCCTCGACGCTGGACTGATACGTGTTGGTCAATATGATGTCGGCGCCCTTGCGCAAATAGTCCAGATGCGTTTTGACCACGGCGCCCGGTTGGGTGGCATCGAAACGTGAACCCCATAACGGATCGCCGTCGACCTCCTCGCTAACATTCTGGGCCAATTGGCTCGAGAAGCCGCCGCACTTGACCAGGATGCGCGGCACTTGGCTTACCTGATTCCAGTTTCCGGTAAAGGCGGGGAACATGTTGCGGCATCGACTGTTCGGAGTACGTGACAATTGTGACTGCATGCAGCTTATGCATATATTATTTATAAATCTATGTATATGTATGTGCCAGGCCGTATATCGCGATTTAAAAAACAGTTATACGATTCGACCTCACTT
This sequence comes from Drosophila sordidula, assembly GCA_035047465.1. Taxonomy (NCBI): domain Eukaryota; kingdom Metazoa; phylum Arthropoda; class Insecta; order Diptera; family Drosophilidae; genus Drosophila; species Drosophila sordidula. Next base: position 1,292,523 of record JAWNPQ010000090.1, on the reverse strand, counting down.
TATACGTGTAGCTGTACGTGAGATATTTAATTTTTGCCTATTTCTGTTTTGTTGTTATGTTCTACGCTCGCTTTTTTTTATTTAGTTTATTTATCGATGCTGGCAACTTTTCCACTTATACTTACATACGCTCATTCATACTTGTACGCACACACACACAAAACTGGCCGCCGCACAGCTGTTTTTTGTTTACACTTGTTGTTGTTGTTTTCATTGCATATGCGCGTATGTCGACAGTGGTAGTCATTACAACGTAACAGCTAACCGTAGCCACAGTGGCTGGCAAAATAAGTAGCACAGTAGTCCTTTTTTTTGTGGAGAAACAAGTTTATTCGCCGTGAATAATATATATATATATATATAAATACATATTGATAATTTATATACTCGATAATACATATTCATAAAGAAATTGAGTACGAATTTCATTTTAATATTTGTGGCCGTATTCAAACGGCTTTGTTAGTAAATATTTTTGTTGTTTAATTGATCATTTTCTTTTTCTTTTTTGTTGTTGTTGGGTGTTAGGGTATTATAATCACATTGATGTTTTGTATAGTATATATATATGTATATAAGTATAAATAAATAATAGTAAATTTGACAAAGCAAATCAATTGGAAAATGCCATAAACAAATAAATGTAACTTTGGTAAACTTACGCAATCGTATAAATTCTAAGTAATGTTGTTATATAATTCAATCGCAACATCTGATCAAATGTGCTAGGCGTGTAAACATATAGCTTATATAAATTTACAGTTTCTTTTTTTTCTTTTTCACTAAATAACAGTTATAATAGATATCAATCGTTTATATGTATATATATATATCCCTTTATCGTGTTTAGGTCAGCTGCTGTGTTTCTTCTTCTTTATTTTATCTCGGAGTTTTAAGCTCTGGTCTTAAAAATAGCCAGAGAAATACTTTGCTCGAAAAATACATGATCTGCGCTTGTACGGCTATATGGGCTATATGTCTATATGAATATATATATTTGTATGTGTGTGTGTGTGTGTGTGTATGTGGATATATCGCTACGTGCATGGAAGTTCATTGTGTGTGTGTGTCTTTGTGTCTGGGGCGGCTGCTAACTGTAATGAGTGCAAAATGCAAATGATAAAAGAAAAACACAATATGCGAATCAAATTCAAAATCAAAACAAAATAATTATAAAGGTAAACACACACAGAGAGTAAAGCAAAAGCGTCCATCTAGCCGGCCAATGCCAATTTCAGTCTCTGCTCTGTTATTGTTTTATAGGAAATTTCCAGGCGCACTGATAACAGCTGGCCGATAAGCACAGCCACGACTGTGCCACTGTATTTAGTTAGTGCCACGCCCTCCAGCACCCCGGCCACCTAGGAGAAGAGATTGCTGCGTCGCTTCAGCGAGCCAAATTTCTTTTCCGCCTCCAGCAGCATCTTCTCCTTGCGCACCACCTCGAAGGGTATCGTCCTGGACATGCGATCGATTTCCTGATCCGACGGAAAATCCTCGAAGCTCATATTGCTGAAGCCCGTCTTGGCCGAGTTCTGTATGGTATTCGATTGGAAATTGCGACTGCTGCCGCTGCCGCTCACACGGTTCTCATAGTTCGCGTCCTGGACGACGGCGACGACGTCGTCGTCGTCGTCATCGTGGGATTGGTACTGCAGGCGCTGGTGCTTCTGCTTGCTGCCGGAGCTGAGGGATGAGGTGGAGCCCAGTGCGCTGGCGCTGACCTTTTTGTACGCATGACCCTTGACCTTCTGCGTGAGCTTGGCCGGCAGCGCTCTCACAGTCAAATGGGACTTTTCCTTCTTGGGCTTAACGCTGGCGAGCGCAGGAGTAGCTGCCGCGGCGTCGTCCTCGGCCGCCAACACCACAGGCTCCTCCTCATCGTCGGGCGTGAAGTCCGAGCAGCGTTCTTGCGGGATTTGCACAAAACCATGATCGGCTATGGGCAGCAGCAGCTGCCGATGCAGCGGTTGTGGCGGCGGTGGTGCGGGCGTGGGTGCGGGTGGTGCTGCTGAGGGTGCGGGTGTGGGTGCGGGTGCGACGATAGGCTGGGTGGCGGGCAGGGCAGCTGTGCCGCTGCCGGAGCTGCTGCCGGGCATGTTCACATAGACACTGCTGCTGCCCGCGCCGGTGGAGCTGCTGGAGTTGTTGGTGTTGTTGGCGGTGGTGCTGCTGCTGCTGTTGCTGCTGCAGTTTTTATTGTTGTTCGCGATGTGGTTGGTCAGCGGCTCGGGTGTTTTGTTGATGATAATCGAATGATTGATCGTCACCAGCTGCGTGGAGCAGCTGGGAGCTGGCGCAGCGTTCACTTTGATAATATTATTGTTATTGTTAATATGCTTGTGGTTGTTGTTGTTGTTGCTGGTGTGGTTGGGATAGTGCAGTTGTTGCTGGATTTGGGCCTGGAGCTGGACCTGATCGGGCGTGACGACAACACATTTGCGTATTACCTGTGGAAATGGCTCCGAGCCGAAGAGATCCCGCTGATCCTCGCTGCTGTGCTCGGCGTGCTCCTGCTGCGGCTTCCTCGCCGGCGCCTCAATGAACGGATTGAAGATGGGCTCATTGAACTCATCGAGCAGCTGGGCCGGCTGCTCCGGCTGTGCCGGAAAGCTGGCAAAATTAGCATCCTGGCTGGGCGCAGCCTTCACCGGCGTTGAGGTCCACATCTCCGGCTCGTTGGGCCGCTTCGGCTTGGGCACACGCTTGGGCGGCCGGCTGGCGGGCAGCTTGAACGGCGCCATGGCGAACACATCCAGCTCCTCCGCGTCCGGCTCGAGGGCAGCTGGCGGCGCCGGCTCCTCGTTGCTGCTCTTGCTCTCGCCGGAGCCATAGTCCAGCTCATCGTCCAGCAGCAGCGGACGATCGCCGAACTTGTGCAGCAGATCGCTGCACGTGGGGCTCAGCTCCTCGTTGCCGGCACTGCCGCCGGCCGCACAGCCAGCGGCGCCGGGATCCCCGCCAACGCCGGCGGCGATCGCGGCACAGCGATCCTTTTTGCGCAGACGCACCTTGACGACGACCCGGCTGCGCACGTCGTCCTCGTGCGTGGTGACGCTCTCGCACTCGGCGTGGTAGGCCGAGCTGCTGCAGGTCTTGACGCTCTCGCTGATGCCGTCCATGTCCAGGGGCAGGGCACGCCGGGGCTTGGCCTGTGTGGCGCGTGGATTCTCATCAAATAGATCATCATCCTCGGCACGCAAATCGCTGGCCGAACCAATGGAATCGGCGTCCTCATCCGAGTCAGCCGTGGCCGCCGCGGCAGCTGCCGCCGCCGCTGCTTGGGCGGCCTGGGCAGCCACCGCGGCGGCCATCACATTGAGCTGCTGTGCCGCCTGCTGTGCCGACGATGAGGGTCGCTTTGTGGTCGCCGTTTGGCGCAGCTTCTTCACGATCGGCAGGTGCGTGGTCTTGTCCACCTTGTGGTAGGCCACCTGCTGGATTTTGTGTATGGTCTCGGGTATGTTGCTCGTCACGATCTGCTTGAATATGGCCGCCTTTTTGGCGCCACTGCCGACGCTGCCGCCACAACCGCCGCCGCCTTCATCGCTGTCCTGCTGAAAGAACTCCGAGTCGGAGTCATCGGACGTGGGCTGATCGTTGCTGCGCAGCTTCTCATACTTGTTGCGGTCTTCCAGCGGCAGCTTGACAAAGCCGGCGCCGGAGCCGGAGCCATCTCCCGCCAGTCCCAGGCCGAGGCCGTTGCCATCGGAATCCGTTTTCAAGCGGCTAATCAACGAGGTTTTGTCCTCCTCCAGTGTGGGCGACAGCAGCCACTTGGACGAACTGGACGAGACCGCATTGCCAGCGCCGGCTTGGACACTGGGCGTCGCTCCGCCGGAGGAGCAGCTCGCGATGAATTTGGCTGTGGATGAAATCAAGTACTTTTATGCAGTAAGGTAATGAGGTTACGAACTAGTACGAGTGTTACGGTTGTTAGCAATTGTTTTCTCTTTCGGGGGAGTGGATGATGCAATGATAGTTGGACAGTTGTCCGGGATTAGATAGCATGAGAATATGCATATAGATATTGTGTGTATGCTCGGGTGTGTGTCTGTGGGAGGTGTGTGTGTGTGTAACATTAAGGACTAGTTAAATGTGGCGAAAAGTTGCTGTCGAAGTTCGATGTCATCCTTGGCTGTGAGTTAAACGATGATCTATGAACATATATATTTTTTTACTGGGCTATGCACAGGGCGTTGACGTAGAAGTCTATTGGTTAAAGAAAACTTTCCAGATGTACTCTAAACTTCAAGATGTCTGAAAAAGTGAACTTTCAAATTCTTCTCGCATTCGTTTTGTAGCTAGTTTTTCGCCGAAAACTATCTTTTATGTATTTAGATAGTTTTAATTTTAATAAAGCTGTTTTTAATAGCCTGCAAATAACAATTCACGTTATAAAAAATATAATATAAATACTTCATTACATAGAGATGTCTTCTACTTTAGGCATTTAATCAATTATAAATCCCTTTGCAAGGCTAAGAAAATTTGAATATTTTAGTTATCTGAGATCTAGAATTTGACCTAATTCTAGAATTGAACTTGAAAGTCTTGGATTTTAGTAAGTACAGCTGCCCTGTGCATAGCCTTTGTGTTAGTAAATAGTTATTCATCTCCCATTTAATTTAGAATGCATAGATCGCTCGTAAATAAAAATTTAGATTCTGGAAGTGCTATTTCCATATAAATAATAATGATTATAAGTCAAGTTTTAAAACATAGCAAGATAAAGTAGTCAGTAAAAGGCATTTAAATGCATTTAAAAATTTAAATTTTTATTTCCGATCATTCTTATTTTCGAGCGATCATTGCACTGAGTTCTTAAGTTAGCTAATTCAATTGGTTTTCGTTTGTTTGTTTTTGTTTATTGCATTTGAAATCAGTTTTTAACGCTGCTTAACGCTCATACAGTTTCATCTTTTGTGTTTTTTCAGCTTAAATTAACGCTCCGCGTTTCTGGCTCTTTCAACTTTTTATATAAATATATATTGTGTTTTATATATCATGAGTGTATATATATATATATTTGTCAACTGATAGTTTGATTTGCATTTGCTAAGTATGTGTCTATCTTTACCTGACTTTTGTTGCTTTCATTGCGCTTTAATATTTGTTTTTTAACTTTTTAATTTAAATATATATATTTGTTGTCGGTTTTAAAACTAGAATTTTGCTTTTTGGAATATTACTTTAAATTGTTCAAGTAGTTTTTTTTAGTATAAGTGTATGTACAAGTATTAACAGGATTTGTTTTAATAGCTAGTTGAACATTTCTTTAATTGTTGCTGTGGTCGCTTTTTAAGGAACGAAAATATCGATTTTTTCCTATGGACTGACTTTTATGCAAAGATATAAATATTGTCTATTGATTGGACATTGATTAATAAATTACTAACAATTGCTTTTCATTCGATTTCATTTGCTCAATTGCTGCCACATCCACAGCGAACGCAGCTTTACGCGAACTTGGCAAAGTCGGGAGTGAAAAAAAATATAAAAGCAGAACGTAAAGAAATTAATTTCATTAAGTTGTTTTAATTTTCTTAAAATCTCGCATTTTTGAGCAGTAGCGTTAGCCATTATTAATAATCTTTAGTTGTTTAGCATAAAATCTTTAGAATTGCACGACTTGAATATTAAAATTAATTGATTAAATTTACGAATTTGATATGCTGCAAATTATTGCTCAAAAAACATTTGATGTAATATAATATTTTGATATTTCTTCTTTTGGCTTAATTTAGTTTACAAACACACACAGAAATAGAGCACATGATAAACTACAATAAGTAGACGCAAAGCTGAAGTATATGTCGAAAGGCTTTAAGTCAATAAAAAGACTATTTTGAATTTTGAATTTTGAATTTTTTGAGCATTAACAGCTTAAGCATAACATTTGCTGTTAACGCTTACACGAACATTTGTTTGCACTGTTACATTGGCGTAACCATAACGTTTTCTGTTGAAATTTTACTAACATCTACATAAACAGCTTTAGCATTCAAATTTACTCTAATTAATAGCCATTAGACATATACATACAAGTTTCAAATTTTACAATACATAATAATTGAATTATGTTCAAATTGTTTAGTAAAATTAAACCACAACCCTAATTACTGTTAATGTTACTAAGTTATAATTGTTTCTCTAGCATAGAACCAGCACCAAAATTGTTGTTTGTTAGAAGCGCTTAGATTGGAGTTGAAGCTTAGATTAAAGTAAAGACAATTAGTTTACGTACTAAATATATATATGTATATATAGAACAACTGTTGTGGTTAGTATTTAAGTGCATTTGAATATTTACAAAAAAAGGTAAATATGGATATATTTTTGTGTATATAACACCCTTAAGTCATCTAGATAAGGGGGTTTATCGCAATATGAGGATCTTTGTGGGATCTATGGCACTCTGAAGCACTGGTCTCCCCCCTTTGTCGCACACACCCTCACTCTCTTGCTCTCTATCTCTCGCTGCTCCCACTTTCTGTTTGTCGTTTATGGTACATAAAGCAGAATTGCTATGGGTTGATCTAAGCATATTCTAGAGGAACTCTTTCCCTCTTTCTCTTCTTCTCTATTGGGCGTTTGTTGTTGTTGAAGTTGTTGTTACAGTTGATTGTTTGTTGTCGATGTTGTTGCTTTTGCTGTTGTTCTTATTGCTGTTGTTGTGGTTATTGCTGTTGTTGTTGTTGTTGTTGCTGTTACTCTACTGTGGATGGGTATTTTAGACTACGTCTACGTTCAATTCATTTTCACTTTCTAGATCGAGAGATTGAGAGCAACAAAAGCAACAATCGAAAAACTAAACGTATTTCTGGCTTGCAACATTAAGAATTTACAAATTTCATGCTTTACCTCCAGTTTTGCGCAACGAGCTCGCCTTCTCGCGCAGACCCGGCGGCAAACTGAACGGCGCCGACCCGAAAGGATCCTCAGCGAGCGCCGTCGGCGGATTGGGCGATACGGCCACAGGCGCTGCCATTGCCGGAGCTGTCAAGGACACCGTCGCGCTTACGGCCGCCGTGGCCACCGACGTATTCTGCTCCGTGGGCGTCAGCGTCGACGTGGTGGAGGCGGACTTGGCCGTTATGCCTGTAAAGGTGAGAAAGCATATGATAAGCTTGGTACACAAAGTAATTTGTTAGATTTATGATCATTTGTTAGATTTATGATCAACTCACAGCTCAAATTGTTGTGAAAAATTGGTAAATAACTTTTTTTGGTTCATATAACTGGTATTTGAACAGTAGAAAATGGGGTGCAAAGGTGCACAAAATTATTTCAATATAATTTTTATGAAAATTTAATGCATACACGTTTACCCGATTTTTTGTTACAATTGTTATCCGATCGTTTTTCAATTAAATGTCGAATCTACACTTCAAAATGTGTTTTATGTTTTTTAAATGATTACGTTTAATTTACTTACTGCCTTGGCTGCCGCGCTGTCGTATCTTATCGAATTCGGCCTCGAATATGTGATCCTCGGTCATTTGACTGAAGGGCTGCTCCTCCTCGAACGGATTCCAGGCCTCCACGCGCTTGTCCATGGTCTGGCGGGCGAGCTCATTGCTGGACAGCGATGTGGCTGTGGCGCTGCTGCTGGCATAGATGCCCGGATTTGAGGCAGCGGTGGCCAACGTCACATTCTGCGGTCCATCGCCCGACATGGCAATGTTGTTGTTAAACGGCGCCAGGAACTGGCTGGTCTCATTGGCAAACGTTCTGCGGCGGCGCAACAAAAATAATGCATCATGAGTGTACGCAAATGGAAATGATGATGACGATGGTGATGATGGTGTTGGCCATTAATGGCAGGGTAGGAGATAGCAAAGCAAAGTGAATCAATTAATGGAATGCGCTCAATTTGTTGTGCTCTTTAAAAGTGGTAGTAAAGGGGTGTGATGATTTATAACAAGCTGAGGCAAGCATCTCAATTATATGATCAGACTATGTATGAACGTGTCGATTTTAGGACTCTGAATTTTCAAAAACGTTTTTCAATAACATTCTTTTTATCAAAATCTATATGTATCAAGTTGAATCCTAGTTTATTGAGCATAATTTTTAGATTATATGAGCTGTGGTTTTTCAAAGTGAAATATAAATAGTTTGACAGCCCGCCCTATTTCCAAAAAACAGATTAATATCGTTTTTCAGCCTACATTTTGGAGCATATTTTAAGGATTGTAAGAGCTAGAGAATCCCAGTCTGGTATATAGGCTCTTGTATAGTATACACTGATCAAAAATATTTCACTTTTTGGATAAAAATAGATACACTCCACCAAAAATGTTAAAATGAGAATTAATTTTCAACGGTGTGAGTCTAATGGAAGAATGTTGCGAAGCTGGGAACAGGATATCTACTAGTGAGAAACTTTCTTAAATGTTTTTCTATTGACTTAGCGGCTCGGTGTCTTCGTCATTTGTAGTTCTTAAGGATTCATGACAAAACACAAACAAAAAGATGTTGCACAGCGTTGAAGGCGAAAGCAAGAGAAGAGCAGATACAAACAGATAACCAGATAACCAGATAACCAGAACTGGCTCCAACACACAGTTAGTCAATGGACTTACTTATTAAAGGCTGAGGTGTCGCTAACGTTGCGCCGATGGCCGCCGCCGCTGATGGCGCTGGATTTGGGCGGTGTCAGCATGTGCTTGGTGGGCGTGCCAATGCCGCCGGGCACGGCCAATTCGCTGACAACAGTTTCCGGCAATTCGTTGACAGCATCGCTGGCAACAGCAGCAGTAGCTGTTGTTGTTCCTGCTGCTGTTGCTGTTGCTGTTGCAGCTACGGCTGTGGCTGCCTCATTAAACGGATCCGGGTAACCGCTGGATTCGAAGAGGCTATTGACAGCTGTTGCTGCTGTCGTAGATGCTGCTGCTGCTGCTGTTGCCGGCAGAGCTACTGCTGCGGCTGCGGGTGTTGTTGCTGCTGCTGCTGGTGCAACTGTCGGCATAGCCGGAAAATTCGCTTGAAATTGCTCCACCACGGGCTGTGGCTGTGGCGAGGTTATGTTCTGGCGCGGCAGCGGACTGGGCGGCAGACCCAGACCCAGCGCATTCTGGCCATGCACCGTACTGGAGCCTTTGGGCCGCGAACGTGGCGCCACACTGGTGCCCGCCTCCACCAGGGATACGTTCTGCTGCGGCTTCGCTGCCTTCGCGGCGGCCGCACTAATTCGCTTCGCCTCCGATTCGAAGGGTGGCACCAGCAGCTGCTCGAAGTTCGGCAAGGCGGATTTCTGGTACCCAAAAAATAGCTTAAATTAATTGAAAATATTCATATTGGTTAAGCAACACACTCACATGCAGATTCTGCACGGGATTCTCTTTGCCCGCCAGCCGAAAGGCGACTTCGCACACCTGCCAAATGTTTGGCCGACGTTCCATGTCCGTGTCCAGCATATATTTGATCAGCTGATGTATGCCGCGCGAGTACTTCGAGCTGTCCGGTATGGCGAACTGTCCATTCTGTATGGCCAGCGTGCTCTCGCCAAAGGGCAGCGCAAAGAAGCAGAGCTTATAGAGCATACAGCCGAGTGCCCAGATATCCGCCTTGGTCGTTATGCTCTTGCCGCTATACAAATCGATCATTTCGGGCGCACGATACGACAGCGTTGTGTACTTCTGGATCTCCTCCTCGACCACAGTGACGCCATGCTGCTGGGGATTTAGAGTTTTGGCCGTGGCCGAGCCAAAGTCACAGAGCACAAAATTGCCGCCGTCCGTTTGGAGAATATTCTCGACCTTCAGATCTCGATGAATGATGGGCGTTTGGCAGTAATGCAAACGTGAGACCGCCTCGGCAATATCACAGAAGATGGTCAGTACTTCCGGCTCGGTGAAGCCAACGTGTAATCTAAGCCAAAGAAATTGTTTTTATTAATTGTAATTCATTAAAATAAAAGCAACTTAATTATTGATTGCAGCCGCTAATTGCGAGAACTGATCAAGGGGGTTGAAAGTTTGCGGAGGCAGCACACAGAAAAAATATAAAAAACAAATTGTTCTCGGGAGAGAGCAATAAAGGAAGAGGATAAAGATTAAATTGCTGCAAACTTATTTTATCATAGAAAATAATTATGCGATATTTTTTAGCATCCAACATAGTTAATTGGACTCATTTTGCATTTTGCAGGAAAATTGAGGAAAAAGGAAGGTAAAAGCCACATAGTAGGTAACAATGTCGCTTGGAAAATGGGATTAACTTGGTCTAGGAAAAGTATGCGGATGACAGATACAAATACAATGTTGCCTGGGAAAAGGCAAAATAAGCTCCAGATACGGTTCAAATTCCCATTGTCATAGGACAAAATTACAGTGAAAAATTACAAAAAGGGAAATAAAGTTTAATATAAACTTAACCTACCTAGCATTCATCATGGCCAGCATGTGATGCTTGCAGTATGGCATCAACAGGAGAACCTCGCACACCCCGTTTCCGGTGGGCGTTATGCTCGAGTCCACGAAGCCAATGATATTCTTGTGACCGCTTAAATTGCTCTATAAGAAAAACAATGTCAGCTTATCAAATATACATTTATTTCATGAATTTTTATGTTCAGTTACTTACGGCAATTTGTATCTCACGCTTGGCCACGTTCAGATCGTGCTCATTGTTGACGTACATGCGTTTAAGTGCGAATTTTGTGGACGATGCATTGCCTCCGCCATTGCCACGCGCCAGAAAAACCATTGCAAACCCGCCTGCATTGAGGGATTACACGGATTAGTCATTATTGTAAATGAATATCATTCGCAGAGTCTAGACAGCTGACAGCTGGAATAATAACAACAACTGGAGGCCAACAAGCACATGATAAATTGACAAACATCGTTATAAGTGGACTATAAAAGAGTCCAATAACTGAGTTGTTAAAGTTGCATAGGACACGTGATCATAAAGTATCTAAATTTCATGTTGAAATCAACTGATCAGTGATCACTAAATGAAGAGAGATTATAATAAACTAATTTTTCTTATAAAAGTCAGCTTAACATAACATACAAATGTAAGTGAATGAATTAAAAAAAAACTAAAAACAAAACGGAATTGTGGCATTTAAATATTTGATTAATTGTTATCCGTTTAACAAAAAATGGTAAATATAGAAAAACATCTGTCATCTGAATAACATTCTATCAGTGTTTATAATTAATGAATATGAATTATTTATAAATAGTAATTCAAATTTCAAATTGACTGATAACAACAAACAATAAAGATAATATTGCATCAGGCTTTAATTAATATTAAATTAAACTAGCATGAGTCTGGTAACATAATATAACATGTTAATAGCAGCGCAATGCTAAATTATGCCAGTTAAGTATTTCTACAATTATCTCTTAATAAATATTTAAGGCATTTTGCTTATTTTTTTTTTTTACTCGAGCAATCCCAGACTTTCGTATACATACATACATACATGTATATACTATAGCAAATAAATCAAGCCTTATCGACAAGTGTATTTGCTATGCAAATTATGTAGTGTATTGGGTTATTTTGCAATAGAAGTTTTCAAGCTCAACTAGCGCTGTTACCGCCTTCCACAGCGCCCCCGTAGCCAAGCAGCGGTTCCCTCGCGACTCTTGAGCCACTCCAATGAACGATAAAAAGCGACGTAATACATATATATACATATTTATATATGCATGTATGTACATACAAATGAACATAATAGGTACATGTGTATATAGACATGTGTACAAAACTATTGAAGGTCACGTACAACAACAACAGCAGCAGCAACAATGACAAGAGTAATAAAAAAATACATACAAATCATTTAGGGGGCAGAAACCAACAACAAATACAACAAGTACAAGTACAAGTGTATTTTTGTAACTGTAACTGTAACTGTAGAAGTGTGCTTGATTTTCGTTTGAGTTTTTAGTTGGCGTTTGTGAAATTATAACGTCAAATGTTAATCAATGCTGAAGGTTGAGCAGCGCAAATCTACGGCTAACAATAACAATAACAATGCACAAATTGTTATTGCGATTGTAACGCAGCGAGAAAATAACAAAAACCCGAGAAGCGATGAATTTGAAACCCAAAGCGTAGACAAAAAAGATAGCGACCTGGTATATGGGGTAGAAGGAAGGGGCTGGCAAGAGCGACAAACTCCTTATGTTGCCTCTTGCTCTTGCACTTAGTCATGCAATGTGTTTGTTGTTGCAAAAAAAACTTTAAAGCAAATGAGTTGGCAGCTCTGGCAATTAAGTCTTGTGAAATAACAACAACAACAGCTGACGCCGACATTCTGCGGCCAATAGCAACAACATTGCCTGCCAAGTTGCAAAAATAGCCAAAAAAACAAAATAAATATACAGAAAAATATCAATAACTGTAGCCAAGTAAATGGTGAAAAGTAGACTCCACGCACACACACAGCAAAATAATAAATTCAAATAAATTCTCTGCCAGCTATTGCAAATAGTGGCAACTATTTGCCAAGCACTCAGCAATTGAGGGGCGCAATGCAGGATATTATTCACTTCAATTCAAGGACATTTACAACGTATCTCTGCGCCTTGCCTTGGACTGTGTCAATTCTGAACAGTGTTGACAGCACCTGATATGCGAAAATAGCTATGTTGGCACAAGCTGCAAATAAAGCTGCAAACAAAAATAGCCAAACAGAATTAAAAATTATTTATTTTAAAATAGGAATAAATATATCTATATTGGCACAATAAAGGTGGTCAAATAACATAAAAGATTAGTTAAAATGGCGGCTAAATTCTTATGAATTTTTTTAAACTAAATATTCTTCAAGAAACAATAAATAATTAAGCCGAAAAAAACAAAATTGTATTTTAAAAATAGTCAAGTATCTTAACAATATAACCCATATACTTTTGTTTACAAACCAATGGTAAAAATATGTAGCTAGATTATAGCTGAAATGGCAGCACTGATGCTGAACTCTGCCTTTTTGCAAATGACAACAATAACAACACACCATTGACTATCTGTGTGTGTGCTTGCAGAGCAGGGCAGCAGAGAAAATAGTTCTTTCTTTATTGGCTCAATTAATGTGCATAATTGATTGAATTTCAATTAATTCTTCTAACAGAAAACTGTAGATGACAGTTTCTTTGTCCGCAGTAGCAACACGCGACAAGTGGCACCCACAATATTTATGAAGGGGGCAACTCAGCTGTTTACGCCCCCTCCACACATTAAAAAAAGCAGTCTGGCGTATTTTATTTTATTTATTTTTTTTATCTAATCTGACGCACTGGCTAAACACACACTTTAAATCAGGTGGCAACAATCAGTGTTGATAACCACCGCAACTCCCACACTCCCACACTGCCTGCTGCCATCCCTCCCGTTCGCACTTACCTTCGGCCAGGACATCTTCGACGGTGACCGTGACGCGTCCGACTGTGAAGACCTTGCCAACGAAACTGTTCGTCTCCTTGGATGAGGAGCTGTTGTGCGAGTTGTCCAATTTCTCATTTCTGTCGAATTTCGACAGGATTTTCTTCATTTTTCTGCTATTTTTACTGTTGTTTACTGCAGCAGCAACGGCGGCGTCGACGTCGGCGGCTGTGTATGATAATTGCGTGGGCGTTGGGCAACGAATAGGCGTGGCAAGCTAATCGTAACTCGTATAATTAATGCGAGTTTTCTACTAGTTTAATTAACTTTGTTGCGCACTTTTGTATTTTACACTGCGCTTTTTCGCATTTGCACGCACACACACACACACAGGCACTCAGCCACACACACACGCACACACACACTATGAAAAAAGAAAGTTGTTCGATTTTTCTGCTTTACGCGTACGGTTTTTGCTTATGAATTCAATCTTTTTTTTTTTGGTAGTATTGCTATTTATTGAAGTTGCACATTATGTTTGTCTATACAAGCGCGGAATAACTATTTACAATATTTGCAGCACAGAAAAATAAACGAACGAATTTTAGCTGCAATTAAATTGGATTTCACTAACTGTGCAAGGTTGCCACCCGTTCAAAAACTAGAGCTGTGCAACACAGTTTCACAAGTGAGCACGCAATTGGTGCAACACCGAAACAATTGCAATAAATGAGCAGCAAATATAATTAGTAGTAGTAACAATAACTATGTTAATATTTAACAGCAAATTTTGGTAGACACAAAAATTTGAACAGCAGTTTAGTGTATTAACAAATAGGTATAAAAAATGGCAAGTGTCATGCTGGCTATTTTGGCGCTGCCACCCAGTTTGCGCAACAGCTGTTGCTGTTAATGTGAGAAATGCGTTTGTTGTTATTCGCATTTGCAATTGGCGCGCAATGATTAATATAGCTAAATATTTTGCGCTGCTGGAGGATTTAAAGTTTGAACATGAGCTGGGTGAGTAGTAAGTGTTAATAAACATTAACCGTGTTTAACATGCAATGAACATTGCAGCTAGCAAGAAAGGAACGACAACTTCCGCCATTCCCATGGCCAATTTAAACATTTTGTCGAAATACGTGCAACTGGATGTGGCGCAGCAGCTGCAGGAGCTGTGTGTAGCTCTCGACGTGGCGCCGGCAACAATTGACACTGGCTGCAGCATTAGCTGCTACATAATACGCCTGCTGCACGTGCTGCACACGCTCCGGACGCACATCAATTTTGACAGCGATGCCAAGGAGGATCTCATCTCCGTGGCGCACCTGAAGCTGTGCATTGGAGCCACCCAGGAGCTGGCCTACTATGCGCTGCGCTGTCAGCTGCCCGACGATTTCTACAAGTCGCCCGTCTTCAAGGACATCCCACACAGTGCCGACTTTCGCTGCAGTTGCTCGCTGGTTGTGCTCAGCGCACAGTTTCTCACGCAGCTGCTAAGCGTGCGCCAACTGCACATAGCCAATGCCATGGAGCTGGTGCAGCGCGATCTGCTCGCAGCGGCCATCGGCCTGCGCCTGCAGCAGCAGCAGCAGTTGACGCAGCAGCAGCTCCTCCAGCTGGACGCAGCGCTCGGCTATTTGTGGACAAACGAATCGAAGGCGGACTACTTTCGGCACGTGCTGCTGCTGAAGGCGACGCCCCAGCTGGGCGCACCTCTGGCCCAGGCGCTGCACCAGCAGCTGTTGGCCAAGTTAGGCGCGCCGCACGGCTTCGCCAGCCTCTTGGCCGCGCTCCAGACATCGAACGCCACGCGCAGTGCGGAAATCGTGGCCAACATTGTGGCGCAGCCTGGCTACTCGTCGCGTCTGCAGCGGCGCCTCACGGACCAGATCCTCGACTTTTGCCGCCTGCAGTTGCCGCACGCCGACAGCCTGTTGGCGGCCGTGCTCAGCCTGCGGCGTCTCTGCGAGCTGAGTGCCGAGAATCGCGAGCGCGTTGAGTTCGAGCTCCGCCAACATTGGCGGCCGCTGACCGCGCCGCAGGACCTGCTTAACGGCCTCATCATTTGGGATCAGGCGGAGCTGTGCGCACGCATCCAGCTCTGGCAGCAGCTCTTCTGCAGCTCCAGCGTCGCGTGCCTGCCCAGCGCGCTGCTGATTCCCCACCTGCCGCTGCTGCTGCAGCTCTGCCAGCAGCTGCCGGACAGGCTGCCAGCGCGCCAGTCGCTGGCCTCGCTTGTCTCGCGCTGTCTGGACAACAGGGCGCCTCAGCAGGAGCTGCCGGCGCTGCTGCAGCGGCTGTTCAGCTGGCCGGCGGCCGGCTCGCCGCCCTGGCAAGCGCTGCATCAGCGTGTTGCGCTCGTGCCTGCCCCAAAATCGGAGCTGATTACGGTGCAAGTGGCGCACCGGGAGTTGGACGCGCCGTGCCGCGTGCTGCCCGCCCTGCTGATGTCGGGCAGCGATCAGGCGCTGACCGCCAAAGTGTTTCTGGCCCTGCTCAGCCTGATCCTAGAGCAGCTGGCGGGCAAGCAGCCGGCGAGCGTTGAGCTGCTCGCGACGGAAGCGGAGCTGGCGCAGTTTCTGCACGGCAAATATCAGCTGCAGCTGGAGCTGCTCGCGGCGCTCGAGCAGCTGGTGTGGCATGAGCCGCTCAAGGCCCAGCTGGCGGCCACGCAGAGCCAGCCGTTTATGCAGCTGGTGGCGGAGCTGCTGGCGCAGCAACTGAACGAGGAAGCGGAGCTGGTGCAGCAGGCGGAACAGACGCTGCTGCTCATACTGCTGCTGCTGCAGGAGCTGCTCGAGCGCAGCGAGCAACTGCAGCTGGCCGAGAGCACGCGCCGGCTGCAACAGCCGCTGGCTCAACTGGCGACCCGAACCCACCATCCAATGCTCAAGAACGCGCTCTTGCCGCTGCTGGAACTGCTCCGCGGGCAGCGACAGCCCAGCGCAGCTGCCGCGCTGACGCCCTTTCAGAGGGCGCGCGAGCTCATCGAGGATCAGCAGCCCCATCTCCAAGTCTATGGCATACAGCTGATGCTGGAGGCGCTGCGTCGCCAGGATCCGGTCTTCGTGTCGCAGGCGCCTCGCATCCTTGCGCTCGCGCTGAGCACGCTGAAGAACAAGGAGTCCTACACGTTTCTCAACTGCGTGCGTCTGTTTGCGGCCCTGGTGCACGTGATGGAGGCCCAGGTGCTGGACATGCTCAGCGACGAGTATTTGTCGGAGACGGCCGATCTGGACTATCGTCTGGTCGTGGGCGAAGCTATTCTGAAGGCGGCTCGGGTACTTGGTGAGTAACTTCATCTGCTGCCCTATCGATAAATATCGATCTCCAGCTTAGGTTTTTTGATCATATTCTTAGGATTATAAGAGCTAAAGTCTTCAAATTGGTTGTGTACCCCTACACAGGACGAGCAGAACAATATTTTTCTTATTATCGATAAGATTTGCATAACCGATAATTATCGATTTCTTGCCTAGTTTTTTTTATCATATCCGTATTATGAGAGCTACATACTTCCAAATTGTTAACTAGCCATCCACAGAGGGCGAGCATAACAGTTCTTATTATTGATAACAATTTAAAAATCGATATTATCAATTTTTATTTTTCGTTTTTTTCACTGCTATCTCTAATTTATTTATTATAGTTGTTAGACACGCAAGCAAATCAAGTTAATCTTGATAAATGTTGCTTCCACGGTCCTATTTTCTCAAAAGCGATAAATAATAAATATTTCGATAAATGTTTAGATCTAAGTCTACTATATTTGCTATATACTTACTTTATTATATGCAGAAGAAAGTTATCTTCTTGTTTTGATAAACTGCTTTATAATTTTCTCGTGATCGATAAATATCGAGAGTTCTCTTACAGTATACAAAATACAGGGTGCTGCCCAGTCGAGCACCCTCGACTAGAACAGTTTTGCTTAAATACTAATTCGTCCCCTCAACAGGTCCACTGTGCTACCGCTACAAGGCCGTGCTCTTCAATTGCTTTCTGAGCGGCGCCCGCTCGCCGCTGGACGAGTTCCGGAGCTCGGCCTATGCGAATCTGGCGCAGCTGTGCCGCCTGCTCGCCTACCAGGTGCACAGCTTCTTCCAGGAGCTGCTGCAGCTGGTCGACGCGGAGCTGAGCGGCGGTCGCTGTGTGCCGGCCAAGCGTGGCGCTTTGCTGGTGCTCGCCGAGCTGCTGGCTGGCATGGAGAGCCTGCTGGACTACCAGGACATGCTGCTGCCCATCTACAGGCTGCTGCGGGCCATAGAAGCCGCCGAGAGCTGCGATCCCCAGATGCGCCAGCATGCGGCCAATGGATTGAAAACACTAAATGAGAAATGCCGACAGCTCTTCAGCGCCGAACCCGTTGACCAGCTGCACAGGGAGATCAAGGTGCTGGGCATAAAGGATCCCGTCGCCTCGAAAGGCAAACGGCACATTCTGGAGCTAAACTGAGCGGACTGATCACTACTGATCGCATGAGGTTAAATCGTTTACAGCAGCAGTTATCTGTGATCCAAATGAGCTCCAAGTTGAACTTGTCGAGAATTCCACCCACAAGCGTGAGAGATCGGTGAAAAACTGTTGTAAGCAACTTTTTACTCGATTTTTAACTGATCGACCTTAAATTTATTTTTAACATCTCTGTAAAAAAATGCATTGTAGACTTTTTTTTTACAATTTTACACAAATCCACCGTCCTGTGTGGAATATAGGGGACTAAGGCTGTGTGGGTGACAGTTGAATGTTCGTCCTCATTTGTAAAACTCCACATAACAATTAATGAGTACAAATTTAAATGATTTTTGTTTGAATATAGAACTAACTATTTAGCTTTCAATTCATTCTAAAAATTTTAAATGAGTTTTCAACAATCCACGCCCAAGAGTGTAAAATGAGTGAAAAAGAAATAAAAGAGCAGAAGTTTGTCTAGTAGAAACAATTTACGGTTAACAAAGGGGAGGGTCTGAGAAATGCAGAACAAATGAACGGATTCGATAAGGTGTCCCCAGGGGAGCCTCCTATTTGGATTTGCCAATGGAGAACTCCGTCTCGATCTTGTCCGCGATCATCTTGGCAATCGCCAGGCTGCTCGTGGCGCCCGGCGAGGGCGCATTCCGGCAGTGCAAGACGCTTTTGGCCAGCGCGCCGGTGCCCTCGCCGCGATCGAAGACGAAGTCGTCGACGAGATTGCCATCCATGTCCAGCGCCTGGGCGCGCACGCCCGCCGGCCCGCGTTCAATATCGTACTCGGTCACGTCCGGGATGTACTTCTGCAGCGCCTTCACCTGCAGATTGATGAACGCCGACTTGGCCATCTCGCTGAAGCCGAAGCCAATGTACTTGCTGGCCATCTTGATAAAGCCCTGGTAGCGCAGCGCATCGAAGAGCTCGGCCAGGTTGATGTCGCTCCAGCTGCAAATGGCGACACGTCAGAAATATAGAACCATAGAATCGGCTGTCACCGACTGCGCAATACTCTGTGCACGATAGTGTAAAAACTGTTTGAAGCTGGTTTTGATTTGGTGTCATTTTTAAAATTCAGTTTTTCTTAGGCTACAAATATTTCTAAGATTCGAAATTTATCTATTGCTACAAAAACAGTTTTAGTACAAAAACTCCTCTCTTTACAGAAATTATTAATTATACAAAAACTGAACTCCAAAATTAAATGGCAGTAAGAAATTTTAAATCAATTCTCGATTATTGTTTTAAGCAATGTAGAAAAAAACAAATTGAGCTCGAGACAGCTAAGCAAATAACAAAGGGGATATTTGTTTTTTAAAGAATTTTTAATTTGGGTATCCATAAAGAATCTTTAAACTACCCGCTAAATTAAAGTCAGATTTTAGTGCCCACGAGTAGGCGTGGCCAGAAAAGGCGAGCAGTTCAGCTAGTGTGAATTTCAAGTCAAAGCCAATATACCGCTTTTTCACTTTGTTAACAGAGTATAGCGTAGACTTAGTTTCTTTACTCACGTGTATCCCTCGCGTTTGAGCGCCAGCACCGCGTTGGGTCCCAGCCAGATGGAGCCGTCCATGCGCGGCGTGAAGTGCACGCCCAGGAAGGGGAAGCGCGGATCGGGCACCGGGTAAATGTTGCCGCGGACCATGTGCTGCTTCTGCTTGGAGAGCAGCAGGTACTCGCCGCGGAAGGGCACGATGCGTGGCGAACGCGGGCAGCCGGTGAGCTCGGCGAGCAGGTCCGACTGGAGGCCGCCGCAGGTGAGCACGTGGCGGGTGCGCACCGTCTGTCCGGGCCTGGCGCCGTGGATGGTCACCGGATAGTCGGCGCCCTCCGTTGTCTCGCTGAACTTGGCGACCTTGAAGTCGAGATAGATATCGCCGCCGCCGCGCTTGAAGTCCTCGCCATAGTGCTGGGTGACCAGGCCCCAGTCCACGATGCCCGTGTGCGGGCTGTGCAGCGCCTTGACGCCCTGGCAATACGGCTCGATCTCCTGGATCTGATCGCCGTCGATCAGACGCAAATCGGGCACATTATTCTTGATGCCGCGCTCGTGCAGATCCCCCAGCAGCTTGACCTCGTTGGCGTCCGTGGCAACGATCAGCTTGCCGCACTTCTTGTACGGAATGCTGTGCTCGTCGAGGTACTTGTACGCCAGATGCAGTCCCTCCACGCAGAGGCGCGCCTTCAGCGTGCCCGGCTTGTAGTAGATGCCCGCGTGGATGACGCCCGAATTGTGGCCGCTCTGGTGCATCGCCAGCCTGGGCTCCTTCTCCAGCACGGCCACCTTGAGCGCGGGATGGCGCAGCAGGATCTCCCGCGCCGAGGCCGCGCCCACAATGCCGCCGCCCACCACGACAAGGTCGTACTCACTGTGGACAGCAGGAGGATTGGATTCGGAAAGGGTAATATGTTGATTAATGACATTGTTCACATTTTGATGAAATAATTTAAAAATATATAGTTTTATATTCTAGATGTGTATCGGCCGGATCGGACAGCTATATCTTATAGCTAACTCACCAACTAACTAACCCAACTCAGCAATTGAGGTCCTTGCAGAGCTGCATCGAACTACTATATCATATAGCTCCCATAGGAACAATCAGCCAAAAATGAAGTTCCTATTTGTATAACTTTTATGTGTATCAAGAAAATTTTAGCAAACTCAGCAGTTACGAGCTTAACAATGTTCCCAATATAAATTCAAAATCTTATCAACAATAAAGCACTATATCATATAGCTGCCATAGGAACAATCGGTCATAACTGGGCTTTTGTATTAACAACCTTTTTGTTTATTGAAATATCTTTACCAAACTCGCTAATTAAAAGCTTTATTATTATCCTTACATTCAAACAAAATCTTATCAGCATCGGATTACTATATCATATAGCTGCCATAGGAAAAATCGGTCATAAATGGGTTAATTGTATGAACGACTTTTTTGTTTATAAACATATCTTCACCAAACTCGCCAATTATACGCTTTATTATGCTAATAATACTTCAGCAAAATCTTATCAACAGCGGACCACAATATCACAATATAGCTGCCATATATTATCCGATATATTTACCAAACTTGCCATTTATAGGTTTTACAAACTGAGGCAAAATATTATCCACATCGGAGTACTATATCATATAGCTCCCATAGGAACATTCAGCCAAAAATTGACTTTTTTGTTTATAAAGATATCTTCACCAAGCTCTCCAATTATCAGCTTATCAAGCTACTAAAGCTAATGCAAAATCTTATCAACAAGGCAGCATTATATCATATAGCTGTCATAGGAACAATCGGTGGAAAATCTACTTTTTGTATGAAAACACCTTTTTGCAGCTTATTATATCAAAATTCCGCAAATAAAATATGTGCCCACTAGGGTATTTAATATTCGGCAGGCCGAACATAACCGATTTGTTTTCTTCTTTTACAATAAACACGCGTTAAACTTGAAGATTTCTTATCGCTACTCACGCACCGTTTGCCTCTGCCGCCGTGCTGCCGACGTCGCTGTCCGTCCAGAGGCACCTTCGTTGCATGGCAGACGGCTCCGGCAATTGGCGTTAAACGTAATCCCCGGGGAGCGCTCAATGTTTTCAGTAGCTGTGCCATTTTGTTTCAACTTTCACTGCTCTGTGTCAAAGACCTTGTGTGACCTTGCCAAATGCACGTTCTTCTTCCAGCAACAGAGCGAAGCAATTCTCCCGACAGTCGCCGCGCGAGCAGTGCTACTGAGCAGTGGAAGAATTTTTGTTCAAACAGCCAAACACTGCTAATAAGGAGGTTAATTGATAGATGAGTTTATAGAGTCTGCGGAGGGTTGGGAGGTGGTTGGGTGGCTTGTGAGCAACAGATCAGCTGTGTCTGATAAGAGGCGAACCAGTTCGTTTGCTCGCGAGTTTGGCTGAATTAACAGCAGCTGTTAGCTTGATTGGCGTTGCCAGATCACTTGCTGCTCATAAAGGTATAAATTTCTATCAGCATGAACTGCATAAATATGTATTATTATGGATTTACCATTAAAGTGTATGTTTTAAATATTTTTAATTATGAATTATTTTCCGTAATTTGTTAAGCTTGTTATTGTTTGGTCAAAAACGCATAACAGCTGTTTTAGCAGGCATTTACAACAGTCAGCTGTTAACTAACAGAGGAGCAAAAGTAACGCTGTAAAAACGCAAAAACAAACCTTAAATTTTAAATTGGAATTTAAAAACATATATTCTCATTTCTAAAATAGGGACAACCAGTTAAATGCCATCCCATTGTGCGGTTGTCAATTGCAGCGATAAATATGTGCATTCCGGCAGCATTTCCTTTCACAGGTGCGTTGTTTTAAATTGTTTGTTTTTGTGCAAATTTTTCGAGAATTGCATTTTGTTTTTGCTGTTGTAGATTTCCGTTTAAACGCAAGGATTTGCTGCAGAAATGGAAGGACTACACGCAGCGCAGCGGCCAGTGGATGCCCTCCAAGTGGAGCGCCGTCTGCAGTCGCCACTTCACCGACGCCGACTTCAACTGCAGCAACAACCGCAAGACGCTGAAGAAGACGGCGGTGCCGACGGTCCGTGTGCCGGAGGAGACTTTGAACGTGGTCGTGGCGGAGCTGACGCTGTCGGCGGCCGCGGAGTCGGCGGCGAGCAACTGCAACAGTACGGGCAAGAGCACCTGCCGCTTCTGCGGCAACCTGGCCATGAACTGTGTCTCGTTCGACAAGAGCTTTGAGCTGTTTGCCATGATACAGAAATGCTTTCCCACGCTGCAGATACTGCAGGACGACGGGCCGCTGCCGAAGGACATTTGCGGCGACTGCTGCCGCCAGCTGGAGCGCTTCTCAAAGTTCTGCGACGTGGTTATCGGCGCCCAGGGCGAACTGCAGCGCAAATATCGCCGCCAGCTGAAGATCAAACAGGAGCCGGTGGTGCGGGTCAAGCAGGAGGCGTGCGAGAGCCTGGACAATCTGTTTCCCGACGAGCTGGACATGGGCCTGGACGACGCCTGCTGCGATCACGAGCCGGAGACCAGCGATGAAACGGAGCAAAAGTTTCGCTTCTGCGATTTTCCCATGCTCAATGCCCAGGATATCATCAATAACTGTGACATCATGGAGATCATCAATCTGGATGATCCGTTTATCAACATAACGGATGATGCCGATGTGGCGCAGGCACAACCCGTCTCCGTTTCCGTTCCCCTGCCCGTGTCCGTGCCCGTTTCGGTGCCCGTTTCCATGCCCGTTTCCGTGCCCGTTTCCGTGCTGCCCACGGTCCATGACCTGGTGCAAGCGGAGCTGCTCACCGAGGAGCACAACTATGCCAAGGAGGATTGGCAGCTGCCGCCGCTGCAGCAGTACAAAACGGAGAAGGTCGAAACCGTCGAGCTGCAGGCGCCGGAACAGCCGGCTCCGGCGGAGCCGCGCAGCTGCAAACCGATCGTGACCAACGTCAGCCAGATACCCAATCCCATGTTGTGTGAACTGCTGCCGCCGCCGCCGCCGTTGCCCGCGGCGCCGCCGCCCGCAGCGCCGGCCAGCACCAAGCCCAACATTGTGGTGCTCAACGACAGCGTGGTGCAGTCCTCCGCCTTCCGGCTGCACAACTGCAGCCTGTGCTCCAACAAGTTCTTCACGGCCGAGAGTCTGCAGCAGCACTATGTCCAGGCACATGGCTCGCCTGAACCCGAACCAGAGCCCGAACCCGAGCCTGAGCCCGAGCACGAGCCCGAGCCCGAACTCGAACCCGCACCCGCGCCCCCCGCTGCGCCCATGGTGAGCGTGCCGCAGCTGAACATCAATCTGCCGCCGTGCAGCACGCTCAAGCTGGAGGGCAGCGCGCTGCCCTTGTCCGGCGTCGCCGCCACGGACTATTGGCAGCCGGACTGGCTGCCCGCCCAGCTGCCCGCCAAGAAGAAGATCGACATACTCGACATGCAGCGCAGCTTCCTGCACTACAACGATCTCATTGCCACGCCGCAGATTGGGGCGCCCCAGTCGCCGGATCTCGCCTACGCCAAGCTGGCCGCACGCTTCCGCCGGCTGCAGAGCAAGTGCCGCAAGCTGCGGCTGGGCGCCAAACGCAATGCGCGACTGCGCTGCGGCCGCTGTACGCGCACGTTTCCCGGCGTGCGGCAGCTGCTCGAGCATCGGCGGCGCAAGCGGCACTTTGTGCTGCCGCCGCGCACGTTTGCCGCCCGCTGCGCCGGCTGCCAGCGGCTGTTCCGCTCGCGCCTCGGCCTGCGCCAGCACATGCGCTACATCTGCCAGTCGCTGCCGCTGCGCAACGCCCGGCTGCAGCGGTTCAAGTGCCGCCACTGTCTGTCCATCAGCTTCACCCACTGGCGGCTCTATCGCCGGCACGAGCTCAAGTGCCGGCTGCGGCAGTCCAAGCCGCGCGCGGCCAGGCGTCGGCGGGCGAACGCTGGCCCGGCACAGGCAGCGAAGAGGACCCCGCACAGCTGCAGCGTCTGCCAGAAGGTCTTCGGCTCGCGCACGGGCCTCAAGCAGCATCGGATCACGCACAGCTCGGAGCGCCGGTTCAAGTGCAGCATCTGCGAGCGCGTCTTCAAGCGGCGCAACGGGCTCTCGCAGCACGTCAAGGGCTACCACCTGCAGCTGAAGCCGCACCAGTGTCCCGTCTGCCAGCACCGCTACGCGCTCAAGTGCGACATGCTGCGCTGCCGCCACTCGCAGCGGCGCGGCGCCAGCGGCAGCAACAACAATAACGCCGGCGAGAACTAGCAGAGACCTGCGCAGTCAGTCTATTATTACACCCGATCACAAAGTGTAGAGGGTATATTGGTTTTGTGTAATGTCCTCCCGTTCGTCCGGATGAATGCCGATTCTTTAGGCGCTTTTGACGATAGAGAAACTTAGCCTATATGCTTGTAGTTATCTGCTTCCGCCAAAGGGTTCAGATTTTTGTGCCACGCCCACTGGCAGGCTGGCAAATCGATCACGTGTCGAAACGCTTGAAATCGCAAATCGATAAAAGCCTAATATTTCCCGCAATATTAAAGCTAGGTGAGCACCCCCAAAGCCTTAAAAATTCGGAAAAGGCTATATCTCTCCTCTTGTTGAGCTAGAGGCTCCATATGTGGAATATATATGATTGGAAAGCTCCACCAAACATGACAGAATAAATTTTCCGGTCAGGCTCCTTCCCGCCTTCGTAATAGCTAAAATGGATCTGAGCCAAAATCGATAACCTTATTTTAAAGCTAGAGATACCAAACTCGGCCCCTAGTCCCCACGCATCGCGATAGCCTCTCCCACAGTTTTTGACCTAGTCACAAAATTTTAAAGGTAGATTGCTGGTCACCCTTTTAAAGATCGGTATAACATCGGCATAACAAAATACTCTTCAAAACATTTTAAAAAATACAAACTGTTTTAAATGAGCCACATAACGAATAAAAGTTGCTCTATAGAAATCTCTAAATCAACTTTAATGTATTATATAATATTAACTTCAATATTTTTTATAGGATAAATATAGTAATTTATAAAGCTTAATTTATTAAAACAATGTTTATGGTAAAACATAATTATCAGAAAACTTTCTAGATGTTTTTCATTTAAGAAAAGGTAAGAAATAATTATCAGAAAAATGTCGAAGATATTTTAGCCGTAGTCATTGGCAAATTTAAATTTAAATATACATTACCGTTACACAAAATCATAAAATTTTAAAGACACGCGAATACTAAAATTAAAACTCACATCTGTTTTTTCACATATGTTTTTTATTTGCACTATATACAGTAATGTATGTTTAGTAATTGCCGTTATTTATATAGTATTAATGTATTTCAATATTGCTTGAACGGCTTAATATTTGCTGTATGAAAATACTGAAATTTTCAACTTAAATATTATAACCCATAAATTGTACACATTTGAAATTCAAATTCAACATAGATATGTACAAAAAAGTTAAGTGTAAAAAATTGAATTTCGCATTTTGAAATTTTTAAACTTATTCAACATAAAATATGCAATTTATTATTATTAAAATGCAAATTAACATCAAATCAAATCAAATCAAATTTTTAAAATGGCACTAACAATTAAAAAAGTAAAATAAAACAAAATTCATTGAAAGACAAATTATAAAAAAGTCAGAAATATATAAAAGAAAATTTAACAAAAATTAAACGCAATTCACAAAGAAAATGCTTAAAACTAAACACAAAAATATTTTTTTCACTTAAATAGGCAACTAAAATGTACGCTTTTGGTATGCTCGTTAACTATGTGTGTATGTATGTATATTATGAAGTTATTTAGTTATATAGTATGAATGATAGGTTTCTTGTATATATATGTAATGCTATTGTGATGTAATATCAAAGTCCTGCTCCGCTTTGCCCCTAAAAGTGTGCTATTTTTTGTTGTTGTTTGCATTTGTTTAACCTACGCCACAAGGATTACGCGCTAGACTACAAATTATATAGTATATGTATATATAGGTCGCCGCTTTACTGAAAGATGGCAGCGCGCTGCTGAAACTGCTGGCGTCTCTGGGCGCGCTCCTCCTCCTCGCGGCGTCGCTCCTCCTGCTCCAGCCGGATCTCGTCGTGGAACTTATTTGTGCGCAGCTGCTGCTCAATTTTCGCCTCGAAAAAGTTCTTGGCACCGCTCACGCCCACCTGCTCCACATCGATCTCGGTGAGGCGAGCCAACTGATTCAGGCCCGATTCGCTGTCCAGTTCGCCGGATTGCGCCTTACGATAGATCAACAAGAACTCACGGAACGATATCTTGCCATCGTGATCCTCATCGACCTCCGCAATCATCTTCTTCAGGCCCAAATGCGTTTGCGGTGCGCCCAGTTTTTCCATCATGTACTTCAGTTCGCTCAGATCCAAATATCCATCCCTGGCCGTATCGTAGCTGCAAAGAAAAAAATGTATAAGATATAAATATAAAATACATACACAAATAATAAAAATAAAACACATAAAAACTGCTCGAGGACGTTTGCCGGTCGTTCACCGCCTGCTAATCGATAAATCACGAAGGTAACCCAATTTCATGCTAAAATTTACGGTTCATTTGCGGCCTAAATTTCGCTGAAATTTCCTTTTAAGCCGTTATGACACTGCATTAAATATTGGCCAGAAAAAAGAAGCATTGAAAATGTACGTTTTGTATAAGCGAGAAAGTAAGGTGAGAGTTGGATGACAGTATTTAACTAATAGGTAATATATATCTATATGTGAATATTAATCAATCAATAAACAAAAATATAAAATTTTCGTTTAAAATTGTATTTTATTGTGATATTTTTTTGATCTCAAAGATATTATTGATTATTTGAATAACATTTTTTTTTTGACTAAAAACTTATTCTTATTTTTAATTGCTTCTTTATGATTATTTGGCAAATATTTAACGACCAAATTTACAGCCAGTGCCATTAAAGTTGAACGTCCGAAATTGGGGAGTCAAGAGTTCAAATGCACGTTAAGCACTTCCGCAACGTGAAGTGTGGGCAGGAAATTGTGTGATCAAAATGTAAATAGAAATATGTATATATTAACTAGCTAATTACGTAATGCATTAAGAAAGCAGCGTGTGGCATAGAGAAAACGCAACATTTACTGCTGCTGTTGTTATTGTTGTTGTTGTTGTTGTTGCGACGGCCAAATCGCGTGCGGGGCAGATGCGCGCTGGCAACAATGTTGCGGAAAAACCTCGACCTTGTCAGTCTGCGCCTGCAGCCAGCCAAAGGATGCTGCAACCGACTAGAAAACAAGTCAAACTAGTTGGGCTAAAAATAAGACAAGCTGCCATTAAAGCCAAAGCCAGGCAGGCTGCCAGCCAGCTAGCCAGTTGGCCAAGCAAGGAAACAGTCAACGACTATGTCGACAAATTTGTTCATAAATAACGCAATCGATTACATGCGCTAAAGCATAACTTTCAATTTCGATTTCGATTTCAATTTCGTTTTAGAAGCTGAGTGTCGCCACTTAATAAGCAAAGAAAATTGCTTAGAGTTCATGTTTTCATGTTTTATTATTACGTATGTTTTCTTCTTTCGCTTTCGTTGTTAATTGTATCGACAATTGTCGGGGCGACGACAAATTGCGTGAGAGTGAAAGTAATTAACGGTGACAGAATAACAGTGATCGAATAACAGCGACGAAGGTGTCACCACGCATTTTAACAGCGCGCTAGTAATTATTTGTTGCTATTTCGCCTGCGCGCATTTAATTAACTTCAATTGCCATGAGACGCGGTCTATGTGCATGTTTCTGTGTGTGTGTGTGTTTCTGTGTTTGCCTGTCTTTGTTGCGTCAATGTGACAATTGGCAGACTTCTTTTTACTTTTGCTTTTTTTATGGTTGGGTTTTGTGGTTTTCTTTTCAATTAACTGGTTCGCTTAACACATGCTCATTAAAAGCGAAGTTACGTTGTTTGTTTTTCATGTAAACTCAATGATTGCTATTGCATTGCCAGCTGTTCAAATCAATTAATATTAAATCATGCCTTTATTAAAACAATTTTATATTTAGCACCTGACAGGCAATGATGCCATGTTAGCTATTTTCTATTTTCTGTTTTGCTGATAAAATATATGAATGTACACACTAAAAGTTTAGCTACTTGCTGGAAAAATTTAGGTAAAACTACAATATTCATAAAAAACCCGAATTCTTAAATTTCTCTTATTTATTTGCTGGAATTCATTTTAAATGCTTTATTTAATTTATTATTTTGTTTTTATTTTCCTTTTCATTTCGTTTAAATTTAACTTCTTTTGCTTTTAATATTGTGGCAGCACTGACAGCAGCAGTCACACTTGCGCTCTCGCTCCAACTTTAGCACTCCTGGGCGCGCTGTTCCTTCTGCCCGGTAAAATACGGCAGTGCTACCCCCCGCAACTTTTTTGAAGGGTTAGCCTAATTTTGTTTTGGTTTTTTTTGTTATCGATTTCAAAATGTTTTCATTTCGATGATTTCATAAGCGTTACCGTTTGAAGCCAAATCTAGATGGATGCTTCATTGCATTTGGTAACACATGCGATAATATATATATACATATACATAAATGTGTTTACATGTGTGCATGTAGGTTTGTACAGTTCAACAAATAACGGGGTCAGCCGGCCATTGTTGTTGCATGCCGCATTTGCATCGTAAATCGCGAAATGCATATTTTAAGTGTATTTGTGCCTTTTGTTGTTGGGCACCTCGCCACATAGTAGTTGCAATTATCGAACATGTAGACGTGGCTTTTCTCTATTAGCAACTTAATGCGACGCCAATTGTTGTTGCTGTTTCTGTTTCTGTTGCCCATTGTGAATTTATGTTTCTTGGTTTTTGGTCTCTGGGCTATGCTCGGTGGCCCAAGCGGGTTAATGCCAACGCTCTGCAGTCACAACGCGACGTCATGTTCTTGAACTTTTTTTATACTCTTGCTCTTGCTGGGGGTATTACGAATTTGATAGAAAATGTGTACCTACGTTTTGTAGGTAATAATAAATTATGAATGGAAAATTGGAAAAATCTATAAAGAATGAAAAACGTATTTGTTTTAAAATATATCAATACCAAATTCTGAAATTAAGCGCTGTGTTCCTAATGTGCGTTCCTTCCAATATCTTATAAACATGGGTCTATATCTATATCATATTTCTACCGTTCGAAAAATCAAGACAAAATTGATTTTTTTTTACGAAAACAACATTCAGAATGGAAACTTATCTCAAATATGGTAAATATTCACAAGGGTATTTAATCTTCTGCACTCCGAAGAAAACTGATCTTTCGTGTATTTTTTGTCCAATGGGCTTTTGTAACGGTTATTGTGTGTAACGTTTAAAATGCACTGCGGAGCTGCCGCGCGTTGAGTTTGGTGGATTTCTTCATGTGATTGCGCACAGCTCTGGAGGTCTTTTATCTATTGTAAAGTCAACTACAGCAAAGCAACGAAATGAAAAAAAATTGTGCTCAGTTGACGTCTTGCATACACAATATCTTGTTTATTTCGCTCATCACGAACCAGCCAACAAACCAACTAACTGACTGTCGGCCTGGCTGGCCGACTGTCTGTTTTCATTTTGAAATACCACAATGCACCTGTAAACCTAAAATACTTTGTCTGGGCCATTTATATTTAAGACACATGTAAACTTTTTGGGAGAAGTGCGTGCGCATAAAGAATCAATAAAAATCAACAGCATTTTAACTGCATCATAAAGTAGCCCAGAATATAAACTGTGCAGTGCAGTGAAAGCTCTACCGATGAACAGGGAACTTTGGCTACTTTTTTAAGTTTTTACTAACCCCCCTTTTGACGGGATCTACAAATTTTCTTTACAAAAACTATCCCTGGTGGGGTTTAATATTTTTTAAAGGCAAAATTAATTTTGAAATTTAATTTCTTGAAATTAAATGGAAATTAAGGTAGATTTTGTATCTGTTTTTTTTTTTTTTTTGACAAAAAGTATGAAACTCAAACTTGTACGTTCAATGGAGCTTTTACTGTACACAACAGCAATATACCCCCAAGTCGAAAACAATCTAATTTCAAAGAAAAAAACGCATATTATGACATTTCGAAATTGGAGCAAAGCAAACGAAAACTAAAGCGTTGCGTGGGTCGCGTGTGCGTATTTTTAGTTGCAGCAGGAAACAACAACAGCAATGAAAAGAACAGTGCGCTCTATGAGTCAGCCTGCAACTAACTGGTGAAGAATACGCGTGCTGCGGCAGCGTCGATAAGCAATTGCACAATGGGATTGAAACTAAAGCCCAACCACACATACAACATGACTAATTGCAGCACAAAGGAGCTGCCGCTGATTGCTGATGATTCTATGTGGTTTTTATAGTTAATTTGATATTTCCTCAATTGAGTGGCACGACATTGCGACTAGTCAGAGAGCATATACTATGCTGCTTGACCACAGTGCGAACGCATGTATTTATTTACTTTTTTCCTTTTTTCACTGTCAATCAACGAATTGTAATTGTAAACACAATACGCGCACAATGAAGCAGGCGTGCGCGCGCGCGCTGTGCGGCATAATTGGCACTCGTTGTGGTCTCTGAGTACGTTGCCAGACAGTTGGTCGCCAGCATTCTGCAGCACTGCATTTTGTGCATTTTTGGAAAGGTCAGTGTGCGGAAATATGGCAGCATCTGATTTGATCCATTCACAATGGCCAATGCAGTGCTATCGATTGAGCAATAACAAGTCGATTACATAACTTTTACATACATGCCATGCAGAAAGCAGTGTGTGCGAGCGGGCAAGGCGATAAATAGCAACAACAACAAGGAGCGCATTGTGTGTAGTCGCAAATGTAAACACATCAAGTGAATGACAAATTCACATGTAAAATGTCAATGAACCTGCGACATATTCATGTTAATGCATATACGAAAAATGAATGTACATGCACTTTAGTATGTACTTCTGTTGCACTTTGGCCGCCCCTCGTTCGACATGGACAGGAAGTGCTGCTTGAAAGGCCGCTGCAGTTTATCCTAAAATGTGCAACAACAGCAACAACCCTTTTTTGCGGTTTTGCTTTAAGCACAGGGAGGTTTTTCTCTTTTTTGCTTCAGTGATAATGGGTGGTGACTGTGGCTTAATTAAAAGCTCGCGCCGCAGTTGCCATGATATGCAGAGTGCGAGGCCCACACACGAGCGCTGGCTAGCAGCCAACCCCCTGAATTGTAAAGTGCGTGTGCGTGTAACTGATTTTAATGTGTTTGTGTGTGTGCTCTTTATTACAGTACATTTTGCCATGAACCCAATTTGTAGGCAGTGCGACATGGCATTGACATCGATGCTAGGGATGAGCGATAGTTCGTGACAACAAATTACTTTATATTAGACTAATTGCGATTGAACGGGTCATTTAAATGAACTACAGAACGTATACAGTGAACGAAACTATTCAGTTGGGCAGTTATTCACTTGTTTAGTTTATCAGAAACGATGTCTGATTAAGTTCACGACTCAGTAAATTAAACTAGAATTTTCCATTCTATATATAGACCCAGTATATATTAAAATATATTCACATAGCATCGATTATTATTTGTAAATTCAATAATATCAAGTTCTCAGAATAACTTTTTTTATTTATGGTTTCCGGAAAATCAATTGCCTTGTTTTAATTAATAACGCTGATTCACTTTATTGCATACAAACAAGGTTTTTTTTTAATCGCCAGACCTGGCCTTAACACAGCTTAACAAGTAAGAAAAAAATGCTTTCAAAATGGACAAAATAACAGGTTAATACAAAATCTATGACAATACACCTGAATACCCAAAGGGAATTTCTAAGCTGTATTTGTTCGGGTTCAAGCTTCATACAATTTTTTTTACTGTTACTATAGCTTTTTAGTTGTGTGTGGTCCAACAATAATGCAAAGAAGATTTGAGCAATCAACAGGACAAAATTCAAAAAAAATCACGAAAAAAGCACGAACACACGCACACGGCCATCTCTAGAGAGCATTGTCTGCACTCGCATGCAAATGTGGGTTGTTGCTGTTGTTGTTTTATGTTTGAACTGAATCAAGCTGAAAATGCAATAAGCCAAAATGCTAAACACATGCAAAATGGACAATGGAGAGTGAGGAGTGGGAGGCGTCGACGCTGTTGGTGGTTGCTTCTTTAGTTTGCCTAGGGATTCGCAGCTTTATCAGCAGATAGCAGACAAGCCGAGACGATGCGGATGATTTATGCACACACATACATATACTATGTATGTAAGTTGGGCAGACTTGGGTCGTCGCTATTAAATGCATAAAAAAGAAATAAAAATAAAAATCAATATTATTAAATTGCGAGCGTCTGGTATTTATCGCTTTTGCTTGGTGCTGCCTCCTCTTTCCCGGAAAATCATGCGGAAAATGGCGCATCCAAAATAAAAGCCGGAAACAAAGGAAAATCCAGCAATATCAACAAACAATTACGACGCTATAAGAAAACATTACATATTGCGTGTCCGATTAGAGCTCAGCGCGGCGCTGGGCAAATGAGCTTTCCTCTTCGTTTTTATACCCTGTACCCATTAAAATTGGACGAAAGTGGGTATATAGGCAGCGTTGTAAGTGAGTGGAAGTGTCAGCAGGAGGTCTATCAGACTCTGTCAAGTCGAGAGAGTCGCTAGGACTGGGAATAAATGCAACCTTAGTCTAAATCAGGGACTTTAAATTTAGAATAAGGGAATAGGTTTATGGCAGATAAAAAGGAGAGCGTTTATATATCCTTGATTTTTGGTAAATGTACACACTTGTCATATTTTTGCCTTTAAATTGTGTAACAATAAATAACAATATTAAATACGTTTTTATGTTTTTTCTACGAACGGAGTACACGGCATTGCTTAGTTGAGCATCCTCGACTGGGGAGCTCTCTTAGCTGTTAACTTTCATCATCTTCTTTCTTCTTTCCTACCACATATCATGAGCTTACACTGAGTATAAATAATTACAAATGTATATATTTATAACATGCGCAATTGGGTCGTGAACAATATCAGCTCTAGGAAATGAACATCCCGAGCACTTGCCCCTCCCCCTCCCACTCATATGGTGTTTGTTTTCGGGAAATGGTGCTTACGTACATTTGGGATATGTTTATCATTGATATTTTTGTTTATCTTTAGTCGCTTTACGCTGAATCAGTAGCGATTTCTTTATAAAACAATGCCGCGTGACTCAGTAGAACAAATGTTATTTTGCATGTTTTTACGATCATTTATATTTGTTCATGAAGTGAGAAGAGAATATTGGGTTTATGCACCGCCCCCGTCCGTATATTTTTTGCGCCACTATTGCAGTTACGAACTTGAAATTTGGCATGTATGCTCGGGTATTTAATAGTTAATAATTCAATTTTAATTTGTTATGCATATACATAAATAATGGCTAGGGAGTACATGTTTTGGTTGTTCTGGCCTGTCGGTTACACCCGACTGCAACGTTCTTATTTGCTTGTTGTGATTTTTTTCAAGTTTGTTCGCTAAATTTACAAAATTATCGCATAAATTACGGAGAGAACGGGAGAACGGGAAGGGGATTGGGCGGCAATGCGGATCGAAATGTCAGAAGCTGCGCAGAAGCCACAGCCGGTTATTGTTATTGTGTTTGCTTTCAAGCCAACAACAACATCTTGAAAGAGCAAGTGAATCTGTCGAATGGATCTTTGTGGTGGCGAGGGGAGGAGAGGGGCTAAAGGGCGCGCTACAGAACTTGACTTGAAGATAATGCCTGATAAAATGGAAACCAGTTCTACGATTGAAATGCACATAAAATCGAAGAAATATTTTAAAAACTCTTGTCAATTAAATTAAAATTTTACATTTGTAATTCTTATTAATAAATACAAATAAATTATATTTGTTAATATTTATTTTTATTTTTATTTTTGTTGACCAAGGAAGACCAAGGAAAATCGTTGGGAAAATTCATACGTCATTTGAGTTGGCTTTTAGCTGTATTTTAAACAAAACCGATATGTACAGGCGATTTATAGGTATATGCTATTGTTGGAGAATTGTTATCATATACATATATTAATATCTATGCTTATATAGTATTGTACTTTTCATTCTATGCCCTCTTTACGTATACCCGCTATACCTAAAACTTGATATACGCTTTATGCGCCATTATTTTTCGTTTGTTTGCGCTGCTTGCCGCCTTTGGTCCGTTCCCAGACATCGTGGAGCTGCCATTGGGGTTGGGGGCTCTGCGATTGCGTTTTCGAGGCACGTTCGTTTGTTTTTCATGTCTCGTCTTTCAAATATTTTTCGTTTTGACAATGTGCCAAGCGCTAATTTGCCCGTTGCTTGACCCAATTCGCGAACGGTGACGATGATTCACCAGATTCCGAATAGGATTCACAGGATTCTCGTTGCCTGCGTGTGGTCCGCAGGTTCTTTTCTTGTTTGCCAACCAGTTAGGAGGAATGCTCCAATTGGCCAGAGCTGTTAATGGAAAGTGCACAGAGTCCCAGCTGTTAATTGCCAGAGCAATTTGATTACTTGTAACTCTGTGTACACTGTACGGTGCAGGTTGTTAGGCAGTGTTGCCGTTTTAGCCATTTTATAGCTATAACCAGCATGCTTGAAAGTAGAAATAGAAATTGTAGCTATTTCACTTTTGTAATGCTATTACTTAATAATTGGACCTTTTTAATGTATATTTTTTATTTTTTATATCCACTTTAGTTTCTACATAGCTATATTTAATAATTATCAAAGCTAAAACAGCTAGCTTTATTTTACTAGAAAATCGGGCAATCTTGATTTATGCATTTTGTTGGTTATCTTTAAGTAAATTCTCACATTTTTTAAAATTAATTTTTAATCATGTTTAGCTATTTTTGTGGCAATCTAGCTAAATGCGACATTCGGCAACACTGGTTTTCAATTCGACACTTGCAGCTGATTCAACGGAGTTTAACATTAAGCGCTGAATCAGCAGCCGGTTCTAGGAACGCAGGTGGAGGGAGGGGGCAAGAGAGGGAAAGAGAGAGAGATAGCGAACCGCCGATGAATTTCCTATGCAAAGCGTAATCAGCGCGCGCAAAGCTCAAATTTTTGGATGAGCTGAGATAAGTTATCAACTGCGACGTGCCAAGTGTGCGTCTGTCTTATACCTCTAAATACTATATATATACATATAAATATGTATACTATATACTCAAGATATCAAAATACCTATGCAGATTTGCTAGCTGGAGATTGCGCAACCATTTTGGCGCTCCATTGGGCACAGAGAACGCGATCGTTTAGCGGATGCAGCGGGGTCTGCGGTCAGCCGAACCTGCCACCTACCACATCAAGAAATTCAATGCGAGCGCGTTCGACTGCGCAATACTCTGTTTATAGCGTGTCTTTCAAACTGTAAACAATATGGAACTTGGCGTAAGTTAAATATTTTGTTTCAAAATCTCTACTCAAACTGCAGAAATTAAAAAAAAGAATGTAATAGATTTAAAACGGGCGCACATTGGGTTTTATTCAAAGTTTATGACGCAAAATTAATTATTTTACCAGCAATCCAATACACCCTATTTCTTTTTGTAAACAGTGTATGAACAAGGAAATTCTAGCTACTTGACGAGGTGTCAGCTCAGCTACTGACGACCGACGTCTGGCAACCAAAAACCGCAACAATAAATTTATGAATATGTAATACCCTTCAAGTAGCTCCAACTTTGGCTCACGGCGAACCGGGGGCCGGGATCGAGGCGGGAGTCGCGGAATTGAAATCTTAAACGACGAGTGCAAATGACTGTGACACAGTCTCAAAACACTCACACACTTCGGCTCGGCGTGTGAGTCATGCCCCATTGCATCCGCGAGCGGAATGGGGGTTGAGGTGGGGGTGGGGGGAGGGGGTAAGGGGTGTATGTCATGCAATTTAGTCGCCAATTAACCGCAAAGCATTACGTTTGCCCCTTTTTGGCTAGGTGTCAAGCTGTTGAGTCTGTAAATTGAGTTTAACTTAGAAGTGGTCTGGCGACGCATAAACAAGCGGGAGTATAAGACGGCAAGTACGATAGCTAAATACCCTGTACAATTCACTTTAGTGCTAAAAAGGGGGCTTAAATTTGTATGAACCAGAGCTCACGTACCGTATACATCTATATGAAGTATAAAATAAATAATAATAATAAAAATTTAGAAAATGTAAATTATTATTTGAACCGTACCGGTTGAAACGAACATTTAATCCGAATTAGTTCAGCCGAATTTATAAATAATTTAAATGCACATTTGGAAGTAAATATTGAAGCTAAGGGTAGAGAAGATATGTATAGTTTAAAATGTGTTGACTATTAAAAAAAAACAAAGTTTGATTAAAAAAATGTTAACCCAACGGACATATACCGTTAAAAATTAAATTTTAAATTTTGGGTGGTGTCCACCGAATTATGTGCGCAGGTGTATGTATGCTTAATTATGCTTTTTGCACCTTGTATTTTTAATCTACAAAAAATAATTACTTTAGAAATAAAAGAAAATTATGGCTAAATGAAATTTGCAGGGTTTTAAGGTCGTGCGCAGTTGAATTTGGACACTTGGTTACTGATGCTGACCAAGAATATATAAACTTCTTGCCGCCTTCTGCCTGTTTCATATATTTGCACAAAACCAATTTACCCTTTCTCCCCAGTTTCAATAAGTACAGGGCATCAGAGTACTTACGTATTAAAGGTCTTTTGGTAGTCCTTGATTTGCTTGCGAGTAAACTCGTGGAATTCGGTGTAGACATTGACCACCTTGAATGTGCGCGGCACCTCGATGCCAGCCTCCTGGGAGTCCATAATCTCCTGGCGTCGGTTCAGAATGTGCGTCAGCTCCGAGCTATCCGTTGTTGTTGTTGTTGTGCTATCGTCGACGCTGCCGTTGCGCGAGGCGGTCGAGGCGTTCGAGGAGACGGACATGTTGTTTTTTTCTTTTAAATTTATATTACTCGTTTGCTCTTGTGCTGGAATTTTTCAACGGCACACCCTTGAACTGTGCGGCGGGGGCAGGCGAGGCTGTAAGGATACACACAAACACACACACGCACACACGGTGAGAGAGAGAGAGTCAGAAGGGCTCAAAACAAGTGCACAGACACAGTCTTGTTAATTAATTTAAATTGTTGTTTTTATTGCTTCATGTGTTTTAATTAAGTTTGCAATAAGACGCGCGCGTAAATACCGGTGCAATGTTGTGCAGGTTGATCTTTGTAACCAAGAATTTCAGTTTTCAGCAAAGCGCGCAAAACGTCCAAAGCACACGAAGTCGCAGAAACGAATGAGCGGCATATGAGCGAGTGAGACGAGTAAGGCGAGCCAATTGTGAATTATGTTAAGAGTTTACAGACAGATCTGGCAAGGCTAGGCAACGTTTACATTTGAATGGCAAGCAGCTGTTTTGTCTGGCAAGGCCGGTAGACGTTGACATGCAACTGTCAAATTCACTCCGAATTTTTCACACATTAATTAAGTTCACCGTAAATTAAACGAAATTTTGTACATTTTGCTAACTAAAAGTGAGCGTTATAATGGGCAGCAAGTTCTTGAATAAATTACTGCTGATTGCGGGCTTTGCCAGCTTGGCGCATGCCGCTTTTTCCGCCGCACATCGTAAGTGCAAAATATGTCAACCTTTGGGCCGAGGCGAGAATGAGTTTTAAGTTTTAAATAATCTATTTGTTTTACAGATCGCACCTATTTGCGACTCACGGAGCAGGAGTGGAACAGTCTACCATTGGATGTGAGTGAATATAACAGATAAATTTGGTTGCTTTAACTTATGGTTACACTCTTTACAGATTATACTACAAACGGTTATCAGCCTGGTGATTGTCATTTATAATATAATACAAATTGTGGGCAACTTTAAGGAAATTCGCGCCACTGTGGATATGCAGCAGAAGACCTGGGATACGCTGGGAAATTTCCCATCGTTCTACACATTCAATCATCGCGGCCGCGCCCTAAGTCCCGGATACAAGCCGCCGCGGCCCAACGAGGCAGACGCCCCGCAATAGGATTACCCCGAGATAAATCCATTTTTAGCCGGTTTACATGTCTAGTTTTATGCAATTATTTGATAAATTATGCTAAACCAACATAAAATGCTTGTTATAGTTGTGCTCGCCGCCGCCGATCTCAAGGCCAGCGCCTGCAGGTCCACTTCCGGGCTCGCCCGCAGTTCTTCTCCGGGCGTCTTATTGCAGCCGTGACTGTGGCACAGACGACAGCCCGCCTGGCCGCCGCTGCGCAGCATGCACTCGTAGTAGAGCTGCCCGTTGGAGCGACAGCCACGCACCACCTGCTTTCTATGCGCATCGTAATATTCCAGACAGGCGGCCGCCTGATCCTCTGGCTCATTGGCCGCCAGCGTGCAGGGCA
This sequence comes from Drosophila sordidula, assembly GCA_035047465.1. Classification (NCBI taxonomy): domain Eukaryota; kingdom Metazoa; phylum Arthropoda; class Insecta; order Diptera; family Drosophilidae; genus Drosophila; species Drosophila sordidula. The sequence goes on along the minus strand of JAWNPQ010000090.1, from coordinate 1,253,806 downwards.
GCGCATTCTGTGCACGCGCCACCTGCTCGCAATTGCTGCACTGATGGCACCATAGTCGCTGCTCCGGATACGCGCCCCGATTGCAAAAGCTGCCTGCACAGCTGCGACAGCCGGACACGGATGCGCTGCTGCAGCTGAAATCGCCGCGCTGGCAGCCGCGCTCGATGGTGCCGTTGACATGGCTGACCACCAGGCAGGGCGACGCGGGCACCGCGCACTGCTCGATATAAATGCCGCCGGGCTGCTCCCAGTTGGCGCAGCCAACGGCATTGTCGCTGCTGCAGCGATAGCAGCGCGTAAAGTCGAGCACGTTGCAGCCCTGCTGCTCGGAGCCCTCGCACTCGTAGCAGCTGCGTATCTGCTGATCGGCGGGTGGTGCGCCGCAGCCGCGTTGCACGTTCCAGTCGTCGTACTCGCAGGCGTAGCACGAGGAGGCCTCGGCGGAGCCGCAGGTGCTGCTGCTCACCAAGCTGGCATTGCTGCGGCACGTTTCCAGATCGACCGAGTTGCAGCTGAGGCAGCGCTGCTGTGGCAGGCAGCCCGCGTTGCAGTTGTCGCCCGTCGCACAGGCCGCCAGCTCGTCGCGATGCGGCTCCAGCTCTGCGGGCAGCTCCGAGGAGCAGCCGCGCACCACGCGACTCAGCCGGCGATAGGTGAAGCAGTATTGCTGCTGCTCCTGGCCCAGCAGCAGCTGCTGCTGGCACTGCTCGAACTGGCTGACATTGCACCGGCTGCCCAGCTGGAAGAGATCCATCTTGCAGCCGCGCTGCTCGAGCGAATCGCAGCGGGCACAGCTCAGTGTCCAGGCGCCCTGCGCCCCATTGCAGCCGTTGATCTCGCACAGCTGCGCCGTGGCGGCGGCCGTGTGGTTGCTGTCGGAGCTGCAGCCGCGATAGGCCAACGTGGCGCTGTCAATCTCCGTGTAGCACTGATCCTGCTCGTGATGATAGCGACAGGGTCGCGGCCTGCCCGCCGGCGCATCCACGCAGCTGGCGCCGGCGCAATGGTGACACTTGAGGCGGCCGGGCGGATAGACGCCGCCATTGCACAGATTCGCGGAGCAGATCTTGGCGTAGGTGGCCTGCGCGGTGGGCGTTTCGGCGCCACAGCCCCGATACGTGATGGAGTCCACTGGAAGAGAGCAAACCCAACTGAGCCCAGGCTTCGATATGTGCATTCCCCGACTACCCACCAATGGACATGGCACACGTCAGCTCCGTGGCGCACTCCTTGTACGGCAGCAGGCCCACCTCGCCCAGCGTCTGGGCGCACTCGGGCAGAGCTATGGAGTCGCAGTGATAGCAGACAATGGCCCCGCATGGGCGCAGGGCGAAGCCTATAAATAAAACTCGCTTATCGAATTATTGGAAACACATTAGAGCTGGACGCCACTTACACGCCAGCAGCAGGATCAGGCGCCGTATCGCTGTAGCATTCATTTCGGGCATGGAAACTGGCAGAGCAACTGTTCCTGCAGCTGTTCCTCCACCTGCACTCGTTTTAATTGCCTTTGTGCACTGACAATGCGAGCTCCGTTTTATGGCTTATCACTGGCTGCCTCTGGCACAAAGGCCATTATCGGCCCGCCTAGATAGAGATACGGATAAGCCGCATTGTGGCTAACAGCTTGAGAGCAATGGCCATCGATGGGCTGGTAATTCGGTACTTAAAGTATACTATATATTCTCATATAAATCAAACAATATATAAAGAGTTTAGACAATGCTTCCAATTTTCCAAGCGACAGGGGTAAAAATTCAACCGATTTGTGGCATGGATTTTTATTCTTGCCCTCTTGATTCAAATCAGTAAATACTTCATTTGGGCGCAAGTCATGCATAGATTTTCCATTGGGATTATTATTTTATTTTCATATGGAAGGGCGTTAGTTTAGTAATTATTGTTCGACCACTAGATTAATCCTTTATTCAAATTACAAAATTAAGTTTTGGTCGAAAGTAATGTAAATTTTTTTCAAATATATGTCTGAAATACCAAATAGGCTCCAGTTTCTAACTACCTTTGTTTTGACAAAACTCAGCCGATTTTTAAGGGTATTGATTTTTTATGCATAACTTGGGCCCAAGATTAATATTTTATTGAATATCAAAAACAAAAGTTTTGCTGAAATTATTGTGAAAATTTTCCTCGCAAATATGCAGCAATTAACTTGGCCGATTTCATGCGGAAGAATCGCCTATTGAAAACTAAAAACTATATTTATGGTCAAAATATGTGTAAGAATTTTTCCTATCATAATTCCATATAGAACTGGGTTCAAATCTTTGGCAGTTTTTTATTATTTCTCCATATAAATTAGGAAACAAAGTGTTTGGTCGAATTTAATTAAAAAACGTTTATTTTCCATTCAAATTAATAAGCAAAGTTTTTGTTTAAATTTCATAGAAAATTTTCCAGTTGAACAAATTTTACTTGTGATGAATATCATTGTAGGCGTAAAAAATGGATTTTTCTCGTCGATATCCATTTAATTTTCATAGAATGAGAATGCGTTTTTGAGGCGCAGTTGAAAATCAGGGGAGGGATTATTAGAAGCAGAATGATAGGTTAAGAAAACGGTTTACCGTTGCACTGCGGCCTTGCGATTTGCCGCAGATGTCATAGGTCAAATGCGAAATAGACATATCAAGGGGGGCTATGTATGTAGCTGCTCTGGAATGCAGCTATTAACTTATTGGCCGGCCAATGCCGATTGGCCAAATGTTCACATGATTAATAATGCAGGAGGCCTCGCTTTGCGGCCAGGATGAAACGGAGCGAGCAAATGGTGTGGGCGGGGGCTCAGCTAAATGGGTCGACTAGCGTGTATATCGATTTAATTTAGAGTAGGATAATTGCGTGACAATCAGCGACATATGGCCGACAGCAATTGGATGGCCTTGCCTCAGTTGCCAGCGAGGCAGCAACGGCACCGGAGCGGACAGCGGGCGTCTATTTGCAGAGCTCTTCGGGAATCTCGTCCAATTATCGAAGCGCCAAAAAGGCAATTCCGATAAGCCGCATTTGGCTGGCAGCGTCAGGCAAACATTCGCCGAAAATCAAATCAGCGATGAACGCGAAGCATCTGAGTTGGTTGACGCTCATCGCGCTGCTGCTGCTGCAAGCGAATGCAGAGGAGGAGCCGGAGTGGGCGCAGGAGCAGGAGCAGGATGGGGAGGGGGCCACAGCGACCACCCTGAGCGCCGCCTTGGACATGGAAGTGAGCAGCAGCTACCATGTGATGGCCACCGCAGCAGCGAAGCCGGAACCGGTGGAGTCCATGGAGCAGGAGACTAAACCTGAACCCGAAGCGGAAGCGGAAACAGAAGCAGAGCCTGACAAGCCCTTGGAACAGACGCCGGCGACAGCAACTGTTGGCGTGCCAGCGGAGTCCACACACGCGCCGGATTATCAGGATGATGAAGGGGCACCAGAAGCGGCAACCACGTCAGCGACCCTCGCAACCACCGTGGCAGCAACTAACGCGGGGGCCACTTCGGCGGCGGCTGAAAAACAAGTGAATATAACGATGCCCACATTGCCCAGCAGCTGCTACAGCTGCTCCAGCTACCCAAATGGCAGCTGCCAGCAAGACCCCCGCGAGCGGCAACAGTGCCAGACGAGAAGCCAGCGCACGGGTTGCTACACGCTGCTCAAACGTGAGTTAATTAGTTAAATAAAAAATTAAATTAATTTAATTTATTAATTATAATTCATTATTTTGCTAATATTATTATTTCCATTTACTTTATTATGTTGATTTAATTTACTTTAGTTATCACCTCAGTCGAAGACATAGTTAGAACCCATCCCCATATATCATAACTTTAATATAGCACTGGCTTAGCCATTACATTAGCCTGGGATTCGAACTAAACAACTAAAAAAAAAAGAAAAAATTTCTACTGCTTACGGTTCGAACCTACTATTCCTCAGCCCTCAAACCAGGCTCTGGTTCGAAGTTTAGGTCACCTTTTAACCTTAATCTTTGAATTAACTAAAGCAAAATATCTTCAGGCATATTCTTGGCTAGGGCTGAAATTGTTCGCCCAATATAATATATTTTGATTCACATTTATTTATTGGTTTTAAATTAAAAGAGCAACTTTAAAATGGTTTTATATAAATTCTAAAATGGTTTAAAGTTAAAATCAAAATTTTGGACAGTATCAAATTTTAAAGAATATCTAAATAAAACCAAAGTTTTTGACAGTGTAACTCTCTAGCTTATTTCTTTTGCACACCCGTCCAGGTGACACCAAGCTGATCATGCGCGGCTGCACGGCGGATCTGACGGAGGAGGGCGACAAGTATTGCCGCAAGGAACCGCAGCTCTGCAAGCTGTGCTCGGGCCTGCTGTGCAACAGGGATGTGGCGCCCCAGGGCGGTGCAGCTCGGCTCCTGGGCAGCTTGGCACTCTGGAGTCTCTGCTTTACAGCGGCGCTGGGCCATGTCTAAAAGCTCAGTTGGAGTCGCTTTCAACGTTTATAATCTTTATTTTAGTGGACTAACTGAACTATTTGAACTCCTTTAACTAAATTTACCAACCAAGTGTATTTTATTTCTTTTTATTCGTAATATGTACGTACACACATTTATATTGAATAAACTTGCCAAGCACTTTATAGATATCGTTCAGGGAGAATTAGAAATTTCTACTTAGATTACATTTTTGGAATACCCTTAACAATGCCAATTCCGATTGTTGACGAAGTAAGTATTTACTCTATATTGCTGAAGTTCCCAATTTTATTTTATCGGATTTTTATCGGATAGACTAATATTTTTTTGAGTGTAGATTACAAAAAAACTTTCTTTACTTTTTTACTTTTGTAAGGAAGTTAGTTAGTTAGTTTTAATTTGTTTCTTAAAAAGGCCTAAGAGTTCGTTCAAATTTTTATTACAATCTAAAGAACGCCATAACAATCGATTCTATAATATATATGGAAGAGCAATACGTGGAATTGTCGCAGCCAATTATCTTTTACTTTATAAACACTACTGATAACGAAAACTTTGTTATCAACAAGCGAATAAAATGTTTGCAGCTGCTAAAAGCATTTAAAAAATATGATGAAATTGATAATCAATTCATTTCAGCACCTCTCGAATAACTATATAATATAAAATACACATATATGTTTGTATTCTTTATGATTCATTTATTTCGCTTTAATTAATCTTTAGACACTAGGAATCCATAGAGTTTAAACAAGCGTTTTTTGTTTTTGTTTGCTACTGAACTAATTTGTATCTAATTGGTCTATGAGGCCAATTGTGACTCATAGGTCTGATTGTCCGTAAATTCTGATTAAATATTAAATTTTTTTAATTTTTGTCATAGAAAGATAGCATTGTAGATTATTAAGAATAAGTACGAACGTTTACAAATACTGCCGGACAACAAAGATCAGTCCGAGCAGACCGAAGCCCATGTGCTGCAAAGTCCCGGCCCCGTTATATTTTTCAGTGTTGCATGAATCTCCAGTGCATATTGTGCAGCGGTCGTCGTTCTTGTTCTCGCATTGGTATTTCATCAGGGCACCCGCATCATCGAGGCAGCCGCGCACCACGACGCCATCTATGGGGAGGGAGTGGAAGCACGAAAGGGATCAGTTTCTAGTCTGGTTAACGTGTCCTAAACTAGAATGTGCCTAGGTTCGAGTTCATACAGTTGTGAAAATTCCATTTTTAAGTAAATCGTTGCAAAAATTCGAATAAATGTTCTGCAATTCTAATTCGACTAGAAAACTTCTCTACTGTGCTTAAGTCTTGTACTTGGAAATTTAAAATTCACTTAAGTTTTTAAAAGAGAGCTACAAAAATTTTAGATTAGAAATTGAATAATTAAAATAAAATATAAAAAGAGATAAGAAATAAGCGTAAAAGGTCTAATTAGAAGTACAAAGTGCTTAGAACAAGTTTTTGATTTTTGGAAAATGTGTGTAAGAATAATTCTTGAAATAGGGACTGACTTTAAATAAGCATAAATCGCTTAGATTATACAGTTATCCAATCTATATACTTTTGTTTCTTAGAAAATGCTCGCTTAAAAATGGCTAAATACTAAAATTTGTCAAACTTGGCTATATTTTCTAACAGTAATTGTATAATAGGGCGTCACATTATTAAAAAAAATTAAAATATTTGCATTATTAATCGAATTCGAAAATATCTTGAGTGTCTAGGGTATCTATGTCCAGGCAATAGAGAAAATGGTTCGGTTCGGCATTCTTTCTTAAAAAATAAATCCTAAGTTTGTTAAAAAATTACTGTACAGCTAGGTTAAGATGCTCAAGAAAAGTATCAATAAATTAGCTAATAAAATAAAAAAAAAATAAATAGAAAAGAAAAGGCTTTCTTTCCTTCTGTTTCACTCACCCCACTCTCCGCTGAAACACTGCTTTTCGGGATTGGGGTTCACGCACAGCTCGGACCCGACCTCCGCCGCGCGACAGGGAGCGTAGTAGTCGCTGCGGCAGACGAGGCACTTGAAGCCGCCGGCCTGGGTGTTGCAGCCATTTCCCGAGCACGTCGCGCAGCCGTCGGCGGCGCTACAACCTGCGGCCAGCTCGTTGGTGCAGCCGCGCGAGACGTCGCCGGTGGGCGACAGCTGCACGTAGCAGCTGTTCTCCGTCTGCGTGTAATTGGCGGGCGCACAGTCCTGGGGCTTGGCGTCCGTCTGCTGGGGCACGCACGTGGTGTTGCCGCTGCACTTCACGCAGCCGCCCAGGACGCGCTCGTAGGGTCCATTGTTGCAGCCGTTCTCGCTGCTGCAGAACGCGCAGCTGGCGTCGGGCGTGGCGCCGGCGCACTTGTTGCCCGTGCCCGGGTCGTTCTGGCAGCCGCGCTGCATCGCCGTCGCGCTCGTGCCGATCATGTAGCACTGCTGGGCGTCCTTCTGGTAGAGGGCGCAGGGCAGCAGCATGGTCGCATTGTCCAGGGTATTGCAGTTGGCCCCGTTGCACTGGTAGCACTGGCGCCGATCCGCCGGATAAACGCCCACATTGCAGTTGTCCGTGTTGCACACCTGGCAGTTGGCGTCGCCCGCGGCGCAGGGTTCGCCACAGCCACGCGTCACCGTACCGTTCTCATTCAGCTGGTTGAGGCACTGTTGCGTTGCCGCCGTGCACCGCTGGTTGAAGCTGTCGCCGGCCGCCGTGCCCGTGGCGCACTCCGGCTGGGAGCCGTCGCAGTGCTTGCACATCAGAAACGCGTTGCAGTTGTCCGTGTTGCACAGGAGGCAGCTGGGCGCCGCGCAGGTTGCATCCACGGCGCAGCCGCGCGTCACGGCGCCGCTGGCATCTGCGCAGCGAACGGGAGAAATGGAGTTCGGTTTTTAACGGTCTTATTGGGAATTCAATTCAATTGGAATATGAAGTCAATGAGAGTCCAATTCCAGGCTAGAACCCTATTCTAATATACAATTTTATAATGCTAACTTAATGTTGAAGCTGTTTTAGGCTTTCCTTTATCTTATAAAGCAACAAAAGCCGGGATTTAAGAGCTCTCGTTTTTCAGCTTAACAAGAAAATTAATAATACATAACCACAAAAATAAAATCAATAATAAAAAAAAATAATAATGTGAGAAATAAAACAATAATTAAAGCAGTAAGAAAATTAGCCAATTCCAGGCTAGAACCCAATGCTCTCCCTATTTTAAAATAATATTTTATAATGCTAACTTAATGTTGAAACTGTTTTAGGGCTTCCTTTATCTTATAAAGCAACTTTTTTCAACTTAACAAAAAAATTAATTAAAGATAAAAATAAAAAAAATATCAATTGTTATTGAAAAAAAAAGAATAATGTGACAAATAAAACAGCAGTAAGAAAATTAGTTAAGCAAAAAATAATAACAATAATAACAATTAATAAAATAAAATGACAAAATATAATTTCCTTGTGTAATTTGGTTATTGATGTTTTTCTTTTGGCAAACCTAAATAATTGTCCCCAGATTTTTACTCAGCCTTAATTTCTTTGTTTTGAAGGGCCCTGCAAATGCGAATCCGTTAACACAACGGGGCTAATGGCTGCTAATGATATCTGCGCAAAAACATTTTTCGCTTGCAACAATGGAGTATTAGCACATATATTTGTTGTTATCGCCCCTTGTTTTCACCATGTTTAGCTGGCCAGTGATAAGCCATATTGAACTTGGTCTAATAACGAACTTTGCTTACGGACTTATCAACAAAACCATTTCACATTAGTCATATGAGTCACAACTCCCAACATTTGGGCCCTAAGGGGCTACTTACCTGTTTTAATAAAGCAGTCGGTTACATTCTCGGCGCAGGCGGTGGGCGTGGCCGAACCCGTGGTAGCGCAAGCTGTCAGAAATGCAATTTAAAATTTGTGTTATAGGGTAGGGTATATTTTTGAGAATTGCAACGGCCGAGACTTACTGATGGCCGCCTGGCAGACGTGTTGGCCGACTGCGATAAGCAGGGCTATCAGAATGCAAACTTTATAGCTTTGCATTGTGCAAGAAGTGGGCTTGGGGTCTCTCAGACTTTGAAACCTATTTGCTTAATTGTGGTGCTCCGTTTGGCTCGACTCTTGCTGGCTAACTGCTACTTTTTTCCAGGTAGCCGCTGGCCTGCCCGCTCGAATTCAATTCAACACGTTCGCAAGAAGCCTTCCCTCCGTTTGTGTTATCTACTTTAGGTTGTTTGCTCGCTCAGCGAATTTTAGCTGATAACGCCAGAAATGGGTTGCGATAAACATTATGGTAAGTGCCGAGAGTGCGAATCGAGCTTTGGCGGCAACAACTTTTTAAATGCCTGAAGTTAACGTGTTAAAGCTCAAGAGCTTTCTACTTTCACTCCAAGTTCTCTGGGGGGTTCAAGCGCAAGCTAATTTAAGTGCTTTCGTGGTGGTGCTTTTTCTGATTTGGCAATGAGCTTTTAAGGATCATAATCAGACAGCGCCTTAATCATACAATTATTCTTCGAATAATATTAAAAAGTCTCTATTTTCTAAACAAAAAATATAAGGAATAGGTATTTAATTTTATTATTTCTTTAGAACAATTTTTATGAGCTGCAAATTCACAAGTTTAATAAATAACAAGTGAGGACGTAGCCGACTGCGTAATACTCGTTATATACTCGTTATCGTTATATTTCCTCTCTCGGATCCATATCTTCCATATTTCAAACGCCCATAACTTTGTCAAAACTCAACCGATTTGAATGTTTGATGGCATTTTATTCATGATTTGTCCCTTAGATTCTGTCTGCATTTAAGAAATAATAATTTTTGAAAATAAATTTGTTTCTGAATTTTTTCGGAAAAAAGCATGTACTCCCCCCTTACTTATTTTCGAAAATTTTTTTTTTCGAAATTTAGAATTGCAAATTTACATTTTTAATCGATTGTGGTGGTCACAATTAGTAATAAAAACAACATTAAACCCGATTCTGAGGGTGTCAAATTTTTGGCCAAAAATCGTGCTAAAATTTACAAAAATTTTAACATTTAAAGCTCTCGGATCCATAGCTCCCATATTTCAAACTCCCATAACTTTGCCAAAATTTAACCGATTTTCATGGTTGATGGCATTTTATTCATGATTTGTTCCTTAGATTGAGTCTGCATTTAAGAAATAAGCATTTTAGAAAATAATTTTTTTTTTCATTTTTTGGGAAAAAAGCATGTACTCCCCCCTTACTCATTTTGGGAAAAATTTTTTTTTCAAAATTTAGAATTGCAAATTTACATTTTTAATCGATTGTGGTGGTCACAATTAGTAATAAAAACAACATTAAACCCGATTCTAAGGGGGTCAAAAATCGTGCTAAAATTTACAACAATTTTAACATGTAAAGCTCTCGGATCCATAGCTCCCAAATTTCAAACTCTCATAACTTTGCCAAAAGTTAACCGATTTTCATGGTTGATGGCATTTTGGTCATGGTTTGTCCTCTAGATTGATTCGGCATTTGAAATATATCCATTTTTAAAAAAAAAATTTTTGACATTTTTGGTGAAAAAAGCTGTACACCCCCCTAACCTTAGGCATTGACATTGATTAAGATTAGAAAAAATATGTTTTTATTTAGCCTTCTTTGTAGTGTGATGATGGTCATTAGGAAAATGATTTCATAGCTGCATTGTAACTGTTGTAAAGTACCTGCAATTACATATGACGCAGGTGCAATATATCTAGGATGGGTTGTTCGACAGACACGCAGAAAAAAGATAACTTTATATATATACATGTGTACTGATTTATGATCTTCTTGATTACTTTGATTAGATAAAGTTCTGTGGAAACGCACCTTTGCTAGTGATCCTATGATATTTGGCCATATATATACGATTTCATTTATTTACAAAGTGCTTTGATTGTTTTGCACTTAAGATGACCAAATACATATATATATATATAATAACACATTAATCGATCGATATCGAAATAAAAATTGACTAGAAACTATACTTAAATGTACAAATTTAAACTCTTTTTTTAAGAAAATATAAAAAATAATTTTTTGACTCTCAGAAAGCATTCTTATTTGCGAGGGACCACTGTACCATCAATTTTTGTTTAATACGCATCTTTAACATGAGCTGGCAACTGCTCGATTTGAGCCATTTTCTAACGTTCCCTTAACTTTTATTGCGGTCTTAAACATCGATAGAGTTTCAATTCAATAATTAGTTCGCATAATTTGTTTATCTTAAGTAATCTTGACTATCAGCTAGATAATAAACTTTATAAATCATCTCGCTTAGTACTTTTCCCCTCTGACAAATACAATTAAATATACTATATGACTTTTTAATGGGTTCTAATTGTTACGAGCTGATATCAGGCCAAACACTCTATACTTTTAATGCCCTAGTCAAATCAAATTTGAAGCTTGTAAAAAGAATACACGAGTACCGATATGGTTTTATTACTCCTTTTTAATTGTACAAATACAAATCACTTAGCGGAAATAAGCATATATATATAATACAAAATTAACATTTAGCGCACTATGCGAATGCACTAGAAGAGACTTTTCAGGCCCAGGCCCAGCAGGAGCAGCAGCGACGCCAGGGACAATCGCAGACTGGCGCTGCCGTTGCAGCGATCCATTTGACAGACGTCGCAGAGGTCACCTTCCGACTGCTCCGGCAGATCGACCTTGTTGCGCACCGCCTGGCAACCGGATTGACCTTGCGGTATGAACACACAGCCGCGCTGAATCTCTGTTGGAAGCGAAAATAAATTTGGATTTAATGAAGATTAAGCAAGGTGTTGTTTTTTCGGGTATTCGGGAACTCTAAAAATGAAGGCCACATGTGCTATAAATGTACCAACAATTGTACTTAGGTTTTGCAAGTGTTTTTTAAATGTACCAAAATTGGTACTTGGTATAGAGGTATATTTCTACAAAATGGTATTTTTGTTGTTGTCTACGATTTAAAAAAAATAGAAAAATAAGAAAAAATTATGAATATTGCAGATTATGGCCGTTGTATAAGAAAATGTACATGTTAAAATTAAACTAGTTCTAACTTTCCCCTCATATGAAGAAATAAATTTAAAGAAAAAGGTACACTTATAAAAGTACCTATATAATAGTTATTTCCCTTTTCTTACATTCCATTAACTTTTCTTTATATACCAGGTACAATTTCATCGAAAATATATTATATTATTATACATATATATTATTGTACTCACCGCCATTCTTCTCGATGCTGTAGCAGGCCGATGTTCGGTATTCCACGGCGCGTCCGTTGATTTGGCAGTCGCGATAATTGCGAATCAGCTGATCGGCTGCCCGGGCGGCCAGCGAGCGACGTGCACGACGGTTGCGAACACCCGCTGTTATTGGCACTTGTTCCGGAACGGTCAACAATTGTCGGCCATCTATGGCAACCGATTCTTCCGTCGTTTGCGCTGCGACTGCGCCTGCGGCTTCCGTTGTTGTTTCTGATGGGGCTTCTGACGACGAAGCCGTCGTGGTGTCAGCTGGGGAGGCGGAGGATTCTGATGGCGTTGATGCCGTGGATTCGCTGGAATCTGTGGGCGTTGATGCTGTAGATTCGCTGGAATCTGTGGGCGTTGATACTGTGGACTCCGTGGATTCTGTGGTACCTGTTGGTGTTGCTGATGTGGATTCGGTGGACTCTGTGGGTGTTGATGAAGTGGATTCCGTTGATTCCGTTGTGGTATCTGTTGGTGTTGCTGTTGTGGATTCGGTAGATACCGTGGATTCTGATCCGGCATCCGTTGTGGAATCTGTTGTAGATCCTGAAGAAACCGTCGTTGATTCTGAACTCGACTCTGTTGTTGACCCTGTGGACACTGTTGGCGAGTCTGTTGATGACTCTACTGTGGAACCCGCTGTCGTCGTTTCCGACGAGTCGGGCGTCGACTCTGACCCGCTGTCGGTCGTCGTATCCGTGTCGCCCGTTGTCCCATCCGTCGTCGTCGTGTCGGGAATATCATCAATATTGCAACTAACTACTTTTGCATTGTCCAGATCGTCACACTCCGAGCCGATGCATTCGTAGCACTCAAGTGCATTAGCTGCAAATATTGCAAATAAAGAGAAATAAGGAAATAATACTTAAGACATAATTTCTCTCGAATGAAAAAAATATAGGCGTGATGGACAGAGCATGACAAAGTTTTGGAAAATGGAAACTTTGGAACTGAGAGATTTACATATCAATATCGCTGTCAATTTTAAACTATCTATACAAATGTTGACACTTTATCTGACGCGGGACATTGCCTAAACAGAATTTACTCTTTTTTACTTCGTGAACGAGTATAAAAAAAAAAAAAATATATCAAATAAAAAGAAGTGTATTATTATTAAAATATAACTTTGTGAATTCGATTTTTACACTGAGAGAAAAACTTGTGCTAGGGGCGCCAAATTTGTCAGCGAAGCTACGGATGCCTTCCTCTTAAGGTTGAGCCACGCCTACTCCCCACCATTTACAAAAATCAAGTTTTCAGTTTTCAGTTGTTGTTACACAGTGAACGAGTATTGCGTTGTTGGTTACACCCGACTGTAACTTTCTCACTTGTTTCTGAGTGTTATCGCGTTGTGCTTTAGAAACTACTTGGAAAATTTGCTGTCGTTGGAGCAGATGATGCAATAAAAGTAAACATACTCTTAAATCAAGCAAAAAATTGGGTTTCAGCTTGACTTGATGTCTATATTTAATTTATTTATTTATATAGGGCTAAAGTTTATTTTTAAAATAAATTGTTGCAAAAGAGTAAATTCTTAAAGACGAAGAAATATTATGGTGTGCCTTTGATAAGCTGTCCTGGTTTTCAAATGCGATAACTAATAATGGGCTCGGTTTTCAACACCCCCTCCACCGTCGAGGCCAGGGCATTTTCGTGGCATGCGTAATGCCAATCTGAACTAATTACAATAATGGGCATGGCCATGGTATTCGTTTTATTTTTTATTTTTCGCTGGAATCAGTACAACATGCTGATAAGGTCTCTGCGAGGGCGCAACTAGCGTAGTTAGTTCATAGAAAGAGAATACATAAGACAATAAAGAAATGAAATCGATCGATGTGGTATATTTTTAAAATAATTTGTTTCCTCTTTTTCTTCTTTTTGGTACTTCTGTGATTGATTATAACAGACGTGTTCCACGCTTTTTTCGATTTCTTTCTATTTCCCAACCAATATGTCAATTACTATTCCAATTTACTTATTTTTTTGCTCTTCTTTAATTATGCTTTTCATTTCTGAACGAGTATTGATTATTGCATTAAATTGAATTATTTCGCGCGTTTTTAAACGCCCGCAAATCGCTATAAAGTAAATTGCCAACGATTTGTTTTTGATTATTATTTCAGTTATATTATTTTCATGTTTTGCACTTTCCAATGAATATTGATTATGGCATAAATAAATCTATTATTATATTAATTATTTTTCCTTTGGTTAATTTTGTTACACTTTAATGATGCTCTTCACATTTTAACAAATATTGATTATTGCATAAATCCTAAACGCTGCGCGCGCTTTGTGCGCGTTTTTAAACGCTCGCAAGACGCTCACCTGGCCAAAAGGCAGCGCACACGCACAGCGACAACAACAAAAGGCTTAGGGAGCGCATTTCGCACTATATTGCTTTAAGGATATGCTCGAAGGAAGGCAAAAATGTCGCGAACAGCAGACAACAGCACCGCTCGACACTCGAATGCAAACTACCAATTAAATATATTGTTAACATGACTTTTTTTATCATTGGCACTGGGGCCGATACTCGGGTCGGACCAATGGCACTGATAACGGGCCAAAAGCACAGCGCCCTGTTGGCTGCTTGCACATGGCCAGATACCGCATTTAGAGACCCGTTCTCGACTTTGATAAGATCGCCTATAAACCTGCGCCTGCTGCTGCTGCTGCTGCTGATAAGGATATAACTATTTTTTTTTGGTTTTTTCACTACTGCCGGTTTTACTTGAAGAATTTAGTACTTCCTCAGGATACAGATCGATTGGCCGAGCGCCTATAAAAATGTCGAGTGATAAGCAATTACGCTGGAGTTCTTCGAACCGGCCACTTGAACTGGCCAATCCAATTATTAATTGGGACTTATTTAGCCTCTTCTGGCAAGACACTTGCGACTGTGAATATCTAGACTTGTGTAACGGAACCTTATCAGTTTAAGCGATTTCTAAGCCGTCTAAAACCAAAGGTTAATACTACTTGCTTGCATTTAAGTTGAAAACAAAAAAACAAGTCTAAAGTGCTGCGTATCAATGTTATAGTTACCGACTTGGTCACAGTTTTGATAACCAAATGATAATTTTATATACATATAATATATCTAAATATTTATGGGCACGTAGTGTCGCCAGTGCATGGTGAATATTTCGGCAAGAATTTTATTACCTAATGACTCACATATTTGGACAGCCGGATAACAAATGGGCTTTGTCTGCGCAGAGTACACCATAATCTAGGCAAACTTCCCAGTTTACTGTTCTATATAAAAATACATTTTAATAGCTACACTCTGCGAAATCTGCAGCTAAATCAAGTGAGCTTGCACTTGAATAGAAATCAAAGAATTTCCTGAGAAAAATAAATTCTAAAATCAAGAACATATTTTTGAATCCCGAATTTCGTATATACAGAATTTTCAAAAAAAGTATTGAATATAAAAAATATTAAAATATCTATTTGGTCAAAATTACAATTAAAACTGACTATCTAAATTTAAGAAAATTGAGGAAGGAGTTTTATTATATATATTTTAAGAATTTAGAACATTGCCTTTCTCTAAGTGTAAACGCTTTATTGAGTAAATAGTGAAAAAAAACCCATCTTTTATGTTGTTCTATACATTTCTATATGCAAAATAAATGCTTAAAACAATATAACTATTGGTTAGTAAATTCAGAAGCTATTTAAAAGTAGAGTGTAAAAGCAACACCAGTCTGCATGATTTCTAGGGTATCACAGAGCCGAGTGGAAAGTAAGCCGAGACACTTACCGACTTTTCAAGATCATAATATAGTTTTGCAGTTGCCATTTCGCACAGTTCATTCAGGTTATTGGAAAATTAAAAGCCCACTCAGTGCTAATGAGTTCCTTATCTCGGACTGACCGAAGATAACTCATAATTAATGAACACTTTCACTTCCAAAAACTGCTCTTATCATGGCCAGAGCTCGTATTTTAATCTCCTTGTGCTTTTGCGTGATGGAAGCCCCCTTCAGATAGAAAGCATTATCAAATCATAAGGTAAACACAATCCAGTTATGAAGGTCGCGTTCTCGAGACGTTGTGACATATATTTCTCGTACTGTAATTGGTGCGTCTTACAAGTCGGTAGCTTATCTGATCAGATACTTTGTAATATTTGACAGTCTTGAATGGCAATAATTTAATAAAAACAATGTTGAATTACTACTAGCTCCATCGTATCTTTATATACCTGTATATGCTAGCATATATTTTGGTTGATCATTTGCCATTTGTTCGTAATTTATGGTTCACTTAATAGCATAATTTGTGCGATGATGATTCAGCCGGTGCGCGCACTTTTCGCACGCACTGTGCATAAGATAATAAATGTAAAGAAGCGCGAGTTTCATTATTATCATAATTGTTTTGTTTTTGGTTTCTGTTTTTGTTGTTATTAATGAAATCTTATCTTATCATTATTGGGGCTCTCTTCTCGCTGCTTTTGGCCGCGGCTCGCGAACTGTGTTTGCCCTGAGCAAATTTACTTACCGTAGTTGGCCTAAAAGTATGCCTTCCTGAGTCGGGGCAACAGATTTGTTTGCACAATGCGGCGTATGCGCAATGAACTGAAACTGATTCGACCTAGACCCAAGTAAGAAATATGATTATCGCTTTTTTTTATTTATTTCCTTTTTTCAGTTTGATCTGACTTTTTTGATTTGTTTGCTTAGTCGCCGAGGATGTTGACTGAAGTTTATAATACTTGTCAACAGATCAAACTCTGTGCTTGATGCGTTAACATTGCGATTTATTTATAAATAGGTTGTTGCTTTGTTTTAATTAGCACACCTTGGCTAATATAATTTGGATGCGAAATTTTGAATGTAGTATAGGCCTTGAAATATATCTTTAATGAACTTTTCGATTAGTTCGATTGGTTTTTTCTCAGTTTTAGCGAAAAAATTTAAATGTATATCGGCTGGATAATAGAAACTTGGAGTTTACATTCGTCTATACCGGCATCAGATAAGGTGTTAAGATTTTTATTGCCAGATTCAAATGTACCTTAATCGGATCCAAAGCTACCATTTTGAAAATCGCTTAAGTTTATCAAAACTGAATCGATTTCCATGTTTGATGGCATAGATCTAGAATCTAGATTGATTCAACAATTTTGCTTATTTCTATTTGTAATCTACAGTTGCCCGAAGAAAAAGAGTTCGAAAATGCAATTTGAATTTTAATTTTCCACTTTAAGCGAAGATTTTGAAAGTGTTTAATGTATAAATAGTATATTACATATCAAGTAAATTGTCTTATGCTTCACATTTGGTTAGCTTTAGTTTAGTTTATATAGAGTTATATATAAGTATAAATGTATATATTTCGATATTCGTGTTTGTGTGTGTGGGTGTGTGTGTGTGTGTGTGTTTGTGTCACTTACAAATTACATAAAGTTTCGCATGACTTAACAAATGAGAGCGGAGAACTTCATGGACGTACGCAGATTTTTTTCAAAGGGGGCTTCTGTGTGGGGGAATGAGGTTAAAGAAAGATATCTCTATTGCCTGGCTGAGGTTGGACAGATATAATTTTGTACATTATGTTTTCAAACGAAAGTGGCCCCCGCTCCAACTTGGCGCACGCCCATGCGTCTGTGTTTGTGTGTGTGTGTGTGTGTGTGTGTGTGTCTGTATTTGTGTTCCTTAAACTGAGCAATATGTACTAGATAACACCGGGTTGGAGTTGGGCGGCGATGAAAGGGTAGCTTGGCCAAATTGACCCCTCAATTGCGCTGCAGCGCGGCGGCGACCAGGGCAAAGGTCAGGGTCGCCAGCAGCGAGGACTGCAGCGTGGACATGGCGCCGTTGCAGGCGTTCATGGTGCAGGGATCGCACTTGTCCAGCTGGACGTCGTTGTTCTGGATCTTGAGCTCCTCGCACACCGACTGCTGGGGCTCCACACGCGAGCAGCCGCGGTTCGTGACGAGGGTGTTGTTGACTGCGGACGGGGTTAGAGGTGGACTTAGTTCGATCTCTGCCTCGCGCCTGGGCGCAGTTGATGCTCACCTGACTTTTGCACCGTGTAGCAGTGATAGCTGACGCTCGTGTCGATCACAGCCCGACGCTGGCGAATGGCCAGCTGGGTGGTTGAGGCGGGCGTATCGATGTCGAAGCTGGGCAGCAGCCGCGTGATTTTCGCCAAATCCTCAGCTGGCGGCGTGGGCACACCGGTCGTCGTCTCCGGCGGGCCCGCCGTCGCGGGCGTCGGCATTGGCGCCTCGGTGCTCTCGGTGCTCTCCGTGCTGGCCTCCGTGGTCGGCTCCTCTGTGGTGGCGGTCACGGGTTCGTTGCTTGTGCTGGCTTCGGTGGTTTTGGGTGTGGCCGTGCTGTCGGTGGCGCTGCTTGTGGCCTCCTCGGTGGTGCTGGCCGCCTCGGTCGTTGTCGTGCTGCTGGTGGTTGTCACTGTGGAGGCCTCCGTGCTGCCGCCCTGATTGAAGAAGTCCGCGTTGCAGGCCAGCAGCGGCGTCTCCTGGGTCACCGTGTCGCAGTCATCGCACACGTAGCACATTAGGTCCGCCAGGCAAGCTGCGAAGGTGAGAAAGGAAAGGTGAGAGGATTCGATTAGATATTGTTTCGAAGAGGTATCTGAAACGAGCATTATTCGAGAGTTGCCCGAAGCAATAGATAGGGTATCCACAAGTCGAGTATGTTTTAGTCAGTCAGTGCCTATTTAAAATTCATTTGTTTTTTATTTTGTTAAATAAAAAATTCAATATTGGGAAAAATATATAGAGAAAACATCTCCTGTTGAGATTTTCTAAAAGAAAACACTCGACCGGGAATTTAATTGCTGTGTACAATTTATTTATTTATACGGATAAGTCTCTTGGTCGGGATCTATAAATTCTTTTGTAGAAATCCGTTTCAAACAAGGAATTTCCATTGTTTATTTGCCTATAAAAGTTACTTTCAACTTTGCCGCTTGGCCTGCATTGAACTATATTAAAACAAAATAAATTAAGAAAAATAGGGTTTTATTTTTATTTTTAAATAATTAGCAATTTTTTCCCTGAGGTTTTTTTTCATTTGAATATTCAAAGACGGAAGACCAGTTAATTGCCTATGCGGACGTATATTTGCCATATAGTATTTATTGGTGGGAAATGGGTTTTTTTTTATCATAAATTCTTTACAATTTCCGTTGCCAGTTTCGATAGCGCTGATAAAAATATCTGGTTTCGTTTACCCGCCGTATCTTTGGGGCGCATTGCAGTCGGTTCAAACAATTTACAGCTTTGGTAAATAGAATAACAAGCGAACGATAAACGATTAACGATGACAAAGCGATCGAAGTCGACCATGTGTGGGCCATAAATCAAGGCAGCGGGCTCATAGACTTTGTCAGCGTATTTGCCGTATTATTTGCTCATTCTTTATTATTAGTTTATATAACGTTAAGTCAATGTTTGAACTCGCCCTATTATCGGAACATTCTGAATTCTCTTTATATCGCGGGCCGCCATTGATTCCATCGATTCCATCGATTCCGAGTCAGCCGATCTTCTGTCATGCAAATTGCCAACTACCTTTCCCATGTTGCGCCAATAACAACAAACAAATATTTGTCCCGTGCACAGAGCAAAGATATTGAGACATTCTCGTAATTGCGTCAGTCGCGTTATCGGAGCAGTCAATGCTAAGGCTATAGTAGCTTATAGTAGCTGCGAGCTGGCCGGGTTGACTCATCGCCCGCCGGCGGGGCTTAGCCCAAAGCTCATCCAACTGCCAGTCAAATTAGCACTGATAAGCGCAGCGAAGTGGCTGCTGCCGACTGCGCAATGCTCTGTCCAAGAATTTTTAATTAAAACAAAACGAAAGAGAATCCTCTTGATTATGGTAAAGATCTTTAGCGTGTTATTGTTGTCTTATTTTTATTTTATATAAATAATTGTTAGCTTAGCAGAGATTTCGCTGTTTAAATTCTTCTATTAAACCAATATACACCCTCTCACTTGCGAAACAGTGTATGAACATTGCGCATACGCCGCGTAGCCCATTCAATGTTGTGCACACATTTTCGCGTCCAACATTCAGCTATGATATACGATATGTTTGAGTTAACCGATTGTTGACTTTCAAGTTATCAATAAATCACATTGATTGATGGGCGCACGTCAGGTGGACAAAACGGCGGAGTGGGGCGAGCCGGAATGTGGCTTTAATGGCACGTGATAGACAACGCAGACGGGAATCCGTTAATATTGTACTTGAACTTGACGCTGTGCCCTTTTGCTTTTCGTTTTTCGTGTTTCGTAATAAATAATAATTATTTTTTTTTATCATTCGCTGGCAATAAAGTACAATTGATTTGCATAATGCATCTGCGACGCGTCCAAACCAGTTTCGCTGAGTAAAGACCTTAACTGCGTTCTTAAAGCGCACTCTGAGCTGCAATTGATAAGTACACAATTCCACGAAGTTATATAGGCGATTGTATTGTAACTAAATTGAAATGTGTTGGGAAAAAAATCCAATTTAAATGCACGCGCTCAAAGTCGAGAACGTAAATGCTTTTAAGAGTCTTAAACGGAACAGGCCTAATAATAATTTAGCGATATTTAATGAAATGGTTTTTTCACTATTTTTGTTTTGGTTTGTTGTAAAATGAACCAATTTAGAAAAAACATCTGCAAAAATTGGCCTGACGCAAGTGCTTTACATTTTACAGTCGATTCACTCGAGAATTTCTGGTTTTGAATTTTGGTGTTAAACGACTGAGCAGGTTGTTTCGCTTTTAGCTGTTGTTGTTGTTGTTGTTGTGGCTTAAAAATGTGCTAAACGGCAGCTGCCATGTGTCCCATGCTCGTGTGCAAGTGCGTCCCAGGCGACCCCTCCAAATCACAGCTTTTCAATTAGCAGTTGCCGCTGTTTCAATGTCAAAATCGAGACTAACGAAAAATATATAGAAAAAAACTACAATCATGCATTTGAAATGCATCAAAACTGCAGTTGCCTTTCAAATCAAGTTCACTTCAAGCAGCACTTGGAAGTAGAGCGGGGCACGTGTCGTGCTTTGTAGCCCGAAACGAGCCCGATCTAACTTAATATATAGCAGATTTGTGCTGAACAATTAAGAATAAAAGTCGATTATAATGAATGTAATTGTTAAGCATTTCACAAATTTATTTTTTCCCCTTTTAAATCAAACCGTTTTCTAAGGCATTCCTGATAGTCTGACAAACTTGCCACAGATTAGTTTCAGTGTAATTACCATTCAATTGGATTTTCTCCCTTCTTCTCTATCTTTCCTCTTTCTTTCTAGCTTCATCTTTTTCAATTTTCCTGCATTTTTATTGTTTTTATTGTTTTAAAATATATTTCTTTCTCTTAAGAAGCCAATATTATTTGATACTATTATTATATTTAAATTTAGGGTAAGCTAAATCAGCTTTAAATTATATTCTCTACAGCTTATCTGCGACGTGTGATTCTAATAAATAAATGAATATTTATAAGTAAATAATTTATGCTTTATAGTTATAACAAAATTTAAATTCGGAGAATGTAAACCAAATACTCAAAAGATGTGTTAAGTACTGTTTGTTATTCCGTGCGTAGCATATCGAATTGGAAGGCAAAGCCCATTAAGCAGCCAACTCTATTGACTTGGAAGTAGTACTTAAGTACGTAGGCATATATATTTATATGTGTGTGTGTGTGTATGCCAACATTTCCGCATCATAAATAAAATGTGAACGTAAAATTGCCAGCAATTTTCGCATTATTTATGACATTTTATGGTAATAAAAACTGCAATTGTTCTCGACTAGTTTTTCTTTAGCTTGCTGTTTTTTTCTTTTTAGTTAATAATAATTTGTTAAACATGCAAAAAGCGTTGCGATTGCAATGTTTATTAACAGAAAAATGAGTTTGCATTTTCATTGTATTTCTTTCGCTATTTATTCATTTTTTTGTATTCATTTCACAAGCGGCACACAAAAGTTGTTCATAAATAGCAACATATTATAATTATTTTATCAAAAAATATTTTTGTATTTATTTTTTGTTAGTTTTCGTTAGGACTTAACATGGGGAGACTCCGCCGATTCACTTGTCATATTTATTTTTATCACGACACTTGGTCTTAGGCTAATGTCTGGCTTTCTGGGATATCGCTGGGATATCGAGTCTGATAGTTGGGCACTTAAAAACCACTGGGGACTCTTACCTGGCGCGACGAGCAGCAAAATTAGGGCGCTGGACAGAAGTAAATTATTTTTGCAGTTACCGCGACGCATTGTGCTTTTGTCTATATAACTATCTCAGTACTTGTTTAATCCGTATACTTGATATAAATCTTTGCTGGCAAGATTTATGCAAAATATTTATATATGCAAATAGATTTGATTTTCAAACACGACTTCACTGGCGCTTTGTTCGGATTTTGCGACCGCAGTTTGTGAATTCTGGAATTTAACTGAAAATCTTGTGATTTGTTTGAGACTTTTTATAGAGTTTTATAAGCGAGTTTCGCAGCGACTGCGACAAAGGCGACGGCTTCGACGCTCAAGAAAGAGACAGCCAGCTGTGGAGAGAAAGAGAGAGAATGAGCGAGAGCGAGAGAGGGAGATGGAGGGAGCGTGAATTACGGCAGCGTACCATTAATGAGTGTGCGTTTATTATTTTATTGATAACAAATTAATTTATAATGCAAAACCAAAGTTGCCAAAAAGTAAAAGTTAAACAAAAAGAGCTTAAGAGAAGCACGACCGTATTCTCTTATTCTTACGCTCTTCAGCTGCAGCTCTTTCAACCTTTTCAGATCGCCAACAGCCGTCAGCGCTGGGCATTATTTTTACTCTGCGATAGCGGGTAACACATTTTCCGGCTATTTGAATGATTCAATGCTTGGAATTTCTACAAAGTCCCCACTGATTTTGCGAGCGTGCAAGATTTGATTGCCCATCAACTTTGTACTTTATATGCATACAAAGTATATACGAGTTTTACGTTTAGGGATGAGTGCGGAACAAGGGGATTTTTATATGTTTTAAAATATCGTGTTGGGCGGAGGTGGGGAATGCAGAATTAAATTGCTGTCGTATGGAATATAAATTAAAATTTAAAAAAGTACACAGAAAAAATAATATACAAGAATTATAAACAAAATTTGTAAATAAAGAATGTTGTGAGTTATATTGCCTGAAATTGCGACAGAAAAAGGTTCTCGCTCATCTCTAATAACTATCTCTGTTTGCTAATTTAGTGCTTATCAAATTGTTTATGATTATTATGATTATTCTTGTTAACATTAGCATCCGCACCTTGATGCGACGCTCCCCTTTGGGGGTAAATAATTATCAACCCCTGCGTACACATTTACATTTACATAATACATAATATTTATACCAGTTTGATGTTGTTGTTGTTGTGTGCTTGTCGCATGATTAACATTACTCAATATTAAAAGCACGCAAAACAAACAAACTCGATTTCAGTTCCCCCCTTTTGCTAAGCAATTAACACAGTTTTTATTTATTTGGTATTTACCCGACCCATTTACACCTATTGTGCGATTTTGCAGCTGTCTGTTCCGTTGCGGCAACAAGTTGTGGGCTCTGAGAATCGCCGAGAAGAGCTCGCCTGCACTACATAGGGAACCAAAAAAAAAGTTTCCATTTGAACGCACAAAAAGGTTAACGGCACTCAATGCTAAAATCCACTGATTGTGCGAAAACCTTTCGCTTTAGGCCAATTGATAAACAAAGCCAAGGTCGTAGACAATATAATACGGAATAACCCGAATTCCCTTTATAAAATTGGGAGGAGAATTTCAAACTCTTCTAGTATTATTTTATTATAAAAGTATAAAGTTTAAGCTTTTTTAAAATATTTTAAAAATAAATCAACAGCCAAATTAATTTATATCAAAACTGCTTAAAAACCACTCGATATTTTCTCAAATCTTAGATAAAAGAAAGTAGCCTAAAATATAAAGCAAAATTAAACTACGTATGTTCAACTGGCCTGGGTTAGGTCACATGTGAGATTTGACCCTGGTTCTCTTCTGGTACGATTATGCAGATCGTGCGTACTCTTCTGTGCCCCATTCAACTGCGAGCGGTTCGTGCCAAATGGCGAAAAAGTGTGTTTAATGTCTGGCTGCTAACTGACGCATCAATATTTTTGAGCCAGAACCAGACGCAGACACTGGGCCCGCAGATAACTGACAAAAACGAAATTAAATATGAAATTTGTTCGGTTTTCAATTGCTGGCGACATCACGTAAATCGCTAAAAAGCAAAAAAAAAAAAAGAAGCTATATATGTATATTCACACATTCACACGATGCTCTCAGGTAAAAGCCGGAATTTGTTAGCCTGATGAGTAGGTAAATGCGTATGCGAGTTCTGATGTAAAACCAACTGGCGCGGAAGTTTTTAAGCATTACAAAAATAAAACAGGGAAGCAAAAAGGCCCAGCCCGTCTTTGTACTAACTTTATATATACCATATATAATACATATAATATATAATATATACTAAACGAGTTTTAAGCAGCCTTACGAATTTGGCAACTACATTTGCAATGAGTTATAGAGCGTTTGTTAAGAGTGCCTGACTGGTAGATACCCTGTAAGAAAAATGTATATATAACAAAATCCAGAATTATAATTTTTGTTAATTTTTGGAACAAAAAAAATCTCTAGCTCTTATAATCGCAGAGATATGCTCAAAAAAAGTTTGATAATCGATATTTATCGATTAATTAATTGATTACATTGATTTCTCGTAGCTCTCAGAATCCTCGAGATCCGTTTAAAAAACCGAAGATGGCACTTGAAATATATCGATCTTGTGTAAAATGAGGGAAGTTATCGAAAAACTTGAGCAAATTTAAGCTGTCGATTCATCTGTCTGTTACACAAATGTGCACAAATTCATTACATCCTCCCCAACACATTTGCCCTGGGTGCAGGGTATAAAAGTGCCTTAAATGCGAAACCGCTCCGAAACACAACATTTCCGCGGGCAACGCTAGATTCGTTCATCACCTAATTAAGAACCCAGCGCATTGATTCCAGTGCCCGATTTGTCCGGCCGTAAATCGCTCAATGCGCAGGCAGCGATTGCCACTTGAGGCCTAATGCTATCAGCTGATCAGCATCATCAGCTATCAGCCGTAGAAATGAAGTCACAAACTTTTCGGGCAACTGGGGCTGCCCATTGTCAGCGGTTTTTCGGCGGAGCTTATCAGCTGCTGTAATTGATTTGTCAGTTTGTGAACTCTGAACGGGCGTTTGGCTACCAAATGATTGGGCACTTTTGGCCGCTGCTATCGCTATCACTTACCAATTGTACAAATTAGGCAAAAATAGATCGTCCACTCACCAGTTAATATGGAACGCAATTAGTTTAGAAATAGCCACGCATATATATTTTTATTTATTATGATAGATATTTCTTGCTATTTTTTTTTTTTTCAGTTTGTGTTATCAGTTACAGATGCAGATCGCTGGCATTTAGGCCCAAGCTGCAGTGTATGTGGCGATGGCCAGCAGTGTCAGTCCGAGCGCCGTCCGGGCTGAGAGCCGGCTGGTGCCGCTGTTCAAGTGACCCACGACGGCGGCATTTATGGGCGAATTGCAGCCATTCGATTCGCACAGTTGGCAGCCCACCACATCCCAGCCACCAAATAGGGTATTGCAGGCGTCGGTCTGATTGTCATCCATGACAATGGTGCAGCCCCGATTTGTGATTTCCGTGCCATTGTCTTGTTGGGGATATAGTTGATAAGGGGAAAGTGTGTTAGAGTTACTTTATGGAAACCTTAGCCAGTATTAAATCATGTTGAAGATAATTTTTTAGTTCAAATTCTGACTATCTTTTTTTACATTCACCCTTTTAAGAATTTTCTGCTGATTGTATTTTTATGGTTTTTTTTTATATTAAATTTTAAATTAAAAAAATTAATTCCACTTACTTTCCGCTCGTTTGGGTGAATTTGCAAAACGACAGCTCCTTGTTAAATTATTTATGTAAATTTTGAATATGAGTCTTAAGCTTATTGGAACACATAAATTGAATTTTGTCGGAAGTAAAACCAAAAAGTTGAATACAACAGCTTTTCACTCGTTTTCCACATGTATGGGGGAATTTTTACAACGTCTCGTATTTGTGCTGAGTGCTGGGAAACATAACTCAACTGATTTTGTTCTTGATTATTGACTATATAATAAGCTCGACTATATATTACCTACTAAATATGTACATTTATATTGTGCTCATGAAACTAAATATAAATTATATAGTCAACAATTAATTATATCAAATAATTTAAGAACCTTGAAAATGTTTTCCATGAGAAATAAGCGATACCTCAAAATTTCTATTACAAAACTGATGTACTTATCGTTATAGGATATTCATATTCATAAGTTTGGAAAGAATCTTCTTTAAATTCAAACTTGATCGTTTTAGAGTATTCAAGAATTTGCATATCTGATAGTAATCTTTTTCGGCTGTTGCAACTTGCTTGACTTTTTCTCTGCGTGTATATACTATTTTCGCTATTTTCGATACTTGCACTTACTTTTCAGACTGGCTATATAGCAGACGGCGGTCTGTGTGCCCTGGCTCTGGCGACTGAGGCCGCGCCGGCGCCGGCGCCTCTCATCGTAGTCCTCTTCGTCATCCTCGTCAGCATCGCTGTCGCTGCTGCCCGCAGCCGCTGCGGCAGCCGCTGGAGCCGGCGCTGGTGCTGGGACTGCTGCTGCGGCTGCTGGAGCTGGTGGTCGAGCGGGAGCAGCAGCTGTCGCCGTGCCGGGCGCTACAGCGGGCTTAATGCCAATCGTGGCTGGTGGCGCCGATTCATCCTCATCGCTGTCGTAATCCTCCTCATCCTCACTTCCCGATGCGGCCGCAGGCGCTGGCGCAGCTGCGGATGCGGGACCTTGTGCTGGCGCTGCAGCGGGAACTGAAGCAGCTCCGGCTGCTGCTGGAGCAGCGGAGCTCGGCGCTGGCGCAGGACTCGGACTTGGGCCAGGACTCGACGCGGCTGGCTGCTGCACCATGGAGGGCACACTGCAAATCTCCAGCTCGGTTAGCTGCGACTGCTCATCGCAATCCTCGCATGTGTAGCAGCGCAGCGCTACAAATGGCAGGTCACAGGTCAGAGGGGTTATAGTTCAACCGCGGCTACACTCAGAAAAAACACCATCCAAAAACCAACTACGAGCGTACATCAAGTTTTTCGAATTTTTTATTTTTATTTTTAACTAAATGTTTATATATTTTTAAGTTTAGTTATTTAATTTTTTGGTCTCACTATTTATTTTTAGGAAATTTGCAATTATAAACTGGCAGCAGTTTTGCACTTGGATCGTTTTTTTCTCTGAGTGTAGCAGCGTGTGCTATCTGGCCTCAAGCGGGTCAATCAATTAGCATAGCCTACAGCTGCGGCCAGGTGGCAGCTACTTAGCCAGCTTTGATTTATGACAGCCACCCACCTGAACTGGCACCACAGTAAGCCGCCAGCAGCTGCAACAACAACAGCAACCACGCCGAACGCATTCTGCTTGTGTTGCTGGAAATGTTTTCGTTTTTAAGTTATTGGGTTTTTTTCAAGTTTTTGGCTTCAGATCACGCGTCCAGAACCGCACTCGGGCTGCGTAGAACTGTGGCACTCCGGGTTCAGCTTCCAGGGCAACTGCGGCCGGTGCTACCGAAAATTCAAATTGAACTGCCAGCAGCGATAACGACACGTCGTCGTCGCCGGATGGCTGCTGTGGCTGCTGTTGGCTCTATCAAATTTTTTTTAGCGGCTATCTTGACGGTGGTGCGGCGAAAATAATTTGCGGTACTGCTGAAACATGTCGCACCGTGCTGGATGACAAGGCGACGCGTCGATAGCATCACCAAAAAAAAAAATCAAAAAAAAATTTCAAATTAAACTCGTGGTTGCTGTGGGTTGGGAGGTGAAGGAGCTTGCAGCGAACATGAGTAATGGGAAAATTATCGCTGATTGGCAAAGACAATATAGGAAGCCAAAAAGCAATGAGCAACAGGCAACTGTGCTACACTAAAAACTGTTATACTACGATGAGAAGCAGCCAAAGTGGTTCAGTCGCAAGGTACCCTGCATTCAACTCGGTATCGCCAGAAACATATTCCTGCTTGTTTACAACAAGCCGAGTAATTTGCTTATCGACTTGTTGACAGATCTAAACCATATCAAATTTGTAAAATTAAGTGAGTTTACGCCTAGGCTATACGTAGAATTTGTGTGCATACAAATCAACTGAGCCTAAGCTGTTATTCTATTCTTTTCCATGCACATGGGAAATATTTTAAACTGTTATACCAATCAAGCATCTTCCCATTCCAAAAAGCTTAGTATATATTGTACTACAGTGGCATACAGTTTAATAAACTGATATACTGTTATACAATTCACATTACGCGGGCTGCAAAGAAAATTAAAAAACTACCCAGGTGCATATCAATTGCAAGTGTTATACTGTTATATTGTTATACAGCATTGCTCAACGGGCGCTCTTTTATTTGCCATCTTTTCATTTTGCTTATGAACTAAATCGAAATTTGCACATTGCTTAGTTCTAGAAAAATTGCATTTCTTTTTATTTTTTTTTAACAATTTAGCGGCAATCGAAAGGTGCACAATTTTTTTTTATTTTGTGGGCGTGGCCGTGGGGCGAAAGCACTCAATTAAGCTCGCTTGGGAATTGTTTTTTTTCTTTGTGATTATTCGCTTTTATTCTCAAATAGATTTCTGTATTGCTTTGTTTAACTTTTCTAATTGCACATTTAATTAACATTTGTTGCACTTTTTTCGCGTTTGTGTTTTTCGCCATTTTTTCACACTTTTGCTGATTGTTTTTGCGTGTTTTCAAAAATTATAGTATAAATACACTTTCATTCTATATATATATATATATATATATATATTTATATATATTTGTAAGGTTATTGCTTAAGGCGCTGGCTTTTGTTTAACTTTGTAGAAACATTGAAACACTCACAAATCAAAGATTTTGCATGCGTATTTTTTTATATATGATTCGTATGCTCTTTTCGTGGTATATTTAAATATAATAAAAAAGTTGTTTAGTTCGAAAAGAGCTGGTATTTTTTTCTTGCCTTTTCTTCCTTTCGTGAGATTTGCAACAACAATGCTTTATCAAGCACATCTATTTAAGTCGTGTCTACCTAAAAATACACATTCGTACAGTATAACTATGATGCCATTAAATAACCTCCTAAGCAACATTGGAATAAACTAGAAAAATTAAATAAATAAAAATGTATTTCCAAGAATTTCATATCATATTTTTGGTATCCCTCAACACTAAGCTAAACCTAATCTAACTTAAAATCAGGCAATTTTTCGTATTGCTTGCAAGGTTACTTCATGGTATCATTAGTTATTCATATGAGTACACACATGTACATATATTAAATATAAATATTCGATTATTTATTCAACACTATTTTGCAATGTGAACAATAGAAAATTAAAGGCATTTGGTGAATTTATACTCAACATTCAGCTCGTCAACATTTGCTCAAAGCAAATCAATTACAACTCAATAAAGCCATAATAAAAACGCTGGGGCCCATTTACCCAACCTCATGGCAAAGCTCATGTTAATAGTTTTTTTTCCTTTTTTTTTAAAGTTTAACATGACCAATTGCAAATGGGCCCTGCACTGGGCATAACGAACAAATTGAAGTCCTTATCCTTGATAAAGGACCTACACATTTGTGTTTTCCTTTGCCCTTTTAGTTTTCGTTTCGTTTCTTTTAATTTGTTTTTTTCGCTTGCTTTTTTCAAGCCAACTGCTAATTGAAATTCGCATATTTGCTTTGACTCAATAGCCACTGTGGGAGTGTATCTGTATCTGTATTCTGTATCTTTGTGTATATGTATCTGTAGCTGTATCGGTAGCTGTATCTGTATGTATTGCTTCGAGTATTTGTGCTTTGTATCTGTGTTTGCTGTCACTTACATGTCTAGGGACTTTGGTGGCTTTAAGGGTGGTCGGTGCCGAGTGGTAGAGAGGGGCTGGGGGCAACTTTGAGGTGCGGGGAGGCTTGTACCAATCGACAAACTCGCTCAATGGCCACTCGAATATTTACAAAGTAAACGATAAACTTTAACGGCAACTCAACCTAAATGCAACCAATGTCGCCTGCCATCAGCCGTCGTCGTCGCCTTCGCCGCCTCCGCCCGCCGCCCAACGCTTCAGCAGCTCAGTGGGCGCGTCAGGGGCAGCAGCGGCAGCAGCGACAGCAGCCCCAACCCCATGACTGACGTCAGCGTCACAGCGGTCGCGCCATTGCAGCTGTCCTCTTTGCAAATGCCGCAAAAGAAGTCCCCCTCGGTCGACTTCTCGCCAGCGTCCTGGTCGTATCCTTTGCGTCTCTGCTGCTGGTCCCGTTCGCGGCGTCGCTGGTTGCCGCTGCCGTCGCTGGTAATGCGCAGCTTGGAGCGCAGTATATCGCAGGCGTCCGAGTCGCCCGTGTCCAGCTGACAGAAGCGAGCGGTGACCATCTTGCTGGTATCAGCTGTGAATGGGGGAAGCGAACAAAAATAGACAGGTGAGAACACCGCTCTGTGGGCCAGACAAAGATCCCGGCCAGACTCTCTTAGTTATCAATTTAAAACGTAAGTATGTAATAATATTAAATTAAATTGTTCATTAATTTTAAAAAATATTGCAATGCTTTATAACAAGAGCATAGAATCAGTAATCTAAGCTCTTAAGCAATGGAAGATTTCAGTTTTTTGTCATTTATTCTAACTTAATCATTTTGATCGATGTCGATATAGAGGGAATGTTTCACTAAGGACCAAAGTTATTTTAATCGGACATCTGCTTGGCTAGGTTATTTTTTAAGGCACAATATTTTTACCAAATTTTTAAAATTAAATTCACACAATATTTTTAACTAATTTCAACTCCATTGGAAATACTGTTTTTCAGCCAAACTATCACTGTAGCAGACAAACATCTTTTGAAAATTAAAAATATATGTGAAGTAAAGTGGGCACCAAAAATCTTGAGACAGCCAATAATTTACAGTTTTCTTCGCTGAAATAGAATATTTTTAGTTTGAAAAATATTGTTTATGTGCCTCTCTGCACATTTTAAACAGAGTATAAAAGAAAAAGAAAATGTTAAAGAATAGTGCTATAGCTCTAGGATATTTGACTTACGATCTCTGGCCACGACCTTTTGGCAATTCATCAGCGGCTCTTTGTTGGCCCCGTTATCGAAATAGGCGAACTTGTTCAATTCGAATAGCCAGGTGTCCAATGATTGAATTTTGTCCAGAGTGCAATTCTAGAAACCGAAGAGTTCCAAGTATTAATCGTAGATGCTTTTGCAAATATTTGTGCAACGAACAAAGGCTAATGATTGATCGATCAGTCGATGGCATCGATCGTTATCTGTGCATCCATATCTCCCCCACCTCCCCACCTTATGTCATTCGTCTGTAATCGTTCTTTTAATTGCTGATGCAGTTACTAGCATTTATCTTATCATCACCTCGAGCTGTACACACAACGTTATCGTTATCGTTATCGTCATCGACAGTGCAACGGCCTTGCTGCATTGCTAGGTGTTGGCCCAGAAACGAAGGTGGTAAAAATGGAAATGGAAAAAAAACAGACCACTAAGCTAATATATGGCCGCTGTATCAGTTAGCTGGAAAACACTCGGATCCATTCGCTGATAACGTATATTTGGTCTTAAATCAGTTTTTGGGCTTCCCCCTTTAGGCCAGCGAAGTGAATATGAAACACGTATGATAAAAATATGTAATACAGTTAAAACTTATTTATAGAAAATTACTATAGAAATTGTTATAGAAAATTAAAATTGTCCAACAATTTTACACGAAATAAGAATTTCAAGCACTTTGGGTAAAATTATTATTGTTTGGGAAAATACTTTGTTTTACCATTTACTTTAAATTTTTTTCTGAACGCTTTTTATTTAGAAAAACCAACATGCTTGGTTCATTGTTATTAAATTAGTTTGATAATACTTTGTTTAGATGACACTTATTATTGTAGGCAGAGTTCAAGAACGGTATGTTAAAATTTAGGTTCAGCATTTTTGAAAGAAGCTTTAAGAGATTTTAAAATTCGGCACCCTGAAGACAATTATATATATAAAATATTTGAAAATAACTTTTTTTATATATTGTAATTTTAAGATATCTTCTATTACTGTACTTTTGTACTTAACTTAATTTTTCAAAATATTTTTAAAAAATTAATGTCAAGATTTTTTCATGGTTTTAAGAGCAAGAATTTTAGCATTATTTTCATTTATCTTAGATGAGACAATGGGCCACTTTAGAAATAAGGATGTTCCACACTTGCCAAATAAAGCAAAGCTTTTCTGGCAAGTTGCCAAGCAGTTAAATTTAATGTTCATAGAGTTGTCCAAAGGGAATTTTCGTGGGGTCAGATTAAAAAAGAAATGCAAGAGATGCCAACACATATTCACTTAACGGTCACAACAATGACGACAACAGCGACGACGACGTTGCACGTATCCGTTTCCGTTTTCCGGTTTCTTTTTTCTTTTTTCTTTTTTTTTTTGTGCGGCGCCTACTATTTGAGAATTTATGTGCTATGTGCTCTTAATTTAGTGTGCGGCACTTTGATTAAGGTCAACGAGGCCTGATTAGCTGACTGCCACTCCGGGCAAAGGTTAGGCGCATGCCAGATGCCAAGTGTTCGGATTTGTGCAGATATGTATATATTTATAGACTTGGACTTACCTCAGCCACAATGCTCGAGTTGGACTTGAGATTCACACAGCTGGGATTGTCGCTGGAGTCGCAGACAAAACATTTTATGGCTGCGCCTGTGGGTATGCAACATGTTTCGCATTTAGCAAATTTTTTAAAAGATTATTGTTTATGTACTCTGTTCTTTAGTGTGAATCCCCTTTCTGTATTGGCCCCAACTACTATAAATTGAAAATTGAAA
The DNA here is from genome assembly GCA_035047465.1 of Drosophila sordidula. Taxonomy (NCBI): domain Eukaryota; kingdom Metazoa; phylum Arthropoda; class Insecta; order Diptera; family Drosophilidae; genus Drosophila; species Drosophila sordidula. Next base: position 1,221,086 of record JAWNPQ010000090.1, on the reverse strand, counting down.
ATTACAGCGATCGGATTACAGTTTAAGAGCCACAATCACAAAAGGCAAGGTTTTTTGGCTATTATTACACTGTGAACAGAGTATTTCGCAGTCGGTTACAGCCGACAGCAAAGTTCCTAATTGTTTGAATTTAGTGTTGCTTTTAATTTGGTTTTAAAGCCTTTATGAATTTTACGTTAAAATATTTGGACTGCTCTTAATAGGCAAATTGAAAATTTTGAAGATACTGGAACAACACACAGTAAATACACACGCGCACACACACCTTGTGATATACAGCAGAGGAAGAGCAGTGGCAACAAAATCGCTGACGACCTCATCAAGCTCATTTTCGCACGATTTTCCTGTAACTTTTCTTCGAGATGCTTTTTAAAACTTTTTTAGTGCAACACACGCAAATTTCCAAAACTTATATATTCTATATTTTTTAAATTTATATTTTGGACATTTATTTAATTTTGTATATTCGATTAATGGTGTTTATTTATTTTTGGTGTCGACCGCGTTGAGCTGAATTGTTCTGGCGCCAGCGTTGGCCAATTGCAAACTGTTCGAGGGAATTGGAAATTGTGCTGTTGCTGGCGCTTAAGGACAAAACGGCGACGTCATCGGCAACGCACGAGTTTCAGCCGAATGGCCAAAGGAAACGAACGTTGTAGCATGTGGGCGCGGCGCTTGTTCCGGCCAGTGTTGGCAACTCCCTTGGTTTCCCGCCAAATCTGGCTTGCTTAGATGTTCGACACGTAGCGAAATTTAATTTGATTATTTTCGTTAGACTCAATAGGTGCCATCCATTGGATCTCTCTACCAGGTTCCTACAGTCATTTTTAAAATAACCTTCTCCTTGTAAATTCTGTAAATAATATACATTTGGCCATATATATAACATAAATCTTATTTAAGTATCACCTGTGATCAATCGTTCTTTCCACTAAATGTAAAACTAGATTAAGTTGCCACTAAGGTAGCAGAAAACTTGTTTAAATAAATACAAAATTAAAAAAAAAAAAAAAAAAAGATTATTTTCGTTAATTTAAACTTAAATTTGCATTTTTAAATATTTGTCTTTTTTTATAGCTATATATTAATTTTCACTAAAAATTCCTATAGAAAAGTCAAATGTCGAGTGGATAATATTTTGTACATGGCAATATATTTACAGGGATTCTATTTTCTAGCTTCTTCTGGTACTCAACAGTTGCCAGCACTGCTGCTGGCTGTCGCAGTTGTAGTTACCCCCCCCCCCTCCTTGGGGGGTGGCGCTGCGTGGTTGCGTCGGCTCGCCGCGCTCGAGTGGCTATGACAGTAATAACCTCTTGGCTCCCACATGGCTGCAGGCCACAAAAAATATATTCAAATTGCCAAATGCAGACACATGCAGCCTCTAAGGGCAACAGTTGCAGCAAACAGAGCCTCTGCCGCCACGCCCCCTGTCTCAAAAGTAGAAGGAAACCCAGAGCTTATCAATCGGGGCACCTCTGCGAAATTATGTATTCACAACGCAAGCGGAGAGTGTGGGGAGGAGACACACAGACACACAGAAGACGCAACAAAGCGCCGCAATTAGTGGCGTCCCTAGAGCGAAAACTCATCCGCAGCGCTGTTGTCCTCGTCCTCGTGCTCCTCTGCGTCAGCGTCAGCGTCCTCGGCCACTTCCACGTCGTGGGCGCTTATTTATCGCATTCAACATCCTTTTGACTCAGTGCTCCGCTCGCAGCTAACTGCAGCTGGCAAGTATTTCAAATTTATCATAAACAATGCGCCCCCTGATTGGTATAGGTCACGGCCCTGGCCCCAAAAACAAAAGCGAGAAAAACAACTTAGAAAATTTTAAAAAGGAAAACAAGACACAACTGTTATCTGCCGGCTGCCGAAGATTAAATACCCTTGCACATATAAAGCTGATATGTTTGTAAATATTCACTTAAAAATATTCTTAATTTAAACTCAATTATTTTTATGCGGAATTAAAAATCTGGTTTAACAAAGATAGCTATAAATATATAGTGTAAATATAAAGTATGCCAAATTCAAAAATGTAGACTGGCATTTACTGACCAAAATATATAAACTTTTGAAATCGGAGGTGTCACGATCGTGACAAAACTAAAATACCCTCGGCAAGAATATAAAAACGGATTAGGCACCAAGTGCTGGCTAATGGGGTCACTTGTTTTCAATAAACGAAAAATTGTTGGCGAACGGAAGGGCTGGGTACTGAGCCGGGGGTAGTAGATTTAACTGGCAAATAGTTGGCAATATTACAAGGGCCTTGGAAAAAATGAAAAAAATGATATTATAGCCTTTTCTATTTCGATTTTCCATTAGGCTATGCTAAAATTCTATCTGAGTGGAAAGCGTATACTGGTTTTAGTTTAAATATAAACATAAAAAAAATAACAGTTTTTTTTTAGCAAGGTTCAAGTTCAAGGTTCGAACCGGTTCGACTTATAACCGGTTTGCAGCCTTGGTACAAATGTCGATTAAATCTGAGGGAGAGAACTGTAAAGAGGTCTTGTACAATTGTCATGTAAATGGGAGCCAACATTAAATCAAAGTTGCCCAATTTCTGGCGTCTGTTGCGTGACGAGGTCACATTTGAGCCGCGTCCAGTTGCCAATTGTCGATGACGTCGGCATCGACGTCGACGTCGACGTCGCTTGGGTTGATGTCATAATTCTTGGGGAGAGTATCGGTGGATCTGACGATTCTTGGCTGGCATGCCTTTGGGCCACATTCGCCACGGTGACGGGACATAATTAAAAATGTTTACGCACGTTTCCGTTTCCCCTATCCGTTTCCGTTTCCGCTTGGCAAAGGTCAGCCGCGCCGTTGCCCATAAATTATGCTTTCGATTTCCACAATTTGACACTTTTGCACGCATTTTTCGAGCGTTGCCTCAACTTTCTTCAACTTTGCATCGCATGCACTTTATTCCATTCCCATTGAAAAAACTTTATTGCATACTTTTGGCCAGCTATTGAATTATTTACGAACGCCCGCAAAAGTATGCCAAAGTCTAATAAAATCGAGCAGTTGGCCAAAACCAATTGGTGCACACAATAGCCACATATCTCTGTTGGCTTCCATATAATTGAGTTTTATTACGTATACGCAACGTTCTCGCATTTGCACAAACTGCAACATTGTCCAGAGTCGAATTGTTGCCAATTTGCTCCATTCACTGCGAAAACATAAATCTCGTTGGCCGAGTCTTGTGGGGTAAAACTTTTTGTTTTTTTTTCTTTTAAATATTCTGTATTTAGTTAGGTGCACATTTCTGCAACCCCAACTTTACGGCAAACTCTTCATTTGTCTTTGCTGACTTTACTTCTGACCTAAAAGATTAAAATGCAGTTCTCCTATAGAATAAATTAGGTTTATTTCAATCCAACTGTATTGATGCATGTATTCTAGGAACTGATTAATCTTATCTTACTGTTTCTAATAGTTCACAAAGCTTTGGCAAAAAAATTGAATAATAACTGATTAATTGTAATAAATTATTTGATAAGAGAGCGTTTAATAAAAACGTCGAATAAATCGACGTGAACAGTTTTAATCTGTCTAAGTGTCGATACCATCTTTCATGCCATAAGATGCCTGTTGTATACATTATACCCTTTACATATTTGTAATGGGTATGGACAATAAAAAGCCCAAAGAACAAGCAAATCATTTTATTTTTTCGATATCTTGCACTGTTTTTAGACTTGATTGACTAAGGTAAGTCCTGAAAATTTCATAAAAATCATTGTTTCAGCTTAGAAGTTATTCACGAATTTAGTTGCCATTCTGGGGGCCAAGCGCAGCTGCGGAGTAAAGTGCGGCATGCGTTATCAGGTGGAAATTGATAAGCCTCAATAAATCTATTACACAGCGGAAGTCGGCTTCAAGCGCTTAAGGGCTTCTAGGGCTTCAAGGGATGCATGCCTAAAAAGAGGGATAACATTTTCATGGATCGCCGCCTGCGCGGTTCTTGATCCCAACACTGTTCAATCAGGTTTTTTATGTCATTCGCATTAATCCAATCCAGATTGGGACGCTCTCCTCCTTCCACCTTAGGTCTCTTGCCTGACATAACTTCCCAGAACATAATGCCAAAGCTGTCGACATCGCACTGTGACTTATATTTATATAGATGACCATGTCACGACTTTGGTAGAAAAAATTAGTATTGACAAAGTGAATCACTAATTGCTGGTAATTTATAAAAATTATGCGATAAGAGAGGCTGCAAAATAAACGGCGAGTAAGTCGCCGGCACCAAAATCCACTGCGAATTATCGATCTTAAGCATCGTTCCCTGAACCCTGTCTTGCTTAAATAAAAATACCTAATCGTATCAAAACTGTTACTTTATTACTTAAATACTACACTCAACATTTTCTCTACAAAACTGTACAATTCGTATATATTTATTTTGAGTATATATTTTTTTAATATTTTAAAGATACTTTTAATGCTTTTATGGTTTTATTTTTAATCCGTTATTAAAGACTTATAAATTTGGAAATAAGCAAGTAAGTAAGAAACAATTTTTGTTTTATTTTCTTTTTTAAATATTTTGTGTTTAGCCACATTTCTGCAACACCATTATTTTTTTTCTGTTCGATAACTGAAATTGAATTTCGCCACAGGGGAAATTGGTGCGTCCCGGGTTCAACACTAGTCCAGGACGCATTGTTTTTTTTTCGTATAACTCTTGTTGCATTAGTTAAGGGGTGTTAATTTATTTATTTTTTTAGGCGCGACTACAACGTTCTTAATTCTTTGCTACTTTTCCAGAGTCAGAATTAGTTCTCGTCAGAGGTTCGCCTTTTAAGCTAAGCAAAAGGGACACCATTTTCATTGTTGGCCGCCTCTGTGGATCTTGATCCCAACACTGTTGAATCAAGCTTTTATAGATTTTCGTATTGGCATTTATCTTTAAATGGTCCAGACTGGGACGAGCTTCAGAGGCGTTCGTCGAATCCTTTGGATCAACATAGCGATAACTGGGTTTCTTCTCGGACATTGTTTCCCAGAAACAAATGCCAAAGCTGTAGACATCGGACATTTCCGTGTAGTCTGCACCATAAACCTGGGCATGGAAGAGAGGAAAGTTGTTAAAGTGTTAAAAACGGCATTCTAGCCCATTTCACTTAGAAAATACAAACCTCGGGTGCTTTATAAACATCTGCGTATATTGGTTCCGTCATTTTAAAAGCGAATTCTCTCGCCGCACTGAAATCAGATACTTTCAATGTTTTATGCGCATTGGTTAATAACAAATTGGCTGTCTTCAGATTACAATGGATAACTTTCTTTTGCAGACCATGCAAGTACTCAAGTCCCTAGAATTGTGACCATGGCAGATAAAACTATATAAACTCCATAAATACATTACCTTGGCGCATTGAAACATTAGGTCCTGAAGATCCAGATATGTTAACTCTGGGGTTTTATGAATATGTAGATAGTCAAAGAGAGATCCACAATTTGCATACTCCATGATTAAGTAAAGCTTCTTCTCTTCAATGACAGTTCCAAGAAATTCAATAATATTTTCATGCTTGATTATTGCCAAATCATTTTCCAAGGTCTTAGCATTCGTATCGCTCCCATGACTATTCGACAATTGGCCTCTGACCAGTTTTACGGCAAACTCTTCATTTGTCTTTGCTGACTTTACTTTGTAAACGTCGCCAAACGAGCCGCTGCCGAGAAGCTACAAAAGTAAGGATAGGGATTTTTATCTCACAGATTACACGCTTTAATATTGGTTCTTATATTCCTGACCTAAAAGATTAAAATACGGTTCTCCTATGCATGTATTCTAGGAACTGATTAATCTTATCTTACTGTTTTTAATCGGTCACAAAGTTGAGGAAGTATATTGCTCTGTGCAATGTTATACTCAAATTATATGCAAGATATACTCATGTGTACCCGCATCAGGTGAGACGAACGATATCTTGAATACTAATATATAATAATATATCTCCCTCAGATTTAGAGCTAGAGTCGACAAATTATTACATGGTGTGTGTTCTTTCTTTCTTACTTCCTTATGTTCCGATATGTCACTCAATTGTATTTCGTCACCCATGTCGAAGAACTTCACAATTGAAATTGCTATTAATCGCTTTGGCAAGCAACTTGAATAATAGCTGATTAATTGTACTTATTGATTAATTGTAATTATTTGATAAGGGAGCTCGCAACGAAGGCTTCGACAAAGTCGCCGGCACGAAAATCAACTGTCAGAAAAGTATATGTGTGACTAAGATCGATAAACGCGTCGATCGAAATATCATAGGGTTGCCGAGTACGGGTTTTATGCTGAAAATCGATAATTCGCATTGCACTTGTTTCTGGTATATGTATGCATATTTTCGTGAACAGTATTAATCTGTCGATAGTGAAAATAAAAAACCAAAAAAAGAACACCTTTCTTTGGGACTCTAACTCTCTGACTCTCTGAAATTGAACCCTCCCTGAACCCATTGAAATTGGGTAAAAAGGTAAGAGTTTGTAAGAGGCAGCAGGAAGCATCTTCGATCCCAGGTTGACGAGCAAAGTCGTTTTAGCCATCGACTATAGCTTCTCATAAACCATATGCAGAACAAGCAAATCATTTTATTTTATTAATATTAATATTGATATCGACAACAATCAATTTTAAGACATGATTTTCTCGGCACCTAATTTAGCTTATTGCGGAGAAGTAGGCTTCAAGGGCGTAGGTGTAATGCCCAAGAGGAGGGATAACATTTTCATGGACGGCCGCCTGCGCGGTTCTTGATCCCAACACTGTTCAATCACGGATTTTATGTAGTTCGTCTCTTCGTTTTTGAACTCATTTAGAGAATTCTGGTCGGGACGCAATCCTAAAACGGAATAATTTTATTTTGAACTGTTGGGTATTTGGTTAGCTTCCGTACCATTCGGGACTTGAAGCATGATTCTCTCACATGCCATATTTTCGTAGGGTCTCTTGCCTGACATAACTTCCCAGAGTATAATGCCAAAGCTGTAGACATCGCACTTTTCCGTATATTGTTTTGAGCTTATAACCTGCGTTTGGAAGAGATGAAGAGATGATGTGTTAAACATAAACTGAACAAACCGGAGATGCCCTGTAACGCCCAACGTAGCCGTCGGGCTTAACCGACTATATAATACTTAATATAAAAACGGCATAAAGCAGCGTTCTAACTTGTTTTCAATATAAAGAAAGTACAAACTTCTGGTGCCATATAAATGATTGTGCCAACATTATTCGTCATAGTTGTGGCCAATTCTCGTACTGTTCCGAAATCACAAATCTTCAATGTCCGATAGTTATTGAATAATACCAAATTGCCTGGCTTCAGGTCGCGATGGATGATTTTTGGCTTCAGACCATGCAGGTATTCGACTCCCTAGAAATGTGCGCATGGCATTTAAATACATATGAATACACTGCGTTGATATCGGCAGGAACCAACCTTGGCGCATTGTAACATCAGGTGCTGACGTTCCTCAAATGTAAACGTTTCATTTCCAGCATGCAGAGCATTTTCGAGGGATCCATGGTCTCCACACTCCATAACGAGCACAGGCTCAGAATTATTTCCATCGGTAATACCATATACTCGAACAATGTTCTCATGCTGGGCACGCAGTAAATTGTAGACCTCTGCCTCAAACTTAGCTTTGGCATTTGACATTTTGAAATTGAATTTCTTAACGGCTACACGAATTGTGAACCTTTCCCAGTGAGCTTCCTCAACAGTACCAAAAGTTCCAGCGCCGAGAGTCTGCAAAATTTAAAAAAAAATTGTGCTTTTTGCTTTATTTGTTTTATATGTGAACTTATGATAAAGGCAAAGGCCTGGCTACAGATTATCTACAAGTCGAATGCTCTCAGCACAATCACTCTTGTAGAGAGAGTAGAGTATATTTCACTTTTTCGGTACTCCCATATGCTCTCCCAAAATGACAGGGAACCCCTTTTGGGAGTCCAACTGAATATGAATATATATTACATATTAATATTACACTAAGTTTTCTCACATTATTCGTATAATGAATGAAACGCCTATTTATATGGACGGCCATGTCGAGACAATCGCAGTGGAAATTATAAAGATTATGTGATAAGGGAGTGTGGAAGAAAAACGTCGAGTAAGTCACCGGCACCAAAATCAACTGTGATTAATAAGCGATACGGTTAAATCGATGCCTTGCAAATTATCGATCTATGGGATCGAAAGTAGATGTGAATTGCAACCCTCTCATATATCGATAGGCAGAACGAGGCACCAACGAGAAAATAATTCTTAGCGACCGAGAATAAAATTGTTGCTGTTGTTGCCCCATTGCATACTTTACAGCTGAAGTCAATTTAGAAAAAAAAAACAAATTAGGGGTGTAGACGGGAGCAGCCGAATAGGGTATGCCCTGCCTTTAAATACATTAAAACGCCATTGCATTCATACATATGTATATAATCACACATACATAGACACACACACGCACAAACGCACGCTCCCACTATAGAAACCAAAAAAATATAATATTATAAAAAAAGAAAAAAAATGAAAGATGATGCTCCTCATATACTTAACTAAAAACAAATAATAAAAACATTAGATATTATTGTTATTTTGGAAAAGTAGAGAATTTTGATATTTCGTAGGGGCGTTAGGTCAACATTTTTCAGCTCGATCTTAGGAGCAGGTCACCCAAACACTGTCCGCCAAATTTGGTGACTCTAGTTCTGAAAGTGAGGGAGATATAGGTTTTATATATGGTATATATCCAAAATTTGAAGTCTCTATCTGCAATTTCGCCCAAAAGCAATATGTTCTATTCACTTTGCGAACGAGCTTCAAAATAATATCCACTAATTCGAGGCAAATTAACAAAATTACGATGAGCTGTATAATTGTTGGGTCTCCATGGCGCTAAAGACCAGAGTTATTGAAAGTATTTGACGATCTAAGCCAAAGCTCAAAATGTCCTTCCATACGCACAGCAAGTAAAAAAAAATAAATAAATAGAGCAACAACAACATTTGGCGTTGTCGCACATTGAATTCAAAATCAATTTTTTTTATGTTGGCGCCAAGGAGTCCACGAAAATAAAATAAAAACTCACTGGCTGGCCAAAAAAAAACGGTTGGGGCGGGCGCGGGGGGCGGGGCATTGGTTGTGGGCGGTTAGCAAAGCGGATGCTGCGAATGCTGTTGCTGGGCCAAGGCGCCGGGCTGACGGCAACCGAACGCACACGCAGCCACATCCCCATTCACAGTCACACACACTCGCAATCACACTCGCATTCACATTCACATTCACAGCCAAGCACTCATAGACAAAAGGCTGCGGGAAATACGACTGGAACTGGCGACGAAAGCAGCTCCAGAAATAATCTAATGTAGGTCGCTCTCCACATATATTTTGAGTTCTGTTCGAATGCTGTCTGTACAGTCAGACTTCTTTAAAACGAAACTCAAACGAGCACAAAGGGAGGCGGCTCAGACTAACTTTTATTTTAATACAATCGAACAATAAATAAAAAAAACATTAATAGCTTTACATAAAATGAATTTTTAATCATTTAGCTGATGAACAAAATATTTTAATAGAAAAAGAAAATTTAACTAACTTTTATTTTAATACAATCGAACAATATTTAAAATTAACATTAAAATTATTACATAAAATGAATTTCCTATCATTTAGCTGATGAACAAGTTTTATAGAATAAGAAAATTTAAAAAATAAATAAGCTTTTGGCTGATCAGTCAACATTTTAATTTTAAACAAATTTTTAGAAATTCGCACATTTGCCAATTTTCTTGTTCGATGTATAAAGTAAAATCTGAAGCAAAAAGTTCGCTTAAGTAAGCAAACCGTTAGAACAGCTTTCACTGTATTTAACTGTATATTCAGCTTATCCTTATATAAGCAAAAACATGTATACATACGCATATATGTATACAAGAAACAAATACGACTGTAACGAGGCAAGCATAAAAGCCAGTCAAGTGCGTGGAGGCCAACAATTTGTGTGCCTTTGGCCTAATGGCATTGGGTCAGCATGTCGTCCTTGCAGCTCCAGCGGAACAAGACTGCTGACTGCTGCTCCCCACCAAACGAAAGAGAAAAAAAGTTATGCTATTAGTTTTGGCCGACAATAACGCTGCGTAACTTTGACGGCGACTGGGCCACAAAAACAATTCTGCAGACATTTTGGCATCAGAAATCCTTTGGTCCATTCCTGCTGAAGTGGATACAGCGAATGCAGCATGTATTTTATTTTATATGTTAGTAAACTCTAACCAAAATGCATTCTGTAATTTTATTATTTTTTTTCAGTTGTCTGTTATATCTAAAAAAAGCTTCTTATAAAACAACTCAATTTCTTACCAATTTATAAGGAGTAAAGTAAAGCAGTAGAGCGCAAAGTTAATCAAGTATACATATATGTATCTATATACTTTATGGCATCTAAGATAGCTGCCCACATTAAGCTATAAGAATATGCGAATTCCTGGATCGTATCAAAGTCGTAGTAAATAAAAAACAGCGAACATTTTAGTTAAATACTCGTATCTAGGTTTTTGTATAACTATAAAATACAAATACAAATACAAACTACATGCCTAAATGTGTATGTATGTATGTGTAAAGCTAATGGATATTGCAAGATTTATCAGATTTGTAATTCTGCAAGTGCGTCTGCTTTGATGTCGTCAGTGCCGCAGGAGACAGCCCAGGCTAACGGCCAGGCTGAGGATTGTGACCAGGCCAACTCCGGAGTCAGCTAACGCCCGGCCGCCGTTGCAGCCCTCCTCGCTGCACGTGCAGATGGTTTGCTTGTAGCCCTCGTTGTCCGCCGTAAAGCAGGCGTTGTGCGATCTCTCCTGTATCCAGCCGCAGCTGCGCTCGATCCGATGCTCCTGGTTCACCTCCAGCTTAATTACCGTTTTCCGGCAAAACGCCTGCTGCTCCCCCTTCGGCGTGCAGTCCCGCAGATATTGATCATCGCGCTGGGCACGCGGCGTATTCACCACCAGGCTGGCGCAATCCTCGTTGTCGTGGGAGTTGCACTGATGACAGCGCAGGCCCGAAACTGCAAAAAACAGAGTATCAAAATGAGTATATCCCAATAGTAATATAGTGGCCAATAATAATATAATATACCCTTCTTAGAGCGACCCAAGTGCTTCTATTCCGGAATATGCAAGACTTTAATCAATTTTTGCATAGAATTTATTTTAAAGTACATCGCATTTAAAGTTTGACTATAATCGAAAATTATACCTTTAGCTAATCCGTGTATAAAATACTTCTCAAATAAATTTGTACAAGGCTTTTGAAGCTCATCTTTTCGACAAAAGCTTGCCACAAATGTTGCACACTTGCGGTTGGAATATTCTAGATAGAGTTTGGGCAGTCAGTCGAAACAAGCTGTTTAATATATATTGCTTTATTTATGAGTATTCGATTGGAGAAGCAATTTGTCAGCGGCACTTCAGCATATCTGCATATGCAGGCCTTCAAATGGCATTCAAAATCTACGGGCCGACAGCCGAACGTGCGCCCTTTTCACCAGCCAGACATTTTGACAGCAAATTATTTTATTAGCCCGCCAAATAACTGACTGACTAACTGACTGCACCCCCGACTGATCCCCCCCCCCCCTCCCCCTTCTCAATACTAACTGAGACTCTGCAGTTGGCTGAATATTTGCATGTCAACTGCGAGCACTTCTTGTTCGGTTTCTTATTCTGACACGCAAACAGCACAGGAACTTGAGGTGCCCCGGGTTCTAAAGCAGTGCCAATCCTTGGCTACCCTTACAAGAGCTTCACTAAATGTTTTTTAAAATTTTAATTTCGTTGCTAAAATTGCTATTAAAATCTTTGCAATCATTTAATTATATATTTTAGTCCCACCATTCAATTATTAGTTTAATTGATTTAAGTTTAATTGAATTGAGGTCAATAAATCAAAAGTCTTAACGAACATTTTAATTTTTAATTTAAAACAAAATTTGGAACCTTTTGCTGAAGGCCTAAGTCAATATGCCCCAATAATCAACGCCAAGTTAGTTAAACAGACTTTACTGTCAGACGAATGCAGTTTAACTGGGCGTATGCGCAATTTTTTGTTGCCTCTTACTTTGTTGGCAACATGAAATCGCTGGCTTCTACCTTTTTTTTTATTTGGCCTCTTGTAATTAAACCGATTGCGACGCTTATAAAAACCAGTTGCCATAAAACAAACAAAAAAACTAAATACAACCTGGCATTTGGATATACGATTTGAAATATGAGATGGCAGATAAGAAATCTGACATTTGAGTTTTACATTCGCTGCATATGCATGCGGTTTGCGGTCAAAATAAACTTGAACTTGTAGCGCAGTGTTGCAACCGAACACCTGACATTTCCACGCTAATGAAAGCCCCCTGAATGCCTAGGCTAAGCATATATTTAAATATACTTAAATAGATAAATACCTATACACATGACAAAAGATATTCAAGTTTGTTATTTGCCCATCTGATTAACACTAAAAGGCTTCAATAATTTCAGGTTTTTTTTTTTGTGCGTTGGAACTCGCGCTCCCCCACATCTGTGTGGGAGAAGTTACATTTAAGTGGTTCCCAGCTGGCACAAAGAATGATTTCAAGCGCAGCTGCGTATGCAAAAAGTGACTTCAATTGAGTGTCATTAAGGCCCTACTCAAATATATATATATATGTGTAATACACCCGACTTTGCGCAAGTGAACTGCCGGCACTTTAGTTATCACTTACTTATATTATTAAATGCAATCATGAATCCCCATTCCCCACCCACGGAAGGGAGTTTTCAAAAAGCCAAAGAAAGTTGTTTTACCCTTAAAAAAATTTAATAAAATTTGAAAATTTCTAAAAACAGGATTTTAATAAAAGCTAAATTGCTGTGAAAAAAGAGTATCTGGCAGTTCGCGATAGCTGCACTCTGACTTATATCCAATCTCATCGGTATAAAAATAAGCCGATAACACCTGCCTGTCTACCAATTTATTTACCAATTACTCGTCTCGCATTAGGCCCGTTGCTGAATATGCCCGGCATCGTATTATTTGTATCTGGCTATCGTATTTGGCTCGTAATTTAATTCGAGTCCAAAGCCGAAAATCAATTGCTCTGACTGCTTGCCTGACTGAACAATTTTCGCTCGATTTCCCCGCAGCAGCCCCCTCCCAACGAGCCAAAAGTGTTGCTATTGGCATCAGGTTCCACATCAGCGCGTACCAACAAATTCAATTGCCAGCTCAAAGGCAATTTGTGAGCTGTTTTGGTAAATCAATTGTCTATGATTCTATGCGTTTCAATTTAATTAATTAATTAAGTCTCCGAGTAAGTACGCCCGTTTAGCGCCTAATCAACATTGTCCAGCAGCTGTCTGAACATTCATTATAAATGACATGCGCTCAGTCTATAACAAATATGACTGATTGACTGACTGATGATCGGTAGCTAAATTGCTTACATCAAAAGGTTAAAATGTATTCTCACAGATATTTCTCAAAAAAAAAAGATTGAATTTGAATTGAAAAAGTATTTTAAGACGTATTACACATTTCCATAAAAATAAAAAAAATAAAAAAAAAAACACGGGACCCGAGCAAAGCCGAGTAACACCTGGTACTACCTTACAGACACATGTTTGTGCATTTACATCGTATAAAGCATTTACCTGATAAGAGATTCGCTATTAATGCGATTAACACGATGTAGGCAAGCGCCGTTGACATTTTGTGTGTGTGTGGGTGTGTGTGTGTGGTTTGTGAGTTCTCCAGCGGTTTCTTCTGATCTGCTCGGGAATAGGCGTTGGGTCTCCTATATATGCTTATGACAACAGTCTCTGGTTTGATCTTGACTGAGTTGAGTCAATTACTTTATGGTTTGATTATCTAATGAAATATAAAAATAAGAAAAGCAGGTGAGAAATTGTAAGAGCGTGTACTTGACTAAAATATACCCTGTACACCGGCTTGCCAAGCTGCTGCAACCTGACTGCTAATGCTGATCAAGATTGTAAATTATAAGGATTCACAATGATTATAATTGGAATAAAACTTTTTCCTCATAGAAGGAAAAAATATACTGAATTAAAACTTTTTTTTTTTTTTAATTATTAAAGAAAAAATCGTCCTCACAGAATTGGAAACTGGCCTTTCACATACATTTGCACAGCTCTAGTATACCCCCTCTCTTATAAATTTTTATTGGGTAGTTCGTATAATTATCTATGGAAATACGAGTAGTTTTTCTGCTATCTAGATTTTAGCTCTTTGTCTGAAAGTTGATTAGCACAAATTGTTTAGCATTTAAATTAACATGGATACATTAACTTAAGAGCGCGTTAACTTTTTAAAGATATTCTCTTAAACACATTTCAATGCATTTCTTTTTTTAACCGTTTTTCACTTTCTTGCAACCTTAACTAATTTTAATATGCTCTACTCAGTCGATAAATTCAAATATATATTTTGTAGCACAATTTAAAGACTCACACAATTCTTGCAATATATTTTAAAGACGAACTTTGAACGAGGCCGAAGCGGACAACTTGACGCGCGCAACGTCGAGATGAATCTGAAAACTTGCGTTGAATTTTTCAAAACAGATTGATTTGGAAAACGCTCAGTTCAGCTGAGAGAGAGGGAGAGAGACCTTGTGTGTGCGTGTGTGTGTGTGCGTAAGAGAGGCGACATTGCCTGCCCAGCAGCATCAACCTCAACAGGGGCCGAAGTGCGGAGGAACTGGGAGAGGACAGGCTGTCTTTCGACAGAAGCTCTGGAAAAACTTCCGTCTCTTGATCTGCAGCGGCGAGGGGGCGAGGGGGCGGGGGGATTTCCACAGAGCTTGCATTGATAACGCTGCACGCTTCTGAATGAGTCTCTTAACCAAACCCAAGCGCTTATTCTAATTGAGAGCCGCTTTCAACCGGTATATGACGAACTATGACGTCACAATCAAAGCCAAGACTTTTCAAGGTATACGAGCAGCTCCTAATTGTATAAACAAAGCTTACACGTGCAATACTCATTATTTCTTATACTCTCGCAAATTGGCGTTGTGGCAGAAAATCTGTTTCGATTTAAACAAGTTTCTCAGTTTTGAAATGACTTGGCATAGATCCGCATTTTTGTTGCAAGACGGATCGGATCACTATATCATATAACTGACATAGAAAGTGTTTATAAAACGCATTAAGATTTAAGCTAAGTCTCTAATATTGTTTGAGAAAATTTGGTTAAAACCAGCTTGGTAAATCTATATCTATATATATCTATATCTATATCCCAATTATTTTTCTTTACAACAACTTTTTTTTCTTAAGCTTTCTGTAACCAAACTCAGCATTTGCGAGCTTTATTTTTTAACTAACATAAAGAATATTGAATTTATCTCATGTTGACAAGAGTATTTTTACTGCGACAATTCCAAAAAGAAGTCAAATTTCTTGTTTTTGTAGAAAATCAAGAGCATGTTGTTTTTTGTTTTGATGTTATTGGCTGTATCTGTTGTATTGGATGTTGTTGTTGTTGCTGCTGCGTTCGTTTGTTGTCTTTGTGCTTTATTAACGATTTAGGTTGTCCGGTGATAGGCGAACGCACAACTAAACAGTTTTCTTATCAGTGTCTGTTTAGTTAAAACTGGTATACGGCTACCAAAACTCAACCACTTTGGTTTCATCCAGCCGGAGATGGCGGCCAGTTCCAGTATCTGGGCTTACACAGCCCAAAGTATACAGCGAGTAAAGCCGGGCGGGTTATCAAGCGCTGTTCAAGGCATTTTGGGGTTTTATTTTGTTTTCGATTTTCAAATTTCGATTCATCAGCACTTTGTCTGCACGCACATATATACATACATATGTATATGCATATGTATCTGACTGTAATTCTGCATTGTGTCTTAATGTCATTAAGCAAGAATTTCTGCAAAGCTAATTGCAATTTTTGAGCTGATTTGTTCAAGTGAACACCATAATACGGAAATTCGAGAGATGCCCAAGGCAGTCGTTGGTTTCAGCTGGTTTCAAGCAGTTCTTGGTCAAGTCTCTTGGCGTTAACAAAGTTTTTGCGGTGGCGTGTTAGAAAACAAAAATTCTGTTTAAAAAAACGAACAGGGCAAACACGCGTAAACAATGCCTTTGCATTATACATTTCTATCTCTTTGAAGGCGAAATAAAGCATTATTCGAGTAGCCAGTTCTCCAATTTTAATTCAAATGCGAAAAACAAATATCATATGAATCCTTAAATTTGTATATAAAAATGTGAATTTGATTAAAATACAATTTCTCTTGATCAAAAGGAGGATTTGTATAATAAATGTCGGAATAGCGTTTTGTTTTTAAGAATTATTATATATTTTTTTATTTTTATTTTTTTAGTATTATTATAAATGTTTATTTTAATAGTCTTGTCCACTCCCTCACTTAATCAACAATAAATTTTGTATTTTTTTATACACATTATAATTGTAAATTATTTAAGGCACTCACTAATAAATATTTGTTTATATTTCTTGGAAAGGATTTTTTTTCAATTTCTTCTACAGCAAATGGATGGTAGATTGCTTGGCAGGCTCAGAAAGAACTGAATGCCATTTGGCTCAATCGAATTCTGTAAAACAAACAATTTTGGATTTGTCAGCATTTTGTAACTTGAACTGCCTCGCGTTTAAACAAGCTGATCATTCAGATTCACGAACACAATCAACAGTTGTCAAGAATATACACATTAACTGGAACTGATCCCACACACACACTGACACAAATGTACATATGTATCTGCGTTAGTATATGTGCATCAAGAAATTATTTGTTTGTTGAAACCGGTTTGGTTTGATTTGATTTAGTGTCTGCGCGCCCGCCTCACAGTCGCCACCCCCTCTGCCCTGCTTCTAATCCCCCCCCACTCGTCCCTTAAATGCTGCGTGACGCCACGCTTTGAAGATTAATTGCAAAAATTGTGCCGTCGCCGTAGACGGTGCTTTGCATTAATAAGCAACAATAATAAATGTCCCAAAAACAACAGCAACAAGCTTTTGTGCATGGGTTCAATGAGCTGCCCCAAAACATTGGGAATTTTGCGGGCAATTCCAAAAGTACCAGTATTTCCCGTTTTTGCTGTTTGCGCAGAGCTTCTAGTTGATAACACAACACAACGCAAACCGTGCAGCTGAAAAGCTCTGAGCTTTAAAGCTCACGCCGTAAAACGCTGCGTATGCTTAATGCGTGAAATTGAAACAATTTGTGTGTCGGCATTTTGATTAGGCGTACTTTAACCCTAGGGTTGCCAGATCTATTTATAGACAGCATCGCTAAATGAAAGTGGTAATGACATCAATTGAAGAGCGACAAAGCTGGGCAGACGGACCAAGCGAGTGGGAGCGAGACGCCAGCCCAAAAGGGCAAGGCACTGCGGCTGCCTGTGTGCGTGTGCATGTGTGTGTGTGTCTGGACCTAAGATCGAGATTGAGACTTGGATTGAAATTGAAATTGGGAGAGGTCTGTAATTTTTGCGCTGATTGAGGCACAAAAGCGACGCACAATCGCAAAAAAAAATATATACATTTATATATGAACAAAAAGGAAAAAAAACATAACAGAGAAAAAAGTAACTTAACTCAATTGGACAGCGACTCGAACGACTTGGTGAGTTGATGGGCAAAGGAAACTTACGATTAAGCTTAATTAATATGTTGGGCAAATTTGTGCCACCAGTGAATACTGGAACTAAATTCATGCTTAAGCATTCCCAGAGCACACTCAGTTTCACGTGTGACTCGTTATTAAATGTCTCGACGTCGCATCTAGTGGCATTCAGGGTTAAGAATAGCTTAGAACCAAGTGGACTTATGCTTAATTGCCATTTAATTGTTTCATTTGCATACAACAAAAATTCATAGGTGTACTGTGCTCACCCGTTAAGGAGAACTTTAGCCATAAAAGCCCTACAACTTTATAATCTTTTGGTTTTAGATTTTTTTGGAAGAGTTTCTAATTCGATTTTACTGAATATTCTAGTTTTCTATGAAATAAATAATGGATTAGAAAGTCTTCCTGAGTAGGCCTTACACATAAACTTATATATATCAAATGAAAAATGGTAACAATCTAAAAATTATGTAAAAAAAAATGAATGTAGTTAGCTAAACATTTTGTTTTTAAAATAGCACACAAAATGATTTTTATTTACTGCACAGCCAGGCCAACCTCTCTGGCAACGCCTTGACGGCTCCTGGGGAGAGCGCAAGGACTCCAAAACCGCAGAGTCGCTCGCACACGCTCTCAAAAGCTCAAGCGAAAGCTTGCCGGGAATTAGCCGCTGGATGGGCTGTGACTGCGACTGTGACTGGGGCCTGTGGCTATCTGACCGAGTGCTCATCTGCTCATTCGTGCCACATTTCTCGTGCAAGCTGCGTCTTCAGTTCCAGTCGCTTGTTGTCGTTGTGACGTTCTCGTTCTGTCGCCGTGCGCCGTTGTCGCTTGCAAAGAGTGTTGGAAAAAAAATTAAAAAAAAGAAAAAAAACAGTACACAACAGATAACAACCGAAACGGAGGTCTCTCAAGTGCGCAGCATACCGAAAATCTCATTCAAAAAGCAGGAAAACCAAAAACATATATCAAGCAAACTATTGCTAAATTAATATAGAAAAATAAATCAAATAATCAGCTTGTCGCGTGTGCTTCAAGTCGCATAAAAAGTAAATTCATACTATTCAATTGGAATAAAAATGCAGTACATCTATGTGATTAGCGCGCTAATTTTGGCAATTGCCGTGCAGCAAGGTAAAGCAAAGCAGAAATAAAATTCGAGCACACAGAGACCCCCCACACAATTTCCATTTCAAGCTCGAAAAAACAAAAACGGAAATTTGCCTGTACGGTTTTACGATTACATAATGCGTACGGTGGAACGAGAGTAGTATGGGACGAAGTGGAAGTCACAACGGGCCGGGGGTGTTGCACAAAGGCAGAGTCTGAGTAACAGGCGAGAGAGTAAGAGACAGAGAGCTGGCGAGCGAGAGAGGCGGAGTGTGTGTAAGAGAGAGAGAGAGTGAGAGAAAGCACTTTGCGACGCCTGGACGCCGCCTTGGGAGCCGGTCGCAATGGCGCCTTTTTGTCCATCTTGGGCCACAGTTAACCCAGCTGGCAGCCTGACAATTGCAGTTGTATATGGGCATTTTTCCCAGTTGGGCCAAAGTTTAGCCCAGAGGATATCATTTATGTCTTGGCTCACATGCAACTACAGTGAAAGCTCGCTTGGGCGTCAGACTACAATTTCAGGTTTCTTATCTCGCTAAGGATTAAAGCGAACAATTATTTATATCTCCATAATATTTATATATTCCCAAGTTGAAAGTATATTTATATTAAATATTTTTGTTTGTTTATAACAATTATATGTACACTGTTTGCTGCCATTTTTCTATGTAAGTTGTTGTACAATATTCGCTTTCGTTCAAAAGAGTGTTCGATAAGTAAATAACTCCTTTATCCACACAGCTATTCTTTAGAGCTATCACTGTAGTGCTTGTTCTTCACACAGGGAATATCTTGTTTATCTCATAGCTCATTATCGCATTTTATGCTTAGCCTATAACAAATGTGAAATCTAACCAAGAACATCTCAATATGTCTTTTCCTTCCTGTCCTTAACTGGGTGAATGGTGTGTGCGTGTGTGCGCGTGAGTGTGTGTATGTGTGTATGTGTATAGAAACGCAGGACATGCGCACTCAAGCGCTCTATATGCCCTGCCAGCCACTCGGTTAGCAGGCCTGGGTTCAATTGCAACAAGACCCTTCCCAGCCCCCCATCCCCCACTTCAAAGGCGTACTCCCAACCGCCTTCAAGACGTCAAATTGACGCACTTATATAAAAAAATCCATTTTAATAATTCTGTGGGTTTGAGTCAGAAACTCAGAAATACACAGATACATATATACGATAAATATATTTATATAATATCTCAATCAATTAACAGCAGAAACAATCAATGCAATTTCTCGCTATTTATTGGCTACAATCAACTATTCGAACTAATTTTTATTAATAGCTAAGCGTGTACAATAGCAATTAAATATATGAGAAACTTCAAAAATATATTATATAAAATATGCTTTCCAGTCATTCCTTATTTCTATTAATCGGCTAAGATCAATAAATGTTTTGAATAAAGGGCAAAATGGTTAATATTCAAAGTTTTGTAATATATTTTATATTTATTTAGGTTAGTTTAAAATGTAATCAATTCTAAAAACCAAATTTCAAACAATTTAAATACAGAAAAATGTGAAAAGTACAAATGTGAAATTTCTAATTTCCGGACACTGTGTTAGTTTCTTTTCGTTCTTTGCAAGCTGAACTATTTGTATACCCTGTTTTCCGTTTGCTGACAGTAGAATTTCTTTTATAGGTTTTGGAGACAGATATAATTTTTATAATTTTCAAAAGTTTATATTGTTTTTAACTTTCTAATACTAATACACTAATAACTGTATTAATTTGAACATGCATACAGGGTAACCTCTAGTCCGTCACTGTCGACATAAACCATTTTCTTTATATTTTTCTATATTTCTATTTCTATCTATAATAGGTCTTCAAATATAGAGTATACCTTCCAAAAGTACTGTTATAGATATATATATGTATATATTGAATACTCTAAAAAGCAGCACAGCCACACACATTGGGTGTGTTGGGGTACATTGTCTTACATTTTGTCCATTGTTCGTGAGACCACTCCGAAAAGAAAAAAAGGAAAAAAATGAAAAAAAGAAAAACAATGCCTTGCAGCACTTTTGTCTGACTTATGCAACCTCCATTTGGGGTTGTGGAGGGGAGAGTACAACAAATTATACACAACTAGCGACGAGTTATTGAAGTCCATTAACACAGAGCCACGAGCTGATGAAGCTGACGGAGATTGGTTCTAATTAGCGACTGGCTCTCAAGAGCCCAACCGGGCAGGCACTAATGGAGGCGTCGCTGGCTTCGTCTGCCATCCCGGGCTCGCAATGTGCCATTTTTGGCACAGTGTGACGCAAAGCGCATTGCAATTGCATAATATAAGGCGAGCAGTGCATACTATAAGCTGTATATGTTGCTATAGGCTATATGCGTATTGGATGAAATTAAATAATGCGAATCTCGTGTTGCGCACGACCTTAAATTCAATTTAGCTCCGTCAACGTCTCAAATCTCAATCTCAGCTTAATAATATTTGTTTACACTTTTTTATTTCCTTTTTATTTTCTGGTTTTTGTTAAACAATTAAGGTTAAGCGTATGCGAGTGGCCTAACTTGGGTATTTTCCCTTATGCATATATGTAAATGTAAATGTTTTCTAATTGACATTAGCTGGGTGGTGTGTGTTGTTGTGACGTCAACTAACGACAGGATTAACTATGACATCCACTACTAAAAGCCCAAATACAATTCTCGGTGGTTTGCTTCACGGTTCGAGCCAATATCCCGCTTTTTGGGTTAATTTGTAATTTGTTTCGAACTCGATGTTGTACAATTTTATGAAAAGAAGGTTTTAAAAGCAAAACCGAAATTCGAAATTCACTAAAACAAAAAATCTATATTTATTAATTATATGTTTTATTTGTTTTATCAATTTTTTTTAAATAAATGTATATTTATGTTTCGCTTTCGTTTTTCAACCACTTCCATTTAATATAATTTTACAGCCCAGCTTATAAATTACTAATGCTCCTCTTTGCAGGCGTTGCCATCAAGTGTTTTGTGTGCAACAGCCATAAAGACGCCAACTGTGCGCTGGATATACCGCCCGATAATTTGCTCAAGGACTGCCAGGAGGATTATTCGACGCGCGGCAAGGGCATACCCACCTATTGTCGCAAGATCACACAGATCATTGAGTTCTCCGTGAACAGCCGTGAGTAGCCGAGGGCACCATTCAAACATCAAACCTAGGATACAAATAATAATAATATATATTTTGAACAGTGCCGCCAGATAGCCGTGTGATACGCACCTGTGGTTTCCAGAACCAAACATCGACCAATTACTGCTATCAGCGCGCCGGCTTCGGTGGCCGACAGGTGGTCTGCTCCTGTGATACGGACAACTGCAATGGCGCCGCTGCGCTGAGCGGTGTCTCCGGACTGGGCCTGTTGGCCACAGTGGGTCTCCTATTGGGCGCCTGCCAGTGGTTGCATCGTTAAATGCCAACAGGATCGGGTTGGGCGCCGCTTCAGTTGTTTTTATTATTTACGATTACGTTTTTTCCCCAACAATTCGCTCAAAACGATGCTTGTTTTTTCTGTTGAACCCTTCAGTTCTGTGCATTTTCCCATCCGTCTCAGCAGGTTTTCATCCCAAAAAAAAAAGAAGAAAAACGCAAAACTCTGCGCCCCCAGTTGCTACAGTCTCTGGTAAGCGTACAATTCGGCACAAAGGACAAAAATCCCATCTAATCAGATCTTTCTTGCAGCTCAGCTCCAGCATCATTTTTTTTTTTTTTTAATATATAAATGTCCTACGGCAAAAGCTTTATGAAAAAAAATTTTAACACTCTTTGATTGTATATAAAAAGAAGAAATATAAAATTTAAAGCGACGCAAAGCAACAATTGGCCAATAAAATCATTTTGAATATAACTCAAATTCTGAAACTAAAGTATTAAAAAAAGAAAAATTTAATAAATTAATAAAACAAAAAATAAACCTACCGCAGTTAATAAAAAAGTATTCAAAGCCCCCCTATAAAAAGGATTAATTATAAAAATTAAAAATTGTTGTAACTAAGGCTAAAAATATTTAAAAACAAAAAAAAACTTAGTAGTACCTACATATAAAATAAATGTTAACACTTTTTGTCTGAGTTTTCCTTTTTTATTTTCATAAGAAATTTTTCTAAAAAAAAACCAAAGACAGAGCTAAACAAAAAGTATATAAAAAAACAGCCAAGAGTGCTAAGTAATTACATAAATATAAAAATTGACTAGTCTAATTGAAATAATGAAAGAATACAAAAAAGCAGACCCCATAAATGTCAACAAATCAAATTGCCGTCAGTTTCCACTCCCACAATCTTCTAGACTAAGTTAAGCCCGCTTCAAGGACACAGCCAAAAGGCCAAGCGACAACCACGCCCCCAAACATTGCACTCAATTGAAAAACACTCGTTGTAACCAACTGCCAAACCAAATAAAAAAATGTTTGAACATAAAACCATCTAACGCATAGAAGAGCGCTACAAACGGAACTCAGGCGCACCCAGAAGAACCGCAAGCAAAGCTATGTCCATACGCTGTAGGATTGAAGGCGAATAAAATCGTTGTAGGAACCAACGCCACAAAATTTAGTTAAAATTGTAAGCCACATTCGCAAGACAAGTTTATAGTGACAAGTTTTTAGTTAAGAAACTCCTCTTAAATGCAATAAAATTTTAAAATGTTTAAACGAAAAACAATAAATATTAATACAAAAAATTTATTTTTTTCTACTGTTATGCGCGAAATATAAACTAGCCCTGGATATTAGCTTAAATCATTAAAAAGCGTGAAAAAATGTTTGCGAGTACAATTACATGAACAGTTGCAGTCGAGTGCATCCGACTGCTTAATACTCTGTTCACAATTAACAGCTAGAGCTCGAACCCTAAAACTGTAGCCTGAAGGTAATGTATTTAAGTCGTGATTTTAGGAAGTATTTATCTTAGCATTTCGTAAAGCATCTTTTCGGCTTGAACTTTAAAGTCATTAGTCATTAGTCATTAGTGCCTGTCAAATTGGTTGAATCAAGTTCTTAAACTATGAAGATATAAATAATTACAGTTAAGCCGGCGTAAATAGTAAGCGTTTATCTGTCGCGAATATATACGTGTATATATTTAAAGTTCAGTCTCTGCTTTCATATAAACCGACAAACGGACAGCAAGACACAACTAATACACTCTTTGTGGCTTTGTGAACAGAGTATACTAGAAGCGATTTGACATTAGGCTATCCCAACTTGAGGCGTTGGCAGTGCATGAATTTGCCAGATCCACTTATCCATGTGCATCCCTTCAGGCACCTATGCGTCCGTATGCACCACACGCTTTAGCGCCAGGTAGCAGCGCTTGGTGGCGAGCTCGTGGTAACCAACTGGGCCGCGTTCGCAGTCGGCGCAGACCAGGAACTTCCGGCCGTCGACGGTGTGCGAGAAGCCAATATTCTCGAATGTCATCATGTCCTCGACCAGCCAGAAATGATGCAGCGTCTCCGAGTTGAGCGTATCGGCTTTGCTGTCCTTCTTCTGCACCATCAGCGGCACGTCTATCTGGAGAATGGTTATTTTTAACAGGCATTAGCGATTAGTTAGTCATTATCCGTTTGCTGGACGCGTCACTTACTTCCTGCTCATAGTAGCGGCCCTCCTTTGCTTTCAGCATCAGACTGTTGCAAAATTGACAGCGCACATTTGACTTATTCTTATCATTTAATATTTGTTCTGCAATATTTGTTTCCTCTGTCATTTTTGATACCTTCTATTTAGATTATTTTTGTTTTCTGGATAAAACCACTACTTCTTCTTCTTCCAGTGGGCATAACAGAAGCGATAACATTTAACATTTGCTGTGCTGTTATTAACAGCGAACTGTTATAAATTACTGAAAGCATTTACTAGCCTAACTATTTCTTTAGAGCAGTAAGTTCAGTTAATTTGTTAATAAGTGTCTTTACTTGTTGGTTATTTTATAAGAAAACATTATAAAAAATGTTTTGCCGGTCAGCTGTGCAAATCACATGGCATATCGATACACATTGCATTCACAATAGCAAATAGCTATCGATAATAGCATCCTGACGCGCTGCGCAAACTCATCGGTTTAATTTGAAGAAGAAGCAAACCGTATTGCCGCCATAGATAAATTTAAAAACTTTTAGTGAAAAAGGAATTTTTATGTAAATAATCTATGGCAATAATTAATGGCAACGACAATATTAATTATTTGTGGTGTTTTTTTAAGAAAATATGAAGAACGCATGAAATGCACTTATTAATATACATGACTGATTCACTTGATTTTGAATTTGCAAAAAGTCGTTACGGCATCTTCGTGCGTGTAACAAACTGATTAATCGTGTCTGACATTTAATGTGTCAAATTAGGCATTAACAAGAGAAGCTTTGAAAATTAAATCGTATTTTAATTTTATATGGTATTTATTGAATTATTTTTTATATTTGCAAGTATATTAGAAGGCATTTCAAAGATAATCATTGATCACATCGGTTGACGGATGTTCAATCGTGCCTAAGCCGATATTTACACACATCCTACCTATCGCGAATATGTACGTTGCGCCGTCGCTTTCGTGTTGTTGCTGCTTCTGTTGTTGCTCGTTGCTTGAATTCCGTTCGGCTTGACTTGCAGGTGAGCATTGCTTTCAGCAATATACACAGTTTTACAATTACTTTGTGGCTTTGGTTAAACGTGTGCTCCCCGAGGACTGAACATTGACAGGTGCCAGCGCAGCCCTTTGCCAAAGTGACAAAACACAGTTCGACAGAAAGCTAGTGAAAACATCTGGCCAAAAGCTAACCTAAAAATTTTTCAAATTTTTTTTTATTTTTTGCAAATTAGTGCAGCTGCCATTTTTTTTATTTGAGCGTGTTGTTATTTGAGCGTGTTGTTGAGCGAACGGCACCATGCACCATAGCGGCTTCAGTGGACCCGTCTTCCATATGCCCGCAATGGCCGTGGAGTCGTTATGCCAGCAGTCCATGTACCAGCAGCACACCTACGTGGATCGCACTCGCATGGCCGTAACAGATGTCTTCGTGCAGGAGCATGTCTCGCAGAGCTCCTGGTCGGTGAGTGCACCGCCGATGCCGATGCGTGCACCCGTATTCATACAAACGGGCCGGGGACCGTTCATTGGTGGCAATTCGGTGCCAGCACCACCGCCACCACCGCCGCCACACCCATCGATGCACGGCCGCTTCACGTACATGTCGATGCCGGGCGTTCAGTATTATGCCACCAGCTCGGGTAAGTGCACGCCAACGGATTTGGGCGACGTTTCTATTCATCGAACGTTGCAGCTTCAATGAACACGTACGGGCAAATGTATATGCACCACTCGACGGCATCGGCCAATGTGGGCGGCATGTACATGCCACACTACCATCCGACGCACACGACGCGTCCACATCGCCACAGCACCAAGGATAACGCCTGCCAGACACGCTCCTGCGTCAAGCGCACCTGCGATGCGGCCACCCAAACGGATCACATTGGCGACGCCCCGCCCATGATGAAGTTCAAATATCAGAACACAAGCGACAGGTGAGTGCAGCAGATCGGCGGAGTCTGAGGGGCCTGCTGGGGGTTTGGATGATCTGGTGGTCTAAGCAGCTTTGTTAGACTCCTTGAGACTATTCCAAGTCGCATGAAAGCTGCGACAGAAGTCCTGCATCCTTTTGAGCTATCCCCTTATCTGAGGTTTGTTCTTCTTAAAGTAAGAGGTAGATATCTATCGTCAGTAAAGGTTCTGCTTCCAGTGGATTATCAGTGGATTACAAGACTATACCCGGTTCTTTGTAGTAGGGTATCCGGAGAGGTATCCAGGTCTCGTTTAACCGTTTGAATGTCTTCTCTTCATTCGCACAGGTGTGACCGAGTCATACCCCCACCTGAATCCTTTGTAGGATGTTCACTTGGGGCTGTATTTAAGGGCCCCGTTTTGTAGGATGTTCACCTGGGGCTGTATCGATAGTCAGCTTCTGCTCCGAGGGGATTATCAGCTTTTAGTGGAATAATTTCTGAATTTCTCTTTTCAATATCAATTCAAGCCGAACTCTTCTCTCTGTATATTTTAGTAGTAAGGAGTCGTCCAACAGCAGAAGCTCATTTGAAAGCTACGGCTTCCCATGCATACAGCAGGGGGATCGTCGCAATTCGGAGGTAACACTGCCCATACAGCGCCTGCAGGACATAACGCGCATCGCGCTCAAGGGCAGCGATATAGCCGAACGGCTGGCCAATGCGCATCGCCAGCGTCCCTGTTTCAAGAAGATGGACACGCTGTGCGCACGGCTCAAGCAGGATCTGTTGCGGCCGGATGGTGTGCTGCCCAATATCAATTCGCAGGGCATTGCCTGGGCGGTGAAGGACTTCATTTTTGTCTTCACGCGCATTGTCAACTCGTGGGTTATACTGAAGGGCTATGTGTACAATACGCCCGATGGCCTCAATAAGATCAAGGACGAGCTGCCGGGTGGCTTTATGGCCGCCTTCGACATCTGGCAGATAACCACGCTGACGCTGGTCGAGATGATCATCAAGTCGTTTGTCAATCTGGATGGCATGCTGCAGAAGCAGAAGAACAGCTTCTGCAAGCTGGACATTAGCAACAATTGCAACATCGGCAGCAACAACAACAGCAACAACAGCAGCAACAACAACAACAACAACAACTGGAGCAGCAACGGCAACAGCAGCGACTCAAACTCCAGCAATAAAACGTTGAACGGCACCGAGATACCCCTTCCAAAGCCGGCACCAGTGCATCTGGCTCCTGACAACGGGCGCGGTCCCAGCGCCTACAGCACCCCCTACAACAGCATGAAGAGCGGCAGTAATGCCGACAGCCTGGCCAATAGCTTCAGTGAACCCCTGCCGCAGGCGGAGACATCGGCCCAAGATAGCCAGTCGAAATACAGCGTCGATTTGAACTATTTGTACACCATGATCCAGGATTCGGAGGAGGCGCAGCGCTGCGTCAACGCCAATGGGACGTACCTGAAGACTGGCACCTATACGCCGCTCAAGAAGGATGCAAATACTGGGGAACAGACAACAACGCCGCCGCCGCCGCCGCCGACTCCAGCGCTGTCAGCACAAAATTTGGCCAACATTTGGAAGAACAACACGCAGTCGGCCAACGCCTCTGGGAACAGCACGCAAAATGCCAAACAGCCGGCACAGCAGCCGTTCGAGCAGCTGAGGGCTGCGCTCAACGGCCAGAACCCCAAACTGAAGACGACCCAGTGTCGTCACAACGATGGCAAACCCTATACGACCCCCGTATCCCATGTGGGTCGCGAGATGGCGCGCAAGCTGTACGAGATGAGCAGCCGGATAATGCAGCTGCAGAACATCGACCGATTCTTCCAAAAGCAATTTACACGCAACTATGTGAGTTAAGACGTTCCATTGGGAAACTATATGAATATATATTTTTCCATTTTAAAACTGCTCGCTCAGCATCCTTTTAAAATTTAATTCTTAAATAACTTTTGCGTTTGTTGAGTGATATTTATTTGATATACCAAAAATCAAGTATATACACTGAACAAAAAAGTGAGCTTCGTTTCCCGATGTGATATTAGCATAAATATACCATATTTTTGAAAGTGTCAGCTTTAAATTCTATATTACATTTTTCTACATTCTACAAAAGATCTATATTAAAATATTAAATAATTCTTATAATAATAAAAAGTATCTTAAAATACATTTTGAATGCATTTTTCAAAAATAATTCCAATATCTTTATTTTTTAAATTTTTAATGTGCACATACTTTTTTTAAATTCGCTTTTATTTAAAACATATTTCCAGTCCCTTGCAAAAGCGTTAGTTTCAAAAATTGTTTATAACTGGAGTTATGAACTTTAAAAATAGCTGTTTTTCTGCACAAATTATACATTTATATTTATATATTTTTTGTTAGTTTTGTTACCTGCTTTAATTTGACACTGTTTGATTTTTTCAGTATCCGTATTTCTTCGAGCGCTGCCAGAACGAGTTCATTGACGTACGCGCGATTATCCTGAAATGCGAGAGCGCCACGTACCAGCATATTTACCAGGCCATACACGATATGAGACGCATCATATATTTGGTGCGCAACGATCTGAAGGTATTACTTGATCACACACATAAACTGGTACACACACAAAGTTTCTACCGTTATCTTTTGCTGCGTTTTAGCCGCCGGACTGCGTATCCACGTCAAGGTATTAGTATGAGTTTGCATTTATATGGACTAATGTACTAATCACTGGTCTCATTGTGCACTAACCTCATATATTTAATATGTCCTAACCAGCATCAATTAACTAACTACAATCATGCATCAAATAGTTCATACTAAACTTTATTCCATACCCTTGCAGAAGATTAACAATATAGCCACCATCGTCTGTCTGCTTTTATTGAGCTATATTAATGGCACAAATATTGTACACTTTTCGTTTTTGAAGATATATTTAACAGGACAAAAATACTCGCCTGAAAACTTTCTTTTTTATAATTAGATTCAGTTCTTAAATTTAATATCGTTCTTTCATCTGCAAGGGTATTCAAGACTTTGGCAATCCGAAGATAAGTTATCTTTCTTTGTAACTTCAAAGCAGATAACATGTATTTCATTTTAATGCCAAGTTTTAATGCGCTTGAAACCCATCCCGACAGGATCATACCAACATGGACTTGCGTCTTTATACAGCCCTCTATGAACGCGCCATCAATGAGATGCTGACCAAGCCGCCGTACCATCCACAGCAGTTCCAGCACATTACTGGCCAGCCAGGCGAGAAGCTTTTCAACTAGATCTTTCTTCTTCACTTTTATTTCGTTATTATTTTACACGTTCTGAGGCAATTTCAAGGAAGTTGTTAGTTAATTAACACTCAGAAGCTTATTTATAACCACAACATTGTTTAGACTAGACCAAATTGCAAGTTGGTTTTAGTTATCTTTTTTTTATAATTTATTATGCAAGCTAAGAGTTACATGATTAGCTTGCTAATTGGCAATACTATTCGTAGAATAATTAATTAAAGTCACATCATTACATCGAAGAACTTGAGTTGGGAATGTAAATCTCAGCTGTAGGTTTGTGTGGATTAAAATCGTTATCCAGTTTCAATATAGTACACTTTCGATAATATATATAAATAGCATATATTTTTGTTTCCTCAATTTGTTAAGAAGGCTATGTTTCATTAAAAAAAACGTGAAGAAATCATCGCTAAAGTTGAAAAATGCTCACACAGTTTTATAGGAAAAAGTATTAAGAAAAAATCAGAAACTAAAAATAGCTTCAAATTTTGAAAATTGCTTAGATGTTTTTTTAAGAATATTTAAAAGTAATTTTGCGCCTATGCATGGTTATTATAACATTATTTAGAAAGTTGTGTCATTTTGGATAAATTTACTTTAACCATATTGCAATTATGAGATCTAGTATACACACATATATATATAATTAGAAAAAGTACACATTTGAGTGTACTCGATTAAAGCATTTAGCTAAGAAAACATAGCAAATAATAATTTTTGTAACTGATCTGTCTGCATAAAATCATGTATTATATTTGGTATAAATATAAAGACTAAATATACATTAAATAAAGCACTATTCAAAATAATAAATACACAGATCCAAGCAAGTTACACGTGAATCGAACATCATTTTCAGTATTTACAGCTAGTCGATTTTAGCAAAGTCCGCCAGACTAATGTCCTGCGCCTGCAGCATGCCATGGAAGAGGGAGTTGCCATCAGCTGCCAACTCCTGCGGCTTGCCCTGCTCACAGATGCGCCCGTCGTCCAGCACAAGTATGCGATCCATGGCCTGCAGGCCACGCAAACGGTGCGCGATGAAAATCAATGTGCAGCTCTTGAACGCGTTGCGCAGCGCCTGCTGCATGCACAAGTCCGACTCGTCGTCCAGCGAGGAGGTGCCCTCATCGATGCAAACGACCTTCGCATTCTTGAGCAGCGCCCGCGCCAGGCAGAGCAGCTGCCGTTGGCCGGCCGATAAGTTATTGCCGGTCCGATCGACACGCCCATCCAAGCCGCCCAGCTGCTGGACGAGCAGCGTGGCCGCCGCCGAATTCTTGATGGCATGCCAAATCTCGGAGTCGTAATACTTGTGACTAGGATCCAGATTTTCACGCACAGTGCCTGCAAACGAGGAAGAGTTCAGACTTGGTTTGGCAACGATTTAATATGAGATCGTGCATCAGCTTACCCTCAAAGAGAAAAGGCTCCTGTGTGATGACGCCGATGCGGTCGCGCAGCAGATTCAACGCCAAGGTCTTCAAATTCATCTGGTCGAGACAAATCTCGCCCTGACTGAGCGGCGCAACGCGCAGCAGGGCGGCCAGCACAGAGCTCTTGCCGGCCCCGGTGCGTCCCACGATGCCAATGCGTTCGAATGCCTCCGTTTCGATGCTGATACCGCGCAACGCCGGCGCCAAGTGCTCCCTGTAGCTGAGCTGCACATTCTTAAAGCTCAGCACACCCTGTGTGGGCCAGCCAAATGGTGGATCGGCGCTGCCCTCCGTATTCTGTTCGGGCTCCAGCTGCAAATACTGATCCACACGCTCGACAGCGACCAGCTCCTGCTCCGTCTCGGCCACGGCGTGCAGCAGATCGCCCAACTGCCCAGTTATGGACAGGGCATAAGAAATGCACAGACCCACCAGGCCAGGATTTGTCGTATGCGAGGCCGTTATGGCGGCCAACAAGCCAGCGCCGCCCACCAGAACAGCGCCCAGCAGCTGGAGACGCAGCGCGAGCCACTGTTGGGCTGCTGCCGCGGACAACTGCGCCTTGGTGCTCTCCTCCAGCTTGGCCTGAAAATCGCGCTGGAAACGGCCACTGGCACGCATGCTCCGTATCGTGGCCAGGCCCTGCAGCGTCTCCGTGAAGTGCGTGTAAAGTGGAGACATCGCATTGCTGGACAATCGCTTAATATCACGCGAGGCGTGGCGATAGCGTTGCTGTAGATTCAAATAGATCGGCACCATGGGTACTACGATCAGCACGAGCCAGGGCATTGCATACAGGCTGACGCACAGGGCGCCCACCAAGCCCGCCAGTTGGGCCAGCAAAATGTTCAGGATGAAGGGCAGCGAGTCGTCCACGGTGTTCGTGTCCGAGGAGAAACGGTTGAGAATGCGACCCACCGAGGTGACGTCAAAGAAGTTAAACTTGGCCTGCAAGAAATTACAGTTAATTAATAAACTGGTGAAGAGTGCTCTCGTTGAGTGTGCTCGGCTATGTGATACCCTATAACCAACGTAAGAACTTGGTCAAATCTGAACCGATTTTCACGATGTTTACCATTTTCATCAAGTTTTGACGTCTAGATTGACTCTACATTTAAAATTATTTCATATTTGAAAATATTTTTTTTTTTATTTTTTTCCGAAAAATATCCTTTACTCCCCCCTTACTTATTTCAGAAAAAAAAAATTTTTTTTTAATTTAAAATCGCGATGTTTTATTTTTAATAGATTGCGGGGGCCAAAATTAGTGTAAAACGCAACTTTAAAAGTGATTCTGAGGGGGTCGATTTTTCTGTCAAAAATCATGCCAAAATTTACAAAAATTTAGACATGTAAAGTTCCCGAATCCATCCCGGCTAGATTTCAAAGTCCCATAACTTGGTCAAATCTGAACCGATTTTCACGATGTTTACCATTTTCATCAAGTTTTGACGTCTAGATTGATTCTACATTTAAATTTATAACATATTTGAAAATAAATTTTTTTTTTATTTTTTCCGAAAAATATCTTTTACTCCCCCCTTACTTATTTCAGAAAAAAAATTTTTTTTTTTAATTCAAAATCGCGATGTTTTATTTTTAATAGATTGCGGGGGCCAAAATTAGTGTAAAACGCAACTTTAAAAGTGATTCTGAGGGGGTCGATTTTTCTGTCAAAAATCATGCCAAAATTTACAAAAATTTAGACATGTAAAGTTCCCGCATCCATTCCGGCTAGATTTCAAAATCCCATAACTTGGTCAAATCTGAACCGATTTTCACGATGTTTACCATTTTCATCAAGTTTTGACGTCTAGATTGATTCTACATTTAAATTTATATCATATTTGAAAATAAATTTTTTTTGATTTTTTTCCGAAAAATATCCTTTACTCCCCCCTTACTTATTCCAGAAAAAAAATTTTTTTTTTAATTTAAAATCGCGATGTTTTATTTTTAATAGATTGCGGGGACCAAAATTAGTGTAAAACGCAACTTTAAAAGTGATTCTGAGGGGGTCGATTTTTCTGTCAAAAATCATGCCAAAATTTACAAAAATTTAGACATGTAAAGTTCCCGAATCCATCCCGGCTAGATTTCAAAGTCCCATAACTTGGTCAAATCTGAACCGATTTTCACGATGTTTACCATTTTCATCAAGTTTTGACGTCTAGATTGATTCTACATTTAAATTTATAACATATTTGAAAATAAATTTTTTTTTTATTTTTTCCGAAAAATATCCTTTACTCCCCCCTTACTTATTTCAGAAAAAAAAATTTTTTTTTTAATTCAAAATCGCGATGTTTTATTTTTAATAGATTGCGGGGGCCAAAATTAGTGTAAAACGCAACTTTAAAAGTGATTCTGAGGGGGTCGATTTTTCTGTCAAAAATCATGCCAAAATTTACAAAAATTTAGACATGTAAAGTTCCCGCATCCATTCCGGCTAGATTTCAAAATCCCATTACTTGGTCAAATCTGAACCGATTTTCACGATGTTTACCATTTTCATCAAGTTTTGACGTCTATATTGATTCTACATTTAAATTTATATTATATTTAAAAATAAATTTTTTTTGATTTTTTTCCGAAAAAGATCCTTTACTCCCCCCTTACTTATTTCAGAAAAAAAATTTTTTTTTAAATTTAAAATCGCGATGTTTTATTTTTAATAGATTGCGGGGGCCAAAATTAGTGTAAAACGCAACTTTAAAAGTGATTCTGAGGGGGTCGATTTTTCCGTCAAAAATCATGACAAAATTTACAAAAATTTAGACATGTAAAGTTCCCGAATCCATCCCGGCTAGATTTCAAAGTCCCATAACTTGGTCAAATCTGAACCGATTTTCACGATGTTTACCATTTTCATCAAGTTTTGACGATTGATTCTACATTTAAATTTATAACATATTTGAAAATAAATTTTTTTTTGATTTTTTTCCGAAAAATATCCTTTACTCTCCCCTTAGTAAGAAAAAGAATGTGTTTTTTTAAAACTGAATTCCCAATGCAAAGTATCCAACATATATCTAAAGATCTAATGATCATACCATAGCCTGTTGAAAACATTTACTCCACTTTGATACACCCATTCGACCCATTTTAAATGGTAGAAGACTTAATAATGAAATCGAGGATAATACTCACAAACATGACGCGCTTGAGCAGCTGCTCGTGCATGAAGATGGCCGCCTTGATGCCGGCGTAGGCGAAGAGAAAGGCGCGGCAGAGTGTCACCAGAGAATTGGTCACACCAATGGCCGCAAAGATGCCCAAATAGAAGCCCGTGGTATGCGCCTTGGCATCATCACTGGCCGACGCGTCGGGTCGGATGAGCTGATGCTGCAGCGTTGTGTCGTTCGTGTGGCCATCGAGCGTCGTCTCGGTGACCCAGTGCGCCAGCCAGGTGTCGCTCAGGTTGCGTGTCAGCTGCATGAGCAGCACGGACAGCAGCACGGTGATGGCCAGCGGTGCGGTGACGGCGCGCCAATAGCAGGCAAACACATTGCCCGCCAGGTGGCCGAATTCGCGCGACTCCTCCAGCAGGAGACTGTCAACGCTGCGTTTGTCCTCATCCGCCGCATTGGGCAGCTCCACGGAACAGCGACGCAACGCCAACGAGTCGCCGGGAAAGTCCTCGTCCAGACTCAGATCAATGCTCTCGGTCATGTAGTCGCTGGGCCGCAGCTGGCCATCGCGCATGTGCAGAATCTGATTGGCGTGGAAGAACAACTGGGTGTTCCGTGTGACCACAATCCGTGTCTTCTGCTTCAGCAGGCCCAGCAGACAGTGGCGTATGATGTGCTTGGCCACGTGTGCGTCCAGTGCGGAGAGCACATCGTCCAGCAGGTAAACTGCAAGTGAGCCGAAAGTAGTTTAATTAAATATCAAAATAATAAAAATAAATATAAGTAAAACCTGACAATCATTTTATTTGTAGACTCAACTCACCCTTCTTGTCCTGGTAGACGGCACGCGCCAAGGCAACCCGTGCACGCTGCCCGCCGGACAGCGTGCGTCCGTTCTCACCGACGCCAATGAGATCGCCGCCCAGGCTGCGTATATCCTCGTTCAGGGCGCAGGCGTGCAGCACAGTCTTGTACCACTGCTCGTCAAAGTTGCTGCCCCACACGATGTTGTCGCGAATGGTGGCGCGTTGCAGCCACGGCGATTGTGGCACATAGCCGAAGCCGGTGGTCAGCTCCTGGACGCACACCTCGCCGCCGAGACACTGCAGCCCGGCTATGATGGCCGTCAGAAAGCTGCTCTTGCCGCCGCCCACAGGTCCCTCGATGCAGATTAGCTGGCCCGCCTTGATGTCCACGCTGATGTCGCTCAAACGGAACTGGGCGCCAGTTGGCTCGCTGTCGCCTCCGTTGTGCTCCGCGTCGTGCACGAAGTGTGCGCACTTCATCTGCAGAACACTGGGCGTGGCATCTGGACTGGCTCTGCGACTTATAATGGGATTATAGTAGATGGAGTAATCCAAATTGGGCTCATCCATCAGCTGCTGTACGCGTCGCAGCGACACCCACGCCTCGATCAGCCCATTGAGCACCCAGGGAAAGGCGTTCAGCGGCCCAATCAGCATGTAGAGCAGGGCAACGCTGGTGTACGTCGTGGAGGCAATCAACGGATTGCCCATCAGCACGGATACGCCAAATGTGAGCAGGCACATGAGCACTGGCGTCGTGGCCCAGAAATACACGCACATGGCATCCAGATACTTGCGCTTGGACAGATACTTGAGCTCCGCAGTGCGCAGGGCGCGTATTTTGGTAATGAAGATGGGCTCCCAGGCATTGGTCTTGATCTGCTTGGCGCCCTGCATGGTCTCCGTGGTGGCAGAGAGACGCGCATCCTTGGCGGTCATCAGACCAGTTGAGTAGACGCCAATACGCTTGGCCAGCCAGCGGTTGATGGGTATCAGCAGGGCGGCAAAGATGACGCCCGCCAGGAAGGCCGCGCCCAGCTGCAGATAGAGCAGATACAGCGTGGTGAACAGCTTGAACGGTATGCTCCAGAAGAAGTGAAAGCTAATGCACGAGTTGACGATGCGATCCGCATCGGTTGACATCAGATTTAGCATATCTGGCCGTGATTCACGTACGCCGCGCGCCTCCAGCGCCTTGCGATAGATGCTGTTGACAACGCCCACGCGCATCTTCATGCTGACCATGGCCATGCGCCAGTCGAAGTGGCAGCCGCACAGCGCGGACAGCAAAGTGCTGCCAAACAGGCCGAGGGCATAGTAATAGGCTCTGTTGTCCGCTGGGGTCTTGCCATCCTGGCTGAGCAGGCCGCCCAGCAGCAGCGGCCCAGCAAAGCTGGATATGTCCGCGACCAGACGCAGCAGTCCAATCAAATAGAACTCAAAGCCAAAGCACTTGTGCAGCGCCCGGAATACGCTCTGCGATTGCGAGAGCGCCAGATGCAAACGCTCGCTGAGCCGTGCAATGTTGAGCGCATCTGGCAAATCGAACAGATCCTCGATGCGACGCAATTTGCCGGCGACACCTTTGCTGATCAGCGGCCGCACCCAGTGGAAGACGAAGCGCGACGTCCAGTTGGCCTCGTCCTGGGCATGGCCCAGCAGCGCCTCGTTCAGCTCAAAGTGAAAGTAGGTATAGCGATTGGTCAGCAGCGCCTCCTGCTCGCGATCTCTATTGACCGCCGTTGTGCTGGACAATACGGCCTGGCCCTTGGGCAGCAGCGTGGCGGCATAGCAGAGATCACACAACAGTGTGGCCAGGCTCCAGGGCCACCATTCAAAATGGCGACTGGTGCGCAGCCAGACGCCGTCGAGCACCACAACCATTAGCCAAAAGACATTCAGGAGCAGGCCACCGCGATGGCTGAGCGTGCCGTAGTGACGTGCCGTCAGCAGGTAACCTGAAAGCGTGAATACCGTGAATCAACTCTCGATAGCGCCCACTTATCTCCACACTCCAAACTTACCACAGTGCACTATCCACATGATGCACTCGGCGCTGACGACGAGCACATCGACCGCATATAATTCGATGCCCGCACGGTGGAACACAAATATCTTGGAAATGGGCAACAGTGCCAAAATAATGCTAAACACTGTGCGTAACGCCAGCATTTGCAATTGCAGTCCATTGCGCGTTATCTGATGCGTATGATCGCCGAAATTGTAGGCGGATATGGCTGCAAAAACCGTATAGACGGGCAGCTGGAGCAGCGTCTTCTGGAAGCAGGGCAACAGATCGTTGGTATCGTTGGCGAACGGCTTCAGGCCCGTTGGACAGAAGTGTGTCCAGTTCCATGCGAAATTCCAATCAATGTCCGACATGGTATTTCCACTTTACGGCTTTAGCGCCTGCAAACAAATGCGACAACGGGACTTTTTCTTTTTTTCACGCTGATTTGCTTGTTAGTCATCATTTGCCGCACAGTGAGGACGCGCGCGGGGCTTGGGCGCAATCAGCGATAAATAGTACTGTGGTGTAAAACCCTTTATTGTGCAAATTGCGCGATACTGATTAGCTGCCGTCGCTCTTGTTTATAACTAAGAACAGCTGGCGCTAGGGGCAAAAAAAGTTAAATCGCAGCGAGAGCTAGAACTGTGTCAAAACTTTCTGAACCAGTTCAATTGAACTGCTCCCCTTACTGAACGAACGAACTACGGCTGAAATTGCTGGTTCATTCCTAGTTTGACAGTGCTTAAAATGTATTCAGTTGATTTTATTTGCGGCAGGTTAAATATGAAATCAAACGCTACATTTATCAATATAAATAACAAATTAAGCTTAATGTTTAATTAAGTTTTATTTGTACAGATCGATGCTTCTTTTGAACGACTGAGCTTACTCTTTAAATTGAACTAAGATGTACAACACTAATGACTGCCGATATCGATGATATTTTGTTGCCTTTTCGAGGCGAATCCTTCGCGCACAAGAAGAAGCATTTGTTTACAAATACTTAATTTCCTAAAATGACGCAAACTGAAACCGCGAGCGTAGAAACCAGCTCGCAAGCAGTCGAATTACCAACTCAACTTGTGGAGATATTCAAAGCACTTGCCGAGAATAACAATATTATCTTTAAATCGCAACAAATCGATGATCCCGAATTGAATCTATTGGAAAAGCAACAAATTGCCCAGGATGCGTTTCACAAAAATCGAGAGAACTTTTTAATACGTTTCGGCGGCTATTTAAACGAGCAACAATTAGGCGATTTTCAGTCACTGGGCATGCAGGAGCCCATCAAGCCTGATGAGAATCTGGAGGAGATTTGCCTGCTGCTCGAGGATTTTGAGCGCAAGCTGGTCACACGCTCGGTCTGCGTCAAGAATAGACGCTACCAAGCCATGCAGCAGCTGCTGCAGAAGGGCGAGTACTTTAGCGAGCACGAAATGATGCAGCGGGCGCCGGAGCTGTACCAGGAGCTGGTCGGACAATACCTGACGGAGGCGGAGAAAAAGCAGCGAGACAGCTATGATGTGCGCAATACGAGCTTCTCGGGCATACTGATGCACACGCTGGAGAAGAGACAGCGCGACGAGCTGCTGCAGCAGGTGGACAGCAGCACAGAGGGGCAATCGGAGCCGGAGCCGGCAACAGCAGCAAACACCGATTGTGAAGTGCCCGATGCATGGCGCCAGCAATGGGGCGGCTTCGATGATGATGAGCCGGTGGCCTGCACTACGAGTCGAATTACAGCGCCGCCAGCGACAGTGAGCAGGATAACCACGGCGGAGTATTACAATCCCGGCGAACGAGAGCTGCTGCGCAATGAGTTTATGGGCCTGATGAAGGAGCGCTTTCTCAGTGGCCAGGATCAGGATTTCGATTACACAGCCGTGGATGATAATGCGCAGCTCGATGACCTGAAGCAAATCGAAAGAGACGAAGAGGATGCCTACTTTGAGTCCAGTGATGATGATGAGGTGGCAAACATTGCGCCTGCACGGAGCAGTTCCGATGACGAGGACGAGCTCGACGTTTATATGCGGCATCTGAACAAACATCCCAGTCTGCAGCGTTAAATTTTTTGTTTTTATTATAGCTTTAGTCCTATCATTACAAAGTGTACAATGACATACGAATAAGTTGTACCCTAAACCTGAGAGTAATCCTGCAGTATAGAGTACAATAAGCTGTGTCCAAGATCAATCGAATGTTTTGTGTGCTAATTTGCTAGCACGCATCGACCAGTGAACATTTATCGCACTTACAAACTATGAATACATGAATTGGCCGTGTTTACTATCTGGGCCGGCCACGACCACGTGGAAAGCCGCGTCCACGGCCACGCAAGACTTTGCTATTCGGTGGCGGGCTCTTTGGCCGCAGCATTTCGATGCGGCTGGTGCAGCCGGTGGCAGTGGCCTCCGCAAAATAGGTCTGATATTGCTCGGCATTGAAGTTGGAATTGGTTAGCTCGGGTCCGACCGTTAGCCAGCCTGGCCGAATGCTGGAATCGCGCCCGAACAAATGCAAACGCCGTCGGCCCAGGCAGAAGTGTTCAATGATATGAAAGATTTCGATGGGCTTCTCGAAGCTGCCAAACTCCTCCTCCTCGGATATTATCAAGTCAATGTCCACATTGGCGTGTATGAAATCACCATCGCTGGAACGTCGTACCGTGCCCTTGATGCCCATCAGGCAGTGCTCCTTTGTGCGCTGGAAAACGGATTTCGGAACGGCCTGCTTGGAGTGGCCCGGCTTGTTGATGTTTGTGCGTATCCAGCAGATGTCCTCGCAGCGACGAAAGCCCCACTTCTTAAGGCAGTTGCGACCCTGGTCCAAGCCCTCCGATGAACCACACCATAGGAACACAAACGAACGATGTTCGGCTATCTCGCCGACGTCCAAATCTGCATGCAAAGCAATGTATATTTTTAGATCAGCTATTGATGCACTTCTCCGAGCAACTTACTGAGTATGTCATCCCAGTTCCAGAAGACACGCGGCGCCCCACCCACCGTAGCCACTGCGGGCGCAGCTCGAGCATATTCCTCCAGCGGTGGCTCAATGAGTATCACATCGAACTTGGTGCCCAGAGTTTTTACATCCAGCGTTTTCAGATCGGCCTTCAGATACATCGGCGGCGAGGCGGTGTCCTGAATAAGCTTATCCTTCAGCTTGATGAGCTCGCGCAGCTTGGGGTATTCCTCGAAGCGATCGGCCAGACCGACATCGCGTATAAAATTCTGCGGCCTTTGACCGGTGTCCACAAAGTGCTGGCAGTAATCGTTGTGCGGGTTGGAAGACTGTGTGCCCTTCAAAAACGTCGATGAGTCCCGGTAAATGATTTCGTTGGGTGTTTTCTTCGACGAAGAGGCGCCGCCGCCGGCGCCTTCCTCCTCGTCCCGTTGTCCAGTGGCGTTAAGCTGTCGGCTGCCACCCACACCGGCATAGTTATTGCCATCTTCTGCATTGCCTAGCACCTTCTTTAGCTCATCAACGCTGGACAAACCGAGCTAAAAATTACAATAACTATTAAAATTCTGCAAAAACAAAACGACGAAAATTTCCGCTCACTCACCGTTTGGGCAAGCAACAGCCTGCGTTTACGCGAACGCTCCTGTGAGCTCTTTAATACATCGCTCATGGCTGCCGGCGCTACCTCTACACAGTTAAATAAATTAGATCTTAAGTTAAAATAAAATAAAGACAAATAAAAAATAGTCGACCAAACGCGTCTCTGCAACGCGATTAGTTGACGATAGAGATGGAAATGGCAACAAAACACTGATGAAATACCGATGTTTTAAATATATAAACATCGATGTTAACAGCAGCGATCGTGCGTAATTTAAACCCGATAAAGTGTTTTACGATATTTCGATATACCTCGATCGTTTTTATAAATATACCTTTTTGACTAAGCTAAAGGTGAAAAAGACAAAGATGAAGACAAAATTTAAATATAATATATATAATATTGCTATAAACCAAAAAAATACCTAACTTTAAGTGGATTTTTCAACATTTGTAAATTGTATATGAATCATCGATACGTCAATGATTACCAACACAATTTTTTATCCAATGTACAAAATCTATGTTAATTTCGGATTAACATTACCAGCATGAACGCATCATGACTAGTTAACCTGTGCGAATGGCAAAATAGCAAGAAGCAGAGTGATGATAGTCTGGCAACGCCATTACGCAGTTGCCATTCACAATCAGCTGCATGCAGTGCCGCCAGAAGAAATTTTTATTGTAATTTTTTGGCTCTAAATTAGTGAATATTATAATAAAAAATCACTAGAAAATGAAGCTGCTGCGCAACACGCTTTTGTGCGCGCTTGTGGTGCTGCTAGGCTGCCTGATTTTCGTGGCAGCACAGGGTAAACAGAAGGTACGTACAGCCCCCATTGGCCACGTCATTTCCATTGACCAATCGGCTGCATTAACCGGTTCCGGCATTTTACGGAGAATGTAAACAATGTTTTATTTGTTGCAGACGAGTCTGTCGCTATCGGACCGCGTGCAGAATCTGGTGGAGATGAACATGAAGAAGCCGCTGTTGCGCTTCAATGGACCCAAGTTCCGGGAATATGTGAAAAACACGCCGCGCAACTACTCCATGATTGTGATGCTGACGGCGCTGGCGCCGTCCCGTCAGTGCCAGATATGTCGTCATGCGCACGACGAGTTCAGCATTGTGGCCAACTCGTATCGCTTCTCGCCGATCTATTCGAACAAGCTGTTCTTTGCCATGGTCGATTTCGACGATGGTTCGGATGTGTTTCAAATGCTGCGCCTGAACACGGCGCCCGTTTTCATGCATTTCCCGGCCAAGGGCAAGCCGAAGGGCGCCGATACGATGGACATACATCGTGTTGGCTTCTCCGCTGATTCCATTGCGAAATTTGTGGCCGAACGTACGGATATTACAATACGTATTTTCCGGCCACCAAATTATTCCGGCACCGTGGCCATGATCACCCTGGTCGCTCTGGTGGCCAGCTTCCTGTATATTCGTCGCAATAATCTGGAGTTTTTGTACAACAAGAATTTATGGGGTGCCATTGCCGTTGTCTTCTGCTTCGCCATGATCTCGGGCCAGATGTGGAATCACATACGTGGTCCGCCCCTGGTGCACAAGACGCAAAACGGCGGCGTTGCCTACATACACGG
Organism: Drosophila sordidula; assembly: GCA_035047465.1. Lineage (NCBI taxonomy): Eukaryota > Metazoa > Arthropoda > Insecta > Diptera > Drosophilidae > Drosophila > Drosophila sordidula. The sequence goes on along the minus strand of JAWNPQ010000090.1, from coordinate 1,178,891 downwards.
CTCGTCGCAGGGCCAACTGGTCGTGGAGACGTACATTGTCATGTTCTTAAGTGAGTTTCGAGACCTGAATCAGTTTTATAAATTGTTCAACTGGTAATTTTATTGCTTACAGATGCCATGATTGTGCTGGGCATGATTTTGCTCATCGAGTCCGGGTCACAGAAGGCGCACAATAGAAGCCGCATTATGGCCATGGTCGGTTTGGTACTGTTAACGGTATTCTTCTCCTTTTTGCTATCCGTATTCCGTTCCAAGGCGCAGGGTTATCCTTATAGGTAAGCCCAACTGAACAAACAAGTATATATGCGTATTTAACTTTTGTACTCTTTTTCCCGCAGTTTCTTGTTTAAGTAAAATCGACTGACGCCCCACTTTTCTAAATACCAAGTTCGAGTGGAACGTTATTAACGTTTTATATAGTTCAAATTGACAAGCAAGCACCGAGTACACCCCATGTGTGTGTGTGTGTGTGTGTAAAACGAGTTTAATAATAAATGCCACTAATAAATAAGTACCACAAATGAAATGAAATGAAATGTAAGCCTACAGTAGCCAGGGTATGATGGCATGTCGTCGCTTGGGATAGTCCTTGAAGTTCTCCTTGTACCATTGATGTGTGAGCAGCGCATTTATGGTTTGATTGCTGGCCACCCAAAGGAAAATCAGCTTCCACGTGCTGATGGGCGTAAATAGATCGGCCAGGCAGAAGTACATCACCACCTCGAAGAACATATGCGGCGAGGAGATCAAATTGAACCAGCCGCCGGTGGGCAGCAGATGTGCCTCCGTCTGTACAGCGCCCGTCTTGGCATTCTTGCGCAGATTGACCAGCCGCATATTGCTGGCATACTGCTGCAGCCAGGCGAAGAGGAAGACGAGGATGTAGGTCGCCTGCAGCAGCGTTAGATTTGAAAGCGTAAACGGCGCCGGCTTCGAGCCACGTACAAAGCCCGCCGTGTTCGCCAGCAGCGCGATAATGGCACCAAAATAGTGCGCAAGGCCAACCACATAGTGGGAGAGATTCATCTTGCTGCGCTTCGAGAAGATCTGCACGAAATTCGTCTCGTAGAAGCGACGGACGCACTGCAGCCCGAGCAGCAGAGTGCCCAGCAGCGCAGTGTTCGAGTCGACCAGCACCTGACGCTGACTGCGACCGCCGCACATGAAGTCCAGAAAGCGCAGCACGTACTCCGGCGCCGTCGTTTGGCCCAGAACCGAGCTGGCGACGAAATAGAGCGCCAGCAGCGACCAGCCAAGAGCGAACACGTAGAAATGACGGAACCACGCCTTCGGCACCTCCAAGTGACTCACGATTGCGTCCGACTCGCCCTTGTAGCTGTGCTTGCCATAGCGGAACGACTGACGTATGCAGCTGGGCAGGTACGTCTCCACAAGGGTCATCAAACTGCCCAGCAAGACGATCGTCAAGATGAAGACGACAAAAATCACTTGAATCAGGTTTATTTTGTACTGATCGATGAGCTCCTCCAGGGAGCCAATTAAGGCCAGCACCATTTTGATTGACACGTAATTTTTAATTGAAAATCTGCGTGAAATAGAAAGCGATAAGCTGACAACTTTCTCCGCAAGAAAAGCGCTTATCAGCAGCACTAGACCCTAATACACGTTAACACGTGAATGCCGAATGTGCAGGGCTGCATAGGTTAGTTGAGCGCGTATTTTGAAAATATGCAAACTTTTGTGTGAATGCCAAACCTGTGGGGTAAACTGGTTAACTATTCTCCAAAATTGACATTTAAATGCAAGAAAGTTAAAATTTAAATTATATTTGCTGCACACAATTATCTGGAAAAAAATTTTTAAATATTTGAAACGCCAATAAATTTAAAATGTAGCTAAATTGGCGGCACAAAAAGCTATTTCAATTATTTGAAGTAAATTAAATATAAAATAGAAATATAAGGCTGGATAATTGAGTTAAGTATTATTTAAAAAATGTTATTTTTTGCGCGTATGTCAAATCTGAGGTAGAAAACTTGAATATATAAATTGATATTTATTCTCAACAAAGCTAAACATTAAACTAAATGTGCTACACATAACGCTATATAATTGATATTTGTGTTTAATTCGATGCGGTTACGATATGCCCGGCCTCCGACATACTCTGCTGTGCCGGCAATGTGCACTTGTATATATAGTTGTATATATATTGCTTCTCTTTTTGATTTGAATGAGGCGCCTTTAACAGTAGAGCACTCGCGGCGATGTTTGTCAAATGTCCACTCCGTTGCGGCCCAAAGTGCCGCCCTTATACGGCGGGGGCTTGGGGCGTGCGTAGATCCCGGAAGCGCCAGTGTCCAGTTGATACAAGCTATTGCTAGGACTGCAAATGCAATAAGAGAGTTAGAAGGAATAAAAACGCGGAAACGCCCGGCTACAAACCTTTGGGAACGCAAGCTTATGTTGTCCAGTAGGAAATTGGGATCCTTGAGGCTCTTAAGCGTTGTCACCGGCTGCGTCGGCTTGGAATCCGAGCACTGAACCATTTGCACGGTGGATGACATGGGGTAGTCCAGATGGATGGAGCTGTTCAGAGAAGTCATTAATTCAATTATCCATATAACGGCCGTGCTAAATGAAAATGTGCATTGGAAATTCAACTGAAAATTCACCTGTCGCCATCATCTTCCGAATCGCTTGGCGTTCTTTCGCAAGACTCTTCGCATATGTGAAAAATGTTGGCAAAGAAAAACTCTGATTGTGGATCGTAACTAATAAGGAAACCAAAGGAAAACACAAATACAAATTAAATTAAAATAAGATAGAACAATTAGCATTAGAAATGCCGAAGATTAAATACCCTTGCAAATGTACTTAAAAATAACTAAAAAACTCAATTTACAGGCGTTTGTTTTTATTTATTTAGTTTAGCTTATATATTAGTAGCATACTAAAACTAGTTTTTGTTGAGTTTAGTTGACATATCTATGAAAACAAAAAAGAATTTCATAGTATTAAGTCATTTTTGAACGATTGTTCCAATGAGAGCTATATGCTACGATCGTGCCGATTCTGATATATATGCCTTCTGCAGCTAAAATAGGCTGCTGTACCAAATTTATTTAGGATAGCTTCACTAGAGTCAGACTCGATTCGGCTGTGGTTAGTTTTTAAGAATATATATACTGGAATGCCCCTTTCTATGCTCTACACATTAAGTTATACAAACTTGCTACTTTTTGTTAGGGTATATTGAATGGCGAATACCCTAACTCCATGTACTTACAATTTGTGATGCTGGAAACAGAGCACGGCGGAGAGTATGCCGACGAGGACGGCCAGGATCATGCCTGGTATGGCAAAGGCGAAGGCAAACTCATCGATGTAGTTGCGCATGGGCACATCCTCGCGTGGAATGCCCAGCCAGGGTTCACTGTACCGCTGATCTTCGCTTTGTTGTTGTTGCTGCTGCTGCTGCTGCTGCTCCTTCGGCCTAGCGCTGGCGTGATTGTTGTGATAGAGGACCTCGGTGGGCGACTCCATGCCCACCATTTTGAAGGCACACCAGTCCAGCTTGAAGCCGACATTTTCGAATATCTTCTGCACGGAGGTGCGCTTGTAGGTGCAGGAGGGCAGCTTGTACAGCGGACGCACCTCCTCCTGCAGCTCCTGGAGGCGTGGCGAGAACTGGGCAAAGCTGCCCACGTGCACAATGACCCTGGGGTAAATTTCAAAAAGGTTAGACTCAGTGCATACCCTGCATTTTATGCCGTACTCACCCCTCGCGCTGCTGCGGACGCAGTGGCAAACGTCCGCCCATATTGACCGCCGATTCCATGAAGACAACACTCAAATCCTCCTTGCTGCCCGGCCACAGATCCTTGCGGAATATGTTGCGCAAGTTCTCCACCCGTCCCGGATCCATCAAGTGCACCCAATTCAGATTGTCAATCTTCATTTGGACCACATTGGGTGTGATGAACTTGTGGGCCACAAACATCGAGATGAGCGTCTGGCGTGTTTCGTAGTTCTGGCGATTGAGGGCCACCACGTCGAAGTTGAGGAACTTGCCGGCCGCGGAGCCCGGCGGAGTGCCGTAGAGGAAGCCAGCGTGGTACTCGTGGCTGTACATGTAGCGCATCCAGCTGGGCAGATCCGGATAGTGCTGCAGCGAGGGCCTATAGCGAAACTGTTCGCTAATCACCTGGTGTGTCCAATTGAAAAGCTGCGGCTCTATTTTATACGTAAACAGCTCGCCAACATTCGCTTGCAGCTGGAGTTTGAAGCTGCTGCAGCTGGCCACAGCCAGCCAGGCAGTAAACAGTAAAATTACTTGCATTTTCAGTTATTTTTACTCAATTCATTCACATAAACATTTTGGCCAGCAAACAGACAGACGCTGCTGAAAATTCCTCAAGTGTGTATCTGCCTTTTAGACTAGAGAGCGCAGGCGCAGTAAATACCCGCCGTAGATAGACACCAGCGCACCTGTTGCGCTAGGTCAGTTAGTTTTAGTTACGAATTACCAATTAAAAGAAACTGTTAACAATAAATGCTTGCAAATTATAATATGAAAAAGTTCTAATAAAATTCGAATTCAAATTCAAATTAAATGCAAAAAGCGCCAGCTGCAAAAACTCCACGCGCAGTCTGGCAACACAGTGCCTACCATAACTATCGATATTTATGGCATTATCGATAGATCCTACGTTGCTTCGTAGAATTTTTTTTATCAGCTGCAGCCAACTAAGGCAAAGTTGGCACAAAATACGTGGCTTTTTTGTCGTATTTTCGCGCAAATTCAAAAAGTAATGTTTGCATCCAGATAGCCGTTAGCTTAAGACACAATCCGCTACAAAAATGCTGGGCCTTCTGCTGCAAGCGTGCTGCTATCTGCTGGGTTTCATCGTGGCGGCCGCCTTGTTGGTATGTAAATAACAGCCGACATTGATTATTTGATAATAATTGCGTGTTGTTGTTGTTTGTTTGTTGCAGGTGTTAACTGTTCTGCTGTATAAGACAAAACCTTATCCTATCATAACGCGGCACAAGGATGAAAAGTTCTACCTCGATCCGAAAGCGATCAAAACAATTGAATTTCCCAGTTTGGACGACCCGCCTACCTTGGAGCTGAGCGTCATTGTGCCGGCATACAATGAGGAGCAACGATGTAGGTTTTGAGGTTGAGTGCTTGCTATGAGTAATTGTCACATGATCATGTTCCGTACACAGTGCCCGCCATGCTAGACGAGTGCCTGGGTTTTCTGGAGCAGAAGGTCGCACAGCAGGCTGACTTTAGCTACGAGGTGATTGTGGTCAGCGATGGCAGCAGCGATGCCACCGTTGCCGTCGCCCTCAAATACTCCAAGCTGCATGGTGCAAATAAGTTTCGGGTGCTGGAGCTGGTGGAGAATCGCGGCAAGGGCGGCGCCGTACGGCTGGGCATGCTGAGCGCACGTGGACGCCACCTGCTCTTTGTGGACGCGGATGGCGCGACCAAGTTTGCTGACTACGATAAACTGGGCGAGGCATTGAGCAGCTTGGCGCCCGAATGGCGGCACGATGGCATTGCCATTGGCTCGCGCGCTCACCTGGAGGACGAGTCGATTGCCACGCGCAGCTTCGTGCGGTAAGCCGGAGTGCACTTATTTATTATTTTACTATTACTTATAATTTGTAATTGTGTAGCACCATTCTGATGCACGGCTTTCATGCGCTCGTCTGGATATTTGCCGTGCGCTCTGTGCGGGACACCCAATGCGGCTTCAAGCTATTCACACGCGCCACAGCCCGAAAACTCTTCAACAGCCTGCACGTGCAGCGCTGGGCCTTCGATGTGGAGCTGCTCTACCTGGCCGAGCGTTTGCAGCTGCCCATGGCGGAGGTGGCTGTGCGATGGACTGAAATTGAAGGGTCGAAATTGTCACCGTTCTGGTCATGGATACAAATGGGCACTGATTTGTTCATGATCTGGCTGCGCTATACGGTGGGCGCCTGGCGTATCGCTTCCACTCAAAAGAAGGAGGATTGAGGAGGCAACCGAATCCGAAACCGAACCTAGTGCTAAGGACGCGCATTTAATTAATGGCTTTTGTTCACTCAAACTAAATCTACATAGCTTAATAAATTAAGTGTACAGTATTCTAAAAATCATGCAAACAACATATTTAACAACTTTCTTATTTGTGTATCAATTTATGTTATTTCTAGGAGTTTTAGATTTTAGTTTTGGGCGCTAAAACCTGAGTCTCTATAATGGGCATTTATAAGCTTTAGTTTTGGGTACATTTTATTGTAAAAATAAGTGAAACAGTTTTTAATTATATTTATTTTAAAGCTCAATCATATATATTTCTAAATTTACATTTTATTTATTGTATGTATTCCCATTTCAAATAGTTGCGAACGATGCGATCGATAAGCGATAACTAGAGGCAACGCTGCTAAACAAAAGTGTGGTGGTCGGCCGATATTGCTCCTTTGATAAATGATACGTTTTGCATCTAATCGATAAGCGTTTTAAAGTTATGTCGCGTCGGCGCGGTCGCCACACGGCACAGCAGCGCATTTATTTCAAATTACATTAATATAGGCGCTAAGTGAGTGCACGCTTTAATCAAGTTGCCATACAATTCTAGTCAAAGAATGTACAGTGTTAGCTTAAGCTGCTAGTGCACTTTTTTTTAACGCGAATTAGGAAATCGAAACGCCGCCTGTTGCTGTGTTGTGTGAGTGTACGCGCAGTCCTCATATGTTTGTGTGCGTGCGTGTGTGTGTGTCACAGCTGAGCCTCCTCTGAATTGTTTATAATTTTTTTTGCCTGCTGCTCGAGCAGAGCAGTATGCAAATGCTGTCAAAGCCGGTCGCGTCGCAGTCGCAGTCGGTATCGCTGTTATTGTTGCTGAACGAAAGTGATTTGTTGTTATTATTTTCGTTTTGTTGAATGCGCTTCGATCGGTCATTGCTTCAATTACTCAATCAACGGCACTTGTGGTAAGTTTGGCACAGTTATTGCCCTGTCTCTCTCGGTCACCCTCTCTCGTGCATTGCTCGAATTTCATTGCAGCTTGAAATTATTTTTATTGTCTTTATTCTTTGTGTTTTATCAGCACAATTGATATGTGAGCCGAGCTGCAGGCAAAACAAACACAATAAGAACAGCACTAGAATTTACAGTTCCGTTTGCTGATAAGACTTAATCCGCGCCGTCCAATAAGAACAAGCGCCAATCAGACCGTGTTTTTTGTCACTTTGCCTTCGAGTTTTTTTTTTTTTCTGCCTTCAAGCTGCAAACTCGTTTTTGTTTCATTTCGTCGGAAATTCTTTCAAAGGTCGCGCTCCGCGTCAAACGCCAACGCAACACCCGCCCCCGTTTAACGAAAAATAAATAAATAAATAAAAAGAGAACTTGCAGAACGCACAAAAAACCAAAACATTTGCAAAAAATAAATAAGTAAATAAGCAAGCAGAATAAAAACTAAACGCAGCCATTTGCGTGGCGAAATTCAAAGTCGTCTGCAGCTGAATCTTTCCTCTAGTGTGTATGTGTGTATGTGTGTGTGTGTGCGTGTGTGTGTGTGTGTGTGCCAGGGCCACGGCCACGCCCGCTTTGCCGAAACGCGTTGGCTCTTGTCTGTAGTCTGCTGTTGTTGCTGCTTCTGCTGCCATCCCAAGTCCAGTCGCCGTCTCGGTCTCATTCTCCGTTCCATGCCCAGGCCCCAGGCCAAGATTTATGTATGCGCCGCCGTCGCGATCCTTTTGCGGTGTTTATTTTATTATGCCCTGCAATTTTTATAGCTACAGCGCTTGTTATGATGTGCTCGGCAACTCTTTGACTTTTTAAAGAATTTAAATGTGAATATTTAGCATGAGTAGAAAATTTAAAAGAGCGATCGATTTTTTTTGACTACAAATACTAATGAGGAAATGAGTACATTAGTGTTGCCAATTTAGGAAAAGAGCCTTGATAAATTACTCTAAAATTATAGCTCTTAGTGACTTAACAACTTAACAAAATAAAATTAATTGCAATTTTATGCGATAATTTCATCAGTATTTAGATTTATATACCCACCAAGAGCAAGACTCAATCAATAAAAACTCCTAAGACTCCTAAATCACTTTTAACAGGATATTTCCTAGTCGGGTCTTGCTGCTTGCTTGTGGCCAAATGTGCGCTGAGTCTCTCAACGCTCTGCTTGATTAAAGTGCCACGCATGAACGATGGAAAGGAGTGGGAGCGGGCTAGGGGTGATGGGGGGTGGAAGGGGTGCGGAGGCGTTGTAGTTATTGTTGCTGTTGTTGTTGCTGTGCATTTGTCGCTTTTGTTTGTTGATTTCCATGCGCAGCCGCAGTGGCTTTCGTTGCTGTTGAAGTGCGATAATTCCATAGATTTGCCAGCCAGTGTGTGCACACTCATATGTGTGTGTGAGTGTGTGCGCAAATGGCTGTGTATTTATTAATACCCTGTGTATTTATAATGAAGTTGTGCAACAATGCAATGCCCCTAAACCAAAAAGAACGAATATATACATATATAAGCCATGTCAGATCTGTAAGGGCTAGAAACTTAAAATGTTATTGATTTTATTTTATCATACGCAGAACAAGTTTTTGTTTTAATTTTTCCCAAATACAGATACATATATATTTTCAGTACTGAATCGCATATTATTAAATATCTAATCTTTTTTGACCAGTATTTTACTTCCTGCTTATTTATCCTTTCCCACTGGTGCCAAAATGAAGCATTTATATATATATACTAATATCTGAGAATTGCAAATCGATCGGTTCATAAACACAGATGTTATTTAAATAAGAATTTTCAAGAATGAATAGAAGACACACAATGGGTTTTCAGAATTCGAGCGCAGCTGTTTACGGGGTATCTGTCAGCATATACTTGTCGGTTATGCATATTTATTCTTGTCTACATCTTGGAACTGGAACTCAAACTGGTGCCAACGAGCCGTTTGTTTGTGCGCACGCTTCGCTGGCAACTGTTGGACTGGCCGAAGCGATGATCAGCTTACACTGGGCTAATCCTTTAATCAGTTCTGTGCACAGTTCTACACAGTTGCTGCTCGAGGTTGCAACTGGGTTTTCAAGGTCAGCAGCAGCAGCCAGCTCCGAGCAGGGATTCATGCGTTTTTCCGCCTAGTCTGCTGGCTAATTAATTGGCCATTTAATCGCTCGATTTGCACTGGCCCAACAGCAGTTCACAGGGCTCTAAACTGAGCTTTTGTTTTAGCTGGATCTCTGACTGATGGCTGTGGAAGCGACGCGACGCCCACAGCAATTAGCCGGCTACTCGATTTGGCCACGGTCAATGGCATAAGATTCGCACGCCCACCGCTTACTTCGCATGCTCGACTGATTTATGTGACGAGGCGTTGTCTGTTGTAAGCCAACAATTTTTGGCCATAACACTAACATGACTTTATGGCTTACGATGTATCTCACAATTCTTATTTGTTTCTTTTTTCCCCCCCCAGATTCTTTCTCTGTCTCGCTGGCACTCGGCGCGATGTTCAGAAGCAAAACGCAAACAAAAACGTCCTCATTGCTGCGCTCAAGCAACAAATCCTATCAAGACAAAATGTCGGAGCAGCTATTCGATATCGTCAAGAGCGGCTCGATGGTGAAGCGTGCCCAGAACAAGAAACGCTTCACGCCGGTCAACTATAAACACCGCTGGTTCGAATTAACCAAGCGTACACTGTGCTACTACGATGTGGAAAATGTTGAGGTGAGTAAAAAGTTCAGCAAATGCAAAAAAAAAAGTGGTCAGAAAAAGCCAAAGCCATTTTAATTAGTCATAAACTATGTAATCGAACGAAGAAAACTCTTTCTACCCAATTGCCATTGCCTTTATAAAATTTTCCTGATCACCTGAAAACCTGAAAACAACATTTTTGAAAACCTTGAAAATAAGTTTGTAGGAAATATTTCAATATTTCTCTCATCTTTGCTATCTTGAGCTAACCGTTTGTTGTTAGACAAAGGCGCAGCTAGCCGTGGGGTTGGGGGGCTGGTACTTAGAGGGGGGTTCTTGGGTTGGGGGAAGAACTGGCCATTATTCATGTTTAAGTGGGTGTCTCGGCTTGTTGTCATGGCTTCGTCATTTATTGCGTCGTTATTGCAGCACCTAACGGCATTGCGTTGAAGATAGGCCTGACTTTGGGTGGGGGTAGGGTTACGGCTAGGGGTAGGTAGGTGTGTGTGTGTGTGTGTGTGGGGGGATGCGTGTGTTGTGAATGGGCGCACAGCTGCCCGAGCAGCAGCTTCGCTTGTCTTTCGTTTCAAAACAAATGCGGCAATCGGGATTCGGCTTCGGCTTTGGCATCGTAAAATCCTTCCAGTCTCCGGCGCCGCTGTCAGGACCTTTGTGGTTGGCAGGAAACACACCCTGCTCGGCAGAGCAGCTGTTCGGTTTCCAGTGCCGGCAAATACAACAACAACAACAACAACAACAACAAAACACGACGCACCCCCCGTTTGTAGAGTTAGCCGCCTTATCCCGTTTGGCAATTCCAATTGGAAAGCATGTTCCTTTGCCAGCGTATATCCTGACTGAGACGAAGTTCACTGGCCGTGCTGGGAGTTTCTACCGTTGCCTCGTCGCGTGCGGACGTATCTATCTCGTATGAATTTTCCTCTGAAACGCTTTTCCTAGCAACGCATTTTCTTAATTAAACCGGGCACGACAAAGTGCCCACAGTGAAGCATTTGTTCCAACTGTTTTCTTCTATATTGTATATGTATATTTAATATTGCCGTGTTTTTCGCACATCTTATGCTTGCTTTTTCCCGGTTTTTGGGTGTTTTTTAATCGCACGCGCCGGCTTGTGCCACCCTTGAAAAGTTGCGTCGGTTTTTTCGGGCAAGTTCAAAACCACCCTTAGACAAAAATATATATGTGTATATTTGTAGCCAGTGCCGCATTTCCAATAACTGTAATCAACTAGCCACGTATTTGAGTTTCGTGAGTGCGTCCCCAACATATGCCATAATAATCCCACACACGCACAGTATTCAGCATACATCAATTTTGAATACTTCAAAATATTGCGAAGGAATATTAAATATATATACTTGAAAAACGGGGACCCCACCCAAAGGCCGAAAGTTTTTCAAGTGTGGTGTCCAGCTACCTCGCTCTCTCTCTCTCTCTCACACACACACTCTTTCCCTCTCGCTTGTTATTGCCGCACCCCGTGGGGCCCAAAAAGTAAAAGAAGCAGAAACTTAAAAGGATTAGCCCAACGTCGAGCCTTAGGTAAGCAGCCTTCTATCCCTAAGTTTAGTTTTTTTAATTGATTTAGATGCTGTTTTAGTTGTACAACAAGGACTGTAAATAAATTTAGTGCCAAGCCCGAAACCCCCTAGTGTGCTCTGGGCACTCAATCATGCTGTCATTTATTATTTTATTGGCAAAGGGGTATTTTAATTTTGTGCTGAATTGTGTAACACGCCGTTGTTCATAAAATGTTCTTGGTTAGATCTATATCTATCATATTTGTCTGATTTACCTATGTGAACTAAGCTTGCACTGAAGCTATCTTGATGAAACTTTATATAGATGCTTCTTTGTGCTGCAGGCAGTCAATTTGTCGGAATTGCTTAAATCGGACAACTTTGTCATACATCTGCCATAGAAATGTTCGGTCGAAATTTGCGTTTTTGCATGAATATTTTATTTGTTTTTCAAGATATCTTGACTTAACTTCCCCCTATAGCGTTTCCAACATATAAACAAAAACTTATCGCTTTTGGTTATAGCTGTTATAGGGGCGATAAAATAAAAACTGGAATGTTGTGAACAACGTTTTTGATCTTCAAGATATTTTTAATAAGCTTAACATCCAGTTTCAATATGCTTTCAAAATGTCGCCTATAGCTAACGAACGATCGATCACAATATTTTAGATTACGATATCTTATAGCTGTCATCGGTCGGAAATCGAGATATTCTTTGCTCAAGACATAATCAAAACAAACCCATGTTGAAAGGGCACACGTCCTCTAGGGTATTTATAGTTCAGCAACCCTAACATAATTGTTCTTGCTGCTCCTGTCATTCATTCATGCATTCATTGTCCAGCTGTCAACCCCTTCGAAGCACCCGCTCCAGCTCCAGTTCCAGCTGCTCCCTGCTCCCTGCTCCTGCTCCTGCTGCTGTTGTTGTCGGCGTTTTTCCGCTTCAGCTGCTTCGACGGCTGGGTTTGAGGTTCGATGAACTTGTGTGTGAGGCAAATGCTCAATTAATTGATTGATACGCCTTTTGTCTATTGTGAAGGATGAGCTGGTCCTGCTGCTGCTGCTGCTGTTGCTGCCATGTTGTGCTGTCTATTGGGGTCAGTCGCTCCCAGAGCTGCGCTGATTAATGCCCCAACTGAGCGCAGCTCAACGATGTTCAGTTGCAGCTGCAGCGTCTACTACTTAGTCATTTTGTGGGGTGTCATTAACCTGTCATAAAAATCGCAGCTTGGGCCAGTTGGCAGTTGGCAATCCCACGACTTGGCCACTTGGCCACATGGCTCACCTAGCTGGTATGCTAATTGAGCCTGAGCCGGAGCCGGAGCCGGAGCCGGGGCTTTGTTTGTAAACACTTTGCGCCTTCTCAACGCTCGGACCGTACCCGATCCACAACGAAGCGTTCCGTTCTGCTCTCCTGCTCTCTAATACATTTCTCGCGCAGATTAAGGTTGTAAATAACAATTTTCCTAAAGGGCCGGGACACCGAGTAACGCATGTTAAGCCAGTCAATGCACAAAATGTTTGCCACACGCAACGCACTCCAAATGCCCTTACTTTAATAGTACTACAAGATTTTCTTAACCATTTTGATGCATGTTTCCTATAGATGTAAGTTTATTAGAAGCTGGAGCCATTCCTTAGTTTTTATAAAGTATTTGTGATACCCGTTGTGAATAAAATGCAAGAAATAATTTAATTTTGTCTGTCTTTCATCTATACTCTATATATACTAAATAAATTATTTATATCAAAGCGAAAATTTGCATTTAGAACTTAGATCTTATGACCTCAATTTGTTTCCATTTATTTTTAGCAATTATATAAATAGAAACCATTGGCAAACCCCATTCAATAGTTGTCATGCCTAACCTTATATAGGTAACTATAAATATAAAAAAGGTAGCACATTTTGTTTTACATGCCAATGGGCTGCATGCAAAGCTAATGGAGGTGCCATCTACACTTAGGTTGAACCACCGTTCATACCTCCCGGACACCAAACCCTCCCCAGCCCCTATACCATTTACGCCTCGTAAAACGTTGTAAAAGCCTATGGGCCGTGTGTGGGCTCCCATTCTGTTCGGTAGCCATTTGCAATTGGCAAAAATGTTTTTATGGCCAAAAGGCCTTTGGGTTTTATGACCAAAGAAGATGAAGTGGCAGAAGAAGAAGCAGAGTGTTGGAAATGCTGGGAATATGAACGCTGATCAATCTACATAATTGTGCAGCATTTTCAATTAGGCATTCAAATTTATCACCTCACATTTCACCTTATTTCATGGCACAGTCGAACTAATGGGATCTCCATCTCCATCTCTCTCGTTCGGATTATTACTCATCGACTGCATTCGAATTCTTCTCGAATTGACACCTTTTTGTGCCACGAAATGGCCTAAAGCCGATTTCGTAGAATTACAGGCCTCCAGTCTTCGGCCAACCAATGCTGACAAATTAGCGCGCCAGCTAAAGCTTTTTTCTTCTTTTTTGTTTTAACCGGGTGGTCCCAACCATGGCCCCCACCCCCCTCCCCCCCCTCCTGATCATCTTCGACCCAACTGCAGTCGCGTGTTTCTTCTGAAATTGGCGCCAAAGCGAAAATGGTTTTTTGATAAGCTTTAGCAACCAACGGCTCGAGACAGTGACAGATGTCGCCTTCATGAAGAGGGCCCGAAATGAGTGTATAACATGTCTACCTGGTCCACATGTTGCCGTTCTGCGGTTTCCCCGTGTTTCACAGACAATTTGACAGCGTCTGTGGTTGGGGCATCAGGCCTCATATTTAAAACACAATTACAGTTAACATGTCCAGCTTGGCAGAACTTGTAAAGGATGTCAGCTCTTAATGATACTCTTTTAAAAACACTTTCGTTGCTATACGAAATATGTAATATTTATGAGTATTTAAATTAAAAAGTGTTGGAGATTTTTCACGGATACTCATTAATTTACGGATAAAAGCAATTTGTGAAATTTGAAAAGTCAGTAAATTGACATATTTTCATAAACCTGCCAAGTTCATAGTGAAACTTTTTCCAGACGTACCTTAGTCAAAACTTGACCTATTAACATGTAGTTTATCATTTTAGGAGGGATAATTGTGTAGTATTTCAAATAAATTTGGAATTGTTCCCATATTAATGGAAAATGAAGAAAGCTTTGAAATTTGAAAAAAAAATATAAAACTTGAAAAACCCCGCACAATTTAAAGCTAAAACTTTTATTTCAAGCTGCAGATTATTTCAAACAGGGTTCTATAGAGGCTTTCGAACCTTTATCGCATTCCTTTCTTACTTCCCCTATTATAAGCATTTGCAGAGCATTGAATAGTCGTATTAGCATGGCCCTTTTTTTTGCTACACTGGCAGCTGCTGCTTTGCTGACTAATTGGCAGCACTTTTACCGTTTACATATGCCCATTACATATCAATTGTCTAGAAGCCCCCCACACTGCCCGGGCGCGAGTTGAACTGGTGTCGGAGTTGGGCCAAGCCCTTCAATAAACACTTGTAACAATTATGAATCATAATCAAAAAGGTAACAACGCTCCAGTGCTCGTTGCTCGTTGCTCGTTGCTCGGTACATGGCCAAAAGCGATTGTCATGCGGAAAACCTGTTGGTCAATAGCGCTTTTAGCCGCCTTGTCTCCGTTAAGCCGCGTGTCTACATGATTTGCCTATTAACGGTAGTGGCTATTGTATGCCCCGCGATATGATTCATCAGTGCGGCCCATCGTCAGATGCACTCGCTTCGCTTGCGGTAGGTCTTCATGCCCGGCATGCTC
This sequence comes from Drosophila sordidula, assembly GCA_035047465.1. Classification (NCBI taxonomy): domain Eukaryota; kingdom Metazoa; phylum Arthropoda; class Insecta; order Diptera; family Drosophilidae; genus Drosophila; species Drosophila sordidula. The sequence continues at coordinate 1,163,884 of JAWNPQ010000090.1, read as the reverse complement.
AATGAGCCACCTTTTCTGTCTAATGAGCTGCCAAAGCCGCTGTGCGGCCGCAGCCTTAAGCCCCGGCAAGCAACTGCCTGCCTTTGTCTGTGATTCCGTAGCCCAACCCCACAACCTCCAACCCTACGCCCCCCGCAGACGACGCTTTGTCTGTGCCGGATAGACGGGTTCGGGTGAGATTTACACAGCTTTTTCACACAGCAAAAAAAGATGGGGTTAAATTTACTTTAGTTAAATAATATAAAATATACTAGAGATAGAACACAGATTTTAAGTTAAAACAAAATTTATATATAGAGTTAAATTATTTTTATTTTATTATTTAATTATATTAAAACTAAAATTAAAATAAAAAAGAATTTAATTTTTTGCTTTAAAGATAGAATTAAAATTGAACTACACTCACAATTTGTTTGAATTAAATTCAAATGTCACTTAACTATACTCTCAATTGCACTCTTAATTTCAATTCACTCTCTTATCAATTGACACAAAAAGTTAGCGAAAGGCTTTTAACAGGAATAGCTGAGTGAGAAGTGGCTTGCCTGGCAAGCAAAATAACTTAGGTTCGATTCCCAGAAAATGTAATTTCAAAATGTTGCAGAAAATAAATTTCTTTACCCTTTAATTATATTCTACAAGTTGTATTTTAATTTAATATCAATTTTACTTACTTTTACTTTTAACCAGGAACCAAAATCCCATTTAAATTTGTTTAATTCACAATGGTTTAAATAATAATAATATAATTTAACAACCAATTTTTGATTTCAAACGAATATTATTTTTCACTGTGCATCTTCATTATGTATATGTGAAATAATCTCTTGCTCACCGCCTCGGCTACCTGTCTGCCCCGCCGCCCCACTTTACGCCGCCCGCCGCTGCTGTCGGAGCCTTTGTTTGTCATAGGCTGAGCAGCAGGACGTGAACGTGGAGCATTGAGTTATTGCATATTGCAACAAGCTCAAGAGTTGGTTTTAAGAGCAAACAGGAAACCCGTCTAGAGCTCCAGACAAAGAGTTCATCCAGAGCGCGCCCTCCTACGCTACAGCAAGTGTCCATTTTGGCCGGGGTCTAAGCTCAGTTTTGGGCCTCGTAAACAAACACTTAATTGGAATTATGTTTAAAACTAAAACGCCTTTCTTTTGAAATCGGGGTGGCTCACAACGATTTTCGCCTTTTATTTTTTATTGGCTTTATCGCTTTAGCTATTTCCGCTGCTGTTTTGGCCGCTTAAGTTGAAGCTCACGCGCCGCAACAAAACCGAACCGATCCCAATAATTAGAAATCAAAGCCGGTTCCCAAGCACACACACAACACACACACACACAGTGTGGCGACACAGCGCGACGAGGCTCCTAAACTTGTCTACTTTCGTATTCCGAAATGTTATCACGGATGGTCAAAACCGCAGCGCTGCGTGGCTACAAAGATTTTGTTTTTCTGGCCCGTTTACTGTGGCCTGATGATTGATCTTATCGCTGTTCGCGGCGCGTGAGTCATCATAAAAAAAAACAGAGAAAAAAACAGAAAAAAAGAAGAACAACATCTTCTTCAGCAGCCGCCGCCGTCGCAAGTTGTTAGCTGTTTTTATTTTTTACTTTATGGCCCGGACAGGGATTTAAGTTCATAACTCAATGCGGCCGCCTCATGAGCTGCCCGCAAGAGCTGTCCACCGTTCGTTGGGTCGCACTGGCCCACCGCAAAGGCCGTTCGTTGTACAATGGAACAAATTAGTGAAATTGAGCTAAGAAAAATGATAGCTTAATTAAGTCTTGAATTATATTTGGCACTTTATAGACCATCTTTCGTAAATCGAAATATTTGTTTAGTCTTGATAAATCGTTGTTAAATTTAGTTTTGATATCTAAAAGTTGTTATTGCCAAAAGTTTGACTTATAATAACTGATTGACTTTTCGGAAAATGTATATTATAAATTGTTTCGAAACTGGTTTTAAAAATACAGTAGTAACATATTAAATTCAACACATAAATATTTCATAAATTCATCATACTCTTCCCAATTTCTAATGAAAATAAATAATTAATTTAATAAAAGAACACACTGTTTTGTTTTTGCTGTGTTTTTTCATATATTTTCATATATTTTGGCAACTGCAACAATTATGCTAAAATAAAACTATAATACATTTTAAAATAAATTCCGTACCGATTGGGCTTATTTTGATCAGTTTCATTAAAACTTCATAAAAAGAATCTTATAAAAACTTTAAATTACCAAATATACCCACTGTACGTTGACATCAATTTCGTTCCTGGTAAATGTGTAACTGTAAAAACGGGCAAACAATTGTCCAGTCAGGCAAAATGATAAATTGCCTGCGATTTGACTTGACTAATTTCCGAATTTAATGAAAATTTCACCAAATCAAAATTCCGTTGAATCTGTCATGCATGTCGTATAAATTGCAACTCCTGCGGTGGAGCATAGGCCGACATGGTGCAACGATATGCGAATGATTCAATCTGTTTGGCATCCGCCCCATATCCGGTTGGCATTACAGTTGCGCCAAGAGTCTGCCACAAGTTGTGGCACACAATTTCTTTTCTGTTTTTTGGGAGGCGTTGCGCACTCATCGCTCAGGAATTGCGCAAGCTGCGCTTCTGCTGCTGTTCTCGTGGCTATGTCGTTGGACAGGGACATGGGCATGGCCATAGACATGGACCGGCAGACAGACAGACAAGTTCAGTCGCTGCCGCAGGCGTTGCTTGTGTGCTCTACTGGCTGGCGGTGGCCACCGCCCTCTTCCTGTGCTAATTGAGCGCATGTTGTATATGTTGTATGCATTTATTTTGTGAATGAAATTTCAGCCGCTGGCATTTTCCCACACGCACTAAAACGCTAAAATAAAATATATATATATATATGTGCGATAAAAATATATAAAAACTAAATTTAAAAGAAAAAATAAAAAAAAAATTGGCTCGCCCGAGCAGGGACTTGAACCCTGGACCCTTGGATTAAAAGTCCAATGCTCTACCGACTGAGCTACCCGGGCACTTGCAAATTCAGGCGCTGTGACTGCCTAAGAGCAAAGGAAAGAGCGCACTTTGCTCTGAGAGCGACGCTCGTGTGCGTGTATGCGTTTGTAAGCGCGCGGCGAGAGCATTTGTTGTTGTCGCTATCTCGCTCGGGCGCACGTAATAATACCATATGCAGACCGCCTAAAAATAGAAAACAAAAAACCCAAGCGAATTGCTTGCTGTTTGTTTGTTGTTGTTGTTTGTGTGTTCTAAGCTAAATATTTCTCGCATGCGATATTTCTAACTATAAATAAGCAAAAAAAATGGCTTTGTTGTTATTAATATACTTAGCTACAAATTCGCCGCATAATTTCGGAAATTGTATTTCTTATTAGAAAATAGCTGGAAATCTGCAATGAAAAATGGAGAAAAATGTTCTTCGCTCGCAAATTAGATTTTTAAGTTATTATTTAATTTAAAAAAAAATTAACACTTTTATTACCCACCCATTTAATTTAATTTCGGTGTTAAGAACAATAAAATACATTTCTTAAAACTGAGAAGGATCTTTAAGGTTTATTAAAAATAGTAATACCCAATTGTTATTCAATTATAGTTTCTGGAGTTTCTTATTTCTTGGTGACCACTGTACGTAAATTTTATTGCTTTGACTGGACCCTGCCTGTAGAATATATATGTGCATATATCCAGTGAACGACCTCCTCGGTGCAGCGCATGAAATGCATTTATCAAAACATAAAAATAAACACAAATTGCTTCAGAAATAGACAAAGGCAGCGCGCGGGCTTTACGACTGCTGCTGCTGTTACTTCTTCTTCTTCTTCCACTCGGGGTCTACGATATGCAAGTATTTAAACAGCTAACCGAAACGGGCAGCGGGACCAACTGAAATGCCTGTGCGTAGGGGTTTTTTCCACAGCTGTCAAGAGGAGTCTCGCCTCTCCTTCTATCTCCCACTCGCTCGCGTTCTCTCCCTTCCTCACTTGTAATTAAGTGCGGGTTGGAAATTGGTATTTGGGCATTTCTTATGGATTTTTGCCTTTGACCTTATGACTGACAATTTCCTCTGCACATTTATAATCTAGCTGTGTGTCCCCCTCTCACCTTTCCCCTATCGCCCGTCCATTTACCTTTCAATTATGCCTGCTTCTTCAACTCCTCCTCGCTCTGCTCTTCCTCGGAGCAGCGACCATTCTCTCACTTTTGGGCTCTTTGTCATTTTCCGGTCGTACACAAGTTTTCCATATGTTTGTTTAATACGTTTTAAGCGCTTTTTAAGCGTTCAAGTCACGATTTTCATATTTATACGACAGCATGTGATGGGCCAGCAGGGTTGTGGGGGAAGGGGGGGCTTGTAGCACACCTTTTTAGGCTGATTGATCAGCTGTATGTGTGTGTGTGTAAGTGTGTCTCTGTGATGTTATCTGCGGCACATCTTTGACTTCGATTTACTATTTTTCTCATTATTATACACTAGCTGAGGGTATAATTAATTTGTCACATCATCATATTGAACTCTTCTCAATTTGTATATATAATTCAGAATTTCATATTCAAAGTTTCAACATATAATATATAATATTGCAACGATATTATAACTATCTAACGAAAAGTCAAATGTTTAATAAATACATTTTTATTGTTTATCTACTAACAGTTTGTAAGGGTATCTAAAGTACCGCATCCTAAGATAATTATTATTTTTTGGTTTTTTTTTATACTTTTGTCTTCAGAGTCTATAAATTTAATTATTGAGTTGGTGAACACAGTTTAAGTTTTTTGTTGGTATTTTATTGAGAGGCGTTGCTTATCGCTAATTTCATCGCCAACGCGCGCTTTGTTTTCCCAGAGTGGAAAATCATGACGATGATGATAATGTTGATGATGTTGATAGATCACTTGATGATCGTTAGGCGAGCAGACATCCGAAAATTCCAGTGAAATCGCAGTTCATGCATGGGCGGCCTTTCCCAGGAGCAGAAAATTATAGCGTAGGCTTGCAACAAAATACATTTTAGCTCTACACACACACACACACACACACACACACATCTATATATATATTTAATGCAAATTTCTCAAAAAAGACTCGCCAAAGGAAGTCATCAAGCGGACTTCATAGATCCCACTAGATACAGACAGGAAGAGACAACAACTGGACATGACTCAGCGACTTAGTTCAGACGACGCATTCATAAGATACTTTTCAAAAATGTTTTCAACGCCAAATTAATTACTTTGAGAACTGCAGCGAGCAACGCAGCCAAGCATGTCCTTTGATGTGAGAATATAAACCTAGCGTAGCCCAACCCAAGACACACAAATCAACCCAACTCAACCCAAACTTACCCGAACTCAACACTAATTATGCATATGAACAAATGTTTTTCCAGTTGCGTTTTCATTGGAAAACATGCATCTAATTTTGTGCAGAGTCTTCTGTTGTTGTTATTTGCATATTTAAGTATGTGAGAAATTTAAAAGTAAGAGTGCTCAAGGCAACCCTGTTAAACTTAAAGATACCTTAATATTTTAAGAGGAAAACGCATTTGAATTTATATTTACCGATTTTTATCTAGTTTTAGTAAATTCAAATACATTTTTATCTGAATTTCATATAGAGTAAAATCGCATCTTATAAAATATATTCACTAGGTAAGCTTGTGTGTTAGCATACTTCTAATTCAATGTGTGTTTTCAAAGAAAATCTTTATATGAAATTTGCACTAGAGGCAGTTTTTTAAATGTATACCTTGCGTATAAATTAGCTCTTATAATCTGGAATATAATTAAATGATGTTGAAAATAGATTTTTTATTGAAATAATTAAAAATCCAAAATAAAAACTTCTTTTCATTTTCTTATTAAAAATTCTTTATAACGTATTTATCCCAAAATGAGATTACGAATCGCTTTTAATTGATCTTCATTATACCATTTAAACATGTTTTGGCTACAGGGTATGCATATTTATTGCCTCCTGAGCATAGAGACTGTTGACCCAGACCCTTACCCCACACCCCTGCGCTATTATCTAAGTCCAGTTCCATTTCGGTTGCCATCGGGCCGTGAAATTGAAAAACCATTAGATACCAAGTATCTTTTGAGTCTCTAAATGTATTTGTATCTTGTATCTGAAGTACATACTTCATGTCGACTTGGCGTTTTATATATATTTTTTTATTACAGTTATAATTTATATGAGACAATTTTTCAATCATACTGCCCGCTGCATGTGGTCAGGGCTAAGAGTGAGGGATAGAGACAGAGAGAGAGAGAGAGAGAGAGGGAGAGAGTGCGAGAGAGACACCCAGGGGCGTATTATCAATCATTGGAGACGTCGTTGCCTATTTCAAGTTCTCGTTTCCATTGTCATTCGCGGGGATCAATCGGGTATTGGGGCAGCGGCCCGGGACGGTTTGTGGCAGTCATCAAATTCGTTACGCAGCTCAGAGTCGATGGCATTTGAACATGCAACATGCAGGGGCAACGCATGCAACACATGCAACAGCGCAGTTTGTCTTTTCATTAATCAACATTGAAAGGTTGCACTCGCAGCGCTCCACACTTGAGCCTGGGCCAGCGGAGGAGGTGGACAGGGGAGGGGCCACATCTCTGTGCTGGGGTATTGCAGCTGGAATCGAAGTTGAAGTTGAAGTTGTTTGATTTGCCTGCACCATTGAATCGCCTCATTAGCCGCACATTAGTGAACATCGCCGGGCGTGGGAGGGTCTTCAGCTCCGTTCTCAAATGAGGCCTCATCAAGAGATATATTATTCACTTTTCTCAGGAATTAAATGTGTCATTGTGTAAATATTGGCACTAACAAAGTGAAGAGTTATATATCAAATGTTTAATATCTCTGCCATGATATATGTATGGGCATTACAATAATTTTTGCGAATGCTCAATAAATAAATAATAGTATTTTATAATTTTTAAAGGTTTAATATTACGCCTTTGTACAATAAAGTTCTTTATCTTTAGATTGATTCTGCATTTAAATTCAATTCGTATTTAAATATTTAAATCTTTTTGACTTTTTTCCCAAAAGTATCCTTTTATTTAAGGGTATCTGTTAGTCGAGCATTTAAGACTGCATTTTTATGCACTAAAAATGTTAGCCTATCTAGGCTAAAAACTCTTGCTAATTATTATAGGATCAAAGGGTTGCCAGAGAGATAGAATTTTTAAAATATTTTTTCTTTCTTTCGTTTTTGTCATATATTCTTTGAATGAATAGCAAAGTGCATTGAGTGGGCGTGGCAAACACAGGCTGGGTGAAGTAAAGAAGAGTCCCAATTGGAGCGGCAACATCCGGCGGCCAATGCGAGCCGTCAGTCTGGCAACATCGTCAAAGGTTTTGACGCTTCCTGCACGTCAGGAATGCCACGTTGTGCCACTTTTGCATGAATAGCGCATAAAGCAAAACTGTGAAAACTCTGAAAACTAAAAAAAAGCAGCTGGCAACTAGCAATTGAAATGGAAATGAAAATGAAAGATGCGAATGAATGAAAATTTATGGCCAAGTTGTGTGTGGCATACTAGTTGGGCTGAGAATCATGGCAAAACATTGCGGGTTGAATGAACTGCACAGAGGCAGCACACACATGCGTGTGCGTGCGTGTGTGTGGAGATGCGCAAATCACGACATGTGGCACTAATAAAAGGCAAAACGAGTGGGCTGCAACCGCCGGGGCAGGCACGAAAAACACAGCTGCTTGTGATTTACATGTGAACACAAGACAGCAATTAAGCAGAAGAAAGTGGGGGAGACGAGAGAGAGAGAAGGAGGTTGGTTACTAAACTAAAACCCTTTGCGTTTTGTGTTTAACATTTTTGGGGCACACTCTTCTTGTGCCCCGAAATCGAAAGGCAGCCGCAAAAGTGAAAGTCAATTAATGCAACATTAATCAAATTGCCTTTTAAATGCAGCCGGGTTCGAACCTCCAGCTGCAGGGCTAACGGGGTGTGGGGGAAACTGGTGTTGAAAATTTTAAGCAAATAAAATAAGCGTTGATGAATAATCAGAAGAAGTTGGCCTAAGGGTGTGTTGTCAGTGGAGTTGAAGTAGGGGAGCTCCTTCTTAACACAGAATTAATTTTAAAATAAATTGTAGTATTTGTTTTTCAATTGTAATACCATTTTAGCTACACTTGCTTAAAGGAGAATGAAACTAGGCATAATCAAGAAATATTAATAATTTGTTAGTATTCAAGAAGTAACAAATTTAGTGTTTTCTACAATTGAAATATTCGAGATATGCTGAAAAAACTTTTGTGGATGTACAGCTTGGTAGTCCATTCTAAAATTTACTTAAAATTCTTGCAGTTTTTGAGGTCGATACGTCTAAAGAAGCGAACAGACGAGCCAGGCTTTATTAACTTATGTTGCTGCACTGATTAAGAATGTAAATATAAATTGAGGTCGGATGATTTCCGACTGTCTCTTACAAACATATGCATTTTGCATTTGGCGAATGCAGGGCATATAAAACATTCAGATATTTTCTCAAAAAAAAAGGAGGATACTCTGAACTGAATAATTTGGTAGGTGCCAGAGCTCAGTAACCTTTAGCTCTTTTTGTAGAATAAAGTTGCACTGCAATTTCCGCGGCAAACAAAAGAAGAAAAAACCAAACAGAAAATAAAAGAGAAAATAAATGCAAAAAAAATAAGAGTAACATAATATGCCAAAGGACAAGAAAACAGCTTGAAACACGAAACGTTCTCAAAAAAAGGGCCTGTAGAAACCTTTGTTGGTAAGAGGAAAAGGACGAGAGGCAGATTGAAAGAGGAATAGGACGAGAGGCAGATTGAAACTGCACCTGAGACCCGGGAACACCTGCGCATAATTGAATAAACTGTCAAAGCAAAGCGACGACAAGTGCGTCAGGTAAATAGGCAAAACAGGCAACAAACGAGAGCCAAGGGAAATGCAATAGAAATGACACAAAATGAAGTGGAAATTGCAATTAAATGGGGAAAATTGCAAGCAGTGGCAAGTATTCAAAGTGGAAGTGAAAAGGTTAAAAGAAAAGTGCAAAAACCAGGAAAAACAAATTTGTCATAGCAATAGAAACGGAAACAAATTTGAAAAAAGATACGACAAATGTAATTAAGCATTTAGGAGTTGAGAATTAAAATGAAATTAAAGATAAAAATTAAAAAAATAAAGAGAAACCTAAAAAGTTGGAGATTTAATACTTGCTTAAGCCTTGAAAAAAACCTTGGTAATGGATCTGACATGAAAAGAAATTGAGAAAGTAATTAAAAAACCAAGTGAAATTTACTAAGCCATCAAAGAGAGATACAAATATTTAAAAATGTGAAAATGTGAATTTATACAGAATAAAGACCGCAAAGATTAAGAGCGCGATATAAATTAATGGAGGAGGCAAAAAGTACAAATAATTTTAAAATATTTGGAAGTATAAATTTGTTCTAGTTTCATTTTTTTCAATTCTATTCTACAATTATAGCCAACAGCTTTAAGCCCGAGATCTTCAACATTATTATCCACATAATTATCGTTCTCATGTCGTATGATTATTGTATAAAAAACGTTCTCTTCCGCTCATCTAATCTGTTCTCAAATTAGCGCCAATTGAATGCACGCATGCTTCAAGTGCGTTTCAATTTCCATTTCCATTTCATTTTCAATTGCCTGTCAAGTTGATTTTTTGTTTGTTTTTCTGTTTGCTACTTGAAAAGTGTTCATTTCTTTTTGTTCTTTTGCTTTGCTTTGGCCCCTTTTCACTGGGGCCCTCCCCCTCAGTGATTTTGCTTTTGGCTTAACCCAAATAATGTGTGTTGTTTTTTACAATTTTATTATTGTTGTTGGGGTTTGTTTTTGTGTTTGTATTTTATTTGATCAACTCGAGACTTGAAAAAGCCAAAAAGGAAGTTCAATTTTTTTCAGCTTGTTCTTTATTATTTTGCTGTGTGTCTGCGCTCCCACTGACCCCATGTGCTGCCGCTGCCTCTGGCCTGGTTTTTTTCCTCTTCTTCTTTATTTCTCTTAAGTGTTTCTTGGTTTTTTTCGTCTTTATTTGAAATCTTTGCTTGTTTATTTGAGGTCTTTGTGTCAACTTTGTCGCTGCTGCCTTTTGCTTAAGTTTTTTTTTTATGTTGCTTCACTTTTTTCTTTCTCTATTTTTTTTCCAGATTTTTTTCCTTTTTTCTTCGGTTAGTGCGATAAGCCAGAAGCGGGCTAAGCGATTGGCATTCATGGCACACGTGCAAAAATTACCCTCGCTGTTGCCGCAACAAGGACCAAGGAGCAGCCAGGACGTCGCTTAAGTGCCGCCAAGTGGAATGCCAGGCCCAGAAAAAGAGGAAAAGAAAAAGAAGCAAATTTTTTAGTGGCACTTTATTAAGCGCTGCCTCCGAAAACCAGTTGCACATTTTCGAGGGGTTTGGCCTACGTAGGGGTCTGTTCTCTACTGTCGCAGCTCCTTGAATCGATTAAATCGCAACTGCAGTCGGGGGTTGTTTCGCGCGTTCCTCGCGAATACCTTTCATAATGTTTAATCGCTTGGGTATTGCTAAGATTGCATACAAATTGTTGATGAATATCTCAATTTAGGCTATTACGACAAGTGCCTATTAGTTCATATTAAAAAGGGGTTTTCACATGTAACCGGCTATAAATTGGTTCGGTTTAACTTATAGCTATCCATAACCGTTTCAGTTTACTTTAAGTTACGATACGCATAACCGAAAAATCCCATTCTTATGATCTCATAACATGGTTTATAAGCCGATTCGATGCATTATCGGGTTGTTCTCTATAAACTTTTCACCTACATTTCGGTTTACTGTAGTTCTCTCTGCAAATCAACCCTATAACCGTTTTGGGTCAACCGGTTGACATTGGTTCCATAACCGTTTCGCCAAATTATCGCTTTCGCTTATCAACAATATGCTGCTTATATCCTTGGAAAATATATTCTCAATTTAATTTGCCTCCCTCTCGCTTCTTCTTGCAGCGTCGCCGTGAACGGGGTCGAATAAATCTGAAGGGCGTTCGCCTCGTGGAGCAGGCAACAGTTAGGGGCGAGGGCGGCGATCCCTTTGCGCCGGATGTAAGTAGATCGTAAAGCGATTTTGATCAAGATTAACTTAAGCATCAATATAAACTTCAACATTAACGCAATGCCCGCTGCCCGTCCAATTACCAGGGTTACCCCTTCCAAGTGGGCTACTGCGAGACGACAGCCGCAGCACTGCAGCAGCAGACGGCCGAGCAGCATCAGCAGGCGGCTAACGGCACCGAGGGGCAACTGGTGGGCAGAGCGGTGCCGCAGTACACGCTCTACGTGATAGCCAACAGCGAGAAGGAGCGCAGCGAGTGGATACGCGCCATACGACGAGGTAAGCATCGACAGCACGAATTGTTGAATGATGACCCAAAAAACAGAAAAACAAGAGTGCCTTAGCGGCGAGTGACAGACTGGCAGCTACCCTGTAGTCTCTAGTGGTTTTGTGGGGTGGCTGGGGAAGTATCCAAGAAATAAGCTGTTCTTGAGTTTTATGTTCGAGAATATACATCAAAATTTAATGCCTATTGCACTTACAGTCCACGAAATATCCTTGAAAACGTATATTAAAAGCCTTAGAATCGATACATATCGGAAAAAGAGAACGCTGGCAAAAAATTAAAAGAAAACTGTATTCACATATGCCATATTAAAATCTATATTCGAAATTGAATATCTAGATCTCATAACGCTGAAAAAATTACGACGATAAAAATCGATATTTATCGGTTTTAGATCTAATCATCCTAATCAGGAATATATAAGCTTATTGAGCTCGCACAAGTTTACTTCTGCCTGTTACAAACATGCGCACAAAACCATTATGGCCTACAGTCTCTTTTTGGGTACAGGGTATTCAAAAAAAAAAAGTGCTGCAGATGCAGCAGCTGCCAATCGCTCCAACACGATAAGCCATCGGTGCCAACGGAGTCATCCCAGGCCAGACACAACAATGCTTAACCCAAATCTGCAGAGTCAGCTGTGTAGGTCGATTACTTTTATTGATGCCAACTTTAGCTTTCGGTTTAACTTTAACTTTAACACTGGCTATCTTCAACTTGTGCTCCGTCGTTTTCATTGCAGTGTGCGAGGACAGCAATACGCCCAAGTCGTACCGTTATCATCCTGGTCTCTGGTCCGGCAAGAGGTGGAGCTGCTGCAAGGGCCTAGCGAGGAGCACATTCGGTTGCCGCGCCGCCGCCCACTGGCGAGAGGCCAACAATAATCCAAGTAAGAGCAGCATTTTGCACATTATTGCGAATACTACGAAACAGCCTTTAGGGCTCCCAATTTGCCGTCCAACCCAACGTCAATCTGTAACTCTTTAACTCCCGACCTATGCACAGCCCGATCCAGATGTTGCATTCTTTGTTCTTCTCCATGCGTTGTTAAACTCCTATTTATAGTCAGACATATGGGGGGAAGACACTGTCAGACCAGGCCGTATGCGACCATGTGGAATAGTCTGAAATCATTCAGGGGTTGCACATTTTTTATACCCTTGCAGTGGGCATTGTTATTTTGTTTTGAAATGTGCAACGCTTTGAGCAGCAGATTAATGTAAAAAGCTTACTTATTACTAGCTGAGTTTATCCATTGAAGCATATTTGTTAATAAACTTTGTTTTCTTAAAATCAGGAAAATAAAATAGTAATAATAAAAATAATTTTAATTTTAAAGGGAAAAATAGCACAGAAGTAAGATCTAAAATAACACCCTGCCTTAGGGATGGGTATTTTAGCTCTTACTTTGTTTTGTCTAAGCAATTGTTTATCAACTGGAATCTTAACTTGTAAAATTATTTACATTTATGTATATATAGTTCCGTTTCTCTTGATTAAATAGTATTACTGAAGATTGTCAGGCTGATTAAGAAAATCTTAGTTGTATAAGTTTATAACTATGTCATCTCTTTCTTTCTTCTTTCTACTAGTAGACCTTTTAGTTTACAAGTCTATTAAATAAAGTTAAATTTCAGATAAATAAACTAATAAATAACTTAGCTCTTAAATATAAAATTATACTTCTCTTGTTTAGATAGTATTACTCAAGATTACCAGCATCATTAAGAAAATCTTAGATGCATAAGTTTATAACTATCTCAGCTCTTTCTTTACTCTTTTTACTAGTAGACTTTTTAGTTTACTAGTAATAAATATTCCAGCTGTTTTTTCGCCCTCTCCACTCTTAGAAATATAAGATTATACTTCTCTTGTTTAGATAGTAGTAATCTTGCAGGTTGATGAAGAAAATCTTAGATGTATAAGTTTACAAACAGCGCAACTCTTTACGCTTTTTACTTATAGAAATTCTATTCATTATAGTCATGAGTTCCCATAGATGTTGATTAGGAAATCTTAGATGAGTTTATTAATCTCAGCTCTTTCTATTACTCTCTCTCTCTCTCTACTTTTATAAATGCTGCTTATGAACAAAGCTCATCTATTTATATCGTCTTAGTCAACAGAATCTCAGAGATAGAATCACGTGTTAGCTAACTGTGATGCTGATCTGATAAGTAATGTTTGCCACAGGTACTGAATTCACGGCAAAACTACACAATCGCCTCAATTGTTTGCCTTTGGCCATAATACTTGGAATTGGCAAGTAGTCGATAAGCCAAAATGAGCAGGCCAGGCCAGTTGCCACGGCAACTCCTGGTGCCACTTGCCGCTTGCCACTTGCCACTTGCCTGTGTTGCATTAGACAAACCAAAGCGAGGACTGTTTGTTTGTTCCGGCCACACGCGTGCAGAAAGCCGCTGCCGTCAAGTTGGCAAAGTATCTGCGCATCTTTCAGATACGCAGCGCTCATTAAGAGCTTAAGGAAGCGGCAGCACGAACTGGTAGCCCACTCGATGCCGCCAAGTGGCATGTGGCAAGAGAGCGGACGAGCGGGCCAGAGACGTGCTGACAATGTGTCAAATTGCGCAAAAGGCGACAGAAAGAATGGAAAAGCGCTGCGAATGGCAAACATGTGTGAAAAGCCACAGGCAGCGAAGTGGGGGCAAGAGTGGTGGCAGAGGAGACGTTGCAATTGTAAAGGCTGCCGGCTGGAGGCAACTTCCAGGCAGCTGCTACTGCTGCAGTTGCCGCTGCTGTTCTTGTCTGATGTCTCCATTAGGCGCGGCCGTGCCTAATGAATGCCTCGCTCTCTTTAAAAGGTGAAAGCTCAGGCCATGAAATTGAAATCTGAGCACATTAACCTACCTCCCCTCCCTATCTCGCCCCTTCAGGGCATGACGAATGCTCGCCACAGTTTATCGCCACATGTTGCAATGCCAAAGCAGAGTAAAACAATACGAAATTATACAGAAAATAATAATAGTCTTTGGGGCGAACATTAAATACCCTTGCAGATATAAAGTAAAAGATACATGTATATCTATATTTATCTATCTATCTCCCTCTATATAACTCTCTGAAAATCTGCAAATTTTCTTTTGTAAGCTTTTGTTTCTTTCTATATTTTTCCAAACAAACATAAAGACTTTTAGGAGAAAGAGGACAACTGTAATTCTTGACAATTTTTTTTTTCATCTTCCTCAACTTCTAATACGAATTTCTTGAAATCTCCAAATTCTCATCTCACCTGCAACACACAATGCCCTTTCACCCCTGTCATAGGTTTAGATCTTTCACTCATTTAACGCCCATTTAAATTGTGTAAATGTCACATTTGTTGTACATTTTTCTCGCCTATTTTCTCTGCTTTTGTCCTGTGGTTAGACCCTAACCAAATATTTCGACTGGCGGCAGCTGCAGAGCAGCGAGAAAAACTTTTCCCATCGACTCAGCCAATTACTTGGACTCCTTGTCAACCCTGTCAGGCTGATTTTGATCGCAACATTTATGTCATCAGATTAGAGGCACGAAGCACTCGGAACCTGCCCGCATTGTGTTCATTGTCTCAAATTGAGGGCTACCCCTAACAAGCTGAGCAACTTCATCAGCAGCTGTCAAGGCGAGGAGGGGCGAGGTTCGGGGGCGTGGCGCTGGGGTTAACTCAATTGAAGACGCGTCACTTTAAGTTGCCGTTAAGTCTGCGATTTCGACAAGTCATTGGCTGCGATGCTCCTTATTTTTTTTTTTCGGCGAAATCAGGTCGACCTCAGCTCCAGTCCCAGCTTCAATTTATCAGCAGCAACAAGGAAAGTTTGAGGATGCGCGGATTCGGATTCGATGCCCTGCGGCCTGTCAGTTGCCGTTACAATAAATTAGCCTGTCAATGGGCGCAATCTACGGGCGGCTACGCCCGCGCACTCACCAACCGAGCTGATCCCCCCACCAGCAAAATATTCCCGTATTCCCGCTGAAATTAATTATGGCTTCATCCTTTTATGCATTTCTTGTTTTTTTCACTTTTTTTTTTTGGTTTTCTGGCTGACTTTCGCCGCGTGCCTTGCGTGTTGTAATTAAAAACAGACCCCGGTTCAAAAATCAACAGCTAGTCGCAGTTTTACGATGCTGTTGTCCCCCCTTTTCCGTCGTGCCCCTGCCCCCTTCTTGCCACTGTTTCAGTGCTCCTTGTGTCCCACACTTGTCAAGATTTATGCGCGCCTTGCTTTAAGTGCCTTTGAGAATAGTTTCATGTCTGTGATTATCATCGGGTTCTTTTCTTTTTGGTTTTCTTCCTCTTATTATGTGTCGGAGCGGGCATGGTCATAAAACAAGCTCGTCTAATAACTCCGCACAGAACAAAGACGCACTTGAGACCAAGTATCCCCAAAAACCAAAAACAAAGAAACACGATTGAAAGTGCACGCCGTGATAATACCCTGTATTAATTATTGCTTTTATTGGATTTCTAATTGTTACCATTTGTAGTATATTATATAGTTACAAAAAAATTATTGAAATCAGCATTACAGCAGAACTTTTATATATGTATATTATGTATTATAAATAATATTATATTTTATATTTTAAATTCTTATGTATATTTTTATATTATTTTTATAAATATATTTTTGGAGAAGTAGAGGTTTTATTGTGACTTTTTTTTTAGAATCAACAGAGAACTGAGCTTTTTAATTTGCAGTTTAATTAATATATTTTGTTGTATAAAAACTCCAAATTAAATTATAAATTTCTTCAAGATCTCCCTTAAAAACGAAGAGTTTGAAGTTCAAAATTAGAAAATACAGGCTACAGGGTATTCTTTTGTATTAAGTTGAGACGACGGCCTCGGTTTAGTTTCGGTTTCTATTTCGGCTACGACTTCGGCTTCGGTTCGCGTAGCCTGGCTCTCAACTTGCTTGCAGTTTTTTCTATTTTATTCTCTTCGTCGTTTTTCGGACACCCCCGCGGAGTTGGAGATGCCTGGAGTTCCTTGAAGTCGAAACTGGTTTTTTTGGTTTTAGTTTTGGTTTTGGTTGGGCATATTCGAAAAAAAGCCAGTTCGATATATTTAAGAGCGACGCCGAAAGAGCGAAAAAATTGTTAACAGAAAAAAAAAACAGAAACCAGTTTTTGCCAGTCCCAATTGTTGTGTTGCCTGGCGGCTCCGTCGCTGGAAAAAGTAAACAAAAAGTAAAAAAAATAATAAACTGTGTCTAGTGTGTGTCGCGGGGCATGTGCAATGAACTTGCCCAGACGGAGGATCAGGCGCAACTGCAGCTGGTAGGGCGGATGGAAGGAGGTGCTTTTGTCGCTGCTCTGATTAATATGCCTTATGCAGTCTCTCTCTTACACTCCCTCTCTCGCTTACACACGCTCAAATTAGTGCTGCGCCTATTAAGCGATAGGCATCTCGGGGCAGAGCCAGGTTCCAAGTCGCCCAGTTGCCCATTTGAAAGTCACAAATGATTGTAATTAGGCGCTTTTGTTGTTGTCTTTTTTTTTAGATTTTATTTTTTGTTGCGTCTCCTTCAAAAGCGTCGGGTGATTGACCATGAAAAGAGCACCAGAGCAGCAGCAGCGCGTCCAAAGCCCCAAACCAATCCCAGGCACAGTCCAAACGCGCTTTTTTTGTGCCTTTTCATGCATCTTTGACTTTGGCTGCTGTTGCTGCTTGCCCTGCCCTGCCCTGTCTTGCGCTGCGCTGCTCTGCCCACTCGGTTGCCCAAAGTTTTTGGCTTCCTTCTTACACCGACGTACGCTCTCTTCGCTCTTCGCTCGCCATCTCGTTCTGCCTAGCATGATTAATGATGCGTTTCTGTTGTGATTCGTTCTAAACGTGGGAAATCAGATACAGCAGCAGCAGCAGCAGCAGCAGACGCCGCTTAAAAGCTCGCTGGTGCTTTTGAAAGCGTCGTCTTGTCGTCGCTCTCTTCCTGCGCTCGCTACGCAATGCTTATTTTTGCTTCAGCCTTTTACCAATTAATCTTACGACCATTTGACAACTGTTTAGGTTTTAATAATCAACGCTGATGATGATAGTTGGTTGTCTGGAACCAGCTTTTTTGCGCTCCGGGCCACACACACTAAAACCACTAATGTTTGTTATGTAAATCTATGGCTTGATTAGAACAAAAAGCCAACTAATTGCACAAGAATTAATAGAAATATTTGTTGTTGTTTGGCCAGCAGGCACACAGTCTGGCGCGCTATCTCTTTCACTCCCCCAGCACTTTCTAGTCGTTAGCTGTAAGTTTTCAACAATTTGTTGTTTTTGCTGTTACAGCAGAATGTTTTCCTAATTGCGCCATATTATTGATATTAGCCGTCGTCGTCGTCGTTTCTATCTCCATCTTCATTTTGGCTGCCAGCCAAAAACATGCGCTGAAAAGAACAAAAAAATACCATAACAACAACAAAAACTTGCTTGGGGCTCTTCCTGTGCAACGGGCAGAAAATTTAACAACTTTAGAACTTTATTTGTCAGCACTGCACGCTTATTAACCTGCTCTCTCACTCTTTTTCTTTGCAGGTACGTAACTAGCTAAACTCTAACTGTAACTGCATATGGGTATGGGTAAGTGTAAGTGCGCTCATTGATTTGCCTACACTCCAAACAACAACAACAACAAGCTGTTTGTGTACATGTATGCATACATATGCTGAATAACAACTGCATTGCGTTCTTGTTGCTTTGATTGCTTTTGTTTATGTACATTTTTCCACCCATATGGCAGACATCAACTCCCAAAATGTGTTGTGCTCCACTCCACTCCTTGCCGCTATGTGTGCGTGTGTGTGTGTGTCTGTGTGCTCAGAGAGTTAGTCTTGCAGCGAACGCTCTCTTGCGCGCACGCCCTCAACTGGTTTCGCTCTGCTCGCACTCACATTCTGCGTCTTCGTTTAGTTGCTTACGAGCGGTCTTTGAGTGCGCAACAGGCTTAAGAAAAGCGCTGCGCGTGTTATTTATTCAACTCTCCGTTTGTGTCGTTTGCCGTTAAACGCGTGTGCCATTCAAAAAAAAAATATATATATATATATATATAATAATAAATAAAATAAAACCGACTTGCTGTCAATTTGTAAATCACATCGTTGCTATTTTCACATTTCTTGGCGTCGCAAGTCGCGCTTTTAATGTCATTTAGGCGAAAAGGAAAAAGCTAAAAAAATACACAACGCCAAAGTCATGCAATGATAATTGTCAAATATAACAACCATCAAAGCTAATTGCATTTTGTTAATGAGCAAAACGTGGCGGCAACAAAATGTAAATCAAAACCAACAACAACCACAATAGAAATCCTAGTGAAGTTTCCAAGTGTAGCACAAAAAATAACAGCGGAAAAATGTAAATACATATAATTTTAAATAAATAAATCTGAAAAAAAAATCATTTGACGCCAGTTTTTCAAAATTGTTAATTGTAACAGAAATGTGCGCATCTCCGAATGCATTTCTAACAGTAAAAGTGGCTTATGTCACGCAAACACCACACACACATACGCACACACTTGCATTTACTTGCATACACATCTTTTTATGGGGCTTGGCGACAATCTGGCAACACCGCCGCGCCAAGCACAAAGCTGTTTAACTTGTTTCTTTTTTGGCGTGCGCAGTTTTTTTTCTTCTCTTTTTCGACTTTCCGCTTTGGAGCCGCTGCTGTTGTTGCTTATCTAACGCGCAGCTTCTAAAAAAACGAAAATCTTTAGCTCACAGTGTTTTGTTTTTGTTAATTAACTTGTTAAAAAAATGAAGAAAAATATAAAAAAAATAAAAAATGCCATTTGAAACTTTCGTGAGAACAAAAAGCCAAAAAGGGAAAAGTGGGCTTCAAGTTTGAGTTTATGGTTTTTGTGTGCGAAAGAGACGAAAAACAAGCATGCAAACCATAAGCTGGCGCTTTATGTTTTATGTTTTTTTGTTTTCTGTCTCTTTTGAGCCTCCTATTTCTCTCCTATTTCGCTCTGCATCACAAATGTTAATGTTAATGTACATCTTGGTGTTAATGTTATTCACAAATGTTAATTCGCAAGACAAAACATTGGCACGGGCACGTGTCGCTGAATTTAGGTGTTAAATTATTAAGGAAATTTGTTAGCCAACATCGAAAAACGAACTACAGTGAAAGCTCTACGAGGGAATAGTTTTCTGAGGCGAATAACTCTTTAGCCGGGCAATTTTTAAACCTTATACTTATTTTTCTTACTTTTTTTGATCAAAGTGGCTTCCGGTGAAGTAAAAAAGTGTCAGAGTTGAAGATTAACTAACTTTTATTTAAACAAATTTTGTGTTTTAGAAACGAACTTGAACGACAGCAAAAAATCTTTAAACAATTGCGAATTTGTGATTTTGAAGAACCAAAAACAAAACCCATATTCAAAATTATAAAAATTTATAAGTAAATTTATGTTTTCCATGATTTGTTGTTATTTCCTAGACATTTATAATTTATAAGGACATAAAACCTGGAAATGTGGCTATCCGCTAAAGTGAACTTTCACTGTATTTTCTTTATATTGCTATCCCTCTATTTCTATCCCTTTCTATGGCAAACCAATTAGTGCACAGGCGCCTGCACAGAAGTACCTCACCTTAAAGTCGACTGTTGCTGCTAACCTGGCTTGGCCATAAGCAGGTAGCTGCCAAGCACTTAACCATCCTAAGCCGAAACCCAGACGATCCTCAACTGAAATGTGACCTTCCCATTGTGTAATTCAATATTTGTATTTTGAAAACAGGATCTTGAAATCTCTTTTAAGTTTTTTCGTTTTTCTTTCAAGTCGATTGCAATTGGTTTTAGTTTTAGTTTTTTTTTTTAGGGGTTTTTGTTTTGTTTTGCTTTATCGGGAATTTATTTGTTTTGTGTTTTTTCGCTGTTGTTTGGCTTGGCTCTTGAGGCCAGGCACGTCTCAGTCAAATACTTAAGGCTGCTTATCACGTAGTTTCTCAGTTTCAGAGTGTTGGAGCCTATGCATAAAGTTGAGACTTTACAAGTTTTCGAGTTCTCGAATTGTGTTGTATACATATGTCTGTGTATAAGTATGTGCATATACTATTAGTCTGTTTTTTATTGCTTTTTCAAACTCAAACTCTCTCTTACTCTCCGCAGCCAATTTAGTTTTCAATTTCATCAGATATTGTAAAGATATTGCTCTCTCCTTTTATTTCATCATGTTCTTTGATTGAAATCTTTTTCAAATACAGTGAATGCTTGCAAATTGGAAAGTTTTGTTTGCAAAACTAATTTAATTGTTAAAAAATTAAATATTTTTAATTTTTTATTTTTATTTCGTTTTTCCCCCTCTTCCACACTTTACCTTATCTTACTATAATGCTATTTTCTCTAATTTCATGTTGTACTTTTATCGAATATCTCTTTGAAAATATAATGTTAATTTTGGGGTTCATCAAACTTGGCCAACTGTTTTATACTTCTTTTAAGCCACACTTCACGACTTTCAACTGAATCATAAAAACACAACACATTTCTGGTTGCATTTCTTCAGCTGCTTCTTCTCACTGCTTCTTATCTAGCCAGGCATTAAAAGTGCCGTTTCAAATTTCAATAGAAATCAATTAAACTCGACTCATGTTTTCCTCAAAGCTTTTGTCTCAGCCATTCTTTTGTTGCCACAGCTTTTGGCTTTCATAAGAAAGCAGCCCATAAAAATGGAATAGGATCCCCCCGCCTTCTATTCGCCACCATTAAAGGTTGGCTTGAAATTGTCGTAAAAAAGGCAGAAAAATAAAAAATACGCACACAGGCACACACACACACACACACACACACACATAACATTCACACGCACACACAACCGTTCTCAATTTGTTACTGTCTTCGCATAATGTAACCTGTCCATAAATGCCAGGGAGTTACAAATATTTTGATAGCGCTACCGAAACCAAAAACCAAAGCCAAATAACCTGCCAGTAATTCCCGGTAAATGCGATTGGCATCTAAAAACCATCATAAAAGCCAAAAATGCGTGTACCCTACAAATAACCGAACATCTCGGTAATTGGGATAGTTAGGAATAGTTAAGAATAGTTTTGAGTTGTGTGCGTGCTGCGTGTGGCACGAACAGGTAGCACAAACCCCCGAAAAGGTACCTCCATTTCTGGGTTGTGTGTTAATTATGCACCTTTCGGGGGAAAATAAAAATGCATTTTCCACTTGCAGCGGAAAATCGACGGCCATCAAACCAAACAGGCCAAACAACTACAACTTTTGTTGGGCATGGCTAATTCATAATACGTCAGAGACTGCGTCAGTGACTGTTGCGAATTCTGCTTCTTCCCCCAGTCAAAGTTGGCTTTTTTAAAAGGGCAGCGGAAACCTTGGCTGTTTTTTTTTTTTATGTGTTTTTCCATTTTTCGCTTAAAGTAATTATTCAGTTTACAAAAACATACATTCACATGTTAGTTATTTTTGAAATTCGTTTTAGATAATTCAATTATTTATTGCAAAAATGTCTATCTTTCATCTTATTTATTTTATCTAAAATGCTCTAATATAAAGTGTAGCTCTTTTTTGCTAACTATTCTATCAAAACTAGCTTTTTTCGCCCGTCAAAAGTTGGCAGCACTGTGCGCTAGTCTTGTCTTGTTCTGCGACTTGCCGCCTCTCGTTCTCCCTCTCTTTCTTGCACTTGTGCTGTGCAGATCCTTCAGCTAACGGTTATTTCGCTGGTACCGCAATAAAAAGGTTGTTTACTTGTTTGTTGTGGTTTCTGCACTATCTCTCTCTGTCTCGCTCTTTCACTCTCTCATTACTGCACATCTCGAAGGTTGTTGCCGAAACAGAATAGCAACAACAACAACAACAACAACGTCAAATCGCCCAAACAAGTTTCTTGTGCTCTTCACTCCCCACTCTCTTTCTGCCTCGCCGGCACCCTTCGCCCCCCTCTCTGCCTTGATTGCTGCATCTCGCTCTTGCAGAAAACCTCACAACTTGTGTACCGTTAGCAATTTACCAAAGTAAATTAACTCGCGACGTGTTGCACAAAGTGCGCCAAGGGAACGATCGAAGGGGGGGGGGAGGGGGATCAAGGGGCTTGCAATAAAATTGCATATTTATTGGCCCCGTCCGATCAGGTCAAGGTCAGCGACGTGCCCTCTTTTCATTTGGACGACAAGCGAAAGCAGCCAGCGAATAACCCCTGCCACTCCCAACCCCCCCCCCCCTCCCCCTCCCACTCTGTTAACCCTCAATGTTCACTTTGAAAGTCGCAACGCTTGACCGCCTTAAAATTTATTATACGATTATTATTATTATTTTTGGAGCTTTGCTTTGTGCACGCTTCTTATATTGTTTGTATTTTTATGTTTCTCGTTGTTGTTGTTGTTTTCGTCCACTCGAATCAGGTCAAAACGGTTGCTTTCTTTCACTGCCACGCCTTCTGCCCCCCCGAAAACCAACAACTAAAATATTTGCATGCTCACAACGCTTTCTTCGCTCTCCCGCAAGGTCAGAACGGGTTCAATCCACGTCGTAAACGTGAAGGGTATTAATCTCCGCCATATATCTATCTATATATAGCCAAAAAAAAGAGATACCATCTTAACTCTTAAGAAGAGGAAGAGCAAGCGGTTTTTTAATTGCAAATTTCTCTGGAGTATTTTTTTCTTAAAGATTTTTAGCTGTTTTTTTGTCATAAATTTTGAGCATACAGTTATAGCTAGTTATCCAAATTGTTGCTGGTTTTTATATCACAGCTGTTATTGCATAAACTGTAAATTTAATTAAAACTTAAATTTTATTTATTTTTTAAAGTTTACAGTTAGTCAAATTCTTTTTTTTTTTTTTAGATACATTAAAACTAATTTAAATCTCTAAAAAAAAATATAAAACAATCGAATTACATTTTCTCAATAGATATTTTATTATTAAACAAAATAAACTAGTTCCCAGTTTTCTTTAAATTTAAATACTTTACTTTACTACGAGAAAAATCAATTTTAATTTCTGCCCGAAAGTGCATTGAGCAATAATCATATTTCAGTTCGACAATCAAATATTCCATTAAAAAATAATTACTAAAATATAAGTCTCGTGAGGTTTTTATAGATTTCTACGTGTTATGGAGTCTTACCACGCCCACCTTGCAATTACTGTAAAAACAAACGTTGGGCAATCGCTGTTTTTTGCTCTTTCTATTCTCGATGTTTTTTCTAGCCTTTTTTTTTGGCTTCTTATCGGCAATCATTTGTTGTAGAGTTCATTAGATTTTGTTGTTTGCTTGATTAAGTTTTGATTTATAGTGTGTACAAAGCGAACAACCAGTCAAAATTGATGTTAATTATGCAACAACAGCAGCTAAACTCGAGTCTAACTGTCAGCTCATTGAACTGCGCCTACGGCGCAATCTACAGCTATGGCTAGAGATGGAGATACAGATACAGCTGGAGATACAGATACTTATGCGAATAGATTCATTTAGATGCGTACATAGATATTCTCTCGGTTGTGTTTGCTCAAGGTTTTGTGTCTCATCATCTGCAACATCATTATCATTAACATAATGATCGTACTCATGATCATTATCATAATCACTATAGTAGTATGATCACAAAAAATCATTATTTCAATTAATAGATAGAGTAGCTGGTATTACCCACTTTTGCTGGGGTCAAGTGTGTATCTTCAAATTCCAGCTATCAGTTTTTACCTATTGAATGGTTTTTTCACAATCACTAAAGTACGAATAAATTCATTTTGTATGCTGAAAAATATTTCTATAGAAATTTATACAATTCGTACTTATGTCATGTATTGGCTTTATAATTGGGAACCCATAATTAGAGCTCATTAGAGCACTTAATTTTAGTTAAATTTTTTCTCTGTTTATTTTCCGTCACGTAAGGTTTCTATTTATTTGCTAATAACTTAGAGCCATACATTTAACAGCTGCCAATTTTTAGTGTACAATTTGGTAGCTATTAAAATATAAAACCCTATTTTAAAGTTGAAGCTCTTCCTTGCTTTTTTGACATTACGTACGACTATTACGGCGTGGCCATGAAATTGCCGATTTATAAAGTTTCAAAAAATTCAAATGTGTTCTAGTTTTTTTCCTTATTTATTTTGTCATTTGTTCAGGGCTGTAATGGTTCATCAAAATCAGTTCCACTCAAAAGTGCTTAAGTGCTACTCAATATGAGGGAGCTATTTCATTAATCTAAAAAACAAAATCAATAAACTTTATGATTTTGCTTGAAGCAATCACTGAAAGATGATTTAATCGATAGTTCATTTGAAGTGCGCGGAGGGGGCAACCTAACTTAACCTCAACCGACTTGTGGTGCGCAACATCGCAACTCAAGATTATTCATTGGTCTTTTATCATGATCGTCAACATTATCTTTCAGCTGCAGACTGCAACTTCAGCAGCTAAAAACTAACCTCATTTATTGTCATTACGTGTTTTCTGTTGTTGTTGTTGTGTTTGCTCGTTTCTTTTGTTATTATTTATTAAGTTTCGTTGTTGTTGTTTTTTGTTTTGTTATTGACGACTCTTCATGACGCAATTTTGCTTCAACTTTTCGTGATTTTGTTCTTTGCAGAATCTTGGCGGCGTTAAAAACATAAAAAATAACAGAAAAATATCCAAGTTGTTGTTTTTTTTTTGTGCTTTTTGTTTAGGAATTCCTGATTAGCAATGCAAACAAAGCACGTTTCGCGTTTAATAACATAAATCAAGAGATCTCGCGAAATTGCAGCAGCAGCTGATTTTGATTTGAATTTTGATTGATTTACTGACAAATTGACAAATTCAAATCAGTTTGCTTTGCTCTGCAGTTTCTCTTGGTATACCCTGTAATAGAAAAACATTTTTTTTTTTAATATCAAAACTTATTTTATCAATCACAAGTTTCCCTATTTTATTAACATCAGTCTACTATATTATATAGTTCTCATTGGAATAATCGGGGTACATTTGAGTTATGTTATGAAAAGGGTATTTATTTTTCGATCGCCCAAGTTTAACTATTTTCACTAATTTATAGTTTTTGCTTGTTTTGATTGATTGTTGAAACATTGCGCATAGCATGCGTTTTTTAAATACACATAAAATATTTTTTTTTTGGCAATTAAAGCGTGCAATAAACAAAGCTTCTCAAGCTGGGCAAGAGTATAAAATAAATGGGCAAAAAACGCTTCCGCGAGCGTTGGACGAGCACTTAAAAAGCGCCAAGTAGACAAAAACGCGTAACAAGTCGTATATATGTATGTGTGTGTGTGTGTGTGTGCCGCTGTCAATCACAATTACAAGCAAGTGAAGCAATTGGTGTTCCCCTTTTGTGCCCCACCCGTCGCGTCAAATGATTTTAAATTGCCATAAATTAAATATATACAACAATTTGTTAATATCCAATTTGAATTTTTTGTTTGGTTTTTTTTTGATTTTTGCGCTCGTCTTGGCAGATTTTACATAAAAATTTGCGTAGCGCGGTAAAAATCGCACAGAAAACGCGCGCGTATTTCGCAGCTACCAATTGTTGTAGTTGCAGTGATGATTCCCTGCGTAAGTCTGGCCGAAACAAGCGTCATTGGCAACATGAAGGAGCGCGTCAAGGAAATAAAAGTGTTTGGCTGTCGCCTCAATTTTTGGAATCACATTGGTCATAGCCTAACGAGCTCCAAGGCCAAAGAAGGTAAAACTAATTAAAATACAGCAAAAATTACGAATTCAAAAAAAATCTGCTTTTAAATCAAGTGGAATGAGAATGAAAAGTAAAAACAAAACTCACAGAACGAAAAGCTTTACAACAGTATTTTAAGCTGGAAATCAGCATTTAATATTAAAATATTCGCTCATTAAAATTGTTTTATATAAAAGTTAAAGACTGAAATTTATGTGAATGGTGAGGTAAAATGGGGTTGAAGTTAAAGAAACATGTGTAGCAATTTTGGATGTGTAGACCACTTTTTATGTTTTAGTTAAACTTTAAACAGAACGAAACAAGGTATTGTAAAGTTTTTTAGCCTAAACGGTTTATACATATTTTACAACTTTAAAGGCTTAAAACCAAAAATATAAAATCTAAAAATATATGTATTATATTTTAAATATAAAGAATTCTAAAAGTCTCCTATATCAAAGTGTTTAAAAAATAACGAAAAGAAATTCAGATTTGAGGCATAAATGCATATTTCACATTCTGGAGAAGGTTGGGTTGGTATTTACTTGTTAAATCCCAAGGGAATTCAGAACTTAAACCCAATACTGTATTATATCACATATTTGCATTTAAAGTACAAGAAAACGAAGTGAAAGTAAGCAGAAATCGAAAGATCGCATGGGCGTGCCATGCGATCATTGTGGAACTGTGAACAGAGAGAATATCGTATAAAGCTTGTGGTGTTATTTTATATAATACACATCTGGAGGCGTCGCTTGCGATAATCACAAGGTCTGTGGCATGCGGTGTTTAAGCGACAGACTGCGTTGCCAGCTGCACTTTGAGGCATTACAAGAGGCAAGAGTTCTCTTCTCTGCGGTTCTCTTGCTTCCCCGGCCGTGGGGCAATTATGTTAAATATAAGGCTGAAGAAGCTGGCGACGACGATGACGATGGCAGGCGGTTATTAGATGATCGACAAGACCATTATGGGGATGATGACGATGATGATGAAGTTGACGATGACGATGAGGATGATGAGGTGGCATGACGATGCCAGGCACACGATCAGTTGTAAGCTAAAGAAACGCAGATGCAGACAGCAGATGCGGCAATTGCATAATTGAAATGAATTAGCAGGCAGCCAAGCCCCAAGTCGCAAAGAGAAGCTGAGCGAAACTGAAAGTGCCAAGCGTGCCAATAAGGAAATCACCAATGGGCGTGGCAACAATATGCCCATGCATAAAAGTAAACATACCCATATTTATGGCGATGCATCAATGTCAATGCAGATATAGATTCAGACTAGAGGTGCAGCAAAACATCAAAAATTGCCTTCGATAAATATGGAATTTTAAAGATACAATACAACATGCTCTATATGTTAAACTTAATACATTAATTTAAGTTAATTGAGAATAGTTCAATATTAAAGATAAGTTGATTCTTAGAATCGATATATTTCAATTAATGCAATTTAATTTAAATATATGATCTCTATATATCACGTCGAAAATTCGAATATCGATTGTATTGTATTGTATTCAATGTATTTTAATCATTGCAATAAAACAATATTTATTAAATGCAATGCATCGAAAATAAAAGAAACTTATTGAAAATACCAACTTTGAAAAAACACATTAATTTTCGAGGTTCTTTATTTAAAAGTTATTATATGCTAAAATCCAATATCATAAGAATCTTATAAATTAAATTCAATTTAATGCCGAATGAAACTATATGCGATATATTAAAAAATATTAAATTTATTGGTAGCCAGAAATAATCGATTTAAAATTACAATATATTGCAAAACTATCGTTCATTTTTTAACATGCACATCCCTATGATCGCTTAAGTGCATCTTCTTTGTTCATATGAAGGCAATTACAGGCTAGATTGAAAGCTGCCTCCTAGGGAAGAGCCAGACATATTGCAAGAACATGTATCCGTATCTGTAGCTTAGCTCTGTGAATGTATCTGAATCTGTATCGGCATCACTTGTCTGTGATTCGTTGGAGCGCACAAAAGCAAAATGTAAAGTTGACAATAAAATTATTGCATTGTCGTTAACTGAATTTGTTGTTGTTGCTGCTGTGTTGTTGCTTTGGCTGTGCGCCTATTTATGGCCTTTACTTAACAATGACCACAAAAATTCGCAATTTGCATTTGCAATTTGAGCCAAACGGTCAAACAGCCACTTGACTATGGGGCCAAATGTTGCGGTTGTTGCTGTTGTTGTTGCTTTTGTAATTTGTAATCTGTTGTTGTTGCCGGTGCCGGCAGCTTTAAAGTTGGCCAAGCAATTGACCAGCGGGGCCAATCCATTTTGCCTTTGCATACCCAGCACAAAGGGAAATCAGGCTGCGCACGGGGTGTATCAGTTTTTGGGTCATTAAGGGCATTGCAACCAAAAGCTTTTAAGGCGGTAGACTATTATCGATTATTTATCGCGGAAGTGTTTGATGTGCGTGATAAGTATAAAATTTGCACTATTCAAAATATATACTATTAATAATAATGATTCATTACGAATTCATAATGTGCACAACTATCGATCTATCGATCATTTTGAAAGCTATAGTAGAACATCTTATTTTCATTGGAAAACCATACGTTGCTTAAATATCAATTTCACTTTTCAAAATAAAAACAAAGTTCACATAAAATGTATCACATCATAAGCACAACATTATTTATCGATATTTTCCTTCCAAATATTTAAAATTTAAAAATTGTGTTTCTACAGCAAATACCAATACAAAATAAAATAGCCTAATAATATTTATCGATACATTCCGTGGTTATCATTTAAATTTAAATTTGATTAAAGTTGGTCAATAAGTGTTAATTCCATTTAGCTGTTAAACACAAATGTTTTCTCTGATTTAAATATTTGCCTCAGTTTGGCCCCTGCTCATCGATAACGATACATATCGAACGGGCTGTCACATGGCTCATGACGTCACAGCTAGCAGAATCGTGCCTCAATGCAAATGCATAGCTTGTGACACACTTGTGAATAGTTGTTGGCTGTTGTTGTTGAGTGGGGAAGGCAATGGAAACGCGATAAAAACGTCAACAGCAGTTGGGCAGTTGACAGTTTGTACTGGGCTCTAACTGGTACCCGGGGAGTTACCCAGTTCTCAGCCTTCGCCACTGATCAAGCCACAAGCACAAATAACTGCTGGGCAGGCACGTTTCCAACGGCAGCTGAGCGCCGAGTTGAGAGCTGCAAACAGAAATTTACTTAAATGTTAAAAGCGACTTTCTTGCTGCTCAAATCTTAACGTGAACTTAATTTAAGTTGTTGTAATTCCAATCTGTGCGACGCTGGACACGTCGTTTTGCTACGTGTTGGTCGCCATGGGTAAAGAGATCTCTTTTAGCTGGAATATCCGGTTCGCATTTCGAGCCAGAAACAAGTAAGGGTGCTCTAGTCGAGAAAGCTCGACCAGGTGATACTCTGTACGATATACTGGGTAAAGCTATCGAGAAGCCGTAGACAGCCTTCGTAAATTTCATATCACTATCTCGTAATATACTAAAGATATGATAAAAACTAAGGCCATATTATGTCAATATTTATCGAATCCTAAGCCTATAGTATACATTAATATATGTGTACTTCCATCCATGGTATCAATTAAGTACTTAATGAACTCTTCAGCATTTAACAAACATTCGCAACTTTATGATTCCCTTGTTTTACCCATTTTCAATGAGTACAAGGTATACAAATTTGCATAAAAAGCGCCATGAAACGAGTTCAACAAATTTGATTATTGACAGCCTGAAAAATGGGGAAAAATTTATTGCACAAAACAAGACGCTGACGTGCGGCCAAAAACAATAACAACAGCAGCAGCAGCAGCAGCAGCAGCAGCAGCAACAACAACGGCAACTATAATCAAGGTCAAAAGAGCAGCAACAACAAAAGTTGCTTATCAACTCGTCTTGGCCAAAAGACTCGCAGATACTTTTACAACAATAAAAGTTATAACAACTTTTTCAGCTGCCACTCGCCAAAGTTGCAGACAGTGTTGGTTGTTGTTGTAGCTATTGTTGTTGTTGGTTTTTAAATGGTTTCATTATAAATGCATAAAAATCCACGGCATAGTCATTGTCATCGTCATCATCGACATTCACTCGACAAAACTAGCAACAACAACTAAAATTTATAAAAACAATATTTTAACCAACGGCAGGTTTTTGTTTTAGCTTGAAAAATATGGAGCCACCCGCCTTTTGTTTGTTTGTTGTTGTCATTTTTCATATGCAAATTAAGCTTGTTTGTTGTTGTGTTTGTTTCATTGAATTTGTGTTTGTGTTTATTTTATGTTGCGTTAATTGACCGCATAGCCAGCGGGTGGGTTTGGAGATTGCAGCAACAGACAGTTTAACAAATTTGAATATCATTTCAAGCATGGAAACGGTTTGGGAAAATTGGAAATGCGAGTGAGAGTTTCTTAGGCAATTTTAAAATGGAAACTCCCAAGTGCCAATGCGGAATTTGAAACATTTTAACCAATAACAATTATAATTCTTGATTTGTTTATGGGGAATTTAGTGCTTTTTATTATATATCTTAAAAAATGTATATTATTTGTTTGTTAGCCATTAATTTACTTCCTATTTGGAAATATTCAAAAAAGGAGGTATCACAGCATTTTTAAATTATGTTACAAGATTTGTTATAACTGTTCTCTTACTTTATTATATACAGATATATTTTTTTTTTCGTAGATGATCTCATGCATTATTGTTATAATTTGTACTGTAATGCCTACAGTTTTCCTTGTACTTTGAATACTTTGCAATAAAATACGTGACTTACTGTTAACTACAATTAACAACGACTTGTGCATGTCGATACAGCTATTGATAGAAATATAAGTATATATAGATTTTAACCGCTAACTGGCTGCTCACCAATTTGCTTACCTGGCAGCCATTCACTCACGCCCGTTCTCTTGTTTTTTGTGTTAAATATGTTTTTTCTGTAAGTTCCCATAGCGCTTCCTAGCACCCAGCTCGTATTTCACTTCCGTAAAAATAAATTAAGTTTTGCCGAAGCATTCGATCTGCATACACTTGGAATGCATTCCTCGTTCTGGCTATGAGTAATCAGAAGATTAATTGCTCTTTAGCCAATTAATCAAACTCGATCAGCAAACAAGGCAAAACACCCACAGTTCTAGCGTTCTGGAGATAACGGCAACGTATGCAATTTGTTTGCAAATATCTTTACATGCTTTTTATACCCTGTAAACATTTGGAATGTATTTAATTGTGGAGGCTGAGCTTGGCATCAGTTGTAGTATATATTTTAATATACAATACATTCCTAATAAATATCAGACAAATTGGTGCCAAAAACTATAATAGATAATAATTATCTTTATCATCATATAAAAAAAAGTTATTTAAGATTACTGATAAAAAATAAATCAACAAATATTTTTGTTGTAATTATTGCTCATCAAATCTCATAGTTACAGGGTATGTTCCTATTCGAGCTCTCTTTGCTTAAGCATTTCTACACATTTTTTGCTCAATTTTTAACGCGCTCAAATCTAATTAAAAGTCAAAATGTTTATTACGCATGAATCAATGTTGGGTTTGTTATTTGTTGTTGCTAATGTTGTCGTTGTTGTTTTTGCTATTTTGTATGCGCGTCGCGCATGCGCTCAAATGTTATTAACCTACATTTGCATAAAAATGCTACAACAACAACAGCAACAGCAATAATACCGATTAAAAATTGTTGTTGTTTTTATTTTGTTTTTGCAGTTTCCTGTCTGATTGTTGTTTTGTTTTCTACAATTTTATTGTAATTATTTCGTATTTGCAAGTTTTCTTTTTTCATGCAAATCGCAAATTAGTTGACAACATTTTTCACACGCTTTTTATGAGCTTCGGATGTGAGCATTTAACCTTAATTTGTTGTTGTAAATTGTTTTTGTTGCAAACATTTTCAGCCGCGATTTTCTTTCTGTTCATTTTATTTTTCTTTTTGTTTGTCATTGCGTAATTTATATTTATTTATTTATTCTGATCTTCATCTTTATTCATTGTCATTCCCCGTTTTGTATCCATTTTCATGCAGCAATTGCAGCGCGTGTTAAAAAAACGAGGCGCTAAATGTTTCTGCTTCTTCTTTGACTTCTTGTTGCTTCTCTGTACGTCTTAACAAAGTGCAGCTGAATTGTTGTTGCTGCTGCCGCTGCACGCGCCTTCTTCAGGCACAATATTAAGCTCAGCAATAGCAACAACATTAAGAGCGTCGCAAATTAGCAAAGAAGCGACTAAAAGATCGTCATATTATCACGAGAGTCAAAACAAAGCTTTGATTTTGAGCGGGGCAGTGCTCAACGAATGCTGCGCTCTCTTTTGTGCTGCCTACTTTTAGGCAGCGCTTGAAAAGCGCAAACACTCGCGATTAATTACAGCTGAAAAGTATAAAGAGAGTAGGAGAGCATAAGCTTTTACATACATTTCGAGTGTTATGTTGGCTGGCATGTGCCGCACACATTACATCCCAAGCCGCGCTCTCACCCCAGCTTTCTCGCGCTCTCACTTTGCGCTCTTTAAAGACTTGCACAGTTTTAATTTCCTTCTTTTTTTTTGCACTGCCTGTTGCTTCATCGACATAACACAGCAACAAAATGCGACAGTAACTTTGCAGTCAAGTAAAAGAAAAATAAATAAAAACTTAAACTTTACAGAAAAACTCAACACACTTTGTTTTTTTTCTTATGCTGTCTGTGGCTTTTTGCTTATATTTGCGTATTATACAAGTGCCTTTTGTGTGTCTGTGTGTGTGTGTGTGTGTTGCTTGACTTTTTTCACTGACTAAGAGTTTAATAAATAAGCTTTGTTGTTTTTGCTTGTAGTACTTGTTGGCGGCGCTTGGTATTTGGAACTTTAACGCCACCTTTTGCACTCCCCTGTAACATTTAAGAAATACGGTTACCTCACACAGACGCACATACACATACATACACATGCCCAGTGGGCAGAAGTCTTGATCTGTGCCTCTGTCGCTTGCCCAAGCAGCCAACGTCGTCGTTGCGCTTGGCGGCTTCTGCTGCCGCTGCCAGCTTGTTGTTTGTTGTTGCTTGCCGCTAACTTCGGTTCTCCGCGCTCTGTGCTTTAAGCTTTGCTCTTTGCTTTTCACTCGTCGCCGCCGCCACCTGCACTGATTGTTGCTGCTGCCACAATTAAGTTTTACTTTATGTTTATTGCCTCTGCTGGCGCTGTTTTTTATTTTCTCAGCGTTTGCCATTCATGCGTTCGTCGTTCGCTCTACTCTACACTTGCCAGCGTCGTCGCTCACCTTCGGCTGCTGCTGTTGCTACTCGTTGTTGTTGTTGTTGCTGCTGCTGCTGTCGCTTGCTAGCAAAATTTCATTTGCCGTTTTGTCAGTTGGCTTTTAAACATTTACAGAAACAGTTCGCGACGCGCTAAATAAACTTTTAAATTCACATTTATACAACAAACATAAACCAATAATTAAATGCAAAATTCAATTATTTTGTCTACAATAATATTAACGAGCTACTAACGTTTATTGTTGCTGTTGTGTAAAAAGCGATTTTGTGCGAAAAAAAATAATATATTACTTACGGCTTGGAAATTTTTTTCAAAATGGCTGCCGCTGCCATTGCGTGAAAGCCAAAGAAGAAGAAGAAGAAGAAGCAGCAGATGAAGAAGTAACAGTTGCAACGCATAAAATTGAAAGTTGTTACAATAACATAAAGAAAATACATATAGAATATCAGTATACAGTGTATATATACTATATATTCTTTTTGGAGCACGCTTGCCAGGAAGCACTTGGGGGCCAGGCTTAACGCTTAACGGTAAAAGCCAGTTGCAGCAGTGTTGCACAGATCGTCGTACGCCTAAAGGTCAGCCCAAGTAGCATGGAAATGCCAGCAACAACAGCAACAACAACTACGACAAGAAATTTGCAAAAAGGAAGCAGCCATGAAACCAGTTTGACAACCACTTTAAACTGTAGTCAAAGCGAATGCAACAACAGCAACAGCAACAAATAACAACACGATCGGCGAATAACTGAACAATTGAACAAGTGATTTATGTGAAAGTGAATTGGCACACAAATATTGATAAACAAACAAAAAGTCGGCTTTAATTGTTTCTCAAAAAAAAAAAGAAAGAAAAAAAGTGAGACCCACTCGAGTTATCTTTTCAATAAGATCTTGAGCGTGTCGCACGTTTTGGCAGCCAACAGCCGCATTAGCGATGATGCTTTTATCGGCTCTCAAGCTGGGTAAGCCAAGCAGATGACGCAGAACTAACCAAAAATACAAAAGAAGAAAACATCAATTCTTGTATACCCTTTTGGTGTAAACACAACTTGTTTCATTACCTCAATATACAGTGAAATAACTTTTGAGCGAACTTCAATGGTTACATCTTTTTCTTCTACTTTATACATCTTTGAATTCTTATCAAATGCTGAAATTATAAAACAAACAATATCATACTATCAATTAAGCTTCTTTGTTTACATATTCCCATGTTTTAATATTTTTTGCAGACAATTTATGTTATTTCCAGTTTTAATTTTTGTACAAAAAGAAAATTTGGTTGAGTCCAAACCCAATATTTGTTTAAAAATATCCTAGTTTGCTTTAAATAGAACGGAAAATTTTACAATTAAATAGTATTGATAATTATAATAATTTCCTTTAACAAATTTTAAATATTGTTACGAAACAAGACTCAAACCAAAACCTAGTTTACATAACCGAACCGTGAACCGAACCAATAAAAACTTTTGATTAATACAGAACTTAACACCCTGCTTAAGAATGGGGAATAAGATAAGAATAGATGTCCGTTAGTAAAGCTTTCACTGTATTCGTTTCTTGTATTCCATTTTGGTTTAAAAATGCCGCACAACTTGTTTGAATAGTTCAATATATGAACACGCTTTGGTGGGCGTTTCGAGCTGAGTCACGCTTGAGCTGAAGCCGAAGCACAGTTTCACCTGATCAGAACGAACCAATAACGAGTACAAGAACAACAATAGAACACGTGTTCCGAAAGTCTGGCAACGACTTCCACTTGTAAGCTGCCAGTTGCAAGGTCTGGCAGCTGCACTTAAAATTTGCATAACAATTTGCCAGGCAAAGAGCACAAAAAAAAGTGCAAGAAAATGCAAAGAAAATTACACAATTGGCCATAAACACGATTGCAACTGCAGATAATGACAATTTGTCAGGCTGCTTGTATATGTGTGCCACGCCCATTGCGCCCCGAATCATAAGCAACTTTTTTTTTATAATATGCATATAAACAATTTTTTGCTTCCGTTTGGTGGGGCCAATTTATGAGTATGTGTGGAAAATTGTGAATAGAAAGCTTGAAATAATTGGGTAAAAGCTTTCCGCGAATACAACGAGGCTTCAATACACTTGCAAAAAGCCATATATCCTAATATAATTTATTTCTATACTACGTTAATAATAATAAACAATATAATTTGAATATTAATTAAAGGAAAAATTGAATTTTTTTATTAAACTTGATGAACCACTTTTTTTGAAATAGCCTATAAAATTGTTACGTAGAAATCATGAAATGGGAAATATGTTTTTATTATCAGAATTTACATCTGTTTGCTTCTTTCAACAAGTGTTTTCACAACTTCTATTTAACATCGATTATATTAAAGCTATGCCTTAAGTCTAACGCCTAAGTTTACAGTCGAGGTATTTTCCCGGTTCGCCTGACTATGTATATATAGATATAGATATATAATTATGCCTGTGCATTGCGACGTCGCAGCTTTGCCAGACAATGAAAATAATGCTGCAGGCGCTTTTCATTTGCATGGAAAATGGCATAACAAAAGCCACACGACGCGGCGCCGGCAAGTGCGATGGGAAAAGAAAAACTTTCTATTTTTGTTTTCTTTCTTTATGTTTTTTGTCCGCATTTGTTGGAGCTGAAGCTGGAGCTGCCTGCAGGCTCCAGTGTCGCCTACCGTTGGCACGTTTAGCTTGTTGTTTAGACAACGTGAGAGAGATGCAGAAAGAGAGAGAGAGAGAGGGAGACAGAAATTGAGATGGAGAGAGGGAGTTAACGTCGCGTCGTGAGTTTTCACAAGAAAAATGTGGCCCGCATTTGCGATATTGAAAAAAGTGTTTGATCAATTGAAAAGCTTTTTTTCTCCTTTTTGTTTTTCATTTTTCCCAGCGTCTGTGTCCGCAGGGCATTTGAAAAATATAAATATATATTATTATAAAAATAAATAGCTGTGAATGCTGGTTGGGAAATCGTTTTACTTTCGCTTCGATTAACCTTCACTTTTTCGTATTATATTATTTTTTTCGTTTTTGGTTCGATTCTTGAGCGAACGCCTGCGCAAGCGGCTTCAAGAGGCGCCTACTCGAGTACTCACCGCATTGAAGTGCTTACAAAGCGAGTACTCGAATGTTAATGCTGCTTACTCATCGCTACACACACGTGTGTGTTTGTGTGTGTGTGTGCGTGTGTAATTGTTGCATAAGTCGCCCACAGCGCACAAAACAAGCAACAAAACAAAAAACAGTCCAAAAAACTGAAATTTTTCTCTTAATTGGGGTTAGATTTGGAGTTCAGCTGTTGGGGTTTTTCTATGCTCTGAGCCCAATGGGCAAAAAAGAGTATAATAAATTTGTGCAAATGTGTGGAACAAATAGAAGTAGTCATTTTATAGACCGTGAAGTATTTATATTATAGATCAAAAGCCGAGTTGGAATATTCGTCTATCTATCTATCTATCTGAAAAATGTTCGATAACCTTAACTTCTTCGTATTATATAATTTTTCGTTTTTGGTTCGATTCTTGGCCGAACGCCTGCGCAAGCGGTTTTTCCCGAAATTGATAAATGTAAAGAGCTCGAGAAGCGAAATTTGACTTGTGGGCGTACTCGAACTCATATAGATACACAGGTCAAATTTATTTAAGCTATTTCCATAATCAATTATTTTCGGCTAACAGCACATATTGGAGAATAAAAGAGCATAATAAATAACAATTTTTTTGAGAAGATTTTTGAATTGATTGATAAAGCTCATTTATCTCATTTTACAAACTTATATAATATATATCTATATTAATCTTACATATCTATGAGTATAAGTATATTTGCTAATAAATATAGGGTATGTGCTCGTCCAGCACTCTTGCTTAATATTTGTTGGTTCATTCGATTTGCATATAGTGAAATATTATTGACAGGCACTGAGCCGATCGGCAATAGATAAAGTCATCAGAGGTGTCAGCTGTCCGCGAACCCTCGTCCTCCTCCGCCCTGCCCCCTGTCACCCACTCCCAACAGCTGTGGGCGTTAGATCGCCTTGGCATCTCGGCGCTCTGCCATTAAGGTTTCAGTGTCGTATGGCAGTAATTAACCTTGGCAAGAACCGCGCGCGCGCTCGCACGAGTCAAGTTAAGTCGGGTTTGAGTTGCGTCGAGTCGACTCGAGTTAATTTGAGTTGAGTTGAGTCTTTAAGGCGATTTTCGATACTTTGCTTCGGCTAATTACCGCAAACATGCATTGAGCCAGCATTTTGTATGCTTATGTGATTCATGTTTTTTTTTTTAGTTTTTGGTATTTGATTTCCATTTTCTTAAATCTATTTTTATTGACTTTGCCAAATTGCCGGCAATTTGTGCGCCTTGAAAACGAAAGACTTAGGCAACGAACTTGAACCTAACAAAAAAATAATTTTTTTTTTTTTCGTTTGTAATTAAAACTAAAAAAAAATTCCAACAATAACACGTTGTCTTAAACATATTCTTTGCAGGCAACGGCAGTTCTCCAGCCCAGAATTCGACGCGCAGCATCAGTCCAAACAACTCGACGACCAACAGTCAATTCAGTTTACAGCACAACAGCTCCGGCAGCCTAGGGGGCGGCATCGGGGGAGCTGGTGTCGGTGTCGGTGGCGTTGGAGTTGGTGTTGGTGGTGCGGGAGGCCTAGGCAGTCCCAACGGCGTAGCAGGCGGCGGTGGCAGTTGCACGCCCACATCGCTGCAGCCGCAGGTAAGTTGCACGCAGACAGCCAGCAGAGGCAATTCATTTAATTACATTCTCGCCCGCTGCAGTCCTCGCTGAGCACATTCAAGCAGTCACCCACTTTACTCAACGGCAACGGCTCTCTGTTAGATGCCAACATGCCCGGCGGAATACCAACGCCCGGCACGCCCAACTCCAAAGCCAAGGTAAGCTTTAATTACTTTAAAGCCGTGCTGTAAATTAAACCCAACTTGCGTCTGTTTTTTGCAGGACAATTCACATTTTGTCAAGCTCGTGGTAGCCCTCTATCCATTCAAAGCCATCGAAGGCGGCGATTTATCCCTAGAGAAGGTAAGCAGCTCTTTTAAAAGAAAACTCAGAGCACACCATTAATCTCTGCTTAATCGTAGAATGCCGAATACGAGGTCATTGACGACTCACAGGAACATTGGTGGAAGGTTAAGGATGCAGTTGGCAATGTCGGCTACATACCCAGCAATTATGTGAAGCCCAAAGCGCTGCTGGGTCTAGAGCGTTATGAGTAAGGATTCCTATAAAACTTGATTGATTTACAAATATCTAAACATTGTCTCCATCTGTGCAGGTGGTATGTGGGCGACATGTCGCGGCAGCGCGCCGAGTCGCTGCTCAAGCAGGGCGACAAGGAGGGCTGCTTTGTGGTGCGCAAGTCATCGACCAAGGGTCTCTACACACTCTCGCTGCATACCAAAGTGTGAGTACGCGAGGTCTTAAATATGGTTCATAAGCAAGTCAACAGTTGACTGATATTGGCATAAAGAAAATTTCCAAAATAGGGCTCTACAATTGTATACTTAAAGCACTGCATAAAAAAGTATTTGATATGGGTTTTCACTGATTTTGATATAATCCGATGGCCTAAATTGCTTGCCCTATATTTCAACTTATAGTCTACAAGGAAATTACGAGTTGACCATGATTAGCAACAATTATACTTCTAATTTGAGTTATTTGAAGCGATGGTATTTATGGAATGGTGTCTTTGACATTTGTGTTAAACAAAAACATATCGTTAGAGCTGGCATTATAAGTGGGTTAATTGGGTTAATAGCCGGGTTAATTAATTGCAAATCACGCCACTCTTAATGCTTTGAATTCTTATGTCAAGTCTGTTGCTCTAATCTGGGTCAATTAAAACGATACTCATTCATTTTATCCTCCTTGCCCCACAGTCCCCAGTCGCATGTGAAGCACTACCACATCAAGCAGAACGCCCGCGGCGAGTATTATCTGAGCGAGAAGCACTGCTGTGAGACCATACCGGATCTGATCAACTATCATCGCCATAATTCGGGCGGATTGGCGTGCCGGCTAAAGTCATCGCCCTGCGATCGCCCAGTGCCGCCGACGGCGGGCTTATCGCACGACAAATGGGAGATCCATCCGATGGAGCTGATGCTGATGGAGGAGCTGGGCTCGGGCCAGTTCGGTGTGGTGCGTCGGGGCAAGTGGCGCGGCTCAATTGACACGGCGGTCAAGATGATGAAGGAGGGCACCATGTCCGAGGACGATTTCATCGAGGAGGCCAAGGTGATGACCAAGCTCCAGCATCCGAATCTCGTACAGCTCTACGGCGTCTGCTCCAAGCATCGCCCCATCTACATTGTCACCGAGTACATGAAGCACGGCTCGCTGCTCAACTATTTGCGCCGGCACGAGAACACCCTAATCGGCAATATGGGCCTGCTCCTGGACATGTGCATACAGGTGAGCAAGGGCATGGCCTATCTGGAGCGACACAACTACATCCATCGCGATCTGGCCGCACGCAATTGCCTCGTTGGCTCCGAGAATGTCGTCAAGGTGGCCGACTTTGGACTCGCGCGCTATGTCCTCGACGATCAGTACACCAGCTCCGGTGGCACCAAGTTTCCCATCAAATGGGCACCGCCCGAGGTGCTCAACTACACGCGCTTCTCATCGAAAAGCGATGTGTGGGCTTACGGTGAGTGCTTA
The DNA here is from genome assembly GCA_035047465.1 of Drosophila sordidula. Taxonomy (NCBI): domain Eukaryota; kingdom Metazoa; phylum Arthropoda; class Insecta; order Diptera; family Drosophilidae; genus Drosophila; species Drosophila sordidula. The sequence continues at coordinate 1,123,826 of JAWNPQ010000090.1, read as the reverse complement.
CCATTGTTACTAGTCCGATATGCCCCGTCTCTATAACAATATACCCTTTAACACGCAGGCGTGCTCATGTGGGAGATCTTCACCTGTGGCAAAATGCCCTATGGCCGCCTAAAGAACACCGAAGTCGTCGAGCGTGTGCAGCGCGGCATTATTCTAGAGAAACCAAAGTCGTGTGCCAAGGAGATATACGATGTGAGTAATACGTATATATGAATTTTAATTTCCGGTTTTTGCATTTTTATTTGTATTTATTAAATTGTTGTGAAAAATTTGATTTTCAATTTATATAAAATTAAGTCCGAAAAATTATAAAAAGCTAGTATTTTATATTTTTATAAAGTTAATATTTGCAGTCATTTTTTCACGTAGAGAATTTATTTGTGTATATTTTCTTTTTCAAATATTTTTATGGCATAGCTTTTTCTAGCAAGTTTATAAAAGCTTATAATATTATACAAGAATAAAGTTATAATAAAATGTACGCTCTTTTTTGCAGGTCATGAAAAAGTGCTGGTCGCATGGGCCCGAGGAGCGTCCCTCGTTCCGTGTGCTCAAAGAGCAGCTGGCACTTGTGGCCCAAACGCTGACCGATTAAGCAGACCACGGATCATGGAAGCAACATGGAGCAATGGATCGCCGTCTGGGATCACGCACTGATAAGCACACCAACATAAAGATAAACATTAAAAAATAACCATAAAAACTAAATACTATCTATAAAGAGCTACAGTTAATGATATATGCTATGATACGAAGGCATATAATTAAGTAAGAGCAATACAAAATTATGATCGGATCGTACATAGTTTTCTATATGTATGTATATGAATGGTATAACGATTATTCACCAATTCATGATGGCATATACTGAATTATAATATTATTTATAATATAGAGCTAAAGCTGAGCAAATGATATCATTATGTTTATATAAAACGATAAAAAGATTGTGTGTATATGTTTGTGCATGGTTGTAGAGCGCAATTAACTGGCATATAACGAAAAGCAAAAGCAACAACTAAACAACAACTATATATGGATTATAGTAAACTGTAGTTAATAGTCAAATTTTTGATACATTTCATAACAAATGCTAATGATACGATAAATAAATAAATATATGTATGCAGACATATAAAATACGATACTACGCAAAAAACAACAAAAAAACATATATATATATATATATAACTGTGCTTTTTATCAAATAAGTTTATATAGTAAAAAAAAACAATACATTACAAACAACATGAATATAAGAAAACTGATAAAGCGTAAAATTATATTTTTTAAGCCGACCCGAAAGCGAAAACAAAAAAAAACACAATTTTTCTTTAGTTTAGAATTTTACGCGGTTAGTTTAAGTTTTGTGATTTATTGTTTAAACATGATTTGCGTAGCGCAAACGCTTTTGTATGCGTCTCAGTTCTTCTTTTAATATTATCTTAAACACATATTCATATATTTTTTGCCTTTTAGCATATACAGAATGCATGCATGCGAGTATGTGTGTGTTTTTATATGCTTGGAAATTTTAAATGGATTCTTAATTTTTTTAAATACATAAAAATATATGCATTCATCTGATACGAGTATATAAACGATACATATACATATACATATTTTACCTATTTTTATGAAATCTTTTACTTAATTAATTTTAAATGCTCGCCCAAGCCACAAAAATCGAAAAGAAAAATACAAATAAAATGTATAATGAAAATATTATATTAATTTTTGTATATTTTATTTATTCTTTATTTGAGTTCTTCTGATTTCAGCGCATGCCCATAGTCACACAACAACAACAATAAGAATCACATGCATAAATCCTCGGCTACAATGGGCCAGACTGTACGCACAAGAACTCGGTTTCAGAGCCAAAAATGAAAAAAAAACGTTTGCGAGCCAAGCAACCCGATTCCGTTAACAAAAACAGAACCAAATCGAATGCAACTAAAAAAAAAGACTTATAAAATATACTATTTAAACCATATACAGACTTTACCAACCGCAAGTGAACACCAAAGAAATCAAATACTAAAATAAACCGGAAATCAAAGCAGCTATATAGTCAAAGAAAATAAATAAAAAAAGAGTACATTTTATAGAACATTTTGATACAGTTTTGATAGAAGCGCAGCTTTTTCTAAAACATGCGCTTATATGTCCTAGCCTGTAAGATCTATACGTATAACTAACAACCGACTTTATATATATATATATAGCATTAACATGCATGCTAGGCTATAAACTACATATATATATGTTATACGTCCATAAGCCAAACAATTTCTTGTTTATTTGCTGGATTTTAATAAACCAAAACCGAACATTTCTAATAGATCTTAATTAAGCGGGTAGTGCATCCTATATCCTGCGGTCTTATCACACATACCCATGCCATAAAAATACAATAACCCCATAGAAAAACATTTATATATCCACAAAATTACTAGTAAATATTACGCCGCTTAGTTGATTTATTGCGCCTATGCATATAGAACTATAAATACTATATATAACGATTGACATAAATCCACAATTAACGCTATGAAAACAAAAGCCCAATACATCCCAAAATCATCAACGTGATATTGCTACTTAATAAAAGATATGAATAAATGGTCCTAAATGTATGAAATCTTTTATTGAGGGGTTATAATGCTGAACTCTGTCTAAACTCTCTTTTATGAGAAATAATAATAATAATAATAATAGTTCAAGGTCTGGCTTCTGGTTAGATTTGGGTTAGAATTCATATCAATTGTAAAATAATATTTTCAACAGGCATCCGAAAAGTATGCACATTTATTGTATAATGCGTTGTGGCCTATTTCTTTAGCATACTTAACGAAATTATGTTCAACTCGAACTCAAATGGTTACATGAAAATCACCGTTAAACTACGAAAAAATCTCAATAAATTCTATATCAAGGAAATAATATTTATTTCAGATTCAAAGCTGTATAATAGATTTGATATTCATTCAAACGAAAATAAAATGATTACAAAAACGAATTACAGTGCAATATTCTATATCTAAAGACTGCGAAAAATGATCTTATATGGTTTTGGGGTTGGCAAAGAAGCTTTTCACGCTCCATTTGGCACATGTGTGGGTGAAGGTTGTCTGTGTGTGTGTGTGACCGCAGCACTGAGAATGATTATGATTATAAAAAAACAAGAGGCGGCATTGTTAAAGCGCCATAAACGGCCAGCTCGATGAGTAAAAACCTAAACGAATTATATCTATTCAATGAGCCATTAAAAATCTACAATTGCGCTGCAGTTGTGGGCGAAGATCAAGTCGGAATAGACTGCGATCGCACCAGATTGTAACGTTATAGCCAGATCAGCTGGAAATTCGCTGTGAAGGTCAAAACAATCGAAAAAACCGTTAAGAAGTAGTCGAAAATAAGTTGATTAACAGACGTCACGGCGCGTCGCTCTGCAAGGCGCTGTTAACGCCAACGCAAAAGCTGGGCTGTTAATTTGCTGCTGTTACAGCTGCTAAAAGAGCTGCTGTTATTGCTGCTGCTGCAGTGGCTGTTCTACTGTTAGCAATTAAAAGCCGAGGTTACTGTTAAGTTTTACAGCTCTTGCGGCTGTTATATGCTGCTGCTGTTATTTCTCTTCTGTTACTATCCAAACCAAAAGGCAACAGCAGGCAAGTTGAACGCTTAGTTTGTGTTCAGCAGTGCTCGAGTGCGTTACGCTTTGAAGCGAAGCCAATGGTCAAATAGTAAATCGGAAACCGAAGCAACAACAAAAACCAAAACATTAAAGAGCAGCAACAAATAGTTGAATCGTATATTATTTTTGGCAATTTCTAGCAATTGAACAAGCGCAACGCAGCTCGCCAGCTGTCACTTTAACTCAATTAACGATCAGCGAACAACGAAAAATCACACCTCCCCGCCCCCCCCCCCACTCCACCGCCCCACCCCTGACATCCGGCAGCCCCCATGATATTGAAGCTCGCGTCGTGGTTTCGCAACGTCTAAAGCGTGAACGCAGCTGTTTTGAAAGTCCTGCCGCACAGGCTGCAAAGGCAACGAGGACTGTTTGCCATTAAAACGGCTAGCTCCGTGCTAACCCAAAGTTTATTATTGTGCAAAGCAAAGTTGAAAGTTGAAAGGACGACAGCAGACACCGAGGCAGACAAACATCGCAGCGGTAAGTGCCCATTGATAATCGAGGAAAATCAACAAATCGTCGCGGTAGGCGTTAACCCAGCTATAATTGTGCCTGTGACTGTGACTATCACTGTGACTGCGACTGTGACTGTGACTGTGACTGCTACTCGGCATGTTGCGTGTTCCGCCTCGTGCCGCGTTATCCTGACCTAAAAGTTCATTGACTGGACTGAGAGTTGTGGCAGGAGTTGAGGGTCGCTTGTCTGTCTGTATTGGCATTTTGTGGCAATTGCCCCACGCCCCCCAGCACCGCCCAACAACTTGCCCCTGCTCGCTGTTAGCGGCGCATTTTGCCAATTTGATTGTTTTGTCAATTGTTGTATTGATGTCACACGGGTCGGTGCCACAAGTGGCAACGAGGAAACCTTTTGCAAGTCCATTGTGGCTTTTTGGAGTCTTTCTAGCCCATGACATCAGCTCTATTAAACGCAAACCGGTCGACTGTGCGTCAGTTTCAAACTCATTTTTCAAAGCCACTGATTATGAGCACAACAACAACAACAACAACAACAACAACAACAACAGAAATTAAATTACCAAAGTAAAAGAGAAGTAGAAAACCTAGAGGCATAACCAACAAATAAAAACAAGTAAGAGTGCTTTAATCGTAGGGGCTCAACTAGTAGATACCCTATACAGGATACCATGAAAGTTAAGTTTAGATTTGTGTATATACCAAGCTCGTTTTTTTAAATCTGCATATTTTGTTAAATATTTTTTGGATGTAATAAAAAAGTATAACATTTATGATCAGTGTAAGTTATTCGAGAGAGCCTACATTACAAATTTCATATGGCTATTAGAATCTTTGAGAAATCACCCTAAAAAACAGAATTAGCAATCAATTTTTAGTTGGTAAAGTTTAAGCTGAATATCGGAATAACTCTGAATTGAATATAGATTTTTATCGATTTTGTTAAAACTTCCGCGGACAGACTGACAGGAGTAAGTTAAATTGTCTGTTAAAGCTGATCAAAAATATATAATGGGTTGAGAGAAGACTCCTTCCTCCTGTTACATACACTTTATCGATTGCAATATACCCTCTCTTGGCCAATTTCAATGGGTATAAACAAAACACACCTTATGAATATTGTAGCTTTGTAAATGCATAAAATAAATATTTATTAAATGATAAAACAGGCAAATACTATGCAAATATTAGTCAGAGCTTGCCCCAACCCGTTCCCAGGCGCAATGAGCGTACGGGAAATGGCCTAAAGCATTTACAGCACACTTCGATCAGTTTGTAGATCTTGGCAGGAATTCAAGTGCGAGTCGGGAATTGATTGCCAGCTTTCACTTGGCAAAGTTTTGCGTAAACTTAAAGAAATAAAAAAACACGTTTCCCAAATCTAATTAGATTTCGAGAACACAACTAGTTCACACACACACACAAACAAACACACACACACACACTGTTGACGTCAGTTTGTTTTTGTGGCTTTATCACGTTGTGCTTTTTGTCTGCTTTTGGCCTAAACACATTTGGCTGGAAACTTTATTTGGCTTGTTGTTGTCATTGTTGTTTTTGTAACTCTTTCGATTCTTCTTTTTGCCGGTTTTTGGTTTGGCCCGTCGCTGCCTTTGCTGTTAATTAAACTTATAAACATGTTGATTGTTGTCATTGCTGTTGTTGCTGTACTAACTGGGCAAAAAGCAACAGCCAATAAAAAAAAAATATGAAACAAAATTTCGATTGAGATACAAAACGTTGCCGTTTGCCTGTTTCGTGTGTGGGCGCCGTCTGGGGACCCATTTACGTGTGTATCAACTTTTTGGACAACTCAATGTGGGCTAAAGGAAATGGCCAAGACAGTCGACAGCCGTTCGTCTGAGCCGGACGACGGGGCCAACATTTGGCCGTATTTGGGCGTAAAAGTTGATGATGAACGTCTCTAAATGCTGGAAAATGAGCTCATTTTATTTTTGGCCATTCAGCGGCAATTTAGAGAGCGTGAAATGTGACTATTATTAATAAGCAAAAAAGGGGCTAAACAAACGTTATTATTATTTATTATACTTCGAGCTGCCAGCGGGTATATTGGCTTAAGTGTTCAACAATGCGAGTTAATCAAATTGAAAATCTGACTACTATTTTCAACAAATTAATTGTCTGTCAGCTGTCAGCTTAAGTTAATTGCTTAAAGTTTTACATCACATGAATGAGGATGCCATTGGTCAAAAAGTGTGATTTTAAGCTTTAAAAAAGCGTTAGAGTCCCCAGGGCACAAAACGGGTATATTAGTCTTGTTCTATTTTTGCCTAGCTGTTTTAGAAATAAACCAAAATAAATTTAAAACAAATTTTGACAAGGCTTGTAATTGATTTAAGTACAAATTTCGTTGTGTTTTTTCTGGGTGCATAAAATCGCAAATATTGAAAACTCCCGGGGTTTTAAAACCCATTTGTCTTTTTCACCTGCTTTCAGCAGTATTAAAATACTTATTCATAGAGTATACTATTCATATTAGCCTTCCTTATCAGATCTCTCCTAACAATAGCCTAACGCATATTAAATTTCATTCAGCACTCAGTTTTGACCTTGGCGCTATTCAGAATCTTCTGAGCTGACCATCATTTCATCCCAAATATATATTTAAAGCACATCGGCAAGGGTATTCAGTCTTCGGCATGCCAAAGTTCTTGTTGCTTTATCTTGTTAGTTGATATCATAAATTGATGCTGACGTGTGCCAGGTTTTCAATGGCTATTGTGTTACGTATGCTTGTTGTTGTCATAGCCGTGGAGAGTGTACAAGTGTTTGTGTGTATGCAAAAAAGTGCGAGTTCAAAGTTGGCATCATCTATCAAGATCTCCGTAACATTAGCATCGAGTCATGCAACCGAAAATAGCCGCCTGACAGGTTTCTGCTGCGGTCGCGTTCGCCACACCGCCGAACTGGAGGCGGGAACGGGTTGGGGGGATGTCGACGTAGGCGTGCGCTCAACTCGAATCAATTGCCAATTCGCTCAATTGGCAAGCGAACCGGTTGGTGACCTGGGCACCCCTGACGCTGATAAACTATCGGCGGCACCATCTAAATTGCAGTGGCCCACCTGCTCCCAATCTCGCAATCTGCTGCACGGGCGACGCACGTACCTGGCCTGCCGAGCTGTGCTTTCCAGTTCCTCTGAAGTAGTTCACTAATCAGTCATTGCTGCACGAAATAGTCTTTTAGCTGAAATACTGAGCTCTTGAAGCGAATAATTGGGCACACATTAATGTTCGGATCAAATAACCATTAAGCGACGATGATCAATGAACATCGATTTTCTACATTGGAAAAAAATTTTTTTTTATTTTTTATTTTTCTCTGCTTAACATATGTATGTATAAAGTATAAAAAGCTTATTTATTTATTATATTTTTTTACAAGAAAATTTCCATACACAAAAACTTTTTCAAATTTCCATAATTTTGTTTTAATTTTAGTTCTACCTTTAAAATAAAAAAAAAACAAATTAGTTCACCCATTTTCGTATTAAATTTTGAGTCAAGTATATACCAAGAATATATACATATACATCATGTAATCAAGGTTTTATAAAATGTGGAATAATTTGTAACAAATTTCCCTTGGCGTTTCTTAAAAAAAATCTAGTTAAGCTCGGTAAAAATCGCTTGGGTAAAAGTTATGACATCGTGCATTCAAAGTGTCAACTACATTTCTAGTTCAAGCGAACTCTTTGGCCCAACTCTGCTGGGCGGGCGTTGCATGTGCGCTTGATTGGGCTGATTAAATGGGGCTAAGTTGGCCGGCTCGTGTTTGGGCCACAAATTGAGATTGGCAGGTAACAGTGAGACTTGGTTGCAGCCACGCAAATGTCTGCCGGCAGTCAGACATTAGCTGATTCATTTGGCCCCACTCGAGCATGGAGCCGTATATGGCCAAGGCAGCTTTGATTGATCTCGTTGTCCCCCCCCCCATTCCAGGGGCGGGCAATTGTAGTGCGTCCGCGTGTGGGTGCAGACTCGTCGATGATGTAAGATTCGGTTCTAGAAGCGCATATGGTTACCACAGTCGAGGCAAAGGCAACTAAGCAAAAAGCAACCGAAAATGAACATGTTTCAATTGCGTGCGAGGTCGCGGGCGCAAACACGCCCACTTTTTAGCCTCAATTTGAACAGCTTTGCTTTATTAGCGCCCCCTGCCCCGTCCCCCGTCCACTCGCCTGTCGTTGCAGTGCCACGCCCACCCAGAAATTGGCTCAGCTGTATTTACATAAAGCTGAGCTGTTGATTTCACGGTCAGAGAAGTGGCACGCTTTGGCTGCCACTGCCACAGCCCGAGCTACAGCGACTTGGACCTGGCGCTAGAGATGCGCGCGTGAAAGCACGACACGAACACGAACCAGAACTTACACTTTATTTAATTTCGTTAACACCACTAAATATTTATAATTTTTGATTTAATGTATTTTTTAGACTTAGCTCCGATATATTTTTATATAACTGAATATACAGTTTATATGAATGTTACTTCACGTATAGTATGTAAGGAATAATAATATACCATTAGCCCACCTACCACCTAATTTCCTCACCTCTAGCACACACGAAACACGCACGCAATTCAATTTTCTGGCTGCTTCTAAAGCAAACACGACACGAGGTCAACTCAAATTTGAACTATTCGTTTTCTTGGCATGCAATTGTCGCTCCATAAGTCATTAAAAGTAATCGTTTTGTTGGTCTAACATGCGCCAAATGGGCAACATTAGCACGTTGCATACTTTTTGGGGGCGCAACCTTGCTGCCAGACTGCCCAGCGCAGGAAGCCCGTTAAGGGGCGGGGTGAGGGTGGGGGTGGGGGCAGGGTCTTCGCTGACGTTCAATCGCGTCAGCTAATCGCCAGGAAAGCCAATTGGGGTCGTCATCGCCAGGTATCGATTACACTGCGACGTCGCTACCTGTTACCGGACGGGGCACCTTCATCGGCCCTCGCGCCTGCTGATAGGCAACACTTTTGGGCTGCGCCCTGTGTGAAAAGAAGGTCACGGGTTGAAGAGCCTACCGCAAACTTATAGTTTTTGTCCATTGTTTGTCTTTTTTCTGTATTGTTGTGTTTTCTCGGCAAACAAATCAGAAGGCGCCTTTCCAGCCCCGCCTCCAACTCGCGTGCTGGCCCAGAAAATTCGAAACATATAAATCGCTCACTCGACATGTCATGTTCGAGGTTGGGGCTCTTTTTATTATACCCTGCAGCGATTGAAAAAGGGGTAAAAACAAGGGAAAGATTCAATTCCATGAAGCCCTCGGTTTTAAATCGAAATAAACAAAAATATCTATCTGCTTCTTTCAATACGGCACAAAAAGTTGAGTACAGGGTATCCTGCCAGTCGATCACTTGTAACGAGCCAGAGGCTTGTTTGATTTTATGGATTTTACGTCATTGATTTGATGTTAATTTAGGCATTTGGCTTATTGGGTTGCCTGACATTTTAGGCCAATAACTTTTAATACGCCCCAAACAAAACCGAAACAAAAGTCAAATTTGTGTATTTCGAAAAATTTTCCCAACTCCTGTTTCCCGTTTTCAACGCCAAGAACTGCAGCAAAATGAATAAAAATGTTTGCACGATGAGGAAATTCGTCGCCAGTTCTGGATTTAATGTCTCGATTTCTTCTCGCAGGTCGGCTTTCGCAGGAAATACAAAAATAAGAAGATAACGGGACCCTGTGCACCGGTACGCGTTATACGCACACTCAACATGGCCGGCAGCATCGAGCAGCGCCCCTGGACGCCCACGGTCCGCACGGGCAGAATCGCCGCGGAGACGAGCAACCCGGGTCCGGCCATTGTCCAGCTGCCCACGTTGATAGGTAGGTGCGGGGAGAGGGGTTACCTTTGGGGGTCTGTATTTGGATGATGTGCAAGTAAGTTGTATTCCAGTAAGTAAGTTAGGGCTGTTTATGGGTCTTTATAGACCCATATGCAATTACTTTAATTAATAATCAATTATTCGGTATATGTCTGACGGCCAAGGATCTCATTAAGGATCTGGAAATGCTTGATTCTAATTAGAATATTTTTAGAAAATAAGTTGGAGGAACTATTATATTAAGAACTTGGCTACATGTGGGGTCTTTACTTGTTCTTTACTTGGAAAATACATTTTATTAGAATTATTTAGAAAGTCTATTAATGGGAAAGCAGTATCATATGAGTTGCCTTCATCAAGTGTATATATAATTGGAACCTTCTTAGAAGGTTAAATGTGCAAAGGGAAAGAAATCTATTATGTGTCCTCACCCTAACCTCACCCTCCCACTTGCAGGCAGCAAAGTGCCCGACTCCAAGAAGAAGGGCGCACCCTCGTATTCGTTTGGGCACAAGCTCATCAGCAGGGATGAGACCACCGGCCCCGGGCCGGCCCAGTACAACGTGGCGGGCATGCGACCCAATGGCAAGGATTACCCACGCTCGGCCACGCTGCAGAGTCGTCCCAAGGAGCTGTCGTTCTTTGTGAATCCCGGACCCGGCGAATATAATGTGCTGCCGGCGTCCAAGGCGGTCATCGATGCCACGCCCAAATATACGTTTGGCAAGAAGCCGCCCGGCGTCAAATACCAGCTGATACCGGGTAAGTCGAGGCGGTCCATGGCCCACAGTTCGCAGTGTTTGGTTGTTGTTGTTGTTGGTGCTCTTGTTGGCCGTTTGAATGGTTATGCATTTGGTTTATTGGTATCGCTCATACGGGTTGCATGCGCATCATTAACGCTAACGGATTACGGAGAGGCATCACCAAGCCAGACATCCTCAAGCAACACGTCGCGGAGACGGACGCATCCATCATCCTGTATATAAGAACTCATTTCGAATAATCAATTCCATGCAAGCATCATTCAAGCAGCGCGTAAGTAAACGCTGCATTACAAACTGGGAGAGCTCTCTCTCACACACTCTCTCTCTCTCGCTCTCGCTCTGTTGTGCATTGCCTTTCTCTCTCTCTCTCTCTACATTGCTCTGTAGTCACTTAGCTGTAGCTAGTATCGTTGTCTCTCTTTCTCCCTCTCTCTTTTTGTACAAATGTTTCTCTTTCGTAGCATAGCTGTAGTTTTTGTTCTTTGTACTCTCTCTTTACTTGACTGTCTAAGGCCACGATTGAGAGAGCCAAAAGTTACACTGAAAGAAAAAACAAAACGTTTGCACACAATTTACAATGCTTGTGTAATAGGAAGGATAAGAATAATCTGACCAAGCTGCACATTTTTCACTTGAGAATATAAGAAGCGAATTTTACTCTCTCGAGTAGTACCAGTATTCAAGTACATTAAAGAACCTTTTTTTTAATTTTTATCGAACTTGACGGCACATACTTCATATTAAATTAGACACACAATATTTAATTTCAAAGCAGAACTGTGACGTCACACCCATATTAAACCAAATCTTGAACTCTCTCAATCGTAGCTACCTCTCTTTTGTATTATAGTTCATAGGCACGTAGCTCTCTTGAATGTTTTGTGTTTGATTTTTGTTATGATAATTTAAACTTGATTTTAATTTGACATTTTTTTTCTTTAAAAAACAAACCAAAAAAAAACTGACCCACTGACTGCAACCACGAAACGAATTTAGGTCCCAATCATTATCAGGTGGTGCCGCTTGATGTCTTTAAGCCGCGTGCGCCTCGTTATTCCTTTCGCATTAAGGTTAACGTTTACCTAGTTAACAATCCAGGTAACACAACTAACTGGCTAACAACCGGCAGTTAACCCAGTTAACCCACGACACGTTCTCGTTTGCATGTGCGCTCACCTCTCAATACTGGTGTGGGGTAGATATTTTCCTCTAGTCTCCTAGACACAATTTACAACACTAGCAACTAGTAACTCGTATCGCTCGTAACCTCATCTAGTTTTTTCCAGTTTAACCCTCACCTCTAACTGCATTGCCGCATTTTCGTATCGCGTAGTCTAAAACGTTACCTGTACCAAACATTTTTGTTTTATTAACACTAACAGCGCCAAATAGCTATTGTCCTGAAAAGGTCACGCAATCAAGAAAGAATGCGCCATGTTACACATTCGGTAGACGAACTAAAATCCAACACGATCAGCATACACCAGGTAATATGTCGTTTATCCCCCCAGCAGCAATGTGGCACAAATGTAACTAGTCAAGTAGTATTCCAGCTAGAATTTCGATTAGAATCTTACCACAGCCTGTGCACCGTCTTGGGCCTCGAAGTAATCTCTCCACGTCTATCCCACAGCTCCAGGCGCCTATAGCCCCGAGAAGTCGAATCTCTGCAAGACACCGGAGTTTAGTTTTGGCATCAAACACCATGAGCTGCGGCCTGATTATACGCCAGGTTGGTAGCTACACTGAAAGAAAAACCACGGCCTGCCGTCTCAATGTACGCTTGCAATGCCGTTCAGCTTAGCTCTTGTTTGGTTTGTCCTGCACTTAAACTGCCTGGCAAATACTTTTGTTAGCATGTTAACTTCAAATCGAATAGCAAAAAGAAATTTCACGCATTTACCAGCACAGAAACCAAAACCCTTTAAAAAAACACAATTTTTATAAATTTCGAAATCCTCCTTATTTTATTACCATAAATGGTTCGAAATCCGATTCAAAAATTCGGACATATTTATCAGGGCTTATAACCACTATTATATCAGGCTAACCGGCAATCAAGTGGACTCGAAAACAGTTAGTTGCACTCACCGAGCTCCCATCTCGCACCCTTTTGCAGCACCCGGCTCCTACAAGCCCGAGCAAGTAGTTCTAGAGCACACGCCCGCATACAGCTTTGGCCTGAAGACGAAGCACAAACAGCACAGCGATTCGCCAGGTGGGTTCTAGGTATAGCCACTAGCTTGACAGCTGGCCTGATCGCACTTGAACATCTCTCCATTAGCACCTGGCACGTACAGTCCTGAAAAGTCGAAATTGCATACGACACCAGCTTTTAGCATTGCCGGCAAGGCTAGCCACGATGTTGTTGATGCCACGCCAGGTGAGTCGCTTCATCAGCCCCAATCGAAAGCATCATCGGGTTAAGCTGCTCGTTCTCGCTCTAATGCAATGTTCCTGTCTCTTTCAGCGCCCGGCGCATACGAGCCAGAGAAGTGCATCCTGAACAAAACACCCGCCTACAGTTTTGGCCAGCGTGTGCAGGTCAGCAGGTCGCAAGACACGCCCGCACCCGGCACGTATCAGCCGGAGAAGGTGCGCTTGGACTTTGCCCCCGCCTACACGCTCTCAGGCCGGCCCGAACTGAAATCCGTAAGCCTTACGCCGGCACCAGGCTCGTATGCCCCGGAGAAATACCGTAGCGACCACACGCCAGCGTTCAGCTTCGCTGGTAAGCATGAGCAGCGCATTGACACCTCCACTCCGGCACCTGGCGACTACAGTCCCGAAAAAGTACGGCACGATCACAATCCTGCTTACTCATTTGCCGGACGCCACGACACACTCAAGACGAGCGACACTCCAGCACCGGGCACCTACGAGACCGAAAAGGTGCGACTAGACCACAACCCCGCCTATTCCTTTGCCGGCCGTCACGATCTTCACAAACCCAGCGATACCCCCGCTCCCGGCGCATACTCCCCCGAGAAAGTTCGCCAAGATCACAATCCCGCCTTCTCCATGGCTGGCAAGCACGAGGTGAAGATCACAAATGGCACGCCTGCGCCTGGGGATTACTCTCCGGAGAAGACCCGATTGGATCACACACCCGCCTATACCTTTGGGGTAAAGAACGATCCTAAAGTAGAGAACCAAACACCTGCTCCGGGTGATTACAGCCCTGAGAAGGTCCGCCAAGATCACAATCCCGCCTTCTCCTTCGCGGGTCGCCACGATCTTCAGAAGCCAAGCGAGACTCCAGCTCCTGGAGCTTATTCCCCCGAGAAAGTTCGCCAAGATCATAATCCCGCCTTCTCCATGGCCGGCAAGCACGAAGTGAAGATCACAAATGGCACGCCTGCGCCTGGGGATTACTCGCCCGAGAAGACCCGATTGGATCATACTCCCTCTTACACTTTTGGGGGAAGGAATGATCCGAAAGTAGAGAACCATACACCTGCACCCGGTGACTACCACCCGGAGAAGGTCCGCCAAGACCACAATCCCGCCTTCTCCTTCGCGGGTCGTCACGACCTTCACAAACCAAGTGATACCCCCGCTCCTGGAGCTTATTCCCCCGAGAAAGTTCGCCAAGATCATAATCCCGCCTTCTCCATGGCCGGCAAGCACGAAGTGAAGATCACAAATGGCACGCCTGCGCCTGGGGATTACTCTCCGGAGAAGACCCGATTAGACCACAACCCCGCCTATTCCTTTGCTGGTCGTCACGACCTTCAGAAGCCAAGTGATACCCCCGCTCCCGGCGCATACTCCCCCGAGAAAGTTCGCCAAGATCATAATCCTGCATTCTCCATGGCTGGCAAGCACGAGGTGAAGATCACAAATGGCACGCCTGCACCTGGAGATTATTCCCCCGAGAAGACCCGATTGGATCATACACCCTCTTACACTTTTGGGGGAAGGAATGATCCTAAAGTAGAGAACCAAACACCTGCACCCGGTGACTACCACCCGGAGAAGGTCCGCCAAGACCACAATCCCGCCTTCTCCTTCGCGGGTCGTCACGACCTTCACAAACCAAGTGATACCCCCGCTCCTGGAGCTTATTCCCCTGAGAATGTTCGCCAAGACCATAATCCCGCCTTCTCCATGGCCGGCAAGCACGAGGTAAAGATCACAAATGGCACGCCTGCGCCTGGGGATTACTCGCCCGAGAAGACTCGATTAGACCACAACCCCGCCTATTCCTTTGCTGGTCGTCACGACCTTCAGAAGCCAAGTGATACCCCCGCTCCCGGCGCATACTCTCCTGAAAAAGTTCGCCAAGATCATAATCCTGCATTCTCTATGGCGGGAAAGCACGATCCAAAGATATCAAATGATACCCCGGCTCCTGGAGATTATTCCCCTGAGAAGACCCGATTAGATCATACACCCTCTTACACTTTTGGGGGAAGGAATGATCCTAAAGTAGAGAACCAAACGCCTGCACCCGGTGACTACCACCCGGAGAAGGTCCGCCAAGACCACAATCCCGCCTTCTCCTTCGCGGGTCGTCACGACCTTCACAAACCAAGTGATACCCCCGCTCCTGGAGCTTATTCCCCTGAGAAGGTTCGCCAAGATCACAATCCAGCCTTCTCCATGGCCGGCAAGCACGAGGTGAAGATCACAAATGGCACGCCTGCGCCTGGAGATTATTCCCCTGAGAAGACCCGATTAGATCATACACCCGCTTACACTTTTGGGGGAAGGAATGATCCTAAAGTAGAGAACCAAACGCCTGCACCCGGTGACTACCACCCAGAGAAGGTCCGCCAAGACCACAATCCCGCCTTCTCCTTCGCGGGTCGCCATGATCTTCAGAAGCCAAGCGAGACTCCAGCTCCTGGAGCTTATTCCCCTGAGAAAGTTCGCCAAGATCACAATCCCGCCTTCTCCATGGCTGGCAAGCACGAGGTGAAGATCACAAATGGCACGCCTGCGCCTGGGGATTACTCGCCCGAGAAGACCCGATTGGATCATACTCCCTCTTACACTTTTGGGGGAAGGAATGATCCGAAAGTAGAGAACCATACACCTGCACCCGGTGACTACCACCCGGAGAAGGTCCGCCAAGACCACAATCCCGCCTTCTCCTTCGCGGGTCGTCACGACCTTCACAAACCAAGTGGTACCCCCGCTCCTGGAGCTTATTCCCCTGAGAAGGTTCGCCAAGATCACAACCCGGCCTTCTCCATGGCCGGCAAGCACGAGGTGAAGATCACAAATGGCACGCCTGCGCCTGGGGATTACTCACCCGAGAAGACCCGATTAGATCATACTCCCTCTTACACTTTTGGGGGAAGGAATGATCCTAAAGTAGAGAACCAAACGCCTGCACCCGGTGACTACCACCCAGAGAAGGTCCGCCAAGATCACAATCCCGCCTTCTCCTTCGCTGGTCGCCACGATCTTCAGAAGCCAAGCGAGACTCCAGCTCCTGGAGCTTATTCCCCTGAGAAGGTTCGCCAAGATCATAATCCCGCCTTCTCCATGGCCGGCAAGCACGAGGTGAAGATCACAAATGGCACGCCTGCGCCTGGGGATTACTCGCCCGAGAAGACTCGACTGGATCACACACCCGCTTACACATTTGGTGGCAAATACGACCCCAAGGTGGAGAATCATCATCCAGCGCCATGCGACTATGCGCCCGAGAAAGTCCGCCTTGACCATACACCCGCCTACACATTTGCAGGTCGCACGACCGTCGAGCACATCAGCCGTACCCCGGCGCCCTGTGACTACAGGCCGGAGAACTGCCAGCTGGATGGTACGCCGGCCTTTACATTCGGCATGAAGCTGAAGCGGGAGCATGTCAGTGATACACCAGGTAAATTGAGCGCTAAGTGCGTACTGAATGTAAACCAAGTTGCGTTACGTGACGTCACGTTGCGTTTGCCTTACAGCACCCACTGCATACGAACCGGAAAAGCACACCCAACAACACACTCCAGCTTACACATTCGGCACTAGATCAGAGCTGAAGGTCTCCACCGATGCACCCGGTAAAGAACTCTTTAGTAACATAGTACTTCCCTAGATCTTATGCTCAAGTCCACCTGCATGTCGCTTACTCTTTATATGTATATATATGTGTTTTGTGTCTGCATCTTGTTGCGCCTGTTTATAGCTCCCGGACACTACCATCCAGAGCAATGCAAGCTCGACAGCTCGCCGGCATATAGTTTTGGTCTCAAGACATTGCCCATGCCGCCCATACCAGGTAGGTCCTGCTCGTTTGCTTCCTATTTGGGCTTTGTGTCGGTGCCGGTGATGCCTCCTTGGCTGCGCATGCATTCTACAAGATCCTTGCAGAAATCACTTCATTATGGTATTAGACGACATCTAGTCTATAAATGTATATATATGGGGTTGATCTGCTTATGTCTGTCTGTTTCAAATTTAACTAGTTCCTTTAGGCTTATTCTATTTATTTCAGCTGTAATAGGACTACTTTCCTTTTTTATAAAAATCCTTATGGCTTTTAATCTTTGGTTACATTTCAATTTAATTTTTAATGCCTCAAAGATACAATCACTCAAGAGATTTTTATTATTTTATATTTTTGGTCAAGACAAATACAAATTTTAAAATAATTTACTTTGCATAAATTTACTTTAACAATAGTTACCTAAATTTTTTCATTTTTATTTCACAAGACAACATATATTTGAAAAATATTTGTTTATTTTTTTTTAATGAAAATTCATTACTTATTATATAGATTATTTGTATTTCTCAAATTTTCTCAGTATATCTGCAAGGGTATTAATTCTTCGGCTTACCGAAGCTAGCTGTTCCTTCCTGTTGTTGTGTCCTTTTTCTGTATTTCATATTTTCTCTGTATTCCATATGGTTTATTTTGTCCACGCACAATTTTTGCTCACATTATCTGGTGTACTGGCCCCCACATACATATATGTACCATATGTATTCATGTGTATATATCGATCTGCCTACTGTACTCATCACACTGCACTCACTAGAGCCGAGAGGCGCTTACATTGAAGATCGCATACTGCAAAGACGTGAAAGGCGCTTGGCCAGTCCCGGTAAGCACGTCTCCCAAAAAAAGAAGGGAATCGAATCGAAACGAAAAGAGAGAAAAGCTAACTTGAAGCGTTTCAAGTACTCGATCGTTTAATCGCGATTGGGCACACTGAAATCCATTGGTAACCCCCTGCTTATGTAAATATCGCGAGTTTGGGAGTTGGTCAATGTCGGGCTTTAGACTTAATGCAGGAGGACCATGAAGTGGTTGGTAGTCGGATTCTTAATCTTTTGGGTGATCTCACTGATCGATATCATTGATAGCACACGCAGTAAGTTCGAGCTAAGCTTTTCAGTCGTATCAATGCCAAATTGGGCTGGTCTCCGTTTCGTTGTTAACCCTCAGATAGGCCAAATGGCGCTTGCTTGGTCAAAAACAAATACAAACACGAGCGCAGCTGCAACGGGCCGCGCCGCAAGTTCTACGCGTTCCATCGCATCATCCTGAACTGCGTCTCGGTGTTCACCAAGTGCAAACGCTTCCACAAGCACAACGAGTGGCCCTCGCTGAAGAGGTGCCGGTACGAGTGCGGCTGGCACATGAAGATTGATCTGCCCTCCAACGGCACCAACAGCACCGGCCAATCCTCAACCGCAAAGCCCGCGGAGGCCTCAACAGCAAAACCAGCGAAATAACAACAGAATATCCACGTTTACTTCTGTTAATCTGCTCATTGTGCGCTGCCTGAACATGGGACAGACGGGCCTTCAATAAACCGCAGTTAAGGTCAAGCTTATCCCTTGGGTAGTATATACTCTGTGCCCAGCTCCGAGCAGCACATCCTTCTCCACACGCAGGCAAACAGTTTACAGGGGGGGTCGTTAAGTAGTTCTGAGATATGTTGTGCCAAAAAACCAGGTGGGAAAACGGATATTTATGGATCTGCGTCTGGTCTACACGAACGCAAAAAACCAAAGCTGAGGGCCCTAACTTCTGTGTTTCCTGACCGATATTGCTGAGATCCGTTTTCATTTGAACCAAATTTAGTGTCTCTTGATCTCACAATATAGATTGTTGTACATTTTTATCGTTTTTGAAATAGATTCTAGCTCTTATTGTTTCCGAGATTGACTCGGCTGTTGATTCTGACCAAGAATATGTATTCTTTAGCCATTTCTATACACTTTCTTTACACATTTTTAATGGGTTAAGCTAAAAAAATAAATTTAATTAAATGTTAGTATACTTAAAATTCGTTTAAAGAAGTCAATACGGGTACAGGGTATCTGCCAGTGGAGCACTTTTAAAAGCTATATCAAGATTTATAAAATACAACTCCGATTTGTGGTTTCAGTCGAGTCCTTGAAGCGTTTCAAATTGCAAATTAGCTTTAAGCGGCAAGGGCAAAAACACCTATACATGCGCCTGTGTATATGTGCACCGATCTATGTGTATATATGCATCCAGCACAAATTGCAAACTGTAACCAACTCAATTGCAAATCTGCACCACAGTACGCCACGCTGTCGACGGCACCGCCGAGAGCTCCACGGCGAAGACGACGACGACGACGACGACGACCACGGAGCGGCGTATTGTGAACGGCGTGGAGTTGCCGCCGACGACGAGCACCACAAAGCAGAGCACCGCCAATGGCACCACCCGCACGCAGCTGTCACCCACGGCAACAAGACGCACCACCAGCACAGTGGTTAGCACCGGTCTGGCCAATGGCGGGCACACCACCAGCACCACCCTGCACCACTCGGAGCACGCGCGTGCCACCAGCGGCAATCAGCAGGTAACTCTCGCCGGCACCGCAGACGCCAGCACCACCAAGGCGGCGCAGGCGAGCACGCGCACAGTGGTGCAGGCGGATGGCAGCGTCGTCAGCAGCGGGCGGGCGGTGCGCTCCAGCACGGTCAAGTACGCTGTGGAGGCGAGCAGCGTGCAAGAGAAACTCATCAGGTAACCCTCGCGCCACATGTCCTACTCCAGAATCCGGCCGCGTTTTGTGTGTTTGCAGCCCGTTCATCTATTAACCCCTCCTCCACTCAGCCATTCGAACATCAGCAATAACAACAACTAGTCGAGCGAACAAACTCTATACCCTGTAATTGTTTGCGTATTAAACTGTATTTCGCACAGCTCCTAACGTCTACAAGATACCCACTGTCTTGGGCAGCAGCAAGGAGGGTCCGATCCGCTCAGCGCCCGCTTATACCATGGCCGGACGCATGCACCCCTCGCTGATACCCAAGCTGGTGCTGCCCGGCCCAGGGTATTACGATGGCGAATACACGGCCACCAAGTCCAAGCCGCCGGTCTACAGCATGCGCGGCAAGTTCAAGGTGGTCACCGACGACAACAAGCCCGGCCCCGGCGCACACTGTCCCGAAAAGGTAAGCCGGCTAGTGTCCCTTCTTTAGGCTACAGCCAGAGCGAGGGGTTGACCCAGAGAGCTAATTGCCCATCCGCCTGCCCCGCAGTACTGGGAGAAGCGTTCCACCCCCTCCATTTCCTTTGGCATCGTGCACTCGCCGTTCTGCGGCAAGCAGGGTCAATATATTCTGCCCGATCGGTTCACGCGCTGCATGTGGTACAGTCGCCCCGACCGCGCCTATTCCTAGGTTCCCGTTGACCATTTACCTCTGAGCATTCACGAAAACCAAATCAAAAAGATCAAAAATAAATTCGCCAATTGTAATCGTGTGTTCGTGTGCTTCTTCACCCGCAGGTCAACCTCTCCCACATGCCCTCCTACAGCTTCGGCATCAAGCACTCGCCCTACCTGGGTCGCCTGAAGGAGCGGGACAGCGACTGCGACTACGGCTTCTCGGGTATTTGCTGAACCCCCGAACTCGCGCCTCGCTCTGCTCAAGATGGTCTCTTCAAAATCCGCTTCCTCACTTCCAGTTGCAGCTCAGAACTCAACTGCTTGTGAACGTAGAACCTAGACTAACCTTAAGATCGCATACTTTTGATTTCTGTACTATATAAGCTAAAGTGTTGTAAAATGTTAAACTATATATACTCAAAGGTATTACTAACTAGCTATTGTTACGCGGTGTTCTTCTTTCAATTACTATGTATTATTTTTCGGGCATAGTTCACTTTCCCGAAATCGGGAAGCTATAGAATTAGCATTGAAACTTGGAACATATACCCCCTAGTACCAGGTAATACACCCCGCTGGCAATAAAGAGATCCTTCGAAATTGTTCTGTGCACTCCATTACCATTATTTTATTACAACGAAACATAGAACTAATTCGCAAGACTCGTAATATAAGTGGAGACCAGGGAAGGTCCCAGCAAGAGCGGCGCCTACTTCTTGACGATTTCGATTTCGGCATGGAAGCAGGAGGTGCCCTGGGGAAGCAAAGGGAGTATTAAAGTGCAATTGAAAGCCAGAGCAGGTGGACTCACAGTGTCGTGCTTGATCTCACTGTCGATAATGAGATGACCGCGGGCCATGCCCAGCATGGCCTTGTACTTGGTCAGGTCGACGACGTGGTCCTCGGCGCAGATCTTCTCCTCGGCCACCGGGCAGCTGGATGGAGCGCCGAACAGCTTGAGTATGTCCTTGGCCTCGGTGGACGCCTGGTCCACGGCGGCGCACAGATCCATTTTGCCCTCCTTCATCACCATGCCGTCCTTCTGCACCTTGAACTTGGCCACGGCCGTGGCGAAGGCCTTGTTGGTGAAGCAGCCGGTGGGCACCAGCTCGCACTTCTTGTTCAGCTTGACGCTGAAGCCCTCCTCCACCTGGATAACGCCCTCGGGGCCGGCGCAGTTCTCCATTTTGATAATCTTAGCCTTGTAGCCGTTCTAACGTGGTTGCGAGGGAATCTCAATTATATCCTTGACTCGGATCCCTGTTAAGCCCCTCCCTCCCCCCCAACTTACGCAGGCCAGAGCCACGTCGAAGGCCACACAGCTGATCAGCAGGAGCACGAAATTCGGCAACATTTTCACAAAGAGCTTTGATCGGGCCAGAGCCGTGGACTAGCCCTATTTATATGGGCCCCAGAACGCAACTTTTCGATTCGTTGGATCGCAATTATATGCACATTAGACGGTGCTT
Source organism: Drosophila sordidula (assembly GCA_035047465.1). Classification (NCBI taxonomy): domain Eukaryota; kingdom Metazoa; phylum Arthropoda; class Insecta; order Diptera; family Drosophilidae; genus Drosophila; species Drosophila sordidula. Next base: position 1,101,954 of record JAWNPQ010000090.1, on the reverse strand, counting down.
GGCTCTGGCGATCACTGATCGTTCAGCTCAATTGCAGCGCTGATCACCGCTCACTGGACAGCCGCCGGGCCATTAAGTCGCTCTATATATCAACGGGCGTTTTAATTGTTATTGTTCAATTGCCGGACTAGCGGTATTTGACATGCATGTAGATCCCGCCCGATTACCTTCCCGAAATCCGAAAAAACAATTTATAAGCGTGTTGCCGACGATCATGCAAGAGGAAGCTTTAAACAGCTGATGCGCTAATTAATTGTACATATTTTGATAACATTGTCTGCTCCATGGCACACAAGTCCATATTGATGGTCTACAAACAGAACTTTCATGTCCAACATGCACCAAACAAGCCTTAGATAATTTCAATTAGAGGGTATGTAATATGAGGAAGAAATGGAATTATTAATGAATTTTAAATTACTTTTGAATCCGACTTGATTTAATAATCAATGTCAAATGGGGCATATTTAGGAAAAATTATTGAATGCGGCCCAGGTTGTTCTAAAAAATTATACTCTACACGTCATCGTTATCAAACAGACGTTTTAAAATTTAAGAATAAATGTAAACATTGAGACTTCAAAAAATAAAAAGTTGTACTTATAAAAATCTTTTACAATTATTTGCAGTATATTAAAAGATTTTTAATAGTAATTTTTAATACTAATTTTTAGTTTATATACTGTTGTTTATACTTTTGGAAATTTTGGGGACATAATTGTTTGAAATTGTTTGTGTTTTTATTAAGTTACACGTTACGTGACGTAGTTACGTACGTACAAAGCATGTATAACAGTTTCATAAAGCAATTTAAACTTTTCGAAAGTCTAACAGTTTAACAGTTTAACACGCTGTTAAGCTGCTCACTACAGCACTAGACAAGCTCACGCTGCAGAGCTGCCTGCTACAGCAAGAAGCTCCCACACACTGCAGCGTTTAGTACTCAACGCAGCAGTCTGGCAACGCCGCCCACATGCCGCATTATGTCGCAAATTTAACATTCTCAGCCGTCGGTTAACATTTAGTTCAATTTAAGAAGTCGCGCCGTTCGGACGTTGAAATCGTTTCTGTCCGCCCCGCTGAGACAAACGCGGCTTTTACCGAGTTCCGTTCAAAGAGTGCAATACAGAATTCTTTGAGATTCAATAACAAATAACGACAAAAAAAGTAAACAAAATAAAACTGTTTTTAACCCGCTGACAGCGCAATAAATTAAAAGTGCGCCGTGGCTGCGCACTTAAGTGCAAAAACGAAAAATAAAATCTTAAAACGTAAGCGTTAAATATTTGCTAAAAAATGTAAAAAAAAAAGTTTTAAAAATCATATAATAAGCCAAAATTAAGTGCATTGATTGGATGCCTTTAAAGCACAGTCATTTATCAAAAAACGGTCTTAAAATGTAGCTTAAAAATTAATAATATGTATATTTATCGAAAAGCGCCAAAGAACTGTCTTTCTCCAAAGTGCAAAATAAAAAATAGATATAGAACTAGTGAGAGAGACATAGATATGGAGAGTGAAAGAGAGAGAGGCATAGCCTAGAGAGCTACAGGTGGTGACAAAGCAACAAAACATGAAAGCAAATTATCTGTTATATCTATTCAAATGCAAACTCTATACAAATAGATACTATATACCTATGTGTATGTGTGAGTGTGTTTGACGTTTATTGACAGCTCTCAATGTCGCATTTTTTAATCCAGCTGCAATGAATAGTTTTTGTTGTTTTTGGGTGCTCTCAGGGGTATTTACTGTCCCTCCTTAATATGCATGCCCAGGCCGTTATCAAAAACGACCTCTCTGCCGCAATTGTTATCAACAAAATGTTCATTGATAAGTGTCTTTAAACTGTATGAGACGGTGTATGCGTGTGTGCGTGTGTGTTCCCAAGTTGGCAACGACAAACGGGTCGTTGAGGCATTCCAGCGAAACGAGAGAACAAACACGGCCGGGGCCAGCCAGCCAATGGGGCCGTGATTCATCGCTGTCGTGACTGTTTTCGGTTAAAAGTTGCTGTTGTTGTTGTTGTTGTTGCTGCTGCTATTATTGTGGTTAACTGTAGGCTGCGTAAGCAGCTGACTATGAATATCACTAGCTTCCCGCTTAATCATCGCTAGCTGCTCAAGTATCTCGCAGATACTCCGTTTGTATCTTTTACCAAAAATGACGTCTTCACTTTTGAGTTTGACTTCACTGCATTGCAGCCAACGACCCAGCTGCCAAAATAAAGAGGGCCAGAAAAAAGCAAAAACAAGAAGAAAAAGCATTTCATATTCAGAAAACGTCTGTTCTTATGCTGCCTTCACGTTTCTTTGTTTTGGGTGTATTTTTCTTTAGGTTTTTTTGGCAGACAAGTTTTGAAAACAACTTTCTTAAACCGGTTTCCAGAGTGCCAGGGCAGCCAAAACTTCAGGCCGAATTTGTTATCAACTGTGTTGAGTTCATTTTAAAACAAACAAACACTCATTGATCAATAAATGAGTCAGGCCATTTGATCACCGCGGAGATGCAAAGATACAGCCATTCATGTGATCAAATCAGAGATACTTTACACACATACACAATTTGTATCTTGTATCTTGTATGTGGTAATTGCTGTTGTTGTTGTACTCCATCTGGGTCAGCTGCACAATTGGCCGCTGTATTCGATTTGTTTATTAAACGCAGACTCCACGCACAGCACTTGAGATCACTTGCTCCATTTATCCATCAACTTCAGCTGCCGCAAAACGTTAATTGCCGCAACTGTTGCTGCCGCAACTGCCACGATGCATCAATCACTTCAAGTTTTGTGGCAAATTGCAGTCTGGCCAGGGGGCGTTGGCGGGGGCAGGAACTGCGCACATTTGCCGCACATTTCCCACTCGCCAGCCGCAACTGTTTAACTATTTTGCTAAGCCGGAAAATCAATAGATCCCAAGTACTTACAAGGAAAATCGCCGCCTGCACATTTTCACACCTTCCTTCATTCCTTCCATTTTTTGCACTTGCGAACTAACGGTTCCCGGTATCTGAACAATGAATCAAATTTATGCCAATTGCATCGCTTTGAACTCAGATCACGAGGCTTTAAGCGGTTGGGGCTTAATTGAACCAAACATTGCAAATGAATTGTAACGAAATTTGGGCAAAGCTTTCGACTCGTGGTTGGGGCTGAAAAGCCTGGAAAATGGACTTACAACGGAGTCAGCACGAGGCATAAATAAATAAGTAAGCATGCTGCAAATGAGCGTGTGCCACTTTTAAGATACCCTGTGGTCAGTTGAGTCTGAGTTACTTCTGTTAACTTGATTTAAGCGTGTTTCAGTTTATTGAGAAAAAAGTCAGAGAAACTAACGTGACAGGCGTCAATATGAAGAGTAGCAAATAAACATTATATATTATATGTTAAACTATATATGTATGTATGTATATCTTTTTACTAAAAACAAAATTGGAAGCAGTAATATGTATGTTTTTTTTTAGATAAAATCAAGTAATTAGTGATACGTTACGTGACGGAAAATATAAAGGTTTTTCGCCTGCATCTATAAAGGCAAAAAAAAACTTTACAACAAATTCACAACTTACTTTATGAAGTATATATTTATGTATAATCTAAATCATTTCATATTAAAATATATATATTGGTTTCTTTGTAAGTGAACATCAAAGTGGCTGAAATCAGTCTTTACGATCATTAATATACAAAAGATGAATAGGCGCCAAAACTACATATTGTTTGAATGACTCAGCTATATTATTTTTGAATCAGAAATTCCTCATTTATACATTTAGAATTCTAAATATAGTATACCCTGTTTGACATAAAAATGTACACAGGATATTCCAAATGGCCCAACGTTGCAGCTTGTGGAATAACAATTTTTAGCCAGGCCATTGAGCTGTCTGTTTGGTCAGCCTGGTGGGTGGCACTGAAAGGGGGGAATAGTTGTCCGGCAAGGGAAGGTTGCAAGGCAGAAACAACTAAGGTTTGGGCCATAACTCATGCAAAGCCGCTGGCTCTAAAACCGTTGGCTTTCACCTGAGCGCACCGACTAGCGTGAAGAATTTTCCTGCTTTTCATTATGTTTATTTAGAAGTTTTCGAGTTTTCAACTTCTACGGCTCTGCCTTCGCATTTGCAGGTCGTAAAGTGCACAGCGGTAAACTTGGCTCCTTAGCAGGCAGCTGGCAAACAATAAGAACAATAAAAACTTAATCACATTCAACGCAGGATCCCTACTTCCGTATGCAGCTTTTTATAATTATTAGTATTGTTTTTTGGAAATGTCTCAGAATTTTCCATGACCCAAATGCGTCATGACATAAAGAAAAGTGCAGCCGACATAAATATTTGTAAATATAAAATATTTTTATTGAACGAAAAGTCAACAATCGAATGCAATTTTTGATGCCAATGCCAAATAAATCGAAATCGGGCGGGCGTAAATTGATATAAAAATAAACCAGCAACCACTTGGAGATTATTTTAGCAATAATATTTATGGCATTTGTTGTTGTTGTTGCTGTTTACAAGTTAACAAATTGCCACGGCGAGCGATATCGCTAATATCTAAATCGGGCAGCTTGCCAAAATGTGCCACAAAGATGTGTTTTCATTAAAAAGAAAAGCGTCTAAAAACAAAGTGTCATAAAACCACTTAATCGCGACGACAATGAAATCGAAAGCTAAAAGTAACTCAACAATTTTTGCTCGCAATCTGAAGATTGCTCTGCGGTTTACCCACTGACCATTATATAAACCACATTTGCTGTATCTAAGCCAGCTCTGAGTCAGCCCTAAGATACGTTTACAGCTTGTGGCTGTTTTCTTACACAGTAAAAAATTGTTAACTTCAAATTCATTTAATTTTACACATTTTCACTTTAGTTTTCAATTAAGCTTTATTCAAATTCATGCTCAATTACAATTTTATTAATTTCTTTCTAAAATATATGTACTATATATAATTTAATTTCATTTGTATATATTAGGAAAAAGCGATTTTTCAATTTCTTATCTACTCACATGAGTTTAATAATTTTTTGTTTATTTATTTACCACATGGGCCTGCTGGCACTTATCTTTTAATGAAATAAATATCAAATTTCCTTGTTTGTAATTGGTAAAAAATAATTTTAAATAATTAAACTGATATTTAAGAAGAAATGTTTTTAAATATGATTTTTTTTATAAGCACACATATGACAATCAAATTTCATAAAATCTAAGCTGATTTAAATTGCAAACTAATTCAGAAATTGTTTTATATGTTCATGATTTTAAATTGAGGCACAAATTTGTTACAGTGCAGCGCTGTTGTGGACACGTAATTTCACTTCTAATTCGTTTGAAATTCGCCACTTTCTTTGTAATTATGTAAAGATAAAAAACCCAACAAGACACTAATTTCCCCGTGTTTACCGACAGTCCCCTTTCCTCTCGCACTTCCCAGAGACTCTGCGGCGGCTTCCGCTTTTCAGCCGGGAATCTCTTGCGCTTCTGGCGCGAATTTAATGCCAAAGCTATCTAAGTACATCTAAGCAGTGGCAAAGATAAGCGCACAATTGCAAAACACATGTTAAACAAGCTGATAAGCTGTATTTCGTATCTGGCAGATACTGTATCTTTAGTGCGCCCGCACTTACTGCGCGCCCGAAAAAAGACAAAAAAAAAAAGGTTTATATATGTATAAATGCTCGCGACTATATGGCCTTTATCTGGCAGCGTCTTGCAAGCAAATGAGCAGGGGGCGGGACGGGGCGGGGCGGGTCAGGCCGGGAGCGGGGCTTACTTACAGCCGCTGCCGTCGCTCTGTTGTTCTTGCCAATTTATCAAAATGCAAGAGTTGTTTGTTTTCCGTTTTTCTGTTTCAATTGTTGTTTATGCATCTGTCTTCTAGATTAGCAGCTGTCCTCGCCTCTTCTACCCGCTGTTCTTGTTGTTGTTTGCACTCTAAGACAAAAAAAAGGAGAAGAAAGCGTTACGACCAGCTCGCCCGCAGCTCCCCCGGCGCGCTGTGGACGTTGGCAGCGAGACAATCGGATGGATTGCATAACCCACAACCCCAAGCTTACCCCTGCTGTGTGCGTGCGTGGGTGAAGTTGCACTTGTTGCGTAGCCCAAAGCGAAATGCGTCAACGCGACCCACGCAACACGTGCCTATCCCGCATCCCACCCCTCCCCCCGCCCACCCACTCTCCTATTGCGCAAAACACCAGCTACAACTTGTAGCTCCAGTTATTTCGGCTCATATATCACAATTAACTGGTGTACCGGACGTATTGCCAAATATTGAGAGACAAACCTTAAATTGTGACAACAACGGTTGCATGCCTCGTTTGCACCATTAATTAATTAACAATAATTAAGAGAATAACCCACTCAAAACATGCAATTCACATTTTTCGCAGGCAATATAAACAGAGTCCAACGAGAGAATGATAAATAATTTTCATAGTCCCATTAGCAGATATCGAGTAGACAAGCCGTGGGTTTAGTATGTCAGCTACTTAGAGAAGTACACTAAGAAAAACAAACGTAAGCTTGTAGTGATCAAGAATATATTTAACTAATGCTATATATTTCAATACTCTAGCAAAGGTAAAAAAGTTCTAAAATCAAAACATTCCCAAAATCTTTTAGAAATATACTGAAATTTACTTTTCTTTTTTTTAGTGTACGCATATCTCTAATAAGATACGAAAATGTTGCCAGCGTAATACTAATTGCTCTTTAGCTGTATTCACGCCCACACAACGGGACTCTTAAGTACGAAAAAACAAAAACTAATGAATTAGACAGTCCTTCTGTGTGGCATGTGTTTCCAGCTAATTTCGTCATCATTAAAGGGAACACGCGAATCGCGTCATGGCCCAACATTTTCGGAACTGTCTAACGATAATGATTTGCGCTCGACTAGAGACCATTTCCAGCGTAATTAAACGCCTCTTGCAATACACTTACCAAAAGCAACTATTGTTCCAGGCAGTTGGGATAGTACCCAGTACTAAAATTTGCATGCATATCAAATATTTCACAGCAATTTAACAAGCTTTGGATCCAGAGATAATTCCTAATTGCGGGAAATTCCAAGTTATGTAGGTTTCTTTTTTTCTATTAGGAAACAAATAAAATAAATTAGAGAATATGGTGCAAAATATTTTAATTAAAAGATTTTAAAGAATCTGGGTTGGAACGAAAACTGTATAAAATATAAAGAAAGAATACTGCTTATATAAAAACATGTTTTCTTTTGCAGCATATTTAACCCAGTTTTATCCAACTGTTCTTCTGTATAAAGTTCCATTGAACTCGTAATCTATAAGACTTTCGAAGAACAAATTTGATATGTGGGTGCTGCCATGCCAAATGACAGATTATTTATAGCTACCCACACTCCCCCGCAATTAGATAAAAGCGAATTTCAATTGTAATGCCCGGCATGCTACTTATCTAACGAGGAATCTGGAATAGTGCAGCTCTCTCCCTACCTCTTTCTGTGTTTTCACCCGCTTTCCCGTGCTTGCGGAAAGTCCAAACTCCGCAAATGTCCACCCACTCGGTTCTCTTCAGTTTCTTTCTGTAGATCTTTGCTGATATGCAGCTACCTTCGGCGAACAATTGACAATTGTTAACCATGATTTATGCGCTTAGGCGTGGAAACGCCCGCGTGCCTGTCTGTCAATCGTTTGCCCAGAGATTGGCTGAAACCACAAATCGTTTCTTGCCCCAAATTGCAAAATTTTCAATTTGCGTGCGTTGCACAGTTTGAATTTTAATGAGCAGAAACCCCGTGCCCCCCGCCCCCAATCCACCTACCCAATCCAGCTCCAGAAATTGCAGCGGTGGAAAATATTTCCTCATATTTTTGGCTGCATGCATTTTTTTTGCGTTGTTTTGGCTCAAAGCCAACGATTTGTTGTTGTCGTGTTAGTTGTTTTTTTCTTTCTTTTTTTGTTGCTTAAGCACTTTTTCCAATTAAGTTGTAGCGCTTGCAATGGCAGAACAATTGAGATGGAAAGCCACTTGACTTTCCCACACGCGGCAAAGGTCAAAGTGTGTCCAACAGAGTCATAAATTTGACCTTAGCTGGAGATAAAAACAAAGAATTTTGTACTTACATCGAGTACAATTGTTGTCGTAATACTGATAAGGTCTAACTTTCCTGAGCAAAAAACAATATTTGTATTTTTAAAGATATTTTTAAATTCTTAAAATGTTTAAAAAGTGTAATTTAATTTTTGTCTAATTGTCTTTGTCTTCAACCTAAGCATATTTTTGTTATATGGGATGAATTAGGATTATTAATTATAGAATATTCAGTAATTGAAAATTTAAGAACGGAACGGGACTTTATTTTATTTTATCCCAGCCATTTTACTGAGTGCGTAGCTACGGGGATCCCTGGAATCCACAATAAAAACGAAATGTGCGACACATTTGGCTAACATGTTGCAGCCGTAAAGTCTGAACATAAAATTCACTTTTAGCCCAAACGAAAAGAAATTAGAGTCAACGCGCAGCGGGCCAAAATGAAATGGCCAAGTGATGAGGGTCAGCAGACGCCACTGAACGATTTGGGGCAGCCAGGCACGTAGGGGAAATCGCGGTGGCAACTAACTTGCCACCAAAAAAAAAACGTGACAAGCCACAAATCTGTTGCACATGCAACCAATGCAAACGCCGCAAACTTTTCCGTTTATTGACCATAAAGAGCCAACTTCTAGCTTGGCCAGCATCAAAGTGTCAAAACTTGGGCCATAAACAACAACAATGTACAAAGAGAAATAAATTCCAGGCGCTGATAGACCCGAAACATGCAAGCGAATATATCGTTCCATGGCAGCGATCTATATATAAAAAATTATAAATATATAAATATTTTGCACATCAATTCAAAGAAACGAAGTGTTTGCTTCTGCAAAAAGCGCACAGTGATTAATGTGATAAAGTACACTGTACAACAAAAAAGCTTATAAGCTTATAAGTAAATTAGTTTTTTAAAAAAATAAATAAGATAACATGCATTATGTATAGGAAAATGTTTCGAAATGCGATATGTTGAATATGAAAAAAATAATCTTAAAATAAATAAGCTTCAATAAGCTATGGGGAAAAGCTATGGGGTCTACCCACAAAAAGAAATATCAAATAACATGACTGTTTTATGCCCTTGCAAAGAGCATAATAAGTTTCTTATTAAATGTGTAACGCAGACAACACAACACAAGAAATAATACAAATATATGAAACACTAAATTTGAATATAAAATATCTTAGTTTATCGGAGTTTCTGAGATCGGGTGACTATATCATATAGCTGTCATACAATCGATCCGTCGAAAATAGAGTGAAAACCCTTTTTTACAGAACAATCATTTCCAAATACAGTATTTTTATAGAAATAGTTATATGTTCTTTGGACTTCTAAAATGCTGCTTGCATATAACAAAATTATTTTAAAAATCAAAAGTCTATATCATATTGCTCTCATAGAAGAGATCGTTTGAAAATTGACTTTATTTATTTATACCTGTAAGGGTATTCAATCTTCGGCGCTTTGAAAATAATAGCTCTTTTTCTTTCCACTTGACTTAAGATTTGCTCAGCTCTGTTGAATCTCCCAAGAGTTTTTGATATTAGCACGTTTTGCGTAGATTTGTTAATTTTTCTATATGTGTTGTATCCGCTATAAAAATCAGTTGGAATTCGTATTGGGCAGTACATTAATTCTAACACGCTGCAATTGTTAAAGGCGAATCGGACTCTGACTATGGCCCCGCCTGCTCCCCACCTCTCCGCCGTAAAACCGGTTGCCCCAATAATCAGTTGTCGCTTCACTGGGCCGCATTTCAATTAATACGCAAATATTGTCATTTATGTAAACAGATTTTCATGAAGAGGGGTTTTCAGTGTGCTTATCATAGGAGTGAGTGTGTGCGTGTGTGTGTGTGTGTGTGTGTGTGGGAGTGGAGCATGTAGGGGACTCTATGCCGTTACGATTGACGTGAGCCGAGTGCGAGTGCTCGAGCGTTGCGCCGATGACGTCATAGTGCAAACAGATGTTAAATATCGCCGTTTGCTTAGCTAAACAAATTTGATTTAAAGCCCAGTGTAAACGAAATTCATCCAAAATTGGAGTTGAATCATGGCTGAATAAGCAAAACTAATTGATCCCCTTTACTGTTAATATTGGTGAGTCCAGTTGATGAGCTGCAGGCCCAAAGGGAGCAAATGAAATCTGCGCAGTTGTCACTAATTGCGCAAAACAGCAGAAAACAATTGCGGGACATGCTCATCCGGAGCTGAGTGTGGGCCCAGAGCTGTTGCCTGGTAATTAGCCGGGCTTGGTCAGTGCCGGAGCACGTAAGAGGGGGCCAGAGCTGCGGCTAAATATAGCCAACACGACAGCACCGGCAGCGACAACAATTGCAACAAAAAGTGGCCAGAGGTATGCATGTGCGCCCTTGAAATCGCAAAAGTGGGCGTGTCGTCATGGCAACTCCACGACAGCAATGCAGCAGAAGGCAGGCAACAACAAAAAGGCAGCCCCAGTCAAGCGACAACATGAGAAACAGCCCCAGAAGTCAAAGTCCAGGCAGCATAGCACATGTTGCTGGCCCGCAACAGTTGGCAACATGTTGCCAGACACATTTCATGTGAATAGCTGCCGCACGCCTTTCAAATGAAAATGATCCAAGCCAGTTTTGTTTACACTACGGCAGTTATCGCTTTTCCGCTAGCCGAGTTGGTTTGTCGCTCGAACTTAAGAGTCGCAATATAAACTAAATGTAAAGTGTTCTGTTATTAACATTAGTTCGAACGTGCACTTTAACACATTTAATCATAGGCTTATTAATTATGTTAATTCATGTCATGCTGATTAGCAATAATCAGAGCGAAACAGAAATCTACTCGCTGCGGTGAATATACTCTACTGCCAAAACATAACTGGGTATAAATACAAGTACTATATACATTTTAATGCAATTCTGTTGTTATGCCAACTAATCAGAGCAATTAAAGAAAATGTAGAACGCTCTTCTTAATTAGCCGTATTCGTTGTGATTGCACAAAATATTACTTGCTAGAACTGCTGCTGCTTTTAACATAAGACTGTTAGCTGGATATAAGAATACATTTTCATGTTATGTTAAATAAACAGGGCAGCAAATATTCCCTGCATTAAAACGCTCGTGCTTACAGTTCGAAGGTATTTTAGAAAATAATTCCAAGCAAGTGAATGTGAAACGATCAGGCTTAAAAAGGAAATTTAAAGCAATTTGTTGCTATTAATACAAGATCGGACCCAAAAGGATAGTTTTTATTAGCATTAGCTGCATAGCGGATAACATATTAATTTTAAGTTGATGTTAAATAAGCAGTAAAGAAAACGTAAGTGTTAAAAGCTACCGTTAGCCGTTAGTTTGGTCTTTATTTTTGAAATGAACCAAAATTGTACAGAACCAACAAACACTGCAAATGATTGAATTAAACTGAAATAATATGTTTGCACATACATTTTAAGCACTCCTAATGTGTGTTAGCCCAGGGCTTGGCTGCAGAGCATCTGCTTGCCGTCTTAAGTTTCGTGGCGACTCTGCCATTAAGTAAGTGCCTGCCACAGCATGGCTGAGGGGCAAGCGATTAACTTTGGCTCCACTTTTCGACATGGCTGTCAATATTTGCAGTTAACGTTTGCGCGTCGCACTTGGCCAAAGCCTAAGTGCTTGCAGCGTCATGTCAGGTGAGCGGGCTGAGCACATTAATTAGCCGATAGCAGGTTGCTTATCAGGAAAAACAAGAGATGACTCATGGTTCATGTCCTGGCGGTGCTGACAAAGATGAATGTTTTCGCTATTTTATTTTTATTCTCTGTTTTCCTGGCCCAAAGGGCAATTAGACCAACAACAAGTTGGCTAGGCTTAAATGTCAGCACCACCAAAGCAGCTCCTTTTAGCTGATTTCTATGGCCCTGTCTGGGTGTGCCACCAAGTAAAACAATGTGAAATTCCTGTTTATGCTTGTCCACATGGGCCACTTGTTGTCAACCGTGCCAGATGTGCTGGAGCCGGCGGAAGGGGGCCAGGGTGGCCGGATTACGAGCACATTTATGTGTGTGCCTGTGGAAGCGTGCACCGTAAAAACGACAATTGATGTTCCAATTTGTGTTAGTCAGCTTGCTTAATTGTGCATGTCTCGTTGTCATTCAGAGCGCCACATGTGTCGCTGCTGGAGCTGCACAGCCGGACACGGCCAGGAGCAGGGACACAGAATTATAGCTGTGGCAAGCGACAGGAAAACTGCGACCTGTTGCTGCTGCTGCTACTATGTATGTTTATAGGTGTTCCAGTTGTGACATTTGACCGTTACGGGTAAATTGCTCAACTTTGAGCTGCGTGTAATGCTTACAGCGGATGTGAGCGATTAAAAACTCCACTGTCCAACATTTTGTAACACTGTGCGTATGCGTAACGCACAATTCGTTGTTTTCAAGCACGCTCTCTCCCTCTCCCTCTCCCTTTATCCCTATTGTTCTTAAGGCAGAGTTTGTTTTTGTTTATGCGCATACATACGATAAACTGAAGCTCTGATAATGCCACATCGCGCAGATTAACGGTTCACCAGTCCATATAGTACATAAGATGTACTCATATGCAATCATTAAAGAACAAAATAAAATGTTTATCATTAAAAAGAAAACAACATTTTTACTGTGCTATCCTGAGCTTTGTTATTCGAGCCGACGCGACTTCAGATTCGGAATTCAGTTGCTTTTCAAAGATCGCGGGCAACGGTTCAGCGGAGAACCCAAGCATATAGTGGAAATGTGTACAATGTTGTGAATCGTTAGAAAACATTTAAATCAATTTCATAGAAACAATGTATTCTAATATAAATGCACCATAATAAATATTTTAACTTAAGGCATAGTTGTTCCAGTTCATACTTATAAGTAAATAAATATTACTTATAAATAAAAGTTTATTTGAAAACCACAGACAATTTTAAAATAATTTTATAAACTATTTGTTTTGCAGGGCATTTAAATTCTCATGCGATGGCGCTTTTCTGCCAACTTAATTAAACTATAAGCTCATAAAAGCCATACATATATACAATTTATATATATATATAAACATAAAGCCATCAAACATAATTATCAAAATGAGAAAATTACTGAATTTGCTGCTCTGCCTCGTTTGGATCTCAAGTTTGGACTGCATAAATGCATGTAAGTAACGGTTTTGTGCCCTTTTCTTATAAATAGGAAATGCTACGATTTTTAGTCTACAGTAGATAATAATTATAAATGCAATGTTTTTCATATATGTACATATATTTTCTTAAGATTATTTGAAATATTTTACGAGCCGCAACAGAATTCTGAGAATTGATAAGTGCAAAAAAAAAAAACAACAAAAAAGTAAAAAGCGCAAAAGCGCTCTGTAATCGCGACATTTTTATGCTCTACAAAAAAGTCTTTTAAATATTTTAATGGGATTGGGAAAAAAATATGTTTCATCTGATTTTTGGGCAACTGATTAACGATTTGAGTTTGAAAGCTTAGCATGCTCTGCTGAGCATTTAAGCACAGGGTATGGGCACACAATGATTTCAATAATGACCATGAAACGTTTAGCGCTGGCAATTCGCACAATTAAAATATGTGGGTATATATATCATGTGTCTATCTGGTGGCCGTTTATTATATGAGTATTCATGCGACTTCAATGGTCGCAGGCCTTTGCTTCCTGTCAAATACCCAGAGACTCGCCCGTAATTTACGATCCACGCTCGGTCGCCCCATCTGCCAGCCTCCAGCTCCCATCCTCCAGCTCTCCCAATCTCTTCAAGCAGACCACAGTCGACGCTAAGTGAATTCCTAGACACAATTGTGAACTTCGAACGAATGTTGATAAGCGACATTTGTGTTTTTTTCGGCACTGACGCCGCCTATTAAACCGATCAGCATAAACCATAAAAGTGTCAGACACTGGAATATGTGTATGTTGCATGATTTATATATATATCTCTGCGCATATATATAGTGCATATCTATTGCTTACTGCTCGCACTTTGCGTACTAGAAACACCCAACCAGATCCAAGAACTTTGTGCTGATAGCGCTCGGCTTCCTTATCGCCAGTAAACAAACAATTGACTTCAAAAGAGAGCAGCAAAACCAGACGCCAAGCCGGAGCCGCATACGTAAGTGCCGGAGTCGGAATCTGCGACCGCGACTGCGACTGCGACTGCGACTGCGACTGGGGAAGCCAAGCGGGACCGTTGCTGCCGAGCCCGTATCAATGGACGGAGATGGAGCCAGCGTGTGCCCCATTGGGGCAATTGTGCCAAATCCATTGAGTACGATAGCGCCACCGTTGAACAGCTATGAAAACAGTTACATTTTTAAATACTTGTGAATGAGCTGGCGTCATTTGACGCTGCCTGCCAACTGACCTTGAAATATATTGCAAATAGTCCACAGATAGAGAGCGCGTAGCGAACACTCGACTAAACGATACCCTGTATACAATTATGTTTGCATTTGTACAAAACCTATAAGATATATATGTAGATAGTTGGGATAGTTCTAGATAGTAGTTTGAATTTCAGATACCCTGTAAACATGCCAAGTAAGCATTTATTACTCTCGCTGTCTCTCTTTCCTTTTTCTATAACTTTCACTCATTCTCTCTCCTAAATTTCTCCATCTCCTTTAGCTCCTTTCTTTCTCTCTCTCTCTTTCAATATCCCCTCCTTTGCAGTTCTATAGTTAACTAAAATATAATGATCAGTAATATCAGTAAAAGGGAAAGAGTACTTGCAGATACTCTGCTTTTATTAATATATACTTACTGGTATACCGCAATATGAAGATACCCTGTATCGTATATGTATCTTGCATTTCCTATTCTAGTTCTAAGCTATATATGTGCATCTTAATATTATTTATTTATTTTATTTCATGGGGTTTACTTCCCCAAATAACAATGAATAATTATTGATTCGTAACTGACTTTGACATATTCCCATCTAGTGCCCCGTCAGCCACGTGAATTGGAAGACAATGACATACCCTACAATTGTGGAGGTGAAATGGGCATGCCACTCATAACGCCCTGCAAGGACTCGCTCAAGCTGGAGGCTGGCTCAACCTATACCCTGCAGTGCGAGGCCAGTGAGCCCATCGAATGGTGGCACAGCCACGAGGGCCCCAAAATAAGCGAACCCTTTGATAACCTCGGAGATCCGCAGCGTCCCTACGGCGTCAAGGTCACACTGGAAGATGTGGTCGTCGACAATGTGGGCGCCTATTACTGCATTAAGTCCTCGCTGGCGCCGAAAGACAGCAACTGGACGGATGAGACGCTGGTGGAGCTGGTGAACAACGATGAGGCCAGCACCATCTATGTCTTTGTGAATGACAAAAACCATTTGCTGGTGCCACTGGAGCCCATAATACACGCCCGGCAATACTCGGAGGTGATAATACCCTGTAAGCCGGCCATGCCCGAGACGGAGGTGCTGCTGACATTTAACAGTGAGGTGAGTGTTTTTCTCTCAATCTCAGCTAATCACAATCGCACGCTCCTCAATGTTTCTCGCTGATGGTGTCTTTTCGTTAAAAGGATAAAATATATTCAAACACGGTTTATCAAAGCAGACATAATTTCTACAATAGTTCGAGATACGATCCCAAAGTGGGCTTCGTATTTTTCATTGTCGACAAAATGCCCAGTTACTTGGATTGCAAAGTGAAGGACAGAAAGACGGTCCTCAACGTATATATATTCTATCAGAGTATGTTTGTTTGTAATAAATGTCGATAAGCGATAAAGTATTAGTATTAGTTAGCCTACCTACATCAGTCAAACCTGTTTTTGTGCGATGAATAGGAATCGCGTAAAAACTCCTAGACTTAAAATGAAAACACGTTATAATGTTTTTTATTGAATCGTGCGCAGATTAGAGAATGCAACTCTTTGCTCCTTCAACTAACTAATTCAACAATAACTTCATTAATTACTCTACAAAAATAGGTTTGACTCTATTATACTTACGATTATATATATATATATATATATATATATGCTATATATCCACAATAATACACAATAATAATACAATACAGTTGTAGAATGCAAGTCCAGAGGGGAAGTTTCAGGTTTACTGATTTTAGTTTTCAACGTTGTTGCTGTTGTCGTCTTCGATCGAAAGCTTTTTACGTTCCCATCCACAGCACCCCCTAATATAACATTTGATATCTAACACATTCGACTATATAATCATATTGTATGTATATTGTGCATTGTCCCGTAGACATTCTCCAGTGAGTCATCCGGTCGGTATGATCCGAAACGCGGTTTTGTTATCGAAATACGCAGCGTTACCGATGGCGGTGAATATTACTGCGAGCCCAAAATACCATCGCCGGATCATGAAGAGGAAAGCACGATCATTGTTGTGCGCTTTATTGGTAACGATTACATTGATAGTGAGTTTTTGCACCCCAAAGTTTGTGATTTGTGATTTCCGTCCATATGTGTCGTAAATATTGCTTTAATTATTTGAAAACAAAAAATTTTCCAACTTCTATCAATCTGTTGAAAACTTCAATGCGGTTTTGGATGTGCACCTATGGCTAATGGGTCCAAGTTCGGCAATTAAATCAAAATTGAAAAACATTAATCACATGCACAAGTACAGTTGCCACACGGTAGTTCTTGAATAAATGTTAAACAATGCTTTTAAATGTGAGGTTATGTGTGCCAATCGATCTGTTGGTATCTATCGTTAGCTCTTTCTCTATCTATTGTCAACTGTTTCTATAACTGTTTTATCTGTCTTACTAACATGCTAACCCCCCACCCTCAGCATTCGGATTGGACAAAACTGTGCTGCAGACTGTGATGTTAACTAACATAACGCACGATGATTTTAAGGTTATGGTTATGGTCGCCGGTGAAGCCCTCAATGTTACTAACAGCGTAAATGATACCGTTGCACTAATACCTGGTGCTGGGCATGTTGCAAACGCTAGCGATGTCGATATCGCTGGCGATAGCAATAACTCTACCGATAACGTACCCGATTCCCAAGACCCAGACACTGACTACTCATCCTTGTTGTCATCACCCACCTTCTCCTCGTCGTCGTCGTCTTCATCATCGTCGCCTCGCCAAAAGCGTAATACGAAGTTGGCCCCGATGCTACCCTTGCCCTCAAGGCAACCAAAAGGGCGTAAGTGTTGCGGCTGTCCCTCACTTCCTGTTGTTATCCTTTTGTTCTTTGTCTTGTTGTAAATGTCCTGCACTTCGCATTATCCGTTTTTTACGTTTGTTATCTTTTGCCTTGGTTTTGTATTGCCTGTAAGGGTCTTGTCGCTTGTGGACTGTGTTTTTTGTTACTAATTTGAAATTAAAATAACCTACTTATACTTATATGTATATAAATATTACTAATATACAAAGTGCTAATCTTTAGTTTAAGTTCTATGGCGACTAATTGAAGCCTGTATGTCCGTGTCCTTAACGCCTCTAAAACCCCACTAATCCCATGCATGTAGCTGTAGAAACGCTTGCCAAACCCCCCAGCTCATTCCAACTAGTATTTGTCTCTAACAACGTAATGCTCTCTACGAACACAACAGAAGCGAACGATCGCCTCAACAAGCCCATTATAAACTCAACCTCACGGGGCCATGTCTACGAGGGCGAGTCCTTTGAACTGGTCTGCGAGCTGGCCGCGCCGCACGGCGTCGTCTACAACATGGAGTGGGTCATTCCGGATAAAGTGGATAAGGTAGGTCTGCCCAACACTGGGGGCTTGCAATTTATCAACACCATTTATACCCTATGTACATTTATGTGTAAAAAAGAGTACGTGCTAACTTGGAATATAGAAAAAAAACCAATTTCTCATCAAGCTCCAGAGCTAATTTTCCCAACATTTGGCGCAAGAACCTCCCTCAGAAATGGAGCCAATAAATCACAGTTTAAAAATCACAGATTGATGTTCTCATTAATAATGAAGTTAATAACTGTTTTAGGCCTTTTATCTTTTGTTATATTTTTTAAATTATTATTTATTTAATACATTTTATATTTAAGTTTATAATTTCGTAATTTCATTTTTAAATACAAACACACGAGGTTACGAGGTTATAAAATCAAATCTAACTGGCATTCAAATATTCCTCAGGACCGCTGGAACTACACGACGCCGATCTTCGATGAGCGTGTCAAGAACAACACCCACCAGGTGGGTCGCAGCAAGCTGACTCTGCGAGATGCCAAGCTGACCGACAAGGGCGCCTACAAGTGCGTCGTGAGCGACTATTACAAGGCCAAGCAGTACAGCTCCTACAGGATGCATGTTCTACGTGAGTTTCACATTGATTCACATTGTATCTAAAGCGAGTCCAACTAGACCTTCGATCGAACAGAGCCCAACTCCAGCTACCTGAAAGTGTCGGAGCCCTCCAATCACTACACGGTCCACGAGCATGCCAACCGCACCATACAGATGACGGCCAACTTTGAGGGCTATCCGCCGCCCACATTCAAGTGGTACAAGCCGAACGGCATTGAGGTCTGGGACACCGAGCCGAACTTTAAGATACTTGCCAGCGAGTCCAGCACGACGTTAAAAATTGTTAACGCACAGCTGGAGGACAGCGGCACCTATGTGCTCAAAGGCACCAATGGGAATGATGCCAAGCAGCTGGACTTCAATGTGAGCGTCATTTCGGGACCTGTTCTCAGCATGGAGGATGTCTATGTGGTGGCTGGCCAGGAGGCGCATCTCAATTGCAGCGTCAAGTCGTTTCCCCAGGCTGTCGTCACGTTTCTCTTCAAGCCCTGCAGCCTGAAGCCGCGTTGGCCCTCGTGCGAACTCGCCTCGCAAAACTTTAGTGTGAGTATTCCTTGAAAGATCGTAGCTCAGAAACTTAGAGAGTTTAACATAGATGTAGACTAACTTAATATAGTCAAAGAGTTTCACATACTAATGCTAACACAGCTAACCCAGTGCCAACATATTTCTGTTAACCAAATACCCTATGGTTTTAGCCTAATAATCCACACGATTCTTAACTTCTCCCACTCGCTAGCCCTGTTGCTTGCTAACATATATATATCATATATATGATTTATCAATATTCAATTAAAGTACAACTTCTCTTATGATTTTGTTCTGTGTCACATTCTAGTCCGAAACAGTCCAGGAGCAGTATCAGGTATTCGGTTTGCTTAGGTTATCCATTAAAACAGACTTTCAACTCAAGCGAAACAGCCCACAAAGTGCTGTTAAGTAACAGCGGTCCACAGTTAACAGTAGCAATGTTAACTTCATGTAATGAGAACAGAGAAATTCAAATCAGATTCCGTTAACATTTCGCTTCAGTTGAAAAAGTATCCTGATTATTATCAGCAACCAGGTTATTCAAGTTATTTAAAGAATTAACTAGTTGCTGATAATAAAACGTTACTATTTAAATATTTAAAAAAAAGGAAAAATAATAATCTTTAAATCTTTTATAAATAGTATAAGACCAACACGCGTCCCGGACCATTAAGCATAGAGTATATACACGAGGCCGTCTTTAAGCCCGATAAGCCTGGCATTGTTATTTGTGTGGCCCAGAATCAAATCGACAACAAACTGGTGCCAGCTCAGGTCAGGGCGCACGTCCTTTTGGGCACGATTGCGGAGAACATCAGCATTTCCGGCTTGGACCCGAATCGCAAGATAGCCAAAGGCGACCAGGAGAGCTTCACTTGTGCCGCGCTAGCATATCATTTCGATGGTAACCTGGAATGGTATCACGACGGCGAACTGATCAGCGAGAGTCCAGGTAAGATCGATAACTGACAGACCGATTGGAAAACCCTTCTTAACACTCTCGCCTAGATGTGCATCTGGAGTCGAACAGTACGGAATATTCGTACACGAAGACGCTGAAATTCCGGGCTATCGCTGATAAGGATCGCGGCACCTACGAATGTCGCGCCCGGCACATCAATAATCCGGACATGTACGATAGTCGCGAGATCGATGTCCATGTGTACGATCCCAAGATGCCCCAGTGGACGTACACCAATCTCAATGCCAAATCAAAGATTGAGCGCAATCTGGGCGACTCCCTCATCCTCGAGTGCAAATCGAAGGCAGTGCCACAGGCCAAGGTCAGCTGGTACAAGGACGACGTGGAGCTGTTCGAGACGAACCGCACCCACATTGTGGAGGATGGCACCAAGCTGCTGATACCGCATCTTTATCCCCGACATGATGGCATCTATCGCTGTGTGGTGGCTAATCGCTTGGGCAGCATTGAGAACTCCGTGACGGTGGTGATTGCCAGTGAGTTTGCTGCCGTGCATCCACTTGATCCTCACAGTAATATCCACTGCTATTTCCAGATATTCCGGGCGTGAACAAGTTGTGGATTTGGCTGGGCGTTATTTTCTTTGTGGTGCTTATTGCACTGTGCGCCTTCCTGGCCGTACGCTATCGGGAGGAGCGCAGAAATCATCTGGCTTTGAAGGCGGCCGGATTGGCCAACTTTGTCGAGGGCGACGTGGACCAAATCAATCCGGCCTTGTCCTTGGACGAGCAGGCGGAATTGCTGCCGTACGATCGCGATTTCGAGTTTCCACGGGACAAACTGAAGCTGGGCAAGCAACTGGGCGCCGGCGCCTTTGGCGTGGTGCTCAAGGGCGAGGCGGAGGGCATACGCAGCGATGAACCCGTCACCACAGTGGCCGTCAAAATGGTCAAGCGCACCGCCGATGCGGAAGTGGTGCGTGCACTCGTTTCCGAACTGAAGATTATGGTGCACTTGGGACAGCATCTGAATGTCGTGAACATGCTGGGCGCTGTTACCAAGAACATAACGAAGCGTAAGTCAAAATAGTCACAGTGAAAACTCAATTAACGGACAGTGCCTGAAATAATATCCTAAAACAATGCTTCCGCTTAAATGGGTTTTCACTGTACATAGTTGTTCGTTTCTCATATTTAACACCCTTCCAGGCGAACTGATGGTCATTGTGGAGTACTGTCGCTATGGCAACATCCAAAACTTCCTGTTGCGCAATCGCAAGTGCTTTATCAATCAGATAAATCCCATTAACGATCGCATTGATCCAAGCATAATGACGCAGCGCATCTCCGACAACTTTGATTTGCATCGGTAAGTTCAACAAGCCGCATGGTAAACACTAACACTCAGATTAAACCTAATGTTAACTAACCTTGTTCTTGTTTTCCTGCTACTTGTGTTAACAAACGCTCTAACCCTAATCATATTATGCAATCCCCGATCACAAACTAATAACAAAAACAATAAAACTCTCCTCAAAACAAAACAATAAATAAAAAAACAAACACACACCCATACACAACATAACTGTGCCTGTGCTTGTGCTTGTGGTTCTGGTTCTGGTTATGGTCTACTCCTCACCGCACTGCTCCGAATCTGCCTCAATGTGTCTGTGTTGTGCCCACTTGTATTTAACCGTGTGCATCCAGTGATGTTGTTGGTGTTGGTGGTGGCTTGAAATATGTTAACGTCGGTTACCCGCACCATCCATATATCAATCACAATCACATCAACTCCGTAAACAACAACTATACGCAAAATCATCGCAGAAACTCCGATAACGATCCACGCTCCGGCACACGCGCCGGCCGCACCGTGACCGGCGGCAGCACCTACGATCGCCAGATCGACACCTGCGCCACGGACGCAACGATGATGACCACCGTGCCGGAGGGTAAGCGCTTGCTGTCAATCACCGTCAAATGCCACTGCATTAACCTCCTCCTCGTGCAGATGACCATGTCATGTCCAACAATTCCGTACAGCCCGCCTGGCGCTCCAACTATAAGACAGACTCCACCGAGGCGATGACCGTGACCACCAGCGATTTAATCAGCTGGGCCTTCCAGGTGGCACGCGGCATGGATTACCTGTCCTCGAAGAAGGTTCTGCACGGCGATCTCGCCGCGCGCAATATTCTGCTCTGCGAGGACAACGTGGTGAAGATCTGCGACTTTGGTCTGGCGCGCTCCATGTACCGGGGCGATAACTACAAGAAGTCCGGTAGGTTTAACCATATGAATATGCGCCATATAGTAGCAACATTTTACTAGTATCCTAAATCCATATCACATATAACAAACGCTCTGTTTCCCTTGCAGAGAGCGGCAAACTGCCCATCAAATGGCTGGCGCTGGAGTCCCTCAGCGATCACGTGTTCAGCACCTACAGCGATGTCTGGTCCTTTGGCATTGTGCTCTGGGAGCTGTTCTCGCTGTCCAAGGTGCCCTATCCGGGCATCGATCCCAATCAGGAGCTGTTCAACAAACTAAACGATGGCTATCGCATGGAGAAACCGCCCTACGCCAATCAGGAGATCCATGACATCATGTTGGAGTGCTGGCGAAAGAGGTAAGCCGAGCTCTGTGCCCCATTTGCCGCATTAGCTAAAACATTATCTTCTTTGCATGCTCAGTCCCGAGAGCAGACCCTTGTTCAATGTGCTCGAGCGACGCTTTGCCAACATGTTGGGCGAGGATGTGGCCAATGTAAGTCAATTAGTATTTATTTTCTTATACACTCGACTAACACAACTCCTTTTGGGGACCCCAGCACTATTTGGATCTGAATGATCCGTATATGCGCTCGAACACGGAGTACATGAAGAATCGACCCACGGACTATTTGTCCTTGATGGGCTCACCGGATGAGTTTGCGCCGGCGGCGCCGCGCTACGTCAATGGACACATTGTGCCAGATATACGTAAGTACTAATTGAATGCATATCAATGCTTGGATGTGGTAACTAACTGCCTGCACACCCACACACACCCAACACTCAACCCGCCTTCACACTAACCCGCCCACAGGAATCGAAGAATCATCCGACGATTATCTACAAATGAATTCCGAGAACAGCACCGCCATCTTCTCACCCACGCGTCCCAAAGGCGACGCGCATCAAAGCACAGATTTCGCAGATTTGCCAGCCATACAAACAAACGAAACCTCTTTCACGTTCCCAGATACGCGCCAAGTGGGCCAACATTCGCCAACGCTGGCCAACAACATGGACAGCAGCGCCCACAAGCCGATGCGACGGAAGAACGGCATGCCCACCGTCGATGCCGCTGACCAGGCGCCCGAGGAGATACCCATGCTGCATCGCACCTCCACGTCGGACGGTGAGCGCAGCCCCGAGCAGGTGCGCCGGTTCCCGCAGGTGTTAAAGCAACAGTATGTGACGCCCACGCCCTCACCGCGTCACCACATCGAGACGGCCATCAATGGGAGCGGTGACAACTATGTGAATGTGAAGCCGCCGCGTAAGAATCTTGTCAACAAATCACCGGCCGGAGGCAACGGCAGCGGCAGCAGCACAGATGCCTTCTCGAATCCCAGCTATCAACCCCTAAACATTGTCAACGAGAAGGAGGAGCGAAGGTATTAATTCAAAACTTAGCAAACAGCAGCGATCTAGTTTAGGTTTAAGTCAAACCATGCCACCTAGTGGTATTGTATTGATATTGTTCGTAAGACACACACACTCATCCCATGTTTCATATTGATCAGTTCCAGAATTTCGTATAAATCATTAAGTTATAGCATTAAATATATAGATACATATATACATATATATTACATGTTTATGTCTTACATTTTATAGTTATAGCATTATCGTCATAGATACTTATAGATACACATATATATATATACAAATATATTACGTGTTTATGTCTTACCTTTAGGCCATAGTTATGTATGTTGTCTGCGAATATCTGTGTATGTACATATGTGTTACTCAAGTAGAATGTGAAGAAAAACAAAATTAAAACAACAAAAAAATAATATTTTTATGTTTTTCAACTTGAACAAACGTTTCCAGAACGCAACTAAAAATATCATTCCCGAGTTCGTTGGTTAGTTTCTTTGTCTGATTTAGGAACTATCGTTTTCTAATTTCAAAGGCATTTGTTGTTTCTCAGGCTGAATTTGCTTCATTTCCAGCTGCAGCACAAGTAACTCCTTTTTCAATTTTAAGGACAGTTGCTTTATGTCGTGCCTCTGGACTGCCCGAATTTGTTCGTTTTGATGGAACTTTTGCTGCAGCTGCAACAAAATAATTTGCTCATCTAGCAAAGTGCGTTTTGGTCGGTTAATTGAACAATTCTGAAGCTTTTCCTTTATATGCTTCGATTTGGAAAACTGAGATGCAGTTGCCGCCGCAATCGGACTTTCATTACAACTACTTGCTGCAGGTTCCTGAAATATGGATCAATTGAACATAGAGTTAATTTACATAACCCATAAAACTTACCTCTTCAAATTCCAGTATTTCAAATACTTCAGTTTTAATTGGCGGCGTCTCATCGTTTGTTACTAGAAACATTATAAATATGTAGTTCATGGAAAGCTAATTTCCTTTACGAATTTACCGTTGTTTTTGGATTTGCCGACGTCTAAGCTTTGAATCGTGCCTGCACACTTTTTACCCTGTATTCTAATGCTTTTGTACTTGTCCCTTAGCGTTGTCCAGCTGCGCTGTATTCCAGTTTTTATGCCAAATTGTTGGGCCAAGTCCTGCCAGGCTTTTCTTTTGCATTGTCCTGCGTTAAGGTTGGACTTTCTGTCGACATGATTGTGTATTAGCTTTAGAAGTTGCTGTTCCTCTGACTTTGTAAAATTCTTGCCGCGTTGTCTTTTATATTTGTGTAGGGGCATTGCGTTTAATGCAGCCCATACAATTAAAAAACATAATATTTGTATTATTTACCCTGAATTCAATTGCTAGAAAATTGTTTACTTATTTTGCATTGCAGGGCTGCATAAATTGTTGTGAGTGGTATGCAAATATATATAGTGTTAAGCCTAGTACGCGACTCACAAGTGACACAAGCAAGCACAATTTTGTTAGGCATCTCAACTTAGTTTTAAAACAAATTGGTCTGTTAAAAATCAATAAAACAAACACACTTTTAAAATGTAATGTGACAAATTATATCAAATTAATACATTAAATTTAGACAAATTAGGTCAGCAAAATTTCTCAGCTGTTCCTACTTGAGAATTTTTCCAACAAGTTGGCAGCTCGGTCGCCACTCACAGTGCTGAACGACACCTCGCCATGAAACGGTCACACTGCAACAAAGAATATAAAACGCGAGCACGGCGTTTCTATTCATCTTTGGTAAATTTACTCTTCATATGATTAAAACCAAAAGTGATAACCGAAAATGACTTGAATAACATTGTGACTATATACCAATCTTTTTTTTTGTTTTTTTTTTGTATTTTTTTTGGCACGTGAAAAGTTTTTTTTTAAGTATTTAGCTGCTAAGTGAAACAGTGCAACAACAACAACTGCAAGAGGAACGCCAGGCAAATCTCGATGCAGACCGGTGCGAAAAGTACAGCAAATCGCGAAAATAATATGTGTTGAAGAATTGCTGGACAAGCTTCTATCTAGCGGTTGGGCAAGGCAGGCGGCAGCGCAGCGGCGCCGCTGTGGTCGGCATTGTAAACAAACCCACATTTGTACAGTCCCACACACACACTCAAACACACGATGGAGGTTCAACAACTTTATATAAAAACAACGCTTTTGGCCCTGAAGTCCAGCTCACATCTGTCCAAGCGTCGCATTCACGAGCTCAACTCGGGCATTTTCCAGTTGCGCCAACTGCTGTCGTGCGCCGTCTGCTGCCAGCTGCTGATAGATCCGTTTAAGCCGAAAGGACGACGCTGCGGTCATCATGTGTGCCGGCTGTGCCTGCGCGGCCGCAAGCGTCTGATGCCCAGCTGTCCGCAGTGCGACGACTGCTCTGACTTCAAGACCTACGAGGAAAACAAATCGATGGCCACCCAGCTGCTCTGCTACAAAACGCTCTGTGTCCATCTGATGCAATCGTCGCTGTATACCCAGCTCACACAACATCGGCCTGAGGTTGAGGGCGTCTATCGGGTGGAGCGGCCGTCACGCGTCGCGTTGCCGGATCACCCGACGCAATGGTTCATTCAGGAGGGCGCCAATTATGAGGATGTGTGGGAAGCGTTCTCCACGCTGCCCGAACTGCCGGTCATGCTGAGATCGCCGATGTCGCTGCCCGCGGAGACGCCGCCGACAACGGCGGCGACGACGCCCGAGCTGCCCTACGAACAGTACATGCCCGATCAGCTGTCAATCACCGATATTGAGCTGGAGGCAGCGGCTACCGGTGATCAGGCACAGTTTGACCATCCGCTGCCGCTGATGACGCCGGGCGCTCGAATGTTGAGCCACCAGCACATCGCGCCACAGCCCCAAATGCTGCTGCCAGCCGAGCCGAATATGCTGTCAGCTGCCTACATCGCGCCCAGCTGGGCGGATCAGGTGGACATCTCGGAAGCGCTCAGTCTGCCCCCCTATAGCAGTCCAACAATCACCGCATATGTGGTGCCCAGCAATGAGCTCCAACTGCCCCAAATTGGTCAGGTGGTGCAAATACCACAGCAGCAGGCGACGGCAACGCAAACGACGCCGTTTGAACCAATCAGAGCCACCAGCGTCATCGAGCCGAGCCACAAGCGTCGCCATGACGAGCTGCTGCGCGACGATGAGGCCGCGGAGCAGGCGGAGTTGGTGCAGAGCACCAAACCGGCTGAGCCGCCACGAACGTACGCCACGCGCATGAATACGCGCAGCCAAAAGGCCACCATCATCTCATCGGTTCAGGTCAAGCCGCCCAGTGCGAGTGGATCGCCGGTAGTATCCGCAGCTCCCGTTATTTTAGCAGCAGCTCCTGCAGTTGCCGCCGCAGCGGACATAGTTGCACCAACTGCTGTAGTTGCAGTCGCTCCAGATCCTGTAGTTGCTGATAATGTTGCTTCTGCTCCCATAGCTCCCACAACCGTAGCTACTGCTTCCGTAACCACCGCATCTACCGTAACTACACCGGCTCCTGTAGCGAAAGCCAGCGTAGCTGCAGTTCCCGTAGCTAAGGCAGCTGCAGCTCCGGCGGCCAAAACTACCGTTGCCGCTCTTCCAGTCACTTCCACGCCCGTCAAGGCACGCGAGGCACCCGCTTATAGCGCCTTCCGCAAGGTCAAGCCAAAAGATTCGCGCATGTCCCACATCTGTCGCTGCGGCACCACATCGGCGCCCGGCAAAGCCACCTGCCGCAACTCGCGTTGCACGTGCTACGTGGCTGGGAAGTCTTGTGTGGATTGCAAATGCATTGGCTGCAAGAATCCGCATAAGGACGCTACCGACAGCAGCGACGACGATTCGGATTCGCTGGAGCTAACGGAAACAGTTGCAGAGGAGCCAACGCCGGCAGCTAAAGCAGGAACTGCAACAGCTGCAGAGGAGCCCCGGCAAGGAGCAGCAGCATCGGCAACTGGCGCACAAGCGGGCCTTACTCTGGTGCCGCTGGACAACCTGCAGCAGTCGCAGCATCCCCTCGTGCTTATGCAGAATGAGAACGGCCAATACCAGGGTAAACTTAAATAATTCAATTTAATTGGCATTTTGCGCATTGATCAGCTTTTTTCCGCTGCAGGCTTCAATATCTTTAACGGCACTGAGCCCGTCGATCCGGCACAGCTTGGCTTTCAGCGCGTGCCACTGCAGAGTAACGATGGCAATATGTCAATACCTCGATATGCGTACGTTATGGCACCACCAGCTGTGGCGGATAAACCACCAACGGCACCGCCCCCGTCTACGACAGAGAATGAACAGCCCGCAAAGAAGTTCAAGAGCGATGTGAAAAAGGAGATTCCATCAGAAGCCGATTGTAGTTTGGCCGATTTCTCGCCCATCAAGTCGGTGGATCAGCTTGTCAGTGCCGGTGCGACGAGTAATGCTGCCGCTGGCGACAGCTCGGACACTGCCAAGGACGCCTTTTTTGAGTATTTGCTGGGCGCAGAGGATTTGTAAGCATTGCATGGTACCGAGCTACAGCCTCCAAGTTGTGTGTGTGGTCCACGTCCTGTAGTTGCCATCTTGTGGTTAATTGTGGTTAACCTGTGTCAGTTTATGCGTAGGTAGAATAACTGTTTGTATACATGTCCTGTACCTGCGTACCGTTACGCTACCTAACGCGGGTACGGGCCATATGTAGCGTCGGATCGCACCGACTTAAGCCCTCATCTCACATCTACCTTTATTTTCCAGCTTTTATTGTTGCACAACCATTTACTCACTTCACGTTTGTGTTATCCAAGTGTTTACCGCTGGTTCAACCAGTCAGTCATAAAACCACCAACAAAGCCATGTGCTCTAAACCCAGTGTTTCCGGGAAGAGCTCTCATCACTTGCACCATATGGGAACATTAAGAGAACGACTTTATTTATGATGCACCTTTTTTTTTTTTGACCTCTATTTTTAAGTGATATTTGTGTATGTGAATGTACATTAAAAACTTTAACGCTTAAGCCAGGCGCCGCAGTATAGGATTCGTACCCTAACCAACTTAAACGCTTGAGAGTTTGTATCTTGAATCGCTCAGTGAGAGACAAAGCAATTTGTAATTTTTTGTCGTACAACGAATTGTAACAATTAGGCAGAAAATTATAACTAGTAAATAATTGTATGCTTTGTGCAAATGTGGTCGCTGTAAACCAAAAAACAGAATCAATTTTTTTAATAGATTTTAAGTACATTTTTTTTCATATATATAAGACAATTTTTTTCATATGCTTAAGCCAATTTTTTTCATAAATTTAAGTGAAATATGTCATAGTTATAAGCCAGTTTTTTTCATATTTTTAAGCAAATTTTTTTTTTACGCATAAGAACCTTTTTTTGAGCATGAAACATTTATTTTTTTGAGCATGAACCTTTTTTTTGAGCACGTGAAAGTCAAACTGTTTTTTTTTTTTTTTTTTTTCATAGTTTAAGGCTATGTATATTCGGAATTATGATTATGCCCAATTGCAATAAAAATGATTATACATATATGTATAGAAATCAAATAAAGTTGAAATTCGAAATATATGGCAGCAACGCAGCAAAATATAAATTGTTATTTTATCTATATACTAGGCAAAGCGCTGGGGATTCAAAACCACATGGTATTTAAACTGGATATTTTGCAACATTCAAATAACATTATTATTGTATATTATACCCAATACAGTTTTGGTTTCAGAGGTTTGTAGAAGCCCTTTTTATTCATATTGAAAGATTCTTTTTGATGATTTGTGTTAAATAACACAGACTTGAACAGGGACTGACCAATTAGTATCCGATCTTGAATACAAGGCTTGAGAATGATTGTACTATCTTGCTAAAAGACAATGGTTCATAGCTTCCATACTTTAAACTGCTATAGCTTTGTTTAAACTGAACCGATTTTCACGTTTGATGGCATTTTGTTCATGGTTTGTCCTCTACATTGATTCTACATTTAAAATATATACATTATAGAAAATCAAATTTTTTCGAATTTTTTTGTAAAAAAAAGCATGTACTCCCCCCTTACCTTTTTTCGAAAAAATTTTTTTTTCAAAATTTAGAATTGCAAATTTATATTTTTAATCGATTGTGGTGGTCACAATTAGCATAAAAAACAACTTTAAACCCGATTCTGAGGGGGTCAAATTTTTTGTCAAAAATCATGCCAAAATTGACAAAAATTTTGACATGTAAGCTCTTGGACCCATAGCTCCCATATTTAAAACTGTCATAACTTTGGTAAAACTGAACCGATTTTCACGTTTGATGGCATTTTGTTCATGGTTTGTCCTCTACATTGATTCTACATTTAAAATATATGCATTATAGAAAATCAAATTTTTTCGAATTTTTTTGTAAAAAAAGCATAAAAAAAGCAAAATTTATTTTTCAAAATTTAGAATTGCAAATTTATATTTGTAATCGATTGTGGTGGTCATAATTTATATAAAAACCCACATTACAACTGATTCTGAGCTTAAGTGTTGGTTGTGCAGTGGATCCTGGGTTCAAAACCGACCTATGAGCAATTGTGAACGAGTATTACGTCGTAGGTTACACCCCACACCTATGTGCTCTTGTCACTTGTTTCTAATTTTTAAATTTAGCATACTCGGCAGATAAATCTGAAAGATCTTTATGTTTATAGTTTTGTTCCAAGATACTTGTTCACGACTAAGCTATTTAAAACTTAAGGCTAGTTTTACAGGAGACATTTTTGCAACTTGAATCAAACTTCTGTAAGGCGCGAACTGTTTTCGGCGGCTCAGACTCAACAGAAACTCACTCAACGCCGAGATTAATAATAATACAAAATAAAAGTCTGAGCTTAACTCAAACTGAGCATTAGCCGTGCCCTTTGATAAGAGCTGCTGCTGAGGCTGCTGTGAAGTGCTCATCATTATCTCTTGATTAACTCGAGCCAGTCGTCAGTTGGAATCCGCGTATGGTGACGGCAGCTACGTAGCATCCACAGTCAGAATCTTCTCGTTGTTGAATTTATTTGTCAACTGATAAGCGGAAATTGAAAGCAAATCGCATAAAGATGAGAGCGCTGATAGTTTTGCTCGTGGCAAGTGTGCTTCTAATCCTAGGCAACAGCGTGCGGGCGCAGGATGCAAATGGTGAGCATATTTTCATTATCTATATATATAGTATATACTCATTCCATCTGAACCCTGTCTACTCCGCACAGAGGCTGATGGGGAAAACGATGCGCATAACATTGACGCGACTGAAAATCGCGTGGCCGCACAAGTCGAGGCGTTGCTGGAGCACTACAAGCAGAAGGATCCGGTTGGCTGGCCAGGTGCGCCCATACCGGATCCCATAGATGTGCCCGATATGAACAAAAACCTGGGCATGACCACTCTGAAAATGATGAAGGTCAAGGCCTACGGTCTGTCCAAGTTTCGCATAGCCAACATCAATGCGGACTTCAAGGAGATGATGGCAAGCAACCAATCCGATTTTCCCCGAAATTGCCATACTTAATCAGAAAGCTTTTTTTTAAATTTTTTAATGCAGGTGGAGGCGGGCATACAGCTGGACGAGTTGCTCGTCAAGGGCAATTACGAGCTCTCCGCTTTCTTCTCCAAGACCAACGGACCGTTCACCGTGGTGCTGAAGAAGGTCTATGTGCTCGGTTCGGCAACGCTGATTGTGGAGCGTGATGGCCACCTGACCACCGACCGCATCAAAATGGACATTACGTTCGGTGAAATGGCCATGGATTTTCAGAATCTTGGCTTTTTGGGCAGCGTCTTCCAGGGCATTATCAATTCGGCGCCCAATTTGGTGTTCGATGGAATGAAGCCGTTCATGCTGCAGGAGGCGGACAAGCAGCTGCGCGGTGAGATCAATGCCTTCATTGAGAAGTCAATGGGTGATCGGCGGATGCCCAATTCGATAACGCCGCTGGACAGCGCCATTGCCGAGGCACGCAAGCTGGTGCGCCAGAAGGGCTACGATCCGTATCATCTGCAGGACATGAATCGCACAATGGGCGTTTTTAGTGTACAGCTCTCCAATACCTGGATCAATGGCATCTCGAGCTTCTATCGCGTGGGCAACATTACTGCCGCCATGAAGAACAATACCGTCTCATTGCGCCTGCAAGTGGGCACCCAGCAGATCACCGGCGCCGGCCAATGGGAGGTGGGCTTCGGGCTCATGACGCGCGTCGGTCATGTCCAGTTCACGGTGCAGCATATACGGGCGACGATTGAGATTAGCCAAGCGCTGGACACACGGCAGCGTCCACAGGTCAACGATCTGCAGTTCGATATGGGCAACATTCAGGTGCGCTGCGACGGCGCCGGCACCTTGGACTATGTCATGGAGTTTGCGGTGAACGTGCTGCCCAATCTGTTGCGCTATCAGATCATGGACGCCATAGAGAATCCCATCAAGCAGCGTGTACAGGAGAAGTTCAACACAATCGATGTGGAGGATTCCATCAAGCTGCTGATAAAGAACTCCGGAAAGAAGGGCAATTTTCACTTCGATTTTAAGCTATAAAATCAGTTTTTTAGTCATTCTTTACTTTTGTATAAACCTCGAAAAGAGTTGTACTCCGCAATGTAATCATTACTTTTGCTAATTAAATACTTTTTAATTACCATCCCACAATTACTTCAATTTCAAACTACTTTTAGTTACAATATATTAGCTGTTTGTTTAGGTCAAGTGTTTTTCTTAAAATTTGAATTGTTTTTCACTTATATTTCGGAAATGTGCGTGAAATTCAATTAGTAGCTGATATTATTTAGTTTCACCTATATTCCACAAATTGGGCTGAATTTAACCGTCAGTAAACATATATCGACTACAATCGATAGTCGATAATAACATTCCGTCCATTCATATGGATTTTTTCGAAAATACTTGAACATATATCGAATAAAATTGTTTGTAAGGCTTTAACAAGTTTAAAGACGTTTAAACAAATATTATTGAATTTTCACATAGATTTTTGGAAGGACAAACAATTGTATACAATAGTAGTCCACTCCAATAAGTGGATGTTGTTGTTGAAAATAGTTTCATCTTTGAAATACTGAAGTAATTGTGTTGGTAATTGCAAATGATAAATATTTTATATATCTAGTTATAGAGGGGGGAATGTGCCTATGGCTCCTTGACGGCAAAGCAGAGCATCTGCAGCCGCATATTGCGCTTAACGCGTTCCAGAATCTCATCCGCTTTGCGCTTCTGTTCGCCACTTAAAGGCGGACTTATGGCTTCCAGTGCCTCCATAAAGTAGTTTCTGTGTGGGGTAAAAATGAGGTTAAATAATAAATCGAATAAAGGACACAATGTACAACTCACTTGGCCGTCTCATTGGCATAGTTCTCGAGCGCATCGCGCAGCAGACGTATATCCACATGCGCCTGAATGGCGCCCGTGTAGCTGAAGCGCTGGACACAGCTCATCAGGCGCGCCAGCTCC
Source organism: Drosophila sordidula (assembly GCA_035047465.1). Classification (NCBI taxonomy): domain Eukaryota; kingdom Metazoa; phylum Arthropoda; class Insecta; order Diptera; family Drosophilidae; genus Drosophila; species Drosophila sordidula. The sequence goes on along the minus strand of JAWNPQ010000090.1, from coordinate 1,069,035 downwards.
TCGGAAATGGTCTGCACAATGGACTCGAGTATGGGACGCAGCAGCGAGGGCGAAATGCTGTAGATCTCGGAGTAAACGCCCACCAGATTATCGCAGCACTCGTGCGCATAGGGACGCAGCTGACCCAGGCCGATTTCCATCTCGTGATCCCACTGAAAGCGACCCAGGTACATGGACGGCTCAATGGTGCCCACCAGCGGATCACCTTTGTGCTCCACGTACTCCTCCAGCAGATTGGTGAACAGCTGATTGGCATTATAGCGCGCCGTCTCAATGGCCAGCGTCGGAAGGGGATAGCCATAGCGGACGAATATGTCACCGATGTGCGGAAAGAAGCTCTTGTTGCAGTACGCATAGTTGGCCAGGCAGCAGAGCATGCGCTGCTCCCAGTTGACGGCGGCACTACCAACACCCGACACCGACTCCGGCTGCTGAGCATTGGGAAAGCCGAGCAGTTGCGAGACGTTGTGCGTGGGCGTCTCATCGTCCTGCGATGGATAGGCCAGTTCGGCGATGACGCCGCTGAAGGCCGACAGCAGCTCCTGCAGGCGCTGGGTCACCTCACGCTGCCCATCCGAATGCGGCTCCAGCAGATTTCCCTCGCGTGCCTCCGGCTGCATGCACACCGACTGCACCTCCTCGAGTGTTTCCACGAGTAGCGCCTCGAGTACGGCGGGCAGCTGCGTAGCGCCTGGATAATCCTCCACGGTCATTTCCCAGGTCTCCTGAGTGCCCAGCTTCTTGCAGCGATCCGTGGCGCGCTTGAAGATGATGGAAAAACAAAAGAGACGCACCTCATCAAGCAGCTTCTGTATGATGTCCAGTGCATCCGAGGGCAGATCGAGTCCAATGAGCGTGGCATATGCGATGCGCGTGTAACGCAAACATTGCGGTATCCAGGGCAAAAAATGGTGCGTCGCCGAGGAGGAGCCGATGGGCCAGGATAGGCCACTGGACTGGCGCAGGGCGCGTTGATCGGCGGCGATGAGTATGGCCAGGCGCAAGTAGACACAGAACTTCTCAATGGCATTCAGCACCATGCGCTTAAAGTCGCCCGGCTTGGGGTCGTGCGGTCCGCGCAGCTCGCCCGTGAAATACAGCTGACCCAGACGCCATAGATCGGGCAACTGGGAGGCGGCAATATCGCAGAGCTCCTCGCAAAAGTTCACACGACTGGGCGCCTGATTCGGATCGCGACTCTTGGACTTCTCCTGCGGGGCTGCGTCCTTGTTGGCGTGCTGCTCGAACGTCTGCCGGAAGGCAGCCTCCAAGTACTTGGCCCGTGCCTCGATGGCATCCCAGGCAGGATCCGTATTGCGCAATCGATCGCCAATGGGTGTGCCGCTCTGCTGCAGCTCCAAGCTGGTCAGCGCCTTGATCAGCTTCTTTTGCTGCTCCACGCTCTGTGGCATCTTCACCACCTTCTCGTGCAGCTGTCGACGTATGAGCAGTATGCGCTGATCCACCTCCTCCAGCACCTGGCGGAATATGGCCAGCTCCGTCTTGCCAAACAGATTCTTGGCGCGCGAATAATCATTGACCACAATATCATACTCGCCGACCTTGGCGCGACGATCCACCGTATTGGGCAGACAGAAGAGAAATTTATGACGCGACAGCGCAAAGAGCACCGAACGCGTGGAGTCCGCCTTCTCCTTGCGCACGAGCACATCATTGAAGATCTTCTGTGATTCACTGATGGAGTCTGCAAACGGAGTAAAGTTAGTTTTCTTCAAAATGCTGAGGATCGGGCTCACTGACTCTCAATGGACTGTTCGAGTATGTTTAGGGGTTCGCTGCCGTGCAGCTTCACATCCTCCTGCAGCTTATCGCGGATGTTCATCAGCGTATCGAGCTGATCGATGACCGAGCCGGCATTTGATTTTAGGAACGACAATTGTCCCTCCTTTTGGCTCTCCACCTTGCGCTTGAGATACGCGAGACCTGCCTTCAAGTCCTCAAACGAAGTGGCCAAATGGTTCTCCAGCATAAACCAGGCGGGTGAGAAGTTCTCCTGCGACAAGTCCCCACATGCGTCGGGAAATAAATCACGCAAATCTTCTGGAATTTTCTGCTCATTGCCTTCGATGGACAGGCCCAAGGGGTCCTCCTGCGTTAGACCCGACTGGGTGAGCGTGCGTCGACCCCAGGCAAAGTTCTGCGATGGCGACTCCTCAATCCACACAGCCGACTCCTTGAGCGGTCCAATGGTCTCGTGGTATGCACGGAACTGCACCGTGGATGTGCCGACGCCACCACTGATCGTTGTCACTATAATGTCGCCCTTACCTTTGGCTGGGCCGGTGCGTGCTATGATTTTGTTGGGTGACTTCCACTCCGCCGACAAAAGGCAATCAGAGCCGCAAATTTTAAGACCTAAAGTTTCGTAAAACTAATGTTGAAAAAAGGAGGAGGATGTTGATGACGAAACGCTTTACATACCGACAAGATCCTGCACACGACTGCCCAGGAATTCGCCACGTATGATGACACGTGTGCCGGGTGGCCCCTCCTTGGGCGACAGTCCCGTTACCACAGGCTGTGGAGCCATCACGTCCTATATAAATAATAAGAAAAGAACAACGCCTACACCAGTTGCAGCACCAATAACAAACGCAGAGTTTCGATAAATGGCCAATGTATGCACACTTTAGTATTATTGCCATTACTGTCATCGACAGTGTGTACACACGCACAGCTGATCAATTAAAATAATCCGATCAGCTGTTTATTTCGGCTCGGCGTTGGTTGCAGTAGGAAAATGGATGACGTCGCCAGCGCGCAAAGCGAAAATGAAAATTTGCGAAAAATTCGTAATCGCTTAATGCAATGGGAGTCCAAGACGAATCCACTGGCAGCGCCAAGTGCACAGCAGGAGGAACACTTGGATGTGCTAACCAATTTGTGGCACGACGGAGACGACGATGAAACAACGGCAAGCCAACGTCAACAATTTGTGTTCCAATATGACACAAATGAATTCCATTTGTTTATAGATAACGGTGGCGACCACGCCTACCAATGTGGCACAGACAGCGGATGGCAGTGAAGTGGACAAACAGCTGCCTGCGGGCGGCTTGCAAAATACAAACGATTTTCTGCTGTGGTTCGTGAACGTCAACACGGAGATCGAGCAACGTGGCGATGCCAACTACCACAAGTATCTGCAGCAGCTGGAGCAACGCAAAGCGGAATGCGCCCATATGCTCAATCAAATCTCTGTGGCCATGGAACGTTTGGGCGCGCTTAGCGCCGAGTACGAGTTTGTCTCGCAGAAGACCAGCGCCCTCAACACGGCCAGCGAGCAGCTCATCGATGAGCAGCAGAAGCTCCAAGAGCTAAGCAACGAAATCCAGAGGCGTCTGCATTACTTCAGTCAAGTAGAGCTGCTGCATCAGCGGCTACAAAGCCCAACATTGTCCGTAGCCAGCGAAGCATTCCGCGAGTGTCTCAACAAAATTGACGAATGCTTGAATTATCTGGCCGATCACGTAAGTAATCCTTGCGAAAGCCCCACTAAATATGCCCTCCTTCCTGGAATATCCCGAGGTATTTGTAGCTTCGCGACTCGATCTCGCTAAGCCCAATAAATAGAAATATTTCATCCCATTTTTAAGCCAAGTATACAGCTAATAATTGTCCGTTTGTTTTAGCCTAACTTCAAAGATGCAGCCGCCTACAACGTCAAATACAAGCAGTGCCTGGCCAAAGCCACGGGACTAGTGCGCAACTATGTTGTGAATGTTATCAATCAGGCAACGGAGGCGACATTGCATCCGCGCAACACCAGCGGCGATGCCACCTTGCAAGCGCCCGATGCTGCATTTGCCCTCTACTATGGCAAATATCAAACGGCGGCGGCCAAAGTGAAGCGCGTCGCACAGCTCGTCGAGTCGCGTCTGGAGCAGAGCAGCAGCAGCGAGTATGGCCAGCTAATGTCCGATCTGCAGCAGCATTATTTGGCGCAGCGTGCGAGTGTCATGTCGCCAGCCGTCAATCAGTCCATACAGAATGTAAAGAACGCCCACAAGGGTGATCACTGTTCGTTGACGCGCAGTGCGTGCGCATTTCTGGTGCACGTTTGCCAGGATGAACAGCGGCTGTATTACCAGTTCTTTGGAACGGGCGCAGAGCACTTGACGTGAGTTTATTTCTTGTTACTTGTTTTTTCTTTGGCTTACACCTTTATTTATAGCGTCTATCTAGAGGGTCTGTGCACGATTCTATATGATACCTTGCGACCGTTTATCATACACATCAACCACTTGGAAACGCTTGCAGAGATCTGTTCCATATTGCGCATCGAAATGCTCGAGGAGCACGTGCAACAGAATCGTATGTCTCGAGCATTTGTTAGAGGGCTTTCTAACTTATTATATCTGAGTTTTTGTTTAAATATTCTGCAGCTGGTGGACTGGAGGCATTTGCGAACATAGCTCACCAGCTGCTGCAAGACGTGCAGGAGCGTTTGGTATTTCGTGCTCATTTATATCTGCAGTCCGATATACAAAACTATAATCCGTCAACGGGTGATTTGGCCTATCCGGAGAAGCTGGAAATGATGGAGGTGCGTTTGCTGTTCATCAAATGTTGACCTTTGACCTAAATATACTATAAAAACTATTATAGAGCATTGCGCTATCGCTGCAAGAGCCTGCCCAGCTGCGCCGCTCCGATTCACGTGCCTCTGTGATGTCCAGCGAAGCGGAAAGCGTGGACACCGCCTACAGAGTCAAACAGATGAGTAGGTTCAATGTAATATAAAAGCAAGCAGAGTATTAATTCCATTTAATTTTTCAGATTCGCCCGCTGATTTACATGGCATGTGGTATCCAACGGTGCGACGCACTTTGGTTTGCCTGTCGCGTCTCTATCGCTGCGTAGATCGTCCTATTTTCCAGGGTCTCTCCCAGGAGGCGCTCAAGCTGTGTATACAAAGCGTGTCCTATGCAGCTATTAAAATTGCTGCTGCCAAGACGCCCATCGATGGCGAACTCTTTGAAATCAAGCACTTGCTTATATTGCGTGAACAAATCGCACCGTTTCGTGTTGATTTTACCATAAGGGAGACCTCGTTGGACTTTAGCAAAGTAAAAACGGCAGCCTTTGGGCTGCTGCACAAGCGCAAGCAACTCTTCTCCATGGGCAGCAATAATGCGCTATTGGAATTTCTGCTCGAGGGCACGCCACAGATAAAGGAGCATTTGTTGGACTCGCGCAAAGAAGTGGATCGTCAATTGAAGACGGTGTGCGAACAGTATATTAAAGATGCGGTACACATGCTGGTGGGTCCGCTCGTCACATTCCTCGACAAGGCACAGGCGCTCCTGGCACACGACACAGCCAAAGCAACAAACACAGCAACATCGCCAGAGACCACTGCAAGTAAAATCAATTACGTGCTGCGACAGAGCACCTGGGCGAGTCCACAGCAGATAAGCAGCATTATCCAAGAGACGCAGCGGCTGATCAAGTCCAAGCTGTCGGTGCTGCAGCGTGCTATGCAGCTCTATCTGAGCAATCGTGATACAGAGTTTATAATCTTTCGGCCGATACGCGTAAGTTGTTTACTCCAAGGTTGTTGCATCAATTTTTTATCATTTGCCTTCACAGAACAACATCATCCAGTCCTTCGTGAAACTGGAGCAATTGCTTACAACAAATGGTTATTCAACGGATGATATGATCATCACGAGCTGTCCCTCTGCAGAACAGGTGTCCATTTTGTTGTCAAGTGCTAGCATTTTAGCCGCCGAGGGTGTGGCAAGCTTTGCAGCGGCGGCGCGTAAAATAAGCACCTCGTCATCGGTGGATGGTGCCACAGCTGGTAGAAAGCTCAGCACCATATCCAACAAGGCGGAACCAGCACAAGCTGTGGTTGTCGAGGAGCCGGAAGGCGAGCAGGCGCCGACGTGCCCAGCCACCTCACTCGCAGAGGAAACTGCAGATGCAGTCCCCAAGCAGAGCACGATTTGCGAACAAACAGAAAATGTAGTTGTGGAACCGACAGATGAAGGCAAACAGCCGCCGACACTGATCAGCTCAGAATAGTATGCAATATATGTAGTCCCTATGTTTACCCTGTATCCCCATGTACGTATTTATAAAACTAAGCAATTCAACACGTATGTATATTAAAAACAATTTATTCTTCCCAAGTAGAGCTATTAATCGAACCTGTTTCGACAACAAATTTAAATGAATTTGAAACGGGCTCGATTTGAATTATTTTTGCTAAGCAGACTTAAGCAGCATACGGAGAGAATGTGACGAAGTCAAAGTAAATTATCAACATTAAATTAAAAATACAAACATAATGACAATTGGTTTAACTAGAGACCTAGAGAAAAGGGCAGCATACTGGCCGCTGGTCAAGTGTTGTGGATATGTTTTGTATGGAGTTTTGCCAAACTAGGATAGCGAACATTTGTCCTTTCCATTTGCTTGCTGGGAATCGCGTCCGCCCACAGTCGTTGTGCGTTGCGGATTTGCTTGCGTGGTATTTGTGTTGCGATGATTCGTATTGGCCGCGTCATCTTGCTCCATGATAGACAAGGCCAGCGCATGCGCCAAAGCCTCGTCTTCCGTCTGAAAAGTGAAGGCAACTTTAACATTTTCGGCAGTATGGAGAAAACTGCTCTTTCTCTCTTGCTCTTACCATATTCCCTTGTATGTTTTGTACTTGGACGGGTGTCGTGCGCTGCGCAACAGCGACTGCTACTGGCAACTGCCTTGCCTTGGGATTTGCTTGTGGTTTGCTTTGGCGTCGATTTTCGGCCGCCTGCGCTGCCATTGAACGCGTATCGGAGAATATTTTAAATATGCCCTGAGATGTCCCCGACGATGCTGCCGCCGAGGCAGCGGTTGGCGCGGGTTTGCAGTCGTGGTCGCTAGTGTGGCGATGACGTAGGCAGAAATTCAATTTGCATTGCGAACACTGGACTGGTATCAGTTCCTTGCGTTTACAGCCTTTGGCATGGCAGCGATTTGTGTAGATTTTCTTGCTGTCCGACTTGCACTGCTTGTCGATGTGCTGGCTAACCGTTAGATCCGGTTCAACGCCAGGCGCCGTCGGAACGGGCTCTCCGCACAGCGGACAGATGGGCACTTGGAAGTTCTTTTTGTGTGCGCCCGGACAGTTGTGACGTTCGTAGTTGTAGTGTGTGGCACAGAACACTTTGTCGCATGAGTCACACTTAACGGGCAGGAAATCTATCCAAAACAGTTGTGTTTGCATTAATTGAATTACATTTTAAATGTTCCCCCAGAGCTTTGTCGAGGTCAAAACTCACCCAATCTGTTGCATGTGGCTTCGTTGCAGTGTTGACCTAAATGCGGAAACTCCATAGTTACGTACTTGTGGCTTCGTTGTTTGTGATTAAGTAAATGCTTTAAGTGGCTTGTGACGGTGTTTATATAAAGCTAAAATTGACTAACAACTTCGAGAATGCGCTAGACGCAATGACTTAACAATATTCACATTATTATTTCACCATTCACCCCCAATAGCTTTAGTTTGCCGTTCACCCTGAACCGATAATAAACGTTGGCTATCGTTATCGCTATCGGAACTATCGTTGGCATTTAAAAAGCACATCTAACTGATGTTTTCTATAATTCAAATTATTACACTTTTAGGCTTTATACATACATATTTACAAATTTATTTCTTTAATTGGTTTGCTGTTTTTGTCATGATACAAAAGGTTTTCAGAATATACATAAATATATACCAACAACAATCGAGGAAAAAATCATTTCCCAATTCAATCACTTTTAAATTACATGTGAATTTGTTTCATGTATATTCATTTAATAACTGGCTTCATTGAAGTTATTTTGTTTTTGTTTAGATAATACCGAATATAGAATGAGAATAATTCGCGCTCTGCGACATGTAGACTACACCAAAAAGTCTATAATAAACATTTTTTTTTTTTTTGTATACAATTACAAAAATAAAAGCAACATTTGCAATATAATAATAATTACTGTGTAAGAATAAAAATATATATGCTTGTGTGTGTGTGTGTGTGTTTGAATGCATCGGTAAGAAAAGTTCAACTTTATCTGCAAGCATAATCGCACCACGTGGTAACAATTATTGAGAGGAATTTAAAGCGTTAGGAAATACGCAACAGCAGCAACAGCGGCAACTATTCGCTAGCTCCATTTTCAAGATCAGCGCCTCCTGGTGACGACATATTGGTCCCGCACATTAGATAGATACAAATTCCATAGCACATTGCCGCTTTTCTGTTGGTTAAACATATTGGAAATGCATCTGGCGATTATGAATTAAAGTTAAACGATTTCTCTGGCAAATGGTGCAAAGGCCTCCCAGTAGCTGATGATCTGATGATGAGGTTGGGGGATATAAAACATATTTGCAAATTGGTATATATAATCGGATATATTATGCATACCTGTTGCTGATGCGCCATTTGAACTTCGATGTATTTGATAATGTTAGCTTTGAAGTCTTTCACTCTGCTTAGCTCGAAGCGTTCCATTTCTCGCTTTATTTCCGACGAAATGTCATCGAATTGCTGCTGACAGCGCTGTACCTTCCCCTGCCACTGTAATGCAACAAGATATGTTAATCATATAAATATCGTATCATATTATTTGCAGCCCAAACCTCTTCAACCTCTTGTTGCGCCTGATCCAGTTTGTCGGCACGATTGGCCAGTTCGTAGCGTCCGCGATTCTCACGCCGCTTAGAGAGCTGCATTTGGGCGTACTGCCAGTTTTGAAATGCTTTGACACGTTCATGGAAAATGCACTTGATTGCACCAAACAGCCCTAAGTAGTCTTTGATAAACTCAGCGAGTATATAAAAATCAGAATTTGCCTGTTCGGAGCGTAAAAGTTCAATCTTTTCTTCCACATCGGCCAGGTTGGAAAGGGCACGCGACAGTCCAGTGTGCTCCTCGCAGGTGCTCAGCATGGCCGCTGATTTGGCCACCAGGCCGGTCAGCACAGACAGCTCGCGGCGTGAAGTGACCAGCGATTTCAGTGCCGAAGACAATTTCTGCAGATTTGCATCCAAATTCTCCACCTCGGTTATCTTGTCATCGAACCACGGATCGTTTTCATCCATTTTGTACGTGATTTTGTTAACAGTTTCGCCAACCTTGTTGAATAGTCGTATAACGCCAGCGCCACTCAAAGCCGATGTATTCACGGCACGTGGCAGCTCCTGGTCGCTCTCCAAGAAATTGATAAAATCCAAGTCCACGCGCAGCACTGGATGTTGTGCTGTACGGTGGACAAAACGTTCCAGCGCCGCACGCCTGATTTCGATCCATTCCTGATTGATCGGAGTGCCCGGCTCGGTTTGCTGCGGACTCATTTTCACCTTGGTGCTGCCAATAATATTCTTGGAAGGCGCCGGCGGTATAATGCGACCCATTCGGAGATATTTGTTAACCAACAGCGCATGTATGCCTAAGAAATCACTAAAACGGCGCAAAGTGCTAAACTCGTTACGCTTAAATTTTGGAATGTTTGTTTTCGTTGTCACTCTACAATAATAAATGGGCAATAAGAATAGACAGAGTGAATATGGAGGGGCATTGAAGATAAGAGAGCGTGACTCACTTGTATGCCAAATACGAGCTCATGCCATCGCCAACCTTTTGTGGATCCGACACAACAATCTGAATGAAATAATCCCCATCATCGGTCAGCACATCCTCCAGATTGCTGGCAGAAATGCGACGCTGCAAAGGGAGATTCGATTCAAGATTTACCATTAACAAGAGCGCGCTATGCGCTGCGATAAGTCGGCTGCCTAATCACATGCATTGTTGATTCAAATTGGCGCAGCGAGGGGCGGCAGCTATGCTTGTGACGTTGTCACAAATCAAACAAAGCAACAGTCAGAGATAAACTGAAGCGGACGCCGCCCATTTGCGACACATTTTTATGTGTTAATTTAATAAATGTTGCGGAGTGTTAGCCCGATGAATGAAGCGGAACTTACATGCACTGCGCTGGGGGTCAACGCCGACACGAATAAATCGTTTTCATGCTCCAATGTTACACTGCCCGGCGCTGGCACCTCCTCCTCGTCGGATGCACCAGACGCTGCTGAGCTATTATTAATGTCCACTTCGGCAAAGTCCCTGTTGTGTTCGGGTGTCGGTGTGTCGACTTCCATTTTGGTAGAGTCAAATTAATATTGAATTAAATGCTTCAGTTGTAATTATTGGAATTCTTTTCTTTCTTTTTTTTGTCGCCCTACTCGATAGCTGCAAGGCAATTGCTCTAACTATAATATCGATATCTGAAGTGCACTTTTAAGCGTGACCAGCACTTAAAAAAGCTCCCTCTTCTTAAACAAAATATACCATTAGCTTAAAATACTAAACTAATATTTGCTGGTATTTATTTGCTGAAATAACAATGTACGTTATTGTACTTTCTGATTGGCCGAAATCCAAGATATAAATGCCGACACCCTAACGTAGACAGACGGCGAGTTGGTCTGTCCGCACGGCAACTTGCCCCAGGATACGATGCCAATCAGAACATTGCCCTGAACCAAAGGACCACCAGAATCCGATGTACAGATGCTCACTCCTCCGGTCAGGGGACCCGTACACAAGTTCGTGCTGTGCACATCTGATCCCTTCTGGCCCAAGGCCGTTTCGCAGGAGCTCAAGGTGATAATGGGCACATTGGCAGCCACTTGAAGAACAGTGGGATACGAAGCCGTATTGGTAGTTGAGGTACTGCCCCAACCATACAAGTTGGCGGTTCCAGTGGGCTCCACAGACGCTTTGGGGAGAGTGACAGCGGCAACAGCAGCAGTCCAGGTGAACGCCGTTGGCGTATATACCATTCCAATGTCATAGGGCACGGTTCCGCCCGTATAAAGGTCATTTATCACAAAGTACGTAATACTGCGCTTCTGTACGGTGGAAGCGGTGCCCGCGACCGCATTGCTGCCCGCCACCAGGGTGCTGCCCAGGACCTGTGCACTGTTGGTCAAGCAATGGGCGGCGGTTACCAGCCAGTTGGCATTTAGGATGCTAGCGGCGCAGAAGTGGGTACCCTTGTACTGCATGGACACCGCATAGGGAGCGCTATTGGTCGATGCGGCAACGCCGCCGACAACACGTCCATTGGGTCCAGCTGCCTCCATAGTCCTGACAAGGGCCGCCGATACATCACAGAAGCCCAAGAGGAAGCAGCATGCGATTAGATACAAACTCGAATTCTTCTGACCGTTCAGTGTCATTGCTTTCGGGGAACTGTTTACATTGGGCCTAATCGGGTGCCGTTTAAATTAAAACGAGATACGAACTTTTCACGCCTTTGGCAAAGATAAGGAATTTCAATTGGCGCTTTGTGCTTCGTAGATAAGTGTTAATTTTAATTGGAAGGGTGGGAAGAATAATTATAGACTATCGCAACAGACAGTTAGCAGGCGGACTATATAAACAATTTATAGATAGTTTCTAATTCTGCTCAAGTAGTTTCTTAGAAATATATATGTATATATAGATATATAATATAAATATGCACATTTTTGACAATGACAGATAAGTCTAATATCTTAAGTGGCCTCTTAATAAAGTTGAAATTTAATTAGACAACCCCTCACAAACTTATCAATAGCTTTGCTACAACCCACAAAAACAAAGCAGAATTTACAACCGCTAAAAGTGGTTTGAATTTAAGAGTCAGTTTAACAAAGCAGTATTTAATGCAGTATTTTGATGCGGCACAATTTTGGTATTTTAGCGTTTTACTCACTTACGTCAACAGCCCGTGAGTTCGATTAACGATAAAGTACATCGATAGCTAAAACTAAAACTGACTCAGATCGACTTGGTGGCTGACTTTTTCTACGAAAATTTTGTTAATACTACTACAGTTAATAAAACGACTTGGCACTGCGCTAAACCAGATTAAAAACGTGCGTCGAACTATAAATATATATATTGTAAAAAAGTGCAACGTGTGCAGCAGAAGCCGCATAAGTATCACGCCCCAGTAGCAAAACAAAAGGTGGAGAGAGAGTGCGCAAGAGAGTGAGAGGAGAGGTCAGCAAACCCGCAATTAAGAAAAAGTCGACACGTACAAGAGTTGAACAGAGGCAGGCAGCAGCAGAAAATAGTAAACATGTCATCCGGCGATTTTGGCAATCCGTTGCGCAAATTCAAGCTGGTGTTCCTCGGCGAGCAGAGTGTGGGGAAGACGTCGCTGATTACACGCTTCATGTACGACAGCTTCGACAACACTTACCAGGCGACAATTGGTATTGATTTTCTGTCCAAAACGATGTACCTGGAGGATCGGACAGTGCGCTTGCAACTGTGGGATACGGCCGGCCAAGAGCGTTTCCGTTCGCTAATACCCTCCTACATACGCGACTCGACAGTCGCCGTTGTCGTCTACGATATCACGAACACAAACTCATTCCATCAGACCTCCAAGTGGATCGATGATGTGCGCACGGAGCGTGGCAGTGATGTCATCATTATGTTGGTCGGCAACAAAACGGATCTGTCCGACAAGCGTCAGGTGTCCACCGAGGAGGGGGAGCGCAAGGCGAAAGAGCTAAATGTGATGTTCATCGAGACCAGCGCCAAGGCCGGCTACAATGTGAAGCAATTGTTTAGGCGCGTGGCAGCGGCGCTGCCCGGTATGGACTCAACGGAGAACAAACCATCCGAGGATATGCAAGAGGTTGTGCTCAAGGACTCGCCCAATGAGACAAAGGATCCCGAAGGGGGCTGTGCCTGCTAGAACTGGCCAATTAAATTTAACCCTCCTCCAGTCACCATCCTATCCTCCCCTGCAACCTCCGCTACGACCTCGACAACATTCAAACTCACAAACACTGACACACGCTGGCGCGACGGGTGTACACCAGGTGTATGTGGGCAGCGGGCTAAATACAAGTTAAAACATGAGATGCACACATACACACAATTTTACGTTTAAGTTTATTTATACAAAAGAAAAACAAAACGAAATGATAGCAAAACATAAATAGACTAAAAACTAATTTAACGCAATCGGCTAAATATCTACGTTAAATGAATGCATTGCAATATAAGAGTATGCGCCTAATCCTAATTAACCAAGCTTAAAGTTAAGCCCTGTTCACACGTGCCCAACTGCTTAAAAAATTATGTTTATGCTTGTCCCGATTTTTGTTAACTAGCGCACTTAAATCGTAATTTGTAAATGATTGCAGCGGACGCTCAGGAAATCAGTTGATTTGCATTTTTTATAAATCTTATAAAAACGATAACAAATTAATGAATTTAAGACATGTTTTTAATTGAATGCTGTCTGTAAGTCAATTTCTTGGTGTTCTTTTATAAAATCCTTATTAAAAAGTGTTTAAAAACGGCAAAAAAAAATATATAAATTAATTTCAATTTTTCGTATGACACCAAGCATAGCAAATAACTTTTCACAAAAATTTGATTTTAAAATTTAACTCTTCTAGTACATTTCTAAAAGTTCTAATTTTCGAGCGACCACTGTAAATAAATTGAAAAACATAAATCCTGCTATGGAAATCTAGATCATAGTTTTGGTTTACACGTGTCGGAAAACTGACTCTTATAAAACACCATTCAATGATATACTCCATATTTGAGTGCCTGGGAAATTATAATAGACAAAAGGTTGGCCTACAATAAATAGCCAAGCCTCTTAGCATTTTCCTAGTTATCTGGCACGTGTGAACGCAGCTCAAACTTAACTCTCTCATAACTTGTACTTACAAAAAACAAAAAAAAAAAAAAGATACCCCATTTGAACACACGCAACAAGAACATTCCAAATTGTGTGCTGGTTGCCTATTTTCCCCGACTACAGATACCACCACTGAGCCAGCTTGTGTTCAAGACCCAGAGCATAACCCACAAAAACAGAAGAGAATAACAAGAGGAGATCATAAAAACCACTGGATGACCGATGTTCCATTTATGACTAAGCCCCGTTTTGTTTGCGGCTTTTGTTTGTTTTGTTTTTTGTTTTATTTAGAGGCACGGCAGCTGCAGTTGGTTGGCGCAGAACTTGGCATCTTATGAGTGAATATATATATGGATATATATATTTATAAATATATACGATATGTATTTTTATGAAACAGGCAGTGTAAACAATTAACATTTAAACAATATTAACAATTTTTGCTTCGATTAGCGAGAGAATTTTGTGCATTTTTTACGCAACAAGCAAAAGCTTACAAAATTGAAATACGAAACGCAATTTTTAATAAATCAAATTATGAAACTAAACATAATAAGTATTAGCAATAAATTAAAAACGGAAAAACAAAATCAAGCGCACATTATTTTCACGAGTTTATGAATGATCTATGGTAAATGACTCATTCTTGTCCCATATACGTAGATATCTTATCGATGTATGCAAGAATTTCCATTAGCTTTAGAAATATCCGCGATAAGCATGACGACCCAATATTCCCGTTAATTGATGGATAACTGAATATGCGAAAAACTATTGTCCTGGCTAATTGGAGATGAAAAAATTAAACAAATTATGCGGAAAAAGGAAAGAAACTTTCAAGGCTTTTAATACAGAACATTAATACATGTTTCACCGATGTTGGCCAATGTCGAAAATTTGGCGGAAAAAGGGTTCGATCTATGAGTGCTTCAGAAAATTCGCGCACTACTGAGGAATTTCCAATTTTCGAATTTATATGAAAAATTTCGAATCCACGCGTAAAGGTGAAATTTGCGGGCTAGTATGGAGAGCAAAAATATTTTTCTCAGATCAACTTTAAAGCAAATTAATATGTGGTCGAAAAATGGGAGAAAACAGATATTCAATTAAGTGATACTTGCTAGTTATACAATCAATTGATATAGTCAGTTTAAATTAGGAGGCAAGCAGAGCAAAACTTAATGATAGCCATTTAAATAATTTAATACACATATATAATTTAATATACATATGTTATCTGATATCCAGTCCAATCGATTATACAATATAAAGTGCTTTACTTGTAGAACCTCTTCAGTTCTGTAATTTATTTGAGGATTTCATGAATGTAAGCGTAAATACAACTGAAAAATGCCGGTCGATTGCTTTGCAAAGCGAAGTATACATACGTTCGATATATAAATAGAGTACATTTTTGGGGAGGGTTGCCTAAAAGCTATCCTCATTTGTGATAAACTCGTCGCGTATCTTTTCCAGCTTGCTAATGAGTTCCGCAACAGATACCTCGCCATGCACCTTGTTGTCACGGGTGCGCACATTGACCGTGTGCGAGGAGCGCTCCTTATCGCCCACCACCAAGATGAAATTGAACTGCGCCAACTGAGCATTACGGATTTTCTTGTTCATCGTGTCACCAGCATCGCAGTCGACCTCGCTCATAAAGCCAGCGGCATGGAGCTGATCGCGCACAGACTTCGCGTACTCATCATAGGCAGGGCCCACCGGCACGACCATGACCTGGCGCGGCGACAGCCAGAATGGCCATTTGCCGGCATAGTTCTCCGTGAGTATGGCAATCATGCGTTCTACGGAGCCAAGAATGGCGCGATGTATGATAACCGGTCTCTTCTTTTCGCCATCGTCGGCAATATAGTTGAGATTAAAGCGTATGGGCAGCTGGAAGTCCAGCTGTATGGTGGCGCACTGGAATGGGCGCTTCAGTGCATCCATAATGGTAATATCAATTTTGGGGCCATAGAAAGCACCATCGCCGGGATTCTCCTTCCACGGCATGCCGAACTCGTTTAATGATTCAGCCAATGCCTTTTCAGCGGCATCCCACTGCTCTAGCTCGCCCAGATACTTCTCGGGCCGTGTGGACAGCACCAGCTGGAACGAGAAGCCAAAGATGGTGTACACGTGACGCAAAAAGTCCAAACAGCCCTTCATTTCGCTCTTGATCTGCTCGGGCGCACAGAAGATGTGCGCATCGTCCTGCTGGAAACGGCGCACGCGTGTCAGGCCAGTCAATGCGCCGGACAGCTCATTGCGATGGAGCACACCAAAGTCGGCCATGCGCAGCGGCAGCTCACGCCACGACCGATTGCGATTGTCAAAGATCAGGCAATGACCGGGGCAATTCATGGGCTTCAGCGCAAACTTCTCCTTTTCCGCCTCAAAAGAGAACATGTTGTCTGCATAGTGCTGCCAATGGCCAGATGTCATCCACAGTTTGGCATTGTAGATGTTGGGCGAAATGACCTCCTGGAAACCGCGTTTTCTGTACTCGCTCCTAATCAAGTTCATCAGCGTGTTGTAGATGTGTGCGCCGCGTGGCTGAAAAAAGCACGAGCCCGGCGAGAGCTCGTGGAAAAAGAAGAGCTCCTGCTCACGGCCAATCTTTCGATGATCACGCTTGGCCGCCTCTTCCTGAAGTTTCTCCCACTCCTTGAGCTGCTTGGGATCCGGGAATGAGATGCCATAGACACGCTGTAGTGACTCCGCATCGGCTTTGCCTTCCCAATAGGTCGATGAGTTCTTGGTGACCTTCAGTGCCTTCACCTTGCCGGTGTGACGCACATGCGGACCGCGGCATAGATCGATCAGTGAGCCGCACTTGTAGACAGTGGTGCGATCCGTGGTCACCTTCTCGTTGAGTATGCGCAACTTGAACTCATTGTACTTGAACATCTCGAGCAGATCGGATTTCTTCATCTCCAGACGCTCGAAGTTTTGCTTCTCCTTGACAATCTGCTTGACTAGCGTCTCCATGGTGCCATAGTCATTCGTGGAGATCTATTAAGCCGCTTGATTAATATTAGACTACATTTGTTAACAGTTTGGTGCTACTTACGCCCTCGCCATCCAGATGCATGTCGTAGTAGAAGCCACTCTCGATGGGCGGTCCATAGCACAGGTGCCCACCATAGATGCGCTCCATGGCCTCGCCCATGATGTGAGCGGAGCTGTGCCAGAACACGGCCTGTGCATCCGGATCGTCAAATTTGAGCAACTGCAGACTGCAGTCAGTCTCCAGCACGCGATCCAAATCCCAAACTTCGCCATTTACCTTGGAAATGATGGTGTTATCGGCCAGACCCTGGCTAATGCCACGTGCCACATCGTAGGGCGTGGTCTCCCACGAGGTGGCGTCCACCTGTTTCCCATCGGGCAGTGTTACTTTGATGGCCGTGCGCGGCTTGGCAGCCAATTCGGCGAGATACTCGGCTTTGCATTTTTCCCACAACACATTGCGCTCCTCGATGTACTGTGGCCATGGATTGAGTTCTGTGAGTAGAATATGAAGGTAAGAGAGTACATATTATAGACCCTTGTTATGTGTGTAACGCATAGAAGCTTTCGAGCCCATCGCGTATTTTAATTCCTGATCAGTATCTGCTGACGATTCGGTTTAGTCATTTCCGTCTGTTTCTCAGTTTTAAAGCTATCTTGATGAAACTTTGCGCTTTTTTGTTGCCATAGAAATAATCGATCGAAACATGAGTTTTATATTATACAGTATAATCTTTTATACGAAAAATAGCTAAAAAAAAATCGGAACTACTTATTTTGCGCACAACTTCTAGATATCTGCAAGAGCGTTTTATCTTCGGCATCCCAAGAATAACAGTTCTGACACGTTTTTGTTATACTCGTTCACGAAGTGAAAAGTTACTAAATTTTACAGTTTTCTGATTATCTCTCAACGTTAAGCTCAAAAATTTTGGCCACGCTCACGAATTATAAAAATCGATATTTTATCAAAATAACAATAACAATTTTAGGCTGTTATTACACTGTGAAAGAGTATTGCGCAGTCGGATACACCCGACTGCAACGTTCTTTGGTTTTGTTTTGAACTTACCTTTGCGACTGTCCCCGCCGCCTGCAGCTGGCTTTTCTTTTTTCTCCTTCTTCATCTTAGCCGCCTGCAATGCGTACAAAAGAGAAAATCAAATAAATCAATAAAACTCGAGGGCAAATGCAGATGAAGTCGAAGTATAAATAATAATAAAAACACTGCTTCAATATTCGTTAGTTACGTACACAGTACTGTATGTAATCAATTGCACTTATTTTTAATGAATTTTCGATGTCTGCTTTTCGTGTTTTTTTTTTTGTCGTTTACACAGTTGTCACAGAAAAGCAATTGACAATGTTAGTAACTGTTTTGTGGTCTTATTGACGTCTTTTTTATCTACTTTCTAAGAAGCTGATGCAATAAAGCAGACACATTTAGTCAGGGCACGAAGGCAGGAGGGAGAGGCGGAATAATTGAAGTTAGTGACGTCACAGTAGCCGGCGGCTGTGATTCATTTTGGCATTTGATATACACATGACAATACTATACACAAACACATACGCACACATATGCCCAGGTGATTATGATGTGGCAATAACAGTTAAATAGATAGAAACACAATTGCGAGCGGGAAAACCCACCAAAGTTGCGTAGCACCGACTGCTGCGTATGCCCTGCTGTTGTTGTTGTGGTTGTATAAACTGCTGTTGATTTTTGGCCGACAGCACTCGAATATTGTGCAAAGTTTTAGTGTTGCTGCCTCTAAACGCAACAACAAACGGCAACAATTTTAGCATAACTTAAGTACGTTACTGTTCTAATCCACTCGAATGCAATTAAATGGATTTTAACATGCCTTTTGCTTATTCAAATCCAAATTATTTAATTCCGACACCACGTTGTCACCCATTCCGATACCACGTTGTTGTTGCTTTTGCGGTGCGTTGCGTCTGTAAACATAAAATGTTAATAACAGCGTCACTGAGATGTCTCTGGAGTGTTGCCTTTACCCGTAATTATGTATTATCAATTACCAACAAGAATAGAATTTTATTGAAACGTGTAGATTTGTAAAAACAATTAATGTTTTAAAGTTGTTTCGAAGGGGAACTTGTTTTGGCAAAAAATGGCTTGTAATACTGAATTGTAAAATTAACAGCTGCTAAAAATAACATAAGCCGGCCGCATGTTGTTGTTAGGCTGAGGCTTACAGCATTGCCAATAGCAAAATATTTAGTAATCGAAAAACCGCAATCGAAAAGTAACGGAGCGCAGCTGATTTCCTGATAATTGGCGCCAATTCGAATTCGAATGTCCTACATTCGCAGTAAATATTGATTTTTAACCTGCTGACATAATTGCTGTATTGGTGTTTGTTTTCAAGACGCATTTCGTCGAGTTAAGGACTTTTTGGACCTGCCGTTGCTTGAAAAGCCAACAAAATTGCACACCTACTGGAAAACCCGTTGCACCACCAACCACCGCTATCGGGTGGCACAGCGGAACGTCTTGGCGTAGAATTCGATTTCTACAACGTGGCCTCCAGCAAGGTACACCCCAGTCCGGGGGCAGCGCGCAGTGTTTGGGCGCTGCCCCTAACGGCCTCCTCATCATGCAACATGGAGGATGATGGCCACGCCCATGGGGACATTGATATTGACATCGATCATCGACCGCACTCGCCGCCCGGCGGCGCCAATGGAGCCGCCAACAATGGAGAGAGCACTGATCACGAGAGTAACTTGCTGCTGTTTGAGGGCTTGGATGGCGCCACC
Organism: Drosophila sordidula; assembly: GCA_035047465.1. Lineage (NCBI taxonomy): Eukaryota > Metazoa > Arthropoda > Insecta > Diptera > Drosophilidae > Drosophila > Drosophila sordidula. The sequence goes on along the minus strand of JAWNPQ010000090.1, from coordinate 1,049,514 downwards.
GTTAACCTAGACGATATTTTCGATATCATCAAGAACGGCGAGGTCAGCGAGGTGGAGAACCTGGTGGAGAAATTTGGCATGGAATGCCTCTCGGCCAGGGATCGACACGGCTACACGCCCGCCCACTGGATTGCGCTCAACGGGAATGTGCAGCTCATGCGCTATCTAATCGAACGTTCGGCGCCAATAGATCTGCCCTGCTTGGGCACGCAGGGACCCCGGCCCATACACTGGGCCTGTCGCAAGGGGCACGCGTCGGTGGTCCAGGTGCTGCTGCAGGCGGGCGTGGCGGTCAATGCGGCGGATTTCAAGGGCCTGACGCCGCTGCACCTGGCCTGCATGTACGGACGCACCGCCACCGCTGCCTACCTCCTGGGCATGGGTGCACTGAACAATCTAACCGACATTAACGGTGATACGGCGCTGCACTGGGCGGCGTACAAGGGGCACGGCGATCTGATGCGCCTGCTCATGTACTCGGGCGTGGAGCTGCAAAAGACGGATAACTTCGGCTCGACGCCGCTGCATCTGGCCTGCCTGTCGGGCAACATCAACTGCGTCCGACTGCTGTGCGAGAAATCGCAGCTGGATCTGGAGCCGCGCGACAAGAACGACAAGACGCCCATAATGCTGGCACAGGCGCATCAGCACCAGGACGTGGTGCGTCTGCTCTACGGTGAGGTGAAGAAGAAATCACGCTGGATACCCTCGGTGTCCGAGAGCTGGGGCTGGCTCTTTGGCGGCGCCGGCGATTCCAAGGGACCGCTCTTCCTGTTCCTCTTCTCCGTGCTGCTCTGGGGCTATCCCATGTACATGATACGCGCCATCCCAATTACGTGGAACATACTGCGCCGCTCCCATTACTGCTTCATCTACTGGAACGTGGTCATGTGGGTCAGCTGGGCCATTGCCAATCGACGCGATCCCGGATATATTCCTCTCAGCTCCGATGCCTACTATCGCGCCATCAAGCAGATACCCTACTTTGACAAGCTCAAGAAGCGGAATGTGATGCTCACCCGGCTGTGCCACAGCTGCCGCTGCCTGCGTCCGCTGCGGGCCAAGCACTGTCGTGTGTGCAATCGTTGCGTCTCCTACTTCGATCACCATTGTCCGTTCATCTACAACTGTGTGGGCTTGCGCAATCGCATGTGGTTCTTCCTGTTTGTGTTGTCGGTGGCCGTCAATTGCTCCTTCACCATTTACTTTGCCTGCTATTGCGTCATGATCGAGGGATTCACGCTGCTCTACGTGCTGGGCCTGATCGAGGCGGTTGTCTTCTGCGGCTTGGGCTGGATACTCACCTGCACCTCGGTAAGGCGGCAATCGGGTCAAAGAATATATATCACTATAATTATCTTTTGCCACGACAGATCCTTCATGCCTGCATGAATCTCACCACGAACGAGATGTTCAACTACAAGCGTTATCCATATTTGCGTGATAAGCGCGGCCGTTATCAGAATCCATTCTCACGTGGACCCATCTTGAATTTGCTGGAGTTCTTCGTCTGCTTGCCGGACCGAAGCGATGATAACGATCTGCTCTTGGAGGATAACATTTGATTAAGGAGCTAGGAGCGCGCTCATGCTCGCCGGCGCAAGGTGCCCGTGCGTGGATAATAGCGACAGTCACCGCTCCAAGAAGGCGGCTGTGCTTTGATTTTGCTCCAAGCTTTGTGCTTAACTCGGCTTTTTTTTATCAATCTATTGAAATAATCCTTGCAGGATTTCTTATTGCTTAAGTGAAGGATGGGTTTGTCCAGAAGCAACTATTTAAATGTATCATAAAAATGGTGGATAAGCTAGCTAGTAGCTAATTGGGCAAGGTATTAGAACTCTCTGTAGTTCCATTATATCATATATATCTTTAAAATAATAATAGAAATTAGCATCTGCAAGGATATTAAGGCTTCGGTGCCTCGAAGTTCGCTTTTAAATCTTGTTATATCTAGCATAATTAAGAATACGCTACTCTTGTTATTCAATTTATTTTTTGTACAAAATTTGTATGTATAAAATGTTGTATTTAATGAATCTCTATTAATATTTAAATTATACACTTAATATAATTAATAAAAAGGGGTGTATGTAAATGTTTACTAAATGGCTAAGCAGCGCAAACGCTCCATTTGTTCATTCGTTTAGAAATTGCACATTTAATACTAACAAATCAGATCGGAGAGAAATGATCTCTATAGAATATATAATGATTACACTTTGGCATGTATTTTCGGGGTATACTTGGAGAGTTTTTGAAACGAATGATTATTGCAATTAAATAAAGTAAGCAAAGAATACTGCGTTTCCTTAGCTCTCGAAACAAAAGTCATAGTTCTCGGGATCTTCGGGTATGGGCGGTGGATCCTTGCTAATGTCCACACCTTCGGTATCGAGCAGCCGCAACTTGATCTCCATGGATAGCAGCGTGTCAAAGTCCTCCTTCTTTTGCTTGCTGCACATCTCCTGGCCAAGCAGGGCATTGATGCCATCTGTCCAGTAATTGAAGACACTCTCATCCGGTGCCACAAAGTCCAGCGTGGAGTGATCCATGCTCTCGAATGTTATGGAAAACGCAAAGTTCACGGCCGATTTGCGTGTGCGCGCCTCCTTCATGTGCGGGCACTCTTTGCCCTCCAGCAACTGTTTGATATCGATGATGGGCAACTTCTTGGGCAGCTCCTCCAGCGTGGGTATGTTTTTCTCATCACAGTCGCCATAGTGTATGACCTTATGATTGGGCGATAGACGAGCATACCAGAACTTGTCCTTGGTGCGTGTGCCGCGCAGATATTTGGAGAAACGAGTGCCTGGCGAAAGAGAAAAATAAGTTTTAATAAGTTTTTGGGATTCGGGAACTGGAGTACACACCTTCCACCAGAAATGAGAGACGCTGCTGCTTGATTAGCTCCACAATTTGTGGTGATATCTTCTCTTTGAGCTTGACAATGGCCGATGCCGTCGAGTCGCACTCCTCCTTGGAGGTGCGCTCCTGCTGGCGCAATGTTGTGATCTGCTGATAAGTCAGCAATGCAATCTTGCTGCGAAAATCCTCGAGATTCTCGGGCCGTAATTTCAGTGTGCGCTGTATTTGCTCGCGCACCACACTGAACACCTTCTGAAAGTCCTCGGCCGTGGCGCGCATATCCTTCCATGTGCGATTCAGTGTGATCACACAAATGCAAAAGAACTCTTGGAAGGGCTGATCGTGGGTGAAGAACATGGGCTGAAAGTCACCCGATTGTTCGGCAGGTGGCTCGCCAATGCGCAGAATATCGCAGAGCACCTTTACCAGCTCAATGGAGGTGCGGCCGAAGGGACACTCGTGCTCATCCGCACGGCACGAGTTCTCGTGCACAATCTTCGTGTACTGCTGCGCGTAATTGCGAGCAAAATAGACCATGCAGTCCAGCGCCAGGATACCTGTACGGGAATAACATTACTTAAGGCTTGTAAATAATTGAGAAGAGTTTTCTTTCGTTACCCGGCGGCGTTTCAATAAAGTCCTGTGCCGGATTAATGTCGCACTTGAAGCCCAGTTTCTTGTAGTACTGTGAAAAGTTGACATTGCCACCGCCGGAGCCACCACTGCCGCTGCCACCACGCCGTATATGCTCGTCGTTGAGACTGAGCGTGCCAGCATAATCGTCAAAGGCAATGCGACGCAGCTCCTTGATCCTCTCGTGCGCATCCTGATCCTGTGCGTTCATTTTCATGCGCATGCGCTTCTCCAGCAAGCCCAGCGTCAATGTCTGCAGCACGTACAGTTGATGGGTCATCTCCGTGCTCAGCCCGTTGCCAATCAGCGCCAGGCGATATTGTTTCGCGCTGATGGTGTTGGCGATGTTGCGCTTCCGCGACTCCTCGGCCTTCATGAAGAGCGCATTGAGCAATGCAATGGCATTCTGTCGCATAACTGGCGAGTTCACCTCCTGCAGCAGCCGCAGTATATCCTGCAGTTTAATCTCCTCCACCACCTGGACATACTTGCTGCTGCTTTGCACAATGTTCTCGAGATTGGAGAGCGCACTCTCGCCGCACTTGGCTGGATACTTTTGGAAATTGCGCACAATTTCTATGTTGCGTGCCACAAAGGTGTTCTCGGGCACCTCCCAGGATACGGTGCCATGCTCCATCAGCTCCACAAAGCTGGCCAAGCTATATTTGAGTATTTCTTCGTCCTTTTGACCGACATCCTCGATCATTTTGATCAGTATATCCAGGCCCTGCTCCTTGATAAACTCGAGCGCAAACGTGTGATCGGTGCTCAGCGACGACAGCTCCTTGAGACGCTTTGCCTTATCCACAGCGCTGCCACCGACCAATATTTCCAGGGCATCGCTGGCCGTCTTCGAGGGTGAATACTGTAGACGCAGAACCGAGCCGTTTTTGATCTCATTGCGATTCTTTTCGGTCACATATTTCATGTTATTCGTTTCGCAGAACTGCAGCGCATAGTTCTGGTGATCGCTAATCGACCAGCTATTGCAGATTTCCTGGATTTTACCTGGGAATGGGATTAATATACTATAAATATAATGATAACCAAGCAGGTTGAACGAAGAGGACTAAGTAGGGTAGGGACTGGGCTGCATAGCTGCTAAAACAATGCCCGACTTGAAACACCCTCTCCAATAGCAATTCATCAACTTCAGACTTTACTTCCTGTTGCGTCCCTTGCATTTTAATGAGGGCTGTTGACGCTGACATCACAAACGCAGTCGCAAAGGGCGTTGGCGCTGTATTTTTCAGGTCCAACGAACCCAACACTTAATATTTAAACAATAAGTTAATTGCTGCCGCAGCACACACCTATTCTATGACTCGCCAAGTACCATTATTTATTGTTTTAAGCACTAGAATAACATAATTTTTTCACGTACTTGCCAACGGATGCCTTTGATCGAGATTTATTAACTGCGCTATATTATTTTCGCGCTCTACGGCTATTTTTACTATGTGCGCATCTTTTACCGGCATTTTTTTCGGTATCATTTTGACCAGCGCAGCTTATTTAAACTATAAGAACTTTAAAAGTAAATGGTTTTTTCGGTAGTCCGTGGTTTATGCTTAATTAGTTATTATGGATATTCGTCATATCGATATTTCGATATCTTGAATAAGAACATGCGATAGTTTTCGGCCAGGGCTGCAAAGCCGCTTGTTGAATTTAGTATCGATACAATATATCAATTAATCTATCGCTGCTACGCGCGTAAAATTTAAATAAAATTTTGGGTGTGTAACTGTTTTCAAATAGATTTTATCAATACAAAAACTTTACATTTAACAACTGTCTACAGTTTATGACGACGTCAGCAACTTGAGCAGTTCGCCCACAACGCGGACATTTATACTATTGCCCAGTAGTCGATACTTTTGACGACTGGTTGTGTCGGTGGGAAATTCAAAATCTTCGGGAAAACTCATAAGGCGGGCCACTTCCCTTGGCGTAAAATACCGTAATTTTACTTCTCGTAAAAGCTCAAGTCGTCGCTGTTGTGCAACTTCTGAGCTTGCATTGTTAGGATCCATGTCGATTTCTTTAACTGCCTCGAAGATACTGTGGGACTGCTCTTCGGAGAGTGGAGTAAACGCTGAGCCTGTGCCTTCTGTGTAGTGAGTGTAGCCCTTTGTGAAGCACATGGACCTGCTTTGCGTTGGGTGGATGATGTCCATGACGAGTACTCGCTTGGTCAGCACATCATCCGGGACAAGTGTTTCGGCAGGTGCATTAGGCTCAACAATGGTGGCTATTTGACACGTCGATTGCTGCGTTGGATCAGCTTTTGTACTTGGCATATGCTCCCAGATTTTTCCGGCCTCGAAATCGAATTCTTTAGCCTTACGCGCAATGCAATAGTAACGATGTCGAGTATTGGGCACATTGAACTGCGTGGGAGTTAGAATAAACTCTCGCCAGTGGAAACCAGTTTTTTCGAGAGCTTCAACAAATTGTTGACGCGCCTGAGAACCTTCAAATCCCTTGACATTTTCCATCAACACATATTCAAGCGTTTCGCATTGCGGTATCAAGGTGCAGAGGTGCGACAGGGCACAGGAGCGCTTGTCAGCCACGTCCCGCTGCAAGCCCTGGCGAGTGTGCGGCTGACAGGGCGGCGACATGAGCAGCATGTTGGCACCCAGTTTTCGCACTTCCTTCTCGGTTAAGCTCTGTATATTTCTCGTTTTTAAATGCGTAGCTCCATAATTATGTGCGTAAACTGCATTGGCGACTGTGTTTACGTCCAAAGCCGCAACGACTTCACCTGGTAGTTGTGCATCTGCAAGTTGTATGATAGTAAACTCTTGAAGATATTCATTACTCAATACTTACATTTAAATGCATAATGCATGCCGCCAATTCCGCTAAATAACTCCAGCACACGAAATTCCATCGTTTTTAGTTTGTTTACGTTTTAACAGCACGCTTTTTAACAGCTGTTTGAAATTCATCACAAATACGTGTGAATGGCAATGATTAAATCTTAATAATTTTCTGTTTTAAAATTGGTTTGCAAGAAATCATGACCTTATGAACCATTTAAGTTCACGAGTAATATACTTCTGGTTTTTAACATTATGTGAAACACGAACATCTATTATTTTTGTTTTGTTTATTTTTCAACGGAATACTTTTAAACAGCTGTTGCCATTCACACATGTATACGTGTGTGAATGGTTATCTTGTTAAGAAGCAGAACGTCAACACGTGCCGCTTTGCTGTAGTTTCTGGCATTTTTTCTAGTTAATTTTAAATATGGGTAAAATAAAGAGGAAACCACAGCCGCCGCCAGTTGAGCAGGATTCAGATAGTGACTCCAGCTTTGCAGAAGATGAGGTGAAGGTAGCGGAAGAGGCCGCTCAGGAGCCTGTTACCGACAGCAGCGACGATAGCGATGTAGAAATGGACACAAAACAAGCGAAGAAGACGCTGCCGAAGGAACAGGAAGCGGGTGAAAGTGACGACGAGGATGGTGAAGAGGAGGATGATGACGATGACGAGGAGGGTGACGATGATGATGAGGATGATAAGAAGGCGCGTCTGCCAGTGCTCAATCCTCTTAGCCTAATGAGAAACAAAGAGCAGCGCATGGCGCTGTTTCGTAAGATGAAGAAGGAGAAACACAAGAAGAAGATGCAGGAGCGACGCGCACGTCGCAAGGCAGGCGTGCCCGCTAATCCGGGTCACACCATCGAGAGCCTGCGCGAGAAGGATCAAACGGAGGTGAGCAACATCAACGATTCCGACAACGAGGAACTGCGCAAAGAACTGGAAATCGATGATTTCAGTTCATATTTCGAACGCATCTACGAGCCGAAGGTGCTTATCACATTCGCCGATAATCCGGTGACAAAGACACGCAAATTTGGCCTTGAGCTGTCTCGCATCTTTCCCAACGCTCTGGTCAAGATCCGCAACAAGGCGTCGGTGAAGAAAATATGCAAGAGCGCTGAACGTGAGCAGTTCACGGACGTGGTCATTGTCAATGAAGATAGGCGCAAGCCCAATGGCTTGCTGGTCATACACTTGCCCAACGGGCCGACGGCGCACTTCAAGCTGTCCAATGTCAAACTGACTTCAGACATCAAGCGGGATCACAAGGAGATAACCAAGCATCGACCGGAGGTCATCCTCACCAACTTCACCACGCGTCTCGGTCTAACAGTAGGTCGGATGCTGGGCGCGCTTTTTCATCATGACCCCGAGTTCCGAGGCCGACGCGCCGCCACCTTTCACAATCAGCGTGATTACATATTCTTTCGTCATCATCGCTACGAGTTCTCCAAGGAGGGCAAGCGCGTCAAGCTGCGGGAGCTGGGGCCCCGTTTCACGCTGAAGTTGCGCTCACTGCAGGAGGGCACCTTCGACAGCAAGACCGGCGACTACGCCTGGATCATAAGCAACAAACGGCATGACATGGAGTCCAGGCGTCGCTTCTTCCTGTAGTCTAAGAGTTTTTGCCTTTGATTTGAAATATTTAATATGTTGTATTTCGTAGACATAAATAAACGGATAAGAGAAATAAATACAAATTCTCTGCAAGTTACCGAATTAACCACTACAAAAGTTAACCATCACGTGATGTCGATTAAATGTAAAAATAATTGGTGTCCTTATGCTAAATGTGCAACATACAACAGATACGGGCGCACTCGGCCATTGGCACTCCACGAGGAACGACGCACAGCACCTGCACACAAGCTACATGGTTGGGCACTGGGAGTTGGGAACTCCGCCAGCTGCTGCTAGATCGCCGAATGGCAGATCGTCGCCAACCTCGGCGATTATCTCGGCTGGGGGTTGTCCATAATCCTGCAGCTTGCGCATATCATCCAGCACCTGACGGAACTTCTCACGTTTTACGGTGGGCGTGTCATCGGGCTTTTCGCTCTGCAAATGGCCATCGATAATCTTGTAGAGCTCCAGCTGTTTTTGGAATCTGCAAATGCGACAAATTTAGAGTAAATAATCCGTAAGTGCGATAAAAGAAATCGAGACGGTAAACAGAAAGAAGAGTATGCATACTGTATATGTAAGCATAGTTTATACAAAATGATTTGTATATATGTATGTGAGTCACGTAGTTGCCAACAGTTGTTTTCCAAACAGGGCAGGGTCAGCTGGTATTGCTCGTTTACATACCTTTCCTTGTCTTCAGCTGATAGCTTTGAGTCATTCTCCTCCAGATATTTGGGATACTTCTCAAGCAGCTCCTTAATGCTAGGCAGCAGAATCTCGGCCGACAGCAGGGTCTGCATCATGCCTTCCATAAATGGCAGAAAACTATTGCCTTCGCCATCACCGCCCTAAAATGTTCATCTATAGTAATAGTACAGCCCATTGCAGATCTCGCCTCCGTACTTACATCTAAGTTCATGGAACCAAACATGCTGGCTACGTTGAAGTCAGAGGCAGGTGCAGCCAGGTTTTCGGTGCCTTCTTGCAGGCCCTTTGGCAAAATAGCTAAATTAGTGATTGATTGCATTTTTGATAACATACGTACCTTCAAGGCTTGGGAAATGCTGTCTGAATACTTCGACACTTCGTCGTCGTTGGCGTTGTTCTCACCGCTCAGGGTGAGGGCGGCGGCTTCGGCCATTTTCTTGAAGCCGGCCATTATCTGCTCCGGATCCTGTGGCATTGGCGGTATATCGCCGCTGGGCGTGTCTGGCCCGCCGAACAGCGTGTTCATTCGATCCGCCAAGATCTTTGCCTGTTCGCTGCAATTCCAAAGTTCAAGTTCAGTCAGCTGGCAGACGCAGACGTTTCTCACTTACATGAAAAATTCATCGGGATCGGCGCCACCCTCGCCGGCTGCACTTACCGTGCCATCGGCGGCCGTAGCCTTTTCCGACTTGGCTCCGCTCTTGCTCTTGTCGAAATCCTGCAGGGCATCTGCAAAGGGTATTTTAATGTTATATAAGTTCTGAAGCAGCTGCGGCTGGACAAATTCTTTGTCACCCACTGTCTAGCAGATCGTTTAGGTCATCACCATCTCCGTTTGGCTTTTGCCCAGACATTCTGTTTAATTTATGTGAATTAAATGATTTAATTAATAGAAAAACTATGTAACACTACTTGTTTTGACTCGAATCAAAGCATGAATGTGTGTGTACATGAGTGTGGAAATTACGTGTGTGGGCCATATTTGTACGACCTTATCGCAGGCAAATCTGTTCATGATATCGATAGTTTTGCCAACTCCAAGCAGAGTGCATGCTTGTAAATCAAAAATCGACCTAAGTCCTTGCTCTTATTTTAACAATAAGAATTCATGTTTCTTATGAAGCTTATTTGTCAATTTGTCTTTCGAGGGTTAAAGTCGTGCCGATGGTTTGCCTGCTATCGATATATTTACTATATTTACGACAGCTCTAAGTAATATTTGGGTTTCAACTGTTGGTCCATCTCTTTACATTCAAATTCGAGCGGGAAGACGTTTTTATAATAACCTTTCTTTAAAAGCTTTTGTTTTTAAAGCTAATAATATATAGCTTATTTTTTTAACAAGACAGCTTTTTCCGGAACTAATTATTAATTAACACAACGTTATTTTCCGTTTTCAGCATTTATTTTAAATAATGTGCTATATATTACCCATTACATTTTAAATTAAAAAAGTATATGGCGCGCTGAATTCTCCGTAAACGATAAAAAAAAACAATTTCTAAATATGCAAAATAAATTTGTTATTAATCTTGTAATTTATTTTTTGTATTTTACATGTGTATTATTTAGTAACAAAGTGTATTAAGCACAGGCTGTTAAAATTAAAATGAGACAATCCAAGGACATTAAGCGAAGATTATCTAAAATAATCACCCAAAATATTTATGGTCGTTCTGCGAAACACAAACACACTAAGGTCATGCACCTTGCTGTGCGAACATGAAGATCGGCGACCAAAACTGCGACCAGAACTTAAACCGCACATACAGGGTAGCTGCGAGGGGCATATTGATGCGAGACAAATTCTGAAACCAGAACGATACACCCAGTACTCTGCGTACATATGGGTGTTCGGTAGGGAGTCGCTGCAACTGCGGCTTCAAGGACGTTTAAGGAGGAACCCTGCAATGCTTTTCGAGTCTGGAAGATATTCTCATATGGTTTTGGTTGTGTTTGGCTTGTCGTTTTTCTGTTTTAACCGCACCGTTTACCAAAAGAGCAAGACGAATTTTCAAACTCTCATTCGCCACGCCGTGTTTGTGGTAAGTTGGGGCGTAATCTTTAAGGGTGCGTATTCCGTGAATAAACAACATGGGCGGAGACTACCTGAAAATAATGCATAATTTAGTGTTTAAGCTGTCAGCTCATTTGTTAATATAATTTACATTTGAGACCTGGGCGAAGAATTTGGTAGAATGAATGCAAAATATGCTGTTTTCCATTCAAATAACCCTACAAGAATTTTTTCCACAGTTTTCTTAACTTTCTACCAACTCGAAGCTCATAAAATCTATTTTCCTCTAGACAATCCAAAAATCAAACCGATCGTTTTTCATGGAACTTAAACGTTGCAAGTCAAAAAGTCAAAACAAAAGTCGAAAAACGTAAAAACCCTTTCGCTTAAAACAATGTGAGCCCACGTACACATGCTCAAAGTAGAACATGCTCTTCTTTTTTCTTTCTTGTTTTTTTTTTGACACAATTTTTAAAGACAGAAACCTCGTTGTAAACAGTTTAGTTGGATATAATCGTCCCAGTGGAATGGAAGTTACCTGAGCGTCTGTAGCACACGCAAATATTTCTTAGGAAGTGTACAACAAAACGGAACCATGTGCAGGACTCCTCACATCCGAGCCCGAGTCCTTCTCGACCGCCATAAAAATGCGCGTTTGCGTCCTCAGTGGCGTTTCACTTCTCTTCCTGTTGTTTTTGTCTTTTTTTTCTCGTATTTGGGAAAGTTTGCTGGGTATATATGCATATATATAGCCTTCCATATATCATTGGTTTAAGAATGCTGCGATTTCACGCTCACTGATTGCCTGACTAGCGTTTTCATACTCATTCACGTGGTGATAAAAGAGTATATTGGTGTTATGCAATGTCCATCAGAACTTAACTTGAAACTTCGGACATATACTGGTTCATACCCGTATCGGCTAAGATAAAGATAAGGATAAGGATAAGCGTATTAGCGAATCAATACTCGATGTTTACCTCAATTGTAAAGCTATAGTCACCAAATTTAATAGCCAGATTACTGAAAATCTACATTAAAGATCGAGTAAAAATTATAAATTACAGATATATTTTTAATTTCTAAATTACAGTTTGTAAGCAACCAATAATTATTAGGACAGTTTTCTACTGTTTGAAACTGTGAAAGAGTATTCCACTGTCGGTTACACCCGACTGCAATGTTCTTACTTGTTTTCTTTCCACCTTTCGAAATGTGTGTACTTGGTATCAACCATATAAAGTCTTCTAGCTAACTTTTATGACTTTTAGCACTCTTGATCAGGCCATAATAGATCGGCGATTGTTTCCAGCAATTGGCAATGATTGTGGTTTTATATGTCCACCATTCAGGCAAGTGTCGCGTGTGCCTAGTTCAGGATTCTCTGCTCTCGTCTTTTTTTTTGATTGGCGACCCGTGGCAATTGCGATTACAGCACTTGCAGCATTTCCTGGAAAATTGGAAGACAGTTTTCTTTTGAAATCCACCAAATGGAAGCCAATCTGATGTCTACAGCTGCCCCTACCCACCCCACCCCAAATGGGCTATGAAGCAACGCCTTCTGAGTTTTTCACGCTGTCGCTGGCCATCAAAGCGCTTAACGCTCAGCGCTCAACATGCAAATGGGCCCTTGCGTCTGTCGCCGACTTGATCTCTGCTTGTGGCAGCATCGAGGGGTTGGCTCCAGCCGGCATGCAACATCCCACATTTAATGTGGGTCGTCGCTGCAATGTTCTGAGTGATTAAGCGGAAATTAAGTGTGTGTGTTTGCGCTGGTTGCAGCCTCTCAATTTGGCACGGTTACTTTTTTATTTGCTGGGCTGGGCTTTTTTTGTCAGTCGATCAATTTGGTATGTTAAATTGGTAAAATTATAAGGGGTTTAATTTACATGCAAACACGCTGTGCTTTTGAGTTTTTAAATACGTACCGTCAAACTGCAGTTGGTAATATGGGAAGATCAAAAACCTATCGAATATCGATATCAGTTGATAATTTGCACGTTTCGCAGTTGATGACAAGCGAAAGTTTCACTGTGTCGTTTATTAACAACTACAAGAGCCAATAAAGTATCGAGTACTATTCGAGCTTACGAGAATGCGTTCGCAATATTTTTGAAGTTGAAATTTTACAAAAATAACAAAAATAAAACAAGTAACATTATCCTGCCAATTGTATTGTATTCTATTGTATTCTTGCAAAATTGAAGCTGCGCTTACTGCTACGATAAGCGCTAATCAGGTATCGATATAATTTTAGCGTGCATGACATTGTAATGTAACGTAACTGAGTTAAGCCCAAGTAAAGCTTACAGCTACGACAAGCGCCAATCAAGTATCGATATACACGACACATAAAAGCAAAGCAGACTTAATCGGGTATCGATTTCATTTGCCCATTCGCGCTGCATTTTCAAAACGCAGGCAATGCCTTTGATTAATGAAGATATTGAATAATTTTATTTAAATTCGCATATATCCTATACAAAGCGTGGCTAATGGTAAAACGCCGGCAAAGATTGTGGATGTGAGAAGAACGCCACCTACTTTTGAAGGTGCTCTTCGTCGGATCCTACACAATTTCAATAGTTAATGATGAATAGCTAGCTGTTGATCGGTCGATCAGAGCCATAGCAATTACAAAAAAAATAAATAAAATCATACAAAACCCCGGACAACAGGTTGCTGTTGTTGATGTGTGCTGGAAGTGGGGGACCACTTGACTTGGCAGTGTGAGGAAAACAAATTAATCTTGTGTTTTGCCACAGAGCGTGGATCGCCGCTCGACCACGTCACTTTCTTCTTGGGCCCCTGAGTTTTTCCATTTGCCCTGCAGCCTGTTTGATGATGCACCCGGCGGGGCAAAGCGTTGCCTCCAGATGTTTGATTTCAGCCTGCTGCTGCTGTTGCTGTTGTTGTAATTGTTGTTGTTGCGCGTTGCGCCTACCTTGCGCCTTCTGTTTAATGATCAATTGGTTAGCCTCTGATCGTGCCGACAGCGTTTAGCAGTTGCCACTCGCTTGGTTTGCTTGTGCCACTTGCCTCCTCTGCTGCTGCGGGTCAGCCTAATGAGTTTTCGTCAAAGTGGGTGTATGTGGCAGGAGCTCCCCGCCCCTCCACCTCCACCTCAACCTCGTTTTTGCGCAAATGACGAATGTGCGAATGGACACAACATTTTGCCAGACAACGCGTCGTCGTCATCGTCGTCGTTTGGTCATCTGGTCTGGTCGGGCTGGCCGTGTCGAAATGTGGTTACAATTCCACTGACCGACACTCAGCATTTGCGGCCAACCATTGGATTATGCTTTTGCATTGTGTCTTTTGGGAAACTACCTTCTGGCTGGAAGCTCGCTTCCTTTCAATCGAAATCTAAAATATGCTAATTTGCGCACAATGAACTTCGCTGGAAGCCAGCTCGTGACCCACAAACAACTAATGCCTTCAATTAGCCAAACTAACAGCGGCTACCAACGGCCAGATCAGCGCAAGGGTTAAGGCTTTACGGGTTAATCGCATTCGCCCTGCTGCTGATCGCCGTCGGGAGCGCAGCGACGGCCAGTGGGAGTGGGCAAGGAGAACGGGAAAGCCCTTCAGTGGGCGTTGGCTGCGTTAAGCCGCATCGCAGCTACCTGAGACGCCACCCATCAGAGGGCTTAGCTCGTCCACTCGGAGCCCGGTCCATGGCAAATCGTTTACAAATGTTGATCAATAAAACATCGGACTGTAATGCGATTAGCCGCTATAATCGTGCCCAGCCGCAGCTTGAAAACTTTTGCCAAATATTTGAAAAAGTCAATTCCGGCCAGTTGGCCCGTCGTTCCAGCTCTAAGCTGTGCGACTTTTCGCCTAATCTTGCCGTTTGTTTCTATTTGTTTGCATGCTTTAGCAGGGATTTCGTTTTACGATCGCCCCTCGGACTCCTGTTCAATCCTTTGCATTGCTCGGAAACTCTGCACAGGAGGGCAGCAACTGCTTTTGCACATTGAGACTCGTATTTACCAAAAATAACTGCGGATTAGTCGAGAAGTCAATCAACGCCTGCGACCGGACGGTGCTCTCTACTCACTCCCACAGAACTTGGTCAAAACCCAAACGTCTACCACTTTTGGTCGTGGTTTGAGCTCTCGATCGTTTCTGCCTTTCAAATTTATAAGTATTTAAAATTTTCGAATATTTGTTTTTTCGGAATTCAAATGGAAATTAACGGGGTGCACTTCATACATAAAACAAAACTAAAAATTCGATGTTTAGATTTAAGTACAGAATTAATTTAGAGGCAAAACCAAAAAGAAAGCTTTTTTCCACATAAAAGTTTGACAAAGTTAAGGAAGTTTGATATTTTGACATATGCGCAAATTTAAATTGGAAATTTATAGGATATAATAATAAGAGTTATTCCTAATGAAGGAATAATTTTGGAAGTAAAAAGGCAAAAGCATAAACTAAAACCTATTCTTTTTGATAATCGGTTGACTTTTGGCCAAGTCATAGAAGTTGAAAAAAATTTTTTTTATTTTAACAAATTTCTATTCCAGATTTAAATAAAGAATCAATCTAGGCTTTGTTGTTTTTTTTTCTCAACAACTGGATTCGATTCACAGTTAAAAGCCGGCCCTACCCTGAACAGTTTCTTAGACAGCATGCCTTCTCATTCCCACCCGCCGACTGCTCTATTTGTTGTTTCGGTCTAGAGGCTCTGCTAAATATGTGTTATATGGAAATTTGTTACACGGCAGCAAAAGATCAACAAGACGAAAACCAACAACAACAACGATGGCAGCAACAATAAAGAGCCACTGATAAAGACATTAGGTGATGAAACTGGAACGGGCAGGGAAATGGGAATGGGAACGGGAATGGGACCACAATCAAGGCCGTTGAACAACGTGTGTGCGACAAGAGGCCACATAACATTTGGCCAAAGCGAATCGATTGGCCAACAGCAATGGCAACCGCCATGGAGAAAGAGTGAAAATCGCGAGAAAAGTGCTGTAAAATATTGCACAATGATGTTTTGTGAATTTGTGGTAACCAAGCGTGGAGCAGGCACAACTAAGTTGATTATGGCTGCACCAGGGACAGGTGTGTGGGCGTTGGAGACAGCCAGCTGTCTGCTGGGGGCGTGTCAGCGTCAGTATCAAAGCCAAGTTCGATTTTTGCGAGCATTTTTTTTTGATAAATATTACCAATTTCCAAATCATATTTGTTTAAAATATATATCAGAAATATAAACCGAATCTGTGTCCTATAGTAATAGCTAAGCCTAAATTTGATAGAATCAAATATTTTACAAAATTGTTGAATAAAAAGAAAAATTATTTTAATAATTGTTTTTTTCTATTACTATTATTTTGAATACATAAATTTTTTACTTGCTGATATATTTTTTTTTTTTTTCATTTAGTACTTTGAAAAAAATAACTAAACTGATTTTATTTAAATAAATGAAAGTATGTAAATAAATTTAACTAAATTGTTTCATTCGATATAGGAAAACCTTACGACTCAAGATTCAAACTGAATCCTTGGCCAATGGATATGAATAACCGCGAACCAATGCCTAAGCTGTAAAACAAATTACCAATGATTTTCCCCTTTTTTCCAGCCCCCACTCGGGGCGATAACCCGGAGAAGCGACTCAACTGCCAACGCTTAAAGGACTATTTGCTTAGCCGTGTTTGAGGGCGCGCGCCTTGGCCAGGCTAACGCTGGGATCGGTTTTGCATGGGACTACGGTTGTTGTGCGCAGGTACGCCGGCTGGCGAAACTTGAGATGATGTTCATTCATAGCGCCGTAGGTGGCATCATAAAAAGTCTTTTAGCACTCTTTATTCATACGGGCTGCGTTGCCATTTCGCTTGGCTTTACGTGGAAATTGTGTCGATGTTTATGGCCGGGTACTGCCTCCTACTGTTCCCAGTTCCAAGCTGTTGTTGTTGTTGTTGCTGTTTGTGTTGTTGTGATGCCTGCCATTTGCCGCGTTGATAGCGCAAAATTAGCGTTATATGAGTTGCCTTTTCAGCGCTCATTGTTGCCGCAAATCGAGAAATCAACGAGGATCAGCAATGCGATCCTATTGGCTTTGGCCAGTGATCCAGGGCACTCCAGCACCAAGCTCGAAACGATGTTCCAACCGTTGGTCGATGTCAGGAGTTGGGCGTGCCAAGGTCACGACGCTCTTCGCTCGTCTCCAGCCGGGTGAAAATGTCTCAGTTGGTACTCCCGTTGGGTTTGCTTAACCAAAATCCCAACGGGCTGCCGTACCGAGCAGTAGAAAACCCCGGCTTTGTTCCATTGCGGCCTCCGTTGTCCTTGAACAGGATGCGGCATTCGTCACGATCTTCCATCGCTGATATGGCAGCATTATAGCAATTTCCGCGCTGGCGTTTGCCCTCATCAATTCCAGCTCTTGGCGCTCTCTTCACCATCGGGTGGCTCAGTGGTTCAGTGGTTGCCATTGGCTTTCTTTTCATTGTGGGTTTGCGCATTTCGACGCTTTGTTTTTCGTCGAGCGGACATGCGTTGCGTGAAATTTGATAATTAATCAAACTCACACGCTCGCCGCTTCCAAAAGTACCTCAGAATCGAGTCCGATTCAATCGCCGGCAAGCGGCAGCACCGCGTTAAGCTGGAGCGTGACAAGGATATGCTATGGTCCAAAAGGGCTACTAGCACATTGTGGATACACTCAGAAAAAAGGGCGTTCCACTCGAATGATCGCAGTGGAATTTATGACGTGTTATTCGTTTAAGTTCGAGCACATTTTATTTATGAATATTTTTCATTTGATTTTTAATTGAATTAAGTAAAAAGTACTATTTTCAAAAATGATCATACAAGAATCAAGCATATAACGTTTTTAATGAAACAATTGAGTTATTTAGAATAAGTAATGTATTTGTAGTGTACTTGAGAGAAGTAATTTTTTAACCTGGCTGAGTTTTGAAGAAAATTCCATTTTTTTTTCTGAGTGTACTTTGTAGAAGGTATACAGTCAAGTATAAGCGTTATTTGTTAAGGGTTGGTTAATACTTATAATAACATTTGTTTATGATTAAGCAATCCATTCTTATTATTTATTTTAAATTTATTTTTTAATAATTTTGTAGTAAATTGAATTCAGATTACTAAATATTGTATTTCTAACAAATAAATAATCAAAACCTTCAAGAAATTCGATTGAATTTAAACAAAATCCACAATTAAGCAAATATTCCATACCAGTTAAATTGTCTTCTTAATTGTTTAGTAACATTTTGATTGCTCTAAGTATATTGCATCATATAATATAATGCAATGTTTCTTGAATCGAAAGAAATTGAATTAATGAGGAAATGTAAGAAACCAAGAGATAATTATTATTTAATTTTTAAGGAACCAAACCATAAATTGTTATGATACATAGACACTCCTTGTTTATAATTAAAAAAACACTTGATCTATTTTTTTTTCTATATTTATAAATTGAAGTCAAAGGACTGTGTTTTTATAAAATAATTTTTCTTCAATCTTTAAACAGGTATTTAAGCGAGTTCAACTGGAATTTATATTTATACACTTTCAGGAATATCCACAAAAACAACGTTCATTACTTTCACGAAGAGTTCTTCAACAGGAACCACTGTATAAAGACAATACAAATTTCCTCGACTTGAGTTGCTCAGGAAGTTGTGAAGAACTGCACCAGAAATGCTAAAATATGCCGATTTGCACTCATAATTAATTGGCCCCTAATGAGGTATCAATAAAGGATATAATACGCTTGTAAACTATTTAATGCATACTCGATTGCATTATGCGTTTCATTCAATGTCTAATTCGATTACCGAGCTGCCCACGACAAGAATCCGTTGCGACACTTGCAAACTGGGTCAAAGGGACAAGGACTCAACGTGGGCCTTTGTTAGCGGAGCGAGAGAGTGTGCTCAAGTCAAGGCTATTTTGGAGTCAGGCGCTGCCATTGGCCCACTGTTGGCGCTGCTAATGACGCCCTCTGGCGAGAGACGACGGCGTAGTCTAATGCTGTGCGTCCATGATCAGCGCAAGTGTGAGCGAGAGCGACAGCAATGTCGGCGTGCTGCGATTGGTCCGCGTGTTATTTACCTGCCACGATGGCCGACATCTTGACGACGGCCGCCGTCGCTGTCGCTTCACAGAAAGGCAACGATCTTGCCCGTCGCTGGGCAGCTGAAGTCAGTACGGCACCGACTGCGCAACGAGCCAGACGTCGTGTCTTGAGCGTTTGTTAGACTAACCAAGCTACTGTTGACTATCGATAACGTGTGTGACAATTATCGACAAATTGGACCCGATATTGCAATTGTGCCGTTAGTGTTTGTGAATTTGCCGTCGCTTGTCGTCCGGTTACGTGCAGACCGGGGAGCTTTTTCCGCGCAAACTTGTGTTGGCTGTGAATTATGACTGTTGCCGCTTTTGCCGCCGCCATGCACAGACCCTTCTTCAATGGATATTCAGCCATGCAAGGTAAGTGTGCTCAAGGGCGTTCGCTCGATGGCGATGATGATGCGCGCACGACCTTCGCCGTGATTGCTTCCCGCTTCCCGGGAAGTCAATTGTGCCGCGGCGTTGTCGTAAATCAAGTGGCACAAGGCAAGAGGGCAAAGGGCAAACGGATCGCTGACACGCGCTCTCTCTCGCTACCTGACTAACTTTCTATTCTCGCTGTTTTCCGCAGATATGAACAGCGGCCAGGGGCGTGTCAATCAGCTGGGCGGCATGTTCATCAACGGGCGCCCGCTGCCCAACAATGTTCGCCTGAAGATCGTCAATATGGCCGCCGAGGGCATACGTCCGTGCGTCATTTCGCGACAGTTGCGTGTCTCCCACGGCTGTGTCTCGAAGATATTGAATCGCTACCAGGAGACGGGCTCCATACGGCCGGGCGTTATTGGCGGCTCCAAGCCGCGCATTGCCACGCCCGAGATCGAGAATCGCATTGAGGAATACAAGCGCACCAATCCCGGCATGTTCTCCTGGGAGATACGCGAGAAGCTCATCCGCGAGGGCTTCTGTGACCGGAGCATGGTGCCCTCCGTGTCGGCCATATCGCGCCTGGTGCGCGGTCGCGATGCACCGGGCGAGAACGAGACCACCAAGTCCTCCAACGGTTCGTGCAGCTCCGATCCGTGTGGCGCCAACGCGTCGCAGAACAACAACAGCAGCAACAACAACAACAAGCACTCCGACGAGGAGGTCTCCGACTGCGAGAGCGAGCCGGGCATTGCGCTGAAGCGCAAACAGCGCCGCTGCCGCACCACCTTCTCCGCGGCCCAGCTGGAGGAGCTGGAGCGCGCCTTCGAGCGCACCCAGTACCCGGACATCTTTACGCGCGAGGAGCTGGCTCAGCGCACCAACCTGACGGAGGCGCGCATCCAGGTGTGGTTCAGCAATCGCCGCGCCCGCCTGCGCAAGCAGCACACCTCCGTCGCCGGCAGCAGCGTCTCCACGCCGGTCTCCATGCCCAGCGGCAGCAGCAGCGGCAGCGGCAGCGGCGGTGGCGCCGGCGCCGGCGGCAGCATTGTGACCAGCAGCCACCTCACGCCGCTGGCCATGATGACCATGCCGCCGAGCCTCGATCCGGCGGCCGCGGTCTACCAGCATTCGTACGATTTCTACAGCAACGCCGGCCCGGTGACCAGCTCGGCCAATGTCAGCAATCTGTCCCCGCTCTGCAGCAGCTTGTCGCCGCTGAACGCGGCCAATACGCCGCCGCATCATCATCAGTTCTACAATCCGGCCATGGCCAGCACGGCCAGCTACATAATGCCCAGCACGGTCAACAACAATGTACACTCCAACAACAGCAACAACAGCAACAGCAACAACAACACCAACAACAACAACATCATTGGCTCCGGCGTGGCGCCCGAGCAGGCGCACTTTGAGAGCCAACTGGGCTCCGTGTACAGCACTGAATCGGAGCCGCATCAGACAATGCCCCGCAACGAGAGTCCCAACGAGTCCATTTCCTCCGCCTTCGGCCAGCTGCCGCCCACGCCGAACAGCCTGTCCGCCGTGGTGGGCGCCGCGGAGCCGTCGCAATCCCTGGCCAATGTCAGCGGCGGCAGCGAGGAGCTGAGCGCCGCGCTCAAAGTGGAGGCCGCCGAACTGGTCGCCGCCAGTGCACAGCCGCAGCTGTACAGCAGCTGGAGCGCAGGCATGCAGAGCATGCGACCCAATGCGCCACTCTCGCCGGAGGATTCGCTCAACTCCACCAGCTCGACGAGCAACGCCTTGGAGGTGTCCGTGTCGGCGGCTCACCAGATGTTCCATCCGTATCAGCATACGGCCGCACAGTATGCGCCATATGGCACGGCCACGACACATACGCACTCCCATCCCCATGCCCATCATCCGCACGCGCACCCCCCCCATCCCCACGCCCATGCCCACGCCCATGCGCATTCGCAGTACGCGACGCCGCACTATCCGCCCAGCTCCTCGACGCACTTCATGCCGCAGAACTTCAATGCGGCCGCCGCCGCGGCAGCCGCCTTCTCGTCGCCCTCGAAGATGAACTATGCCACGATGCCGCCGCAGCCGTTCTACCACTCCTGGTACTGAGATCGGGAGCTGGGGCAGGTGCTGCGATCACCTCTGACCTTTATATTGACGTCGCCAAAGATTCATGTACACACTATCACATGCTTTCCAGCCTCTAATCATAAGCGCATTTACCAACATACACTCAGAGAAAAGCAAGCGGGCTCTCAATACTAACAACATTTCTAGTTTTTGATTTTTTATTAAATTTAACTATGAAATTGAATTTATTAAAATTAACTTGAAACCATCCTTGATTTCAAAAATGTACATAAGGAAATTAAAGGTTTGGTTTAAGCATAAAATTGTAACAAGAAATTGCTTACTTGAAATAAGCAAGAAGCAAATATTATGGAAAATGTAAAGAATTATTTTTAAATTTAGTACAGTTTTCAAGTTTTGTATTTAGAGCTCTTAATATATAAATTTCATTTTTCATCTTAAGAAACTCAAGTTTTAACAAATGTTGTACTTTATTTGAGTACAACAATTTTTTGTTTGCCTTTTTCTCCGAGTGTACCTGTCGCAAATATATACCTAGCCTAAGTTTCTAGATCTTAAGTTACAACAATAAATATATTAATTTATGCAATAGAAGCGAAATTGTTAATTGGCATCGTTTTTGCATTTGGACAGATTATTTCCTGGAATTTGCGGGTCCATTCAGTAGCTCAGACCTTGACACGCTTCTGTTGACAGCATGGGATTTCGGGAAAAACTCGAAAATGCAGCTCAAAAGCGCAGCCAGCGCACATTAGGGCCTTTAAGTAGTGTCGCTCTAGCCAAGATTTCAACAAACTCAACGGGACATTTGGGCCAACCTGCTGTGCGTCCGCGTTCAGTCAATGCCAAATGTGCACTCAACAACTCAAAACTCCAAACAAATTTATGTTTTACGGAAGTTGCTTCATGTTCTACACTGTTACAAATTTCAAAACGGCTTTCAATTTTGTGTTTTAAAAGCAATTTTAAAATGGAACGCAATCTTTAAAACGTCTTAATTGAAAACTACTTTACTGGAATTAAAACTTCTTTATTCAGAAATATATTTTTATAACAAAATTGTATATCAAATGAAATAATATATTTACTGAATATTATATTTATTTAACATTAGCTTAAACTAAATCATTTAGGTTTTTTAAACTTAAAACTAACTTCAAAAGTTAATTGGAATAAACATTTCTTCACATATAATTTGATTATTTTCAATTATAAACAAAAAAAAAAACAAATTTTGACCTTTTTTATATAAAATTTCATATAGTAATAATGAAAACAAGTAATTAATTTTAGTGTTCTCTCTCTCTCTCTCTCTCTTTCCATATATGTCCCTCTTTCACACTCTCTTGTCGTATCAGATAACAAGTTTAGTTGCCGTCTGGTTTGGAGCTCAGTAAAATGGCGATCATCTGATAGACAAGAAAAATTGCATTTGTATATATTTGTTTTGTTATTTTCTGCTTTTTGCTTTAATATTAATCAAGTCTATATTCATTTTGCAATTAAAACTTTTAGCAAAAATAGGCAATCAACATTGTATAACATACAATATGATTTGAATTTGAAATAGATTTTAATGTGCCTAAAAGGTTTGCTATTTAAGCCAAGAATTTTTTTGCCGTGCATGAAAATTAACCCAAATAACTCCAACCAAGGTGTTAATTGCCCATCAATTCTATCGAATTGTCTAATTGCCCTATTTGGAGTCCCAACAATTTACCTCAAATTCACACCTCGCTCGCCTTCTACCTTATCCTTGCGTACCATCTGAGCACTACCTCAACACCTAGGCCCAGACTTCTAGTTATCTACGTGTGCAACAATTGGCAATTAATGAAGTCATATCCCGAGTCGCAGACAGCTCAGACAATCCCAGGTATTTTGTGCGTATCTCGGCTGTTTATTATTTTAATCTAGTTTTTCATGTAGAAAAATGTTTGTCCTAAGCGTTTTCTCTCCCTCTCTGTCTCTCTCTCTCTCTCCCTCTCTGCGGATAGCCAAAGTAAATATTGACTTTACAATCGACTTAGGATTTGCGTTCCAGGTATTTAGGAAGTTCCAGCACATTTTTGCAAAAATTGCACAAAATCCATTTAGAACTTAAGATTTGTATCAAGATTTTTGTTGTTTTTTTTTCGAAAATAGTTCTGTCAGCATTAGGGGTTAGTTTTCTGGAGATTGTTTGAATATTGTTTAAATCGCTATATTTTTGTAGGGTATATTAAGTGCATTACATTTTCAGCACTGTTCTATTTTAGGTTAGCTCCCAATTTGGTAGCTTGTCGAATGCCAATTTAATAGCACCCAAGATTTCTCCCTCTCATAATCTCCAGCCAGGCTAATAATGCAATAAGCTCAATAAACCCAAACTTTAATTAAAATTTGATCATCGGACAGTCCCCAATCCCCCCATCTCGCATATAAGTACGGTAGCCGAGCCGACGACGATCGACAAAAATGTTTTGTAAATGTTACAAATCCAAAATACTACGCATTAATTTTCGGTAGCGATAAAGAATTACAAACA
Organism: Drosophila sordidula; assembly: GCA_035047465.1. Classification (NCBI taxonomy): domain Eukaryota; kingdom Metazoa; phylum Arthropoda; class Insecta; order Diptera; family Drosophilidae; genus Drosophila; species Drosophila sordidula. The sequence continues at coordinate 1,025,737 of JAWNPQ010000090.1, read as the reverse complement.
CTCTCGAGAGTCGAAGTTCGTCAGCTCAATGCTGGACTTGAACTTTAAAGCGCAGCGCTCGGCGAAGTCTTTCGACTAATGGAGTTTTTCGCCGACGCTCAACTTGTCCGTCCATCGCTCCTGGTTTGGCCTCAGCTGCAGAGATCAGGGGCGGAGGCTGCTCGGCTCAGCCGACTTGATTAATGAACCGACAATGTGTTGAACATCAAAAGGTAGGAAAATAGTAATTTACAGTATATCCGCAGCAAGAGCCACCGAGATGAGCTACAAATTTAATTTATTATGCCCTAACAAACGGGTCTTGCACAATTGTGAGCAAACATGTAATGGATTTAAAGAGGCTTGAGGAATAAATATTATTATAGAAAAGCTGAGAGCATGAGCATGATTGACTGACTTATGATTGACTGCCTAATTGAATGACTAATTAAATAACTAAATGATTGACTGACTGACTGACTGATTGAATGACAAACTGATACACTAACTAACTGACTGATTGACTGGTTGATAATTTACTTTAAAATATATCTGAAAAAGCTTTGTAAAATTGCGGTTTATATTTATCGGTTGTTTTAAAATGGTTAAAGCTCTACAAAAAATAAATAAATAAATGAGGGGCAAACTAATTTTAAATTTAAGAAGAACTAATTAATAAATTTATATGATAAATAATACACTTCACACATATTTTACATTTTACGTATATTTTATAATTGTAATTTTTTGCACAATTTTCCCTATTAAAGGGTATTTACTCTTCTATATTTAATCGATTTTTCACATTTTTAATTTTTTATAAATTAGACACAAAAATAAATGATGCGATGTCAGATTTGTACCTGTTGCAATGTTCGCGATGATGGTCCAATTATAGCGGCAATTCGCACTCTATATAGGTGCACACATACATATGTATATCAGGCGTTGCCTGGGACATAAGAAGCGCAAAACCTCAAAATATTTACGGGCCCGGGCGACAGCCGAGTCGGCAAATGAGCGGACTGTCCCAAAATATTTGGCAAACTGTGCGAATAAATTGCAGTTCCAGGAGGCTGGATAGACTAGGACTCTGGGCGCAGTCGGGTTCGTAAGGTGGCGAAAGGATTTGCCGTACAGGACAGAGAGAGCAGAGCATAAACAAACAGGCACGACACCAGACAAGGATTAGCTAGTTCGGAAATAATCCTTTGCTGCCAGGAAGCATGCAGTAAACGGAGCGCACTGGCCCATCCTTTGACGGGCAACATTTCGACTCATTTTACGACGGATCATAAAGTTTTATTTGCCGTCATTCTTCGGGCCGGGTCAAGCGCATGCGCAGCTCTCAGCCCGGACACGAACCCCTTTTCGGCCAAGTCGCGCACAGGCAAGAGTTAAGCGGGGAAAGGCTTAGCTTTCAGTTCGAGCCGGGTACGGCACCGAGTCAAAGTCAGGTAAAGAGAGAGAGAGAGAGACAGAGAGGGCCGATAATCCCTGCTAATGAGGTGTTTGCTGCAACAGTGAAACATTTGAGTCTGCTAGGAAAGTCTGTAAGTCAAGGATAATCGAGGATTATGTGATCCAGGCTGAATGAAATCATGATATTTACTCTATTTAGGGAGCTACAATGTTTCTATTCATTAGTCGGAAGTGGAACTTTGATACAGATATAAAAACTTATGTGTGGTTGATGAACCAACCAGATCATTCACCCAATAGTCAGGGTTCTCTCACATTTATATGCATTCCACATGAAACTGACTTTAATATTATTTTTAACTACAGATACATAGGCAAACTTCAGCTAATTCTTTTACTGTATAAATATCCCCAAACAATCAATTGAATATTGATTACGAATATGTCACCAAATTTTTGAATAGTAGATGGAACCCGTTTAAGTAGCTCACGCCACGACCCATCCAGGCACATAATCAATGTCTATTGGCAAACATTTTGGTTTGGTCTGTCACGACGAACTACTGTCGCCTGTTGGACACATGCCGTGTCCTGTCCTCATCCTCGTTCGCCTCCTCATTCGCATGGTCCTCCTCATCTTCGGCCTGTTCGTCGCCTTTGCTGTCCCACGGAGCGCATGCTGTTAGCTCACAGATTGATTTGTCAAATTGAGGCGCACAAGGACACTGCGATCATTAACGATGATTGCAGGACTCGTCGCTCAGGTCGAAGGTCGTTGCGCAGTCGGACTTCGAATCTGGCATTGTCAACACTTTGTAGCTGCGTTCTGGTACCACCAACTGTTTCTGTTTCGCGACGATCTCTCTATCTCGTTCTCAGCGCTGCCAGTTGGAGTTTTATTAATAAACACAAGGCTGAGCGATAGGAGGAGCGAGAGCGGGACACACTTATAGCTCGGCACTGTTCAGCTTTTGATCTTGCAAATAGTCGTAATCGATTCGGAATGCTTGGCGGGACCTTCGGCCGCCGCTGCTGCTGCTGCTGCTGCTGCTGCTGCTGCTCCTTTTGTGGTGCCTCTTGGCTGGCAACTTGTCAGCTTCCTTTTGGCAACTTCACCCAGCAAGTGTCTTCTGTTTGTGGACGCTGCCACCACAAACCAACTGCAAATTGTGAGCTGAGACTCTGGAACCGATACGCTATTTTAGAACACAGCTCGTCTATGAAACCTAAATATATTTTCGTATGGAACTCGCTCTGGGATCTCATGCAATTCTCTGTTGAGGTAATTTCTTTTAAGTATAGGAAACTACTTAAAGCTGCATATACGAAGTATTTTTAGCCTTTGATTGTATTTTAACAAATACAAATGGAGTTTGGGAACTATATAGGGACCTAGATAATAAGCAACATAACGTAAGCTAAAATACAAATTACCAGCAAATAGTTTGCTTTTCTCTGTGGTACGCCAAATAATTATTTTCACGAAAATTGCGTGTCGTAACTGGATAGTATAATTTACAGTTAATTCGTTGCTAAACATGCATTTTCCCTGGTGCTATCCCAACTGGGGATCAACAAACCAATTCCAACAAACTTGAACTAATTAACTATTGTGGCTTTCTAGTGCGCCTACCTGCAGACAGGTGGCGCCCTTCGGCTAGCCCAACTCCTTGACCCCCCTTATGTAGTGGGCTAAGGTAGTACGTAACTCTGGCTGGGTCTGTGGCATCTAATACAATAAATGGACAATGCTAATGCGCTCACCTGTGCCCAAACTGACATTATAATTAATGACAAATCGTCGCAACAGACGGCTGAAGGGCAATCAAGGAGAGAACAATGGGCATATTATGTGAACTGTTGTAAAAGCAGCGGCGCTGTTCATACTCCACAGTTCGATTTTCGATATACGGCAGACATCTTATCGCCCGGGCGATACACCTAGCTGTTGCATATTAATATTAATGGTTTATTATTATGACCTGGTGCCCTGAGTGCTGCTGGAGCAGCTCCAGTCGGGTCAGCTCGGAACGTTCGGTCCGAGCTCCTTTTGGGTTTACCGTGGGCTTTGTTCACGCCGCGATTGCTTCACTGCACTGACGCCTGGCGTGACGATTTTAATTTTTTTTTATTATTATTATGTATATTGCGGCACATGGAGCTTGCAGTCGCCCCCGTGACTGCCACAAGAAGAAAGAGACGGAGCGAGAGAGGGAGAGAGAGAGTGGGCACGTCTCGATGCTTGAGCTATATGCATTGTTTATATACTCTGTTTACAAAGTGAAAGACGGGTATATACATTTTGTACATTATATTTGTAATATAAAAGTTCTTGCCTAAATTACCAGCGAATTATTTGTCTAATTATATTGCATTTATTATGTAGACCACCATCTATACGTGATATATGAATGGAAGGGCTTTTTATTTCTCTTTTAAATATAATGTATACACACACTTTTTATTCTTAACTTGCTTACAATGGGAGAGTATTGCGCATTCTCGTACACCCGACCCAGCGACATCCCTCTGTACTTGCTAGACTTTTTTTATGGCAGCCATCATAATTAGTCGCACGCTTCGCGGGCAGCGCCACCTAGCGGCTAGAGAGTAACGAACGACATTGCCCGACATTCCTTGAAAGCAGGCCCCAGCCGACGTTGGCGCAGCTAATGAAGCCTCCTTCACGGTAAGCGCCAACAACAACAGCACCAGCACTGACTCCAACAAAGTAGCCGTAGAGCTGGCCCCGGCCGTAGTCAGACTTCGCGTTGACTTCATGGACTCGTGCAAATTCCACTGAAAATGGAGTTGAACTTTTTGCTTTATCTGCATTTTGGCTGCAACTTACGTACTTTTCAGTTTCGTTTCTTTATTTTGCCTACAACTAAATGCCGCATGCAGCACGTTTTAGGTCTTAACTGATATTTGTTGGCATATATATTTGTTTACTACTTGTATGCGGAAATTAAGTTTGACTTGTGGCAGACTTTTTCACTGGAAATGATGGAGAACTTGTTAACATGAAATGGATAATATTAAAAATGACATAAAATCATAATATTGGACAGGGAAAGATTAAAAGAGATGCAGTGGAAGAGAGGGATAGATTGTAGACGGTAAATGCCTAACTACGGCAGAAGTCTTGAACTTTAACTTTACGGAATCTCAAATCCAAAATCGTTAAGCCCATGAATATCTGTGAAATCCTAAGGACAAATCTGATTAATTAGATCTGTTTCTATTTCTATTTCAAACCTTATTTTAACTTAGCTCACAATCCTAAAATTGAAATATGATTTTATCTTTATTATTTTATATTATATTTCTTTATTTCATCATTTATTTAATTAAACCTTCCTTTCCGTTCTTTTGGTCGATTGCGGGTTCGTGTCTCAGCTGCCCCAAATATATACAAAATATACATATAAATACAATAGCTAATTATCGGTTAAAATATGGCGGAGCGGCAGCGGCGCAGTCCGATTCTGTCCGCCGGGGCACGCTCCACGCCGTAGCCGTGCCAGAGCGTATCCGGCGGCTTGTTCCATCTGATAAAGTAGGTCTTGTGCACGGCGGCGAGCTGGGCCTTGGGTCTGCTGGCAAAGCGCCGGCGGAACGGCCAGAGGAACCAGTGCAATGGGCCGCGACTGCTGGGATGGGGATAGGCATCCGCTGGGGGTGGCGGCGACTGCAGCGTCTCCAGCTGGAGCTGCACGGATGCAACCGGAGCGCTCCTCTGCGGCAGCGGCTGCTCCACTATGACAGGCGCTTGCAGGGATTTGGGCACCGGCGTGGAAATGACCTGCATTTGTTGATGACTGTGGGCGGGTAGAATGCGCGTGTTGGAGGCAAAGACCTCCACGTCGTCATCATCGTGGGAGGGCCAGGGATTGTGGCCAACGGGTTCCGCTTCCTCCAGCTCCTCCAAGATGGGCGACACGCGGCTGCCGCGATTGCATTTAAAGCAACGCGGCAGCCGGGAGCCCAGTTTGCGCTGGAGGTCAGCTGGGGCTGCCTGGCGCTCACTCTTCACCTCTTCGCCGGGCATCTTGACCAGTATGAAGTGATCGTTGAGCAGGCAAACATCCGATACCTTCTCGCACTTTTGCTCCTCGCCGAAGAAGGCGTCCAGATCGATGCTCTGCGGATAGATGCGATAGTCCTCCCTGTGCAGGGCCAGCAGCTGTTGCCGCCGCAGCGCCAGAAGGCTGGTCGATCTCTGCGTCTGCGTCTGCAACGGGCTGCCAACCTGGCTGACACATCTCACAATGCCCTGCGTCTGCTGCTCCACAACGGCGTGGCTGTTGCGGCAAATGCTGCGATTTCTCATATAACTCCAGTGACCATAGCGCTGCTCGAGAATTCTGGCGAAGATTTGGGCGCTCTTCCGATTGCACGGCTGTCGCTGTTGCGGTATCAGCGCCGCGGACAACGACATCCTGATGCGGCCAGAGACAGTCGGAATGAGCTCCTGTATGGAATGTTACAAATCAGTTGGGTTAGTTGACAGTTAACGCAATGTGTTCAATTAGGGTTTCAAGGCTTAAAAGGCACAAGGTTGTGTGCGCGAGTCGAGTGTGTTCGCCGGCGGGATACCCTGTACGCTCACACACTTTCTTTTCCTGTTCTCTGTCTCATGTTCAAATAACTTTTGTATTTATTGCCTGATTATTTTTAGTTATATACCACAATAAGATTATATCTTGATTTGGCTTTGTTATTAGTAATATCATTATTTAAAGTAAAGGATATAGTTGTAAAATATCGACCTAACTTTAAAATAATACTGGCTATGGCCTTCGGTTCCCCCATGTACTAGCCTCGGATTCAAAGCCCGGGCCCTCTTTATTGTGTTGCCTAAAGGCCTGGGATAGCTTTTAACAAGTTATTATAATTGCTGCCTCTATTTTGCCCAAGGTCTCAAGGCACTACGTCTTTAAGGTCAGATAATATATAAATTTGGGTGCTAAAATTTTCCGTTCTACTGAGACCTAAGTAATTGGCAGTAATAATATTGTTGCTGCAATAGCAAAAACTAGTAAATATTTCATAAAGTAAAGTAAAGTAAATATTTGACATAGTACCCAAATCTGATTAAAAAATAAATAAATAAAAATAGGAATTGCAACGTAGGTTTCTAAGCCCTGCTTTCCACTTTCAATAGCTTACAGGGTACACATAAAATGAAAACTGTTGCTCACGCGTGAATATCGAACAGTAATTGAGCTCGAATCGAAATTGAATTTCAAACGTAAGTGAAAACGTTTTTCCTGTCAGAGCAGACAGTTGGGCTGCCCCGCCTCCTTTTGCCACTACTATCTGAAAATCGGCACGTTTATCCTTTGAGTTTTGGGGCCAGACTGCCGACTGGCGCCATGAAACCAAGGCGAAAGTCTGGCCAGGACGCGCAACATGAGTTGCTTCCGCGTCATCCAATGCCAACGGCAACAAACACCGCAGCAACAACAGCAACAAGAACAACAGCAACAAGAACAACAGCAATAATAACAATAAAAAATGTATTTGATGCGGCGCTGGCAACACGAAACTTTTATTTATTATTTTGACAGGTAAACAAATCACGAGCTCAACACAAACACAAAAGCCACAAGCCAGATACACATGCACACACACACACACACCAACACTAACGCATGCAGCTCACTCACATTTTGACGTTGGTTCGTATTTTATGTGCCGTTACTTTTTCGCCGCGTTGTTCGCCGCTTGGCTCGCCAATGAGAACTGAAGCCGACTTTTAGGCTGCGCTGTCCGAGTTGCCACAACGTTGCGACGTAAGCGAACGCAACGTAACGTAACGGCTGCTGCTGTTGCTATCTCATTTGCATAACGTTTGTTGCTGTTGCTAACTTGTTTGTTTGTTTGTTTGTTTGTTTGTTGCAAGCACCGCTGTGCCGGCAAACGAATAAATGCCCCAATTGACAATTAAAAACGCAATCAAATGCACATACACACAAACACATACCTATTTATATATGTGCATGTGTGTACATTAAAAGGACAGCTAAATGCATTTTGTGGAGTTGGAATAGTTAATGTGTTAATGTACACATAAAGTCAAGGCCACAAATAAACCGTCTATTCAAGGCTTAGGAAATGTCCCAAATGCGTACTAAATGTGTACTTAAGGTATACTAAATGTGTACCAAATGTGTACTACATGTACCTATATACTTTTATAGCTTGCAGCCATAAAATATGTTTAATAACAAATTTATAAACAAGTTCTACTTCAGACTGTTTATATATGCACATGAATGTATCGATATCAGAAATCATAAAAGCTGCAGATTTGTGAATATGCACAGTTATAACAGTTATTAAAATATACCCTCTAAATTGTGGTAGATAAAGGTCTTGAACTTAATTTAAGCGTGACCTTTTGAGTTCTTAATTCATGAATATTTAGCTAAATTTGTACTTAAAATCTTAAGAATGTGTTAACTAATGAAATAAGTTTGAATAAGTTCTAATAGAGTTCGCTTCAAATCCAATTAATAATATCGATTCAACAATCTAATAAGATAAAAATATTTTCCAGCTAATTACTTTAGATTCTAAAAGAGTTATTTTGATAAATAAACCACACATTTTACAAATCTAATCTTTTCCTACCAATTTCTTAGTAATACCTCTTACACATACAGTTGCTTATTTTACCAGAAACTATTATTTACATAATTGTGCAGTAGGGTTTTTAACTAACCGGTGCTTATCAATTATTTTTTACTTTAATAAATGCATAAGTCAACTTCCCGAAACCCAAACTTTGCTTCGTAATTGAGTTTGCTTTTGTCATTATTGATTGTTAATGCACGCAAATAATATAGTACAGACATACATTGGAATATGTTCGTACCATGGCGATAAGAAGGGGCGGAGCTCCCATAAAGGCTGAGCATTAGCTCAGCAGTTGCGTTTTTAATGCCCCTTCGGGGCACAGGATGGAGAATACGCCTATTATACGGCCGGAGGGTTGTAGTTCCGCTTCGGCTCTGATTGAATCAGGTGAAATTAACCAAGACTGTTTATTTTGATTTGTGGCAAACAAAAGAACGCAATTGATTTGGTGATTTACATAAAAGGCACGAAAAGTTCGATGTTTGACGTATGTTTGTATATGTCAATAGCTCTATGCTAAAGGTAACTAAAGGGTATTCCTAAAGGGGTGTCTGATACTAGAGTTTATTGCTAAGCTATTAAAGAACACGCGCCTTGCAACGTTTGACTTTGTAGAGGATAATATAGTATATTGATATTTTCTTTTATTAATTTTACCACTAAGATATCTAAGATTTATAGATACATACATATGTATTCTTAATCAAGTCAACGAGTGGAATCACTATAGAAGTGTAATTATAGGTAAAACTAAATGTATTTTCTTCATTCAAAAAATATATGTGTGTACATATATTTAGTGTGTATATAGTACATATTTAACTTTTCGGGTAAAATACAGGGCATTTCTACGTCGGGCAATCTTGACTAGAGCACTTTAAGCTGCGTAAAAATGGTCAGACTCACTACAGGGTATCTGCTAGTCAAGCATTTTAGTCTCTCACATGTTACTTGAGGACATGTGTACTTGCAGTTATTGTTTTTGTCACGTCACCTAATTAAGCAACAGCATGCTGTTGTTTTTGTTCCTGCTTCTTCTTGTAATTGTTATACGGCCAACAGCTGATCACGAATTGACTCCAATTATGTGAACGGGTCGTCGATCCGAGCTGTCCAATTAACGAGCAATCGCCCAGCAGCGGGCCTTAACTGACCTTCTCCAACCGAAAAACAAAGCAACTTTCAGAACAATACAAAATACTGGTTATATCACAAAGAGAGAGAGAGGAAGAGATTAGCAGTGAGAGATAATAAAAAGTTGTAGTCAAGGCCGCAACAGAATGCCGCTGCCGCTGCCCAACCCCATGCCCAACCCCAACCCCAATCAAGTTCATTCAAGTTTCTTTTGCATTTCAGTATGCGGCTGATTTGGCTTTATATAGACACATGATATTTGTTTGTTTATCAGGTCTGTGCATACTGAACTTGAACTTGGGCCGCGAACTGTTGCCTCGTCATCAACAGAGCCATAACAACAGCGACAACGAGCCGTCAGGTTGGATACGTGGAACGCGTTTTTCGTCTGTGCAGACCGTCAAAAACGGTAAATCATCCAGCAACAACGAGATGAACAAGCCCGAGTGGTCTGACGGAGAGTGACCGACTACGGGATACCCTGTGCCCATATTTCAGGGCATTAATATTTATATTATATGTATATTTTATTTATAAGTATGTATTAAACACAAGTAATTCAGCCAATTTTCTATCTCCGTTATAAATATCATTATTTAGCCTCTAGCTCTTATCATATTTGACTTATCATCATAACTTTGGCTACAAATAAATATTTATCGATTTTGTGGAAGAAAAATGAGCTATAGATAATTGGATAAACTTGATCTATGAGTGGTATACAAGAAACCGCACATCAAATATTGTGGTCGATAATTACCGAATTCGAGCAAAAATAAAATTGAATCTATGCTAACATTTGGGTGTTACATACATGTGCAAAAACCAATACTGTCCTCTTGAGCCAGCTGTAATGGGTACAGGGTATTTAAGCTAAAAAGACGTAATGAAGCTGCATATCAGCTTTTGTTTTAAACTGTCAACCGAAGGTCATGTCTCTGGTGCGCATTTGTTTGAATACACAGAAACACTTTTTTAGCTGTCCTTCACTTCTGTTGACGCTCAATATCTGTCACTAAGGATCACTGAGAGCGGCTCTTCCGCTCGCTGTCTCTCTCTCTCTCTCTTACTCTTACTCTCTATTTGAGTGCAAGCTGAGGCCGCAGCTTGGCGAGTTTTCGTTGGCTTTGCGCGCACGCAGCTCAAATCAGTTGATGGCAAGCAGCGAAGCGTTTCGGTCGGACAGCAGTCAAAATAAAATAAAATTAAAGCAAACCAATTAACAAACAACCCAATTGCATAACGGTAATCAAGTAATTTGTGGCAAGAAAGCATTACGCATACGCCCCGCGCAACGCAAAGAAAGTCGGCCAAATTTGGGCACGAGTGAAGTGGGAAACTTTAAGAGCGCACCTCGCGTTGCACTCGCCAATGTTGCCTATTGAATTGCCAACAGCCGTTGCAACATGTAGTTGCCACAGCAAACGGGGCAAAGAGAACCGCCAAAGTCGGCGAAAAGAGCGAAGCCAAATGTCTGGCGTTTGTCAGTCGGTCGCTCGGTCCGCCCGTTGCTTGTCTAGCGGAAAAGCCGCCTGCAAATGTTTTCTATATTTTTTGGCATAGCGTAATAGTTGCTTGTGCGTGTGTTTGTGTGTGTGTGTGTTTGTGTGTGCCACATTGTAGTGCACGTAATTTGTTAGTTTTAGTGGCCTCTGCGGCAAAAACGAAAGTGGAAATGTTGCATTTGCAGCTACAGGCCGCAGCTAGCTCGCCTACGCCGCCGTCCCCCGCTCTCTCTCTCTCCCCCCCTCCTCGCGCAAAACCCCCGGTTCATCAGCGTTTTCGTCTGCCGCTTGTTGAAATGAAAAGCGCTGAAAACCACAATTGAAAAATCGCTAAAAGGGAGAAAACAAGAAAATACGGAAGATAACTTGTTACAGCACTTGCATTGAAAATTTTACGTGACTTTTAATGTTTAAAATTAAAAATAATACAAATTGCCATTTACAATTTACAGCTTGTCGAATTCGAATATCGAACCCTTTGCTGAAGCCAAACAAATTTGTTTAACATCATGATTGAGCGCGAAATTATACAGTAAGTGACAAATGCTCAATTACTTGACAGTAAATAAAGAATATTTTAAATAAACGCTGGGTGCTCGATAATTACAACCAATTGGTTCCAAGTTAGTTTGCAAAATCGAAAAGCTATATTTAAAGTACGTGTTTTTTTTAATTTTTTTTCTTTTGCATATTGCATATTCTTTTTTTTTTTTGCATATTTGTATAACATTTAACTTTTTTTCTAATATCGACAGTTGTAATTATTGAGCGACCAATGTACTATAGATTAACGACAGCATTAAAGCAATAATTAAAGTTTATTGATGTATTGCAATTAAAAATGTTTTTCTGTAAAGTTACACTAGTGAAAAAAATACTTAATTAATTACAGTTTGAATGTTTTGATTTAACAACAGAACGTTTCTATAACCTTTGAGCGAGTACTGTACTACAGATTACGACTGCCCTAAAGCAACAATGCACTTTGCACGGTCATCATCTTAATGAATTTTAGTCAAAGTTCTAATAGCAGCGGCTAGTGTCAAGGAAAAACTAGGTCAAGATTTATCGTCAATACCCATTCCAAGTCCACAGCTGGAGCGGGGAGATATAGATAGACCCATTATCGGCATTATGCTTGCGCTTCCATTGCGTCAAAGTCCGCTGACCGTTTGAACGTTGCACATTCAAAATGAACTTAAAACTGCATGCAAATAGATAAATTAAATACGACACAACATTTGCAAGTTTAATCATTTGCCGCTCAAATTGCATAGCTATTATTTGTTGTTTTGCTTACAATCTCAATAAATGTTTGACGAATTCCCCCTTACCTATCGTCGTAGGGGAATGTGGAGATCAGAAAAATATCAGGGGGTTTTATGGACATTGGTTATTATATTATATATTATTTTCTAAGACAATGCCTATTCGTTTGCAGAGCTTAGATATTTCTTTGCTTATGTTGTTTGTAATTGCAATAAATGCTTCGACCCAACTATTTTAAATTTAATTTAATTTAAACATATTTAAAGCTCCAAAAAACGGAATAGTATGACAATGTTTGTGAGATTTGTTTTTATGACAGCTAATGACTTTTTGAGCAAACAGTTTTTATTAATTACATTTATAAACCAGTCATTTTACTGTAAATTTATATAAAGGTTTTTTTACATTAATTTTAATTTTATGTTACCAATACATACCATATTCAATCTTACCAATTTTAATTAGACTTATACTTTAAATCCAGCACCACAACGGCCTCCAAGCGGATTTTTGCCGTTATGCAGGACCTGCTGCAGTTCCTGGTGCTGTTTGCACGGGTGCTCCTGGAATTATTTAGCGTCCTGTTGCATTCGTTTTTGCCCAAAAAGCAAAAGGACATCAGCGGCGAGATTGTGCTGGCAAGTAGCTACACCTTTAACTACATTATGGCAATATTTTATATTATATTCAAATTGTAGATAACCGGCACTGGTCACGGGATTGGGCGAGAGCTCGCACTGCACTACGCCGCCTGGGGCAGCACAGTGGTCTGTGTGGACATCAACGAGAAGAACAACATGGAAACTGTGCATAAGGTGAAACACTTGAACCGTGGCGCCGTGCACAATTATAGGTGGGTGCTTTGCCCTTGAGGAATTCCCCGATTTAAATGTCGAATCTACCCCTCCCTAGCTGTGATGTGTCCCAGCGCGAGCAGGTGCTGGCACTGGCGAAGCGTGTCAGGGCGGAGGTGGGCCCGGTCTCGGTGCTGGTCAATAATGTGGGCATTATGCCAACACATCCCCTGCCACAGCAATCGGCCGAGGAAATACAACGTGTCTTCGATGTCAACGTATTCTCACAGTTCTGGACAATACAGGCGTTCCTCGACCAAATGAAGGACCAGCGGCACGGACACATTATCTCGTTATCCTCCATTGCTGGCCTGGTGGGTCTGTCCAATTTGGTGCCATACTGTGCTACCAAATACGCAGTGCGCGGCATGATGGAGGCCCTGCACGAGGAACTGCGCGAGGGTCCCTACAAAGATCTAGTTAGTACTAAGTGATTATATACAATATTGTATCTGATGTACGCTTAATTAATCTGATTTCCATTTTAGATAAGAGTCACAACTATTTTTCCATACATGACCAACACGGGTCTTTGCAAGTATCCAAAGGTCAAGTTCCCCACCATATTGGGCCTGCTGGATCCCAAAGAAGTGGCCAAGCGCATTGTGGAGGCGCATCGTTCCGATAGCCTAGAGGTCACGATACCCAACTCTCTGATGTACATCAATAACTGGACACGACTGCTGCCCAGCAGTTGTGGTATTATGCTGAAAGACTATATTGACAGTGGTGTGGAGTCGGATTTGAAATAATTATACGTTGCACACGTTGTTCATAGAATTTGTAAATGTATATTTAGATTTTTGGAATATTAAAGGTATTATTGGGCATCCCAAATCATCGATACAAGGAGTTTCATCTACTTTATTAATTTAATAATAAAACTACTGTTTTATTTCAATCAAATATAACATTTGAATTGGCGCCAATTCGACGAGGTGCGAAGTGCAACACTTATCGATAGTTGTATATCGAGTGCAACATTTTACAAGCTGGTCATACTCTTGTTTACATTTTGCACTTGAACAGCTGATGGCTTCAACGGTCTGGCAGCCTCGTGTCAATCAGCTGCGGCATGACAACAAAGGAAAATGGCTTGCGAAGTGAAAACATTTGGAAATATTTTAGATTTTCGCAAGGTTCAGGAATATTTTGGACTCGGCCATGGTAAAAATTGCAGTACGAAGCGCTTGCTTACAGTTGGTAATTGTTATTCCATGCAAACACAGATGAAAATTGGATTAAAGGTATCAACTACGCCATGTCGCCCACGGGCGAGACAATTGCCCTGGCCCAAGGTGAAAAGTTGGCTTTTCTGACCACCTGCTGGGACAGTCGAGGCAACGAGAACACATATGCGCTCAGCTGGTGCGGCGAACTGGAGGATGGAAATCAGATAGTTACCAGTCTGATATGCATTCCCATGATGCGCTCCACGGACATCGACTGGATCTGCGTGGCAGTTGGCCTGTCCTCGGGCATGGTTATATTTTACACGGACACGGGTGTCAAGCTCTTTTCGCAGTGGTAAGCTAACAGTGGACAATACACTTGAGTAGCCAAGGGTTAAATTGTGTCTGCCCAACAGCTGCCAGGAGGATTCCGTGCTGGGCATTAAACTGTTGTCGGCGCCACGTCACACGGAAGCTGATGCGCTGCTCTACATTGTCTACGGCGACTGCATGTGCTTCATCAAGGGCCAGGACATATTGCCCATACTGGCCAACAGTCGTCACAGTGCACAGCGCAACGCTTTGGAGCGCAGCGTTTATCCCAGCGCCGATGTGGTGCCCTTTCAGAAATACAAGTTCAAACGGCAGCGCGAGAGCGTTCTCAACGACGCCGCCATTTACACAAATCAGCGCACATCCACCTACGACTACATTGTCCAGCAGAGCATCGGCTACGGCTACTTTGCCAAGGTGCAGGCGACGCCGGTGCGCAGCGCCCAGGTCGTGGCAGCCGGCGCTGAGCCCTATTTGGGTTTCTTCGTGGCCGAGGAGGGCTACAAGACGGTGTCGCTGGGCGAGGTGGCCAAAGATGTCATTGGCATGGCGTACAAAAATCTGCTGGGCGGATTATTTCGACGTGCGCCGGAGGCAACGTCAGAGGCGCCCGAGCAGATGCCGCTGCCCAGCAAGGAGGCGCCCATGCGAACGCGCTGTCGCCTGTACGACGGGAAGCGCGATGGCCTCGCCCTAATTCTGGCACCCGGCGGCAAATTGGCCGCTGTCACGGACAATCTGGACCGCGTGATGCTGGTGGACACACAGCAGGCCATTATCTTGCGCGTTTGGAAGGGCTATCGGGATGCGCAGTGTGCTTTCGTGCCCATCAAGGAGAAGTCGGTGCGTGGCATTAAGACGCACAAGCGACGGGCGCTCTTCCTGGTCATCTATGCGCCGCGCCTTGGTTGTCTGGACATTTGGGCGCTGCAGAACGGGCCCAAAGTGGCCGCCTTCAATGTTTCCAAGTGCGGCCAGCTGGTGTACAACAACCACAGTCCGTTGGGCGCCGCTGGCGTTCAGCTGCGCAAGTCGCCCAGCCTGAACCATTGTCTGTTCCTCGATCCGAGCGACGGCAGCCTGAAGGAGGTGCTAATACCATTCCACTATGCGCTGAGCGAGACCAGCTCGCAGACATCCCGGGACATACACTCGCTGCGCCGGCTGCGCAATCAGCTGCGCGCGCTCTCCCACTCCGGCGACGATAGGCAGCAGCAGATCGCGGCCATTGCCCAGCTGGCGGGTGAGCTGGAGACGCTGGAGGTGCGGCAGCAGTGCCTGGAAATGTTGCTGAAGAGCAAACGCCTGCAACCGGAACTATTTCAGAGCATTGTCGATGCCTTTGCCCGGGCGGCGGAGCAGGCGCAGCCGGAGGAGGCAACCCAGGAGTTTCTACACCAAATCGAGAACTACAAACGCCTAACCGATCTCTACCTGACATTGAGCCGTGCCCAGCTGCAGCGCGACGATGGCGTTGCCCCGCCTGTGGAACTCTTGGAGCTCTCCGATGCCGATCTGGTGACCATCAATCAGCTGGTCATCCTGCTGGATAATGACGAAGAGAAGCCGGCCCTGCGAGAGGTCAGCTTTCAGCTGCAGGACGCCCACAAAGTGGAGGAGTTTGTCGACTATCTGAGCATCTTCAACATCGACACGCCCAACAGCGTGACCCTGCTGCCGGAGAAGGCCGATAAATACGGCAGCGTGAGCAACGATCTCCTGGGTCATTTCTTCGCACAGGGCCTGTGCTTCGAGCAGTTCAAACAGTGGGCCACCGAGGCCTGCATACCCAGCAAGGACCTGCTGACGCTGGTCATCTACTTTTGGCTGGACAAGCCCTTCAAGTACACCAACTGGTAAGAGATATATATATACCTTATGTAGTCGGATATGTTACATATAGGCATTACAGATTTATTTTTAATATTCTTCACAAGGGTATTAAAAGTACGAATGTCGCGTAACTTATATCTGTAATTTGTGATATGTAATCTATCTCTTGTATCATGTACCACTTCCCCGTAAAGTAAAACATGTCCCTTTTCTCTCTTTTTCCGGCCTACTTCTCGCTCTGTCAGTGATGAAGTCGTCGAGGACATGTCGCGCATTGCGTCCATGGTGCGCGTCATCTGCGAGCTGGCCGGCGAGCAGATACACGACTATGCCTACAACGCCATCTCGCCGTGGTGGCAGCAGGTGCGTGAGCTCCTGCTGGAGAGCAAGCAGTTCTCCGGCCTGCTGGTGGCCATTGTCTGCCGGATGGTGGCCACGCAGCTGTGGCGCAGCCGGCGCGACGGCTCCTGCGACGAGAGCGCCGAGGAGGAGGAGCGCTGGGAGTCCATATCACACGACGAGGCACAGTGGGGTTTGCTCACCGGCAAGCTGGAGGATGTGGCCGTGGTGGGCGCCATTTTGGGGTAAACTTTGATAGCTCCGACTATGGCCGAAGCGAATTCTCAAAAGGTTTCTCCATGCAGGCAGGCGAAGATCTGTCGTGAGCCCATTGGACCGGAGTTGCCGTACGAGCAGCCCGACTGCAGCCTGAAGAACATTCTGAGCAGCGGCAAGGGCATTGTCTCGGAGCTGACGGCCAAGTGGCTGAACAGCTCGCGCCTGCATCCGGCGCTGATTGTGGAGATAACGCCGCCGGAGAACGAAACGGACGACGAGCCGGAAGCGGGCCAAGGCAAGGCCAAAGCGAAGCCCAAGGCCAGCCAACAGGCAAAGCTGAAGGAGCAAGGCGAGGAGCAGCTCAAGGAGAGGGAGGAACTGGAGCTGGCGCAGGAGCCGGAGGCGGGCAAACCTAGCGAGCCCCTGGAACCGGTGCTGGAGCGCTTGGCGCTGCTCCGGGCGCACTTCCCCTTCAGCCTGGAGTCGGGCGTGCTGCTCAGCCTCATGGCCTGGCAGCACATGGTGCACTGGAGCAAGCAGCTGGCCTCGCTGGAGCACCTGCGCGCCGCCCTGCGCTGCCTGAAGGAGTACCGCGGCCCGGACCTGGCGCTCAAGCACGGCACCTGCTGCCTGCTCTGGAACGCCACGCTCCGCTATCCACTGCAGGCGGCGGCCAAGCTCATGCAGAAAGTGGGTCGCCTGCCGGTGGACAAGATGTGCCAACAGGATCTGGACATGTCGGCAGCGCTGGTGCCCGAATTCCTCGAGCTGTGCCTGGAATTCCTGCAGCACTTCAGCAGCTCCCTGGAGCACGGCAAGCGCGAGCTGCAGTTCGAGCAGGCCCTGAGCGAGGGCCAGCTCCCGCTGCAGTTCCTGGCGCTGCAGCAGCATCACGCGCTGCCCGAGCTGCTCCAGCTGCACAGCCAGCTCTGCAGCGTGCTGCACTTCATCGCGCACTTCCAGCTGCGCCTGCCACGGCCCCTGACCACGCTCTTCGATGCGCTGGCCAACAAGGCGCTCCTGGCGGACATCAACAAGGAGCTGGGCTATGCGCTGCCTCCGGCGGACCTGGTGCTGCAGGAGCAGCGCACCCAGTTCCTCTGCACTGTGGTGGCGTCCACCATGGACCTGATACGCGAGGACCTCGAGCAGCTCTACATACTCGATCACGTCTACTATATGGCCAAGATCTGCGCGCTGGCCGACAGCTGGCAGCTGGACAAGCTGCCCATTCAGCGCAGACAGGTGAGCTTGGCGAAAACAGTTCCTAACGGATGCTTATTTATATCGGGTATTTGCAGGTTGTGGAGCTGTATGCCTTTGGCTATGATGCGGAGGCCCAGGTGCTGCTCAAAGACATCAGCGAGGACGAGGAACTGGGTCGCCTGCTACTGGAAATTGCCGGGCGGCGCCTAAATCTCTACGCGGATGGATCGCAGTCCGCCTTTCTGAAGATTGCCTCGGTGGGTCACCAGCTGCTGGCCTATCTGGATAAATTGGTAAGTACCCCACTTAAACGTGCCAACCACACAACTAAACCTAACCACTTTCCCTGCCTGCAGAAGGAGTCCGAAACGGAGCACAGCATTGCCATCAGCGCCACCAAGCCGGACGAGATTGACGTTGGCCACCTGGACAAGCTGGTTGGCCATGTATATCGCTGCCTAAGTCGACGCGGCTCCAAGCACCTCATCACCGTCGCCCAGATGTACAATGCGGTTCGCATGCTGCAGACTTGAAGGAATCACTTTAATTTCATTCCCAGCGCAACTGCATCCAAATATTTATGCCCAAAAAGAAATAAAATTAACGAAATAAAACAAACATTGGACTAGGTCTGGAACTAGGATTAACGTGGCTTGGTGTCCACCTTGGGCTTGCGCTGCAGAGTACTCGTCTTGGCCTTGCCGGGGCTGGCGATGGTCCTGGAGCTGCCTGGAGGAGACCCAAAGACGGGCTTGCCCGGCCTGGTGTCGGCTGTGGGACCAGCTTTGGGCTTTCTGGTCATCAAGTCAGCATTGAGCTTGCTGGGGGTGCGATCCGACTTGAGGCTGCCCAAAGTGCGGCTGCTTAAATTGGGACTTCGTGAAGTGGGCGTGACGGGGGTGTTCTTGGATTTGCCTGAGTAACCTGTGGGGCTGGTCCTGAGCTTGCTCAGGCTGGTGGAAGCTGGCGGACTGGCAGACTTGGCATACCCAGGACTAGTGCCAGCCTTGGCATAGTCTAGGCCAGAGCTAATCTTAGCCTTGCCTGGGCTGGAGCCAGTCCTGGGCATGCCCAGAATGCAGGTGGTCTTCGGCTTGCCCAAGCTAGCGGTAGCTCTGGCAGTGCCCAGGCTAGCGCCAGCCTTAGAGCGGACCAGCTTCTGCGGCTCCCGGATATTGATGGCCGAGGTATTTAGATCCACCTTGCCGACCACGGGCATATAGTGCTCCAAATAGTTTTCAGCTTTCACTTGGCCAATAATTGGCGGCGTCGGCAGATTCTCCATAATTTCGGATGAGTATACCCTCAGGTGCGTGTAGACGGGTATATACAGCTGCGTCGTATCCAGCTCGATGCGCTGCTCGATGGCGCTGCGGCCGGGCAGCTCGAAGTACTTGCCCAGAATGGGGTCGCGGAGGGGCCGATCGAACATGTTCTTTAATTCGGTGGCCGTATCCTCTGCCTCGCGCTCATCCTCCCGCTCTTCGGTCGTCTTGGGGCGCTTGAACACGGTCGACGTCATAATGCCCGAGATGACTTTGACCGTCGTCGAGCTGGCGACCTTCTTGATGTCCGGTGGCAGGCGATACGCGCGATTGTCCTCGCCCGCCCGCTCGAAGGGCGTCAGCTTCGACCAGGGCAGAACGGTGCCCAAAGTGCCCAAGTAGCGTCCGCCCTGAGTCCACAGGCGGCACGAGTAGTCGTGACTGCCACTAGACGACAGATCGGAAAATCAGGTCAAGCCAGGCCATTCCGCGAAGGCGATCACAAACTCACCTGAATATGATCTTCGGCAAATTGATGAAGCTAATGGAATTGATTGCCTTGAGGTGTCCCTTGTAGGAGCTAACCAGCATGGGCTCCGGCTGATTGCGTACGGCGCGCTTGGCGCGCGTCAAAAACAGCTCCTTTCGCAGGAATATAAAGTCCAACCTCAGCCGGGGCATGCACACGTACGTCTTCTCCGCCTCCGGTATGCTAGACAACCAAATTTGAATTGCGCTTTAGTGGAACGTCTGTCTTTATTAAGTCCTCGCTTCCATAGTTCTAGTTATGAGTTATTTATTATTTTTTGCCCCCAAAAACCCAAGTTTACTTTGTTTGGAATTCGGCGAGACACGCAAGGCCAAAAGTTCCTAAGGAAGTTGTGGGCGGATTTGGACCTGCTTACAAGTCGAGACACATGTCGGATAATGAGCTGAGTCGTTAGAGTCAATTTGTGTGGTTGCTTTATGCTTGTCGAGCTAAACAACACAGTGAACTATCGCAGCAAGGACTGCGAGCTGGATGGAGATAAAGAACAAGAGGGGAATGAGTCTGTTGAAGCCTTTCCTACTTCGGAATCTCTTTTGATGTTGTTTTTTATACTAAATGACTACCACAATCGTTAAAAAATATAAATTTGCAATTCTAAATTTTGAAAATAAGTAAGGGGCCATATACTTTGAAAATAGAATCAATCTAGAGGACAAACCATGAACAAAACGTCATTAAATGTGAAAATCGGTTCAGTTTTAACAAAGTTATGACAGTTTTAAATATGGGAGCTATGGGTCCAAGAGCTTTACATGTCAAAATTTTTGTCAATTTTGGCATGATTTTTGACAAAAAATTTGACCCCCTCAGAATGGGTTTTAGTGTTGTTTTTTATACTAATTGTGACCACCACAATCGATTAAAAATATAAATTTGCAATTCTAAATTTTGAAAAAAAAATTTTTTCGAAAAAAGGTAAGGGGGGAGTACATGCTTTTTTTTACCAAAAAATTCGAAAAAATTTTATTTTCTATAATGCATATATTTTAAATGTAGAATCAATGTAGAGGACAAACCATGAACAAAATGCCATCAAACGTGAAAATCGGTTCAGTTTTAACAAAGTTATGACAGTTTTAAATATGGGAGGTATGGGTCCAAGAGCTTTACATGTCAAAATTTTTGTCAATTTTGGCATGATTTTTGACAAAAAATTTGACCCCCTCAGAATCGGTTTTGGTGTTGTTTTTTATACTAATTGTGACCACCACAATCGATTAAAAATATAAATTTGCAATTCTAAATTTTGAAAAAAAAATTTTTTCGAAAAAAGGTAAGGGGGGAGTACATGCTTTTTTTTACCAAAAAATTCTAAAAATTTTATTTTCTATAATGCATATATTTTAAATGTAGAATCAATGTCGAGGACAAACCATGAACAAAACGCCATCAAACGTGAAAATCGGTTCAGTTTTAACAAAGTTATGACAGTTTTAAATATGGGAGCTATGGGTCCAAGAGCTTTACATGTCAAAATTTTTGTCAATTTTGGCATGATTTTTGACAAAAAATTTGACCCCCTCAGAATCGGTTTTGGTGTTGTTTTTTATACTTATTGTGACCACCACAATCGATTAAAAATATAAATTTGCAATTCTAAATTTTGAAAAAAAAAATTTTTCGAAAAAAGGTAAGGGGGGAGTACATGCTTTTTTTTTACCAAAAAATTCGAAAAAATTTTATTTTCTATAATGCATATATTTTAAATGTAGAATCAATGTCGAGGACAAACCATGAACAAAATGCCATCAAACGTGAAAATCGGTTCAGTTTTAACAAAGTTATGACAGTTTTAAATATGGGAGCTATGGGTCCAAGAGCTTTACATGTCAAAATTTTTGTCAATTTTGGCATGATTTTTGACAAAAAATTTGACCCCCTCAGAATCGGTTTTAGTGTTGTTTTTTATACTAATTGTGACCACCACAATCGATTAAAAATATAAATTTGCAATTCTAAATTTTGAAAAAAAATTTTTTTCGAAAAAAGGTAAGGGGGGAGTACATGCTTTTTTTTACCAAAAAATTCGAAAAATTTTATTTTCTATAATGCATATATTTTAAATGTAGAATCAATGTCGAGGACAAACCATGAACAAAACGCCATCAAACGTGAAAATCGGTTCAGTTTTAACAAAGTTATGACAGTTTTAAATATGGGAGCTATGGGTCCAAGAGCTTTACATGTCAAAATTTTTGTCAATTTTGGCATGATTTTTGACAAAAAATTTGACCCCCTCAGAATCGGTTTTAGTGTTGTTTTTTATACTAATTGTGACCACCACAATCGATTAAAAATATAAATTTACAATTCTAAATTTTGAAAAAAAAATTTTTTCGAAAAAAGGTAAGGGGGGAGTACATGCTTTTTTTTACCAAAAAATTCGATAAATTTTATTTTCTATAATGCATATATTTTAAATGTAGAATCAATGTCGAGGACAAACCATGAACAAAACGCCATCAAACGTGAAAATCGGTTCAGTTTTAACAAAGTTATGACAGTTTTAAATATGGGAGGTATGGGTCCAAGAGCCTTACATGTCAAAATTTTTGTCAATTTTGGCATGATTTTTGACAAAAAATTTGACCCCCTCAGAATCGGTTTTGGTGTTGTTTTTTATACTAATTATAACCACCACAATCGATTAAAAATAAAAATTTGAAATTCTAAATTTTGAAAAAAAAATTTTTTCGAAAAAAGGTAAGGGGGGAGTACATGCTTTTTTTTACCAAAAAATTCGAAAAAATTTTATTTTCTATAATGCATATATTTTAAATGTAGAATCAATGTAGAGGACAAACCATGAACAAAATGCCATCAAACGTGAAAATCGGTTCACTTTTAACAAAGTTATGGGAGTTTGAAATATGGATGGTGTGGATTCGAGACTCTTAGATGTCAAAAAAGTAAAAACGTTGAAGGAAATTTATTGAAATACTGCTTTTATAATTTATGTAAAAAACGAAAGCTGTGTCCGTTACTTTCATTAACATGAAAATTCACTTCATATTAACAATAACATTTCTGTTAGGAAGACTAGATCTAGTTCTAAATATGCGTTATATATATATATATATATATATATATATATATATATATATATATATATATCTCATCAACTACTTAGAAACCCCTTTAGAACTACCTACTCACCAATAATTGACAATGAGCCAAACCTTGATATAGCCAAAGGCAGTGCCCGTAAAGAGGTAACGATTCTTACGATCTGTGGCCATGGTCAGGACACAGTCGCCGGACTTGTGCACGGCCAGAAACTCCTTCAGATGGCCGCCGTGCTGATGATGCGAATAGACCTGAATGATGCCCGTGTCCAGAGAGATGAAGACGCTGCCTGCACAGTGGAGGGGCTGTTAGCATTAGCCCAATCACTGGGTAAGCTGGTAAGATGGGCAACCCACCGTGGTCCTTGGTCATGGGACGTTTCTGTAGGAAGAGCACCGCCTGCACGGAAACGGGTATGTTGGCACCATAATCCTTGATCTCATCCGGTTTGATGGTCTGCACAGTGCTGCGTCTATTTGTGCCAACCAGCGAGGACATTCGCATGTTGCGACGCGTCGCTTTCTCCTCCTCAGCATTCCGCTTGAGCTCAATGAAGCGACCCGGTTCCATGACATTGTAACGCCGATACGGCTGACCCGTCTCCAGCTTCCAGAAGATGATCTCGCCCGAATAGGTGGCCGTGACAACGCCCTCGCCCAGCTTGACATCAGCACAGGTAATATCATCCGAGTGGAACTTGGCCCACTTCTTTGGATCGCCATATTCCCGGCCCACGACATCGTTGAACTCGGTCACCTGTCGGTCCCAGCCCATGGCCAGTATGCTGGGAATGAAAGTGAAAAGATCGGGTAGGTAACGTACTTACAAATAAACGGTTTTGTGCTGCATTATTGATTGATTGATTGACCGATAGGCTGACTGATTACACTGACTGACTTTTTGGCTGATTAAATCATTGATTGTTTAGCGGACTAACAGGATTGAATGACATATTCAGAGACTGATTGATTAACTAACTGATTAATTGATTGAGAGTGATTGACTCATTGATTGACTAACCGATTGATTGATTGAATGCATGACTCATTGACTGACCGACAACTAGCTAAATGACTTATCAACGTACTGAATGATTGGTCATTGATTGACTGCATGCATGATTCGTTGATTGACTGACCGATTTACTGGTTCATGCAAGCGTTGAAAATTTGGAATATTCAGAAACTAGATGGGTCAATGCATTTTAAATGCTAAATACTTTGACTGGGCAAAGCCGGTCAGCCCCACGTACCGATCCACCACCCAGATGACAGCGGTCACCTCCTGGTCCAGCTGAATGCTCATGTTGCGCACCACGACAGCGTTGTTGTAATTCCAGATCTTGAGCGATCCGTCCCGAGCGCCCGTCAGCAAGAACTGCTCCAGCGGATCAAAGCAGGCGGCGGTGATCTCAATGTCGATGGTCTCGCCATAGATCATCTTGGTGTGACAGTTCTTCATGATGATCTTACGGCGACCCGTCCACGGATCCCACACAATGATGTAGCTATCCAGACCGCAGGTCACGATATTGCGGAACAGGCGATTATAGAGGACCACGGAGACGGGCGCCGCATGGGTGTTGCCATCGGTGAGATCGACGCGGACACGCGGACAGCACTTGACCTGGATGAGCTTGCGGCCAGCGACCATCAGCTCCCGGAGATGCGAGTGATAATAGTATTTAATGTCCGTTTCGCTGTGATGGATGATGCGCACCAGATCGCCATAGGTCTGGAGCAGCGTGTGCTCCTGCAGATCCCACACCTTGATGATCTTATGGTAATCGACGCTGTACACCTTGTTCTCCTCCGGCTGCACAAAGACGGCCACGATGCCGCCATTGTGGCCGGTCAGAATGGCCGATGGCTCCGACGAGATATAGACATCCCAGATGCGCACAAAGGTATCCGGACCACCCGTGACCAGAATATTCTTGCTCTCCGACACATAGAAGACGGACACGCCCAAGGGTATGCGGAAATTGTTGCGATCATCGTTGCTGACCATGATCAGGCCCGGACAGCGGCCGCGATACTTTTTGGTGTTCCTGTACTCCGCCGAGGCGAACAGCGCATTCATGTGCAGCGAGTAGTAGACGCAGGAGATGAGCTCGTTGTGCAGATTAATATATTCGCGCGGTATCAGCAGCGGTATCCTGCCCCGCAGCACATCCGCCCAGACAAGCTCGACCAGGGCCGCGCCGGGCTTGGCCTGAAAGGGACCGCGCAGATACGGCGAATATGAAAGGATGCGCACATTGCCCGCATAGTCGCCCAGCACCAGCTTGGAGTGCACCTTGCCGTTGTTGTAGAACGCATAGCTCATGCAGTAGACGGCAAAGGGCAAGCTGCGGATGACCATGCGCAGCGTAAACGTCGAGGCGATCGTCTCGTGGAAGCGCAGCTCGCGCTCCGTGGAGGACGTGCAGACGATGCTCACGTCGGACATCGCCTGCAGGGCCAGTATCCAGGTGGGCATCTTCAGGTGAACTGTGGTTGAAGGGCAAAACGACATTTTAAAAAGAAACCCATCACCCTCTAGTCGGGCGTGTCCGATTGGGAAATACAGATCAGCGGAAAGTCCGTTTGAGAATAAAAACTATACTTGTACTTGTGCTTAAGTGTAAAATGTAAGCTTTAAAATAGCACAGAGAAATTCCACTTAACACTAATCCAATCCATTGTATTATAACAGTGAATACTCAAAGCAATGTGTTCTGTCCCCTTAAAAGTGTCCTACAAGATGACTACCGCCGCCAGACTGCCTCTATTACCCATTTGGCATGGGTAAAGGCTTCTTATTTACTTACTGCTCTCGGAGACGGCGCTGCGCAGCGGCTCCATGTGTGCGCTCCAGAAGCGCAATTGACCCTCATGGCTGCCCGTCACCCACATGCCCGAGTTCTCGGGCGAATCCTCGCCACCAAACGAATAGTTCGCCGATTCCGTTATCTCGTCCAGGGGCGTCTGGTCCGACTTGACCTTGAGCAACGTTATGCAACAGACCGCCGAACGGTGCTCGGTTTTACGCACAACTGGCGGCACCGATATGGGCATAATGAGCGCCTCCTTTTGGCTGCTGGGATCCTCCTCCTGAAAGCCAAATATCAGATACGAGACAAACTCATTCCAGTCCACCATAAAATCCTGATTCTGATTGATTTTCAGAAAGAGACGCGTATAGGTGAAATCGCTGAAGGTAATGTCCAAGCCCTCGAGCATCCGTCGCAGCTCGGCGACTCCGACCATCTGATCCGGTGCATTTTGAAATAGTTCGTGTAGCTTCTCTAACTGTGTCTTGGAGATGCGATCGTGCAGTCGCTCTGATTGCTCCTGGGCAACCTCTGTGGCAGTCGAGGAGATTGTCTGATATTCGATATTCGCATTGCTGTCGCCGCTGGCAAAATACACAATCGACATGGCTGATAACAAAGAGATTTCAAAGGTATGGTCGCTGTTGCAATATGTGTATTAAAAACTTATATATATATAACTATATTTCTGGTTTTGTGTTCGCTTCATAGAATTTACTTAAAAGTCTACTAGGTTAAAGTTTCTAGAGGCAACGAGCGACCAGATCATTGATGCCATTGCCACGATCGCCGTACTCGCCGCCGCGCTTGAACGAGACGGACACCTTCTTCTGCCAACCATCGCGGGGACTTGAAAGCTGCAAAGAGACCAATCGGGATTAGCATTAGGAATTGACATTGACTCAAACTAGACCTACCATAAAAGCACACAGGAAGGCATTAACTGCGGCAAAATTGGGTCCAACTGTGTAGATTTCATGAATGATGTCCTCCAAGCAGATAACACCCTTGTCGCCCAGCTCCTCTTCCACCATGGTGTTCGACTGAATGGCCGTCTTCTTGCCTTCGATGCGCGCAAAGCCCTTCTTGAAGAGCAGCTCTCGGATGGTGCTCAGCGTTGGGAAGCCGTAGACCACAAATGGCTCGATGACGCGCAACAGCAGCTGATTTTCCTTGTTGTTCTCCAGAAAGACGGCATTGTGACGCTGACCCATGCGCAGCGTTTTGAATATTTCTGTGGTCGTTTTGTCAAAGATCTTTTTGCCCGCATGACGCATGACCAACAGCAGCTTGGGATTCGTGTCGGCCGCTGCTTTGGCACTTTGCTCTGTGATATTTGTGCGAAGGATCGTCTGTTTGATGCGGTTGGAGGTGCGTTCGGCTTTCAGGTAACCCATGACAAAGGACTCGGCGCGCTTAAACTTATGATGTGCTCGTGCACCTTTTATGCGTTTAATGCGCTCCGTACGCTTCTGCTCAATAACTGATTTATCCTGTTGAATGCGCCTCTTGCGATGCCTAAGCACTGAGACCGTTTTGCCAGGCAATTTGTTGGGCACGGCATATCTGTCGAACGGAAATGAATTTAATTACTATATTGCAATAACTGATAGTGTTTTTAGCCACTTACTTGTCGGACATTGTGATTAATTTGAGGATTTTTTCAGAAAGAATTGGCAAAACACGTGCGAACACAATCAAAACAAAAACTAAAGGAATGCCAACCTGTTTAAATTTGTAGCATCACTGCGAATGGCAAATTAGTGATAATATTACAATTAATATCGATTGCTGTACATCGAATTAAACGAAACATCATATATCGATTGTATCGAAGTGAGTGTAAGCAAAATAAAAGACCAAACGGTGTGCTGTCACTCACGGCAAATGCCTGCTTAAATTAGAAATCAATGTAACTAACTAAACAAAAATAGCATTGGCACCGGAACATTATTACATTTCCGGTTATGCGCATTCGCATGGTTCTCAATTTGATAACGTGCGCTTGCTCTCTCTCTCTCTCTCTCTCTCTCTCTCCCAGTGGTGGGCGTTTGGTTAGTCACGAAAAGGCGATTATCGCTAAGAGATGTACAAAAAATAATAGATACATAAAATTACTTAAGATTTGAAAAGTTTTTTTTTTTAAGTTTTATTATAGTGACAAGGCGCAAGCCATTTATTTTTAAAACGCTTTTTTACCGTTTTGGATGGTTGAATGTTTGGTTCATTTCGTGCACGATTCGGACACGAGCCCATCTCTACTACTACTCTCACACCTTTTGCTGAAAAACGCTAAAATGCCGGTCTCGGTCTCTATGCCAACGTGCTGCAGTCGCCAAAAACTGACGAAACAGTATCAGCGCGCAGCTCGAGTGGGTTTGTTGTGTGTCGCGCATTATTTTCTGAAAGTTGATGGTAATGCACATTACGATCTAGAACCGAACGTACGGTAAATGTGAATATGTGCGAACTCTCACACAAAAGGCAGATAAACACAGTTTACACAATATACACAAAAGCTGTCAAAGTGGCATAAATACTACAACATTACAACTATGTGTGGTCATTGCCACGCAACGCGCATTTCCAATTAATTCCAAACGTGTGACGAAATCGTAAAGCAACAAAAATTGGCACGCGACGGCGCCGAGCATTGCTCCCAGTTTTATGGACAACAATTACAATACTCAGAACTTGATTACTAACGTAGTTAAGATTAATTTATTATTTCTATGTGATTGTTTTTGGCATATTTCGACTAGAGACTAGCCAAAAATTAAGACAAGGCTAACTGCTGTTAACAGGTTTACAATTATCAATTGGCAACGAGTACGTCATAATTTACGACACTTACTATTAGGCGACCTACAAAACAGAAGCTAAAACATGATAATTGGAATTAGAGCTGAAATCCCTTTATAATTGATACATAAAATGAGTAACGCAGCAGAATATATGGAAGATGTGTGCTAGAGTTGACATAATTTGCACCCAAAAACATAATGTTTGAGTGATTGATCTGCATAAGGCTATATGGCGATCCGATATTGGTGTTATTTTACTATAAATAACTGATTTTTTATCGATCATTCCTATGCCAGCTATATGCTAAAGTTCCCCGATATGGATAATATTTTGCAGATGTTATTAATTATTAAATTTGTTTTGTACAACTGAGTTTTTCTCCGTTTGTTCCTATGACACTAATATAAAGGACCCAATCCGACCGATTCCGACATACGATATCGGCTATATCGGCTCGGTTTTCAATACTGATAAAGAATATGTATATATTTTTAACTAATAGGTTAAACATTCGTTACACTATATCTCAATATCCTACTTTTCTTTCAGGTGGCAATGCCAGCGCCTACGGGAGAATAATTTGTTAAGCCAACCCACGAGCTCAGTCTAGGAACAGAGCTGATCTTCAGTCGTGCTATAGTCACAAAAAACTCCAACCCGCACAATAATGACCGATCGCTATGCGAATGGAGTGACCACCAGTTTGGTGGAGCCCGCCGTCAATGGACATGCTGCGGATGAGAAGAAAGTCGAGGCAGCCGGGCAGGATGAGAAGATTGTGCTCAAGCGTAAATTGACCCTGATCAATGGTGTGGCCATTATAGTGGGCACTATTATTGGTTCGGGCATTTTCATAGCACCCACTGGCGTATTCTACTACACCGAGTGAGTATGCGGTTTGAGCAATGGCTTAAAACAGAATAAAACGTTAAGGTGCTAAGGTGATAGCTAGAAACAGGTGCAAACTATTACTTAAGGCTTAATGACTTAATGCTGATGATGACTTGAAATTAGGCGAAACAGCACTATGGATTATTCTATTTTGAAGTCATAGTATATCGAAAGTTTAAAGTCCAGTTTGAAATGCGTTACAAAAAATTACGTATGAATGAAGTACGATTAGCATAGCATATTCTACATACGAACGAACTTCAAGTTTTTAAAACCCATGATAAAGTCATTTTGTATTTCGTAAAAAAGAAAAAATACTATTTTGATCCAATACAACAAAAATGTTTTATTTTCTCAAGAAAAGTTTTGAGTCACATTTTGATTATTTTTTTAGCTTCTGAATCTCAGAAAAGCCTTTGATGAATCCATATATAGAGTGCATTAATAAAAAGTCACCATTCTGCACTCATGAGAATTAATAAATATAATTTCTTGTTGCATAGCTTGATTTTCCGCGAAGACTGAAAATTAACAACTTGCCAATTTGCGGGCAGAACTTTTACAAGTTCATTAAAAAAGTGAACCTGCCTCCGAGAAGGTCAATATCTTGATAATTAATAGTGAATTGAACAATTCTATCTACCGGCTAATTGAGCTGAATTGCAAGGCAATCGCGACGGCTAAAAGTAAGGGTATTCAGTTGGGGTGGGTGGCTGGCTGGTAGGTCGATTAGTAATTAAGCCTTGTTGTTGTTTGTTTGGTGGCGCCCTTGAGAGCATTTTCTTCGTACTTTTTGTCGGCATCGCGAAATCGCTGACAGTTGTTGCATCAGCTCGAAAGTATTTGAGAAGTCTGTGCTACAATTACAAGACTGACACAACGATATGCCCCAAAATAAACACGTCTCATCGATACACACACATGCACACACACGCTAAACACATACACTCATGGGCACTAAATCATGAATGCGAAAGTTTCGCGGTTCACTTGTGGAACCACTTGAGCCAATGGAGCCACAAAGCAATACTTGTCGCTGCTGTCCATTGTTTGGCCAATTATTTAGCTCTCCTCTCTCTCTCTGTCTGTCAGATCCGTCGGAAGTTCACTTTTAATTTGGTCTGCCTGCGGCATTCTTTCAACAATTGGCGCTCTCTGCTATGCAGAATTGGGCACAAGTATCACCAGATCGGGCGGCGACTATGCCTATCTATTGGTCGCATTTGGGCCACTTGTTGGATTCCTGCGTCTTTGGATTGCTCTGCTCATTATCAGGCCAACAACCCAGGTGAGTTTTTCTCTTGTTTTTCTTTATGTAATCTAATAACTAAATGAATTCGAGGTATGGTTTTTATTGATTGTTGAAATTGTAATTGATTGTATTGAATGGCAAATAAATTGATCAAATGCGGATCCCTGACCAGAATTGTATTCAAGTTGCTGTGAATTCAACGACCGATAAAACTTTCTCCCAAGAAAAGTAAAAACATATGTATTGAACAGGTGCTAAACGAGAATCAATGCAATGTGCAAAGAACTCGTATATCGAGTGTGTTTCAAGCGCAGTTGACGTGGGAATACGTAGAAAACTCTTTGGGCTTGTTTAAGAATCAATTATATATATGCAAAAGGACCCCAATTTTTAAAATACAATGATTTTCGAAATCTAATTGTCGTCGCTGCAGTTTAAAGTTCTAATTAATACTAATGACGATTTCAGAAATCAATTTAAACATTTTTCTTGAGAAATAATAACTTAAAAGGCAAACCGTTTTATATGTTAAAATTAATTTGTACTATTGCATATTCTTATTTATTTTATTATTAATACTTTAATTTTAATTTGCTTCTTTTATTCTTTTCTCAGACCATAGTTGCGCTTACTTTTGCACATTACGCGGCCAAGCCTTTCTTCGAGGACTGCGATCCGCCGCAGAATGCAGTCAAGCTGCTGGCCGCCGTGTGCCTGTGTAAGCACATAAATTACTTAACCTATTAGTAAATTGATTTATTTTTAACCACATTTTCGCTACGCAGGTCTACTCACAGCCATTAATTGCCTGTCGGTGAAGGTGTCCATGAAGGTGCAGGATATCTTTACGGTGGGCAAGTTGCTGGCACTGATAATGATAATACTCGCTGGCCTCTATTTTATGGTCACCGGCAAGCTGGATAACTTTTCCAATCCGTGGGAGGGCAATTACAGCACCCGCAACATTGGTTACGCTTTCTACTCGGGCCTGTTTGCCTTTGGCGGCTGGAACTATTTGAACTTTGTCACTGAAGAGCTGCAGGATCCATACAAGTGAGCTTAACAGGGCAGAAAGTATAAAAAATAAATAAATGAATGAATGAATGGGGTGAGTGGGTGAATGCATGACTATTGAATGCGCCCGTCAAGAAGACAAATAGCTTTTCACTGTTTGCTGTGGCACTTGCCGCTTGCCTCTTATCTCTTGCCTCATGCCGTTTGCGTCATGCGCAGGCGACAGCAACAAGTTGACGACGCCCACTTGTTGAGTGTCCTTGAGCCGAGTGGGCTTTATGGGTGCCTCGAAGAGTCGAAGTTACGCTTTTTCCCCCTAATGAATTCAATTTGCACACGCGGCGCTGCAATCAATTTAAGTGCTGGGATTGCTTAAATCTTGAAGCACGTTTAAGGTTTCCCTCTTTCATGTGTGCGTTCTTTTCTCACTTTCCGTATAGAAATTTGCCACGCGCCATTTGGATAGCCATGCCCCTGGTCACCGGCATCTATGTGCTGGTCAATCTAGCCTATTTCGTTGTCGTCTCCAAGCCGGAGATGCTCAGCTCGCTGGCCGTTGCGGTGACCTTTGGCAACAAGGTCTTTGGACCGTTGGCATTTATGGTGCCCATTTTTGTGGCACTGAGTACCTTTGGAGGTGTCAACGGTGTGCTCTTCACGTCGGCGCGGCTGTTTGCCACGGGAGCCCAGGAGGGTCATCTGCCCAAGTTCTTTCAGCTGTTCCATGTCAAACAACAGACGCCAATACCATCTTTGATATTCACGGTGAGTTAAGAGATTAACTACGCTTGAGGTATTTTCCTAGCTTAGACACATTCTTTGAAGCATTTGCGTTGTTTTAATATTGTAAAATTAACAAACATTTCTTTCTGATAGTGCCTGATGTCTCTGCTAATGCTCTTAACCGATAATGTCTACGAGCTGATCAACTACTTCAGCTCGGTGCTCTGGCTCTCTGTGGTGGCCAGCATAGCGGGCATGTTGTGGCTGCGTCACAAGAAGTAGGTCAACTGCAAGAACACCATTTATTGTAATTATTAACAGGTTTCAAATTCTTTTAGGCCCAATTTGCCGCGACCCATCAAAGTGCATTTGGCTCTGCCCATAACCTTTATGACGATTTGCGTGACCCTGGTGCTGTTGCCCAATTTCAAGGAGCCCGCCAATCTACTCATTGGTATTGCCATCACATTGGCCGGCATACCGTTTTACTATTTGTGCATTGCCTGGAAGCAGAAGCCCAAATGCTACGGTCGCCTCTCGAATGGAATGGTGGAGCTGTGTCGGGCCATCTTCAACACGACCATAATAGAGGCTAACGAGGCGCTCAAGTAGTGACCCCCGGTCCGATGCTATGCATTTAGTTTACCACACAAAGCAGATATTCTACCACATAAACTCCAGCCAAGGCATCAATTGGCATGCCAAACATTTTGTATGATATTTTTCGCCATTCCTCAAAACCAATTCGGATTCGCATGTGCTAGTTATAGTTTGTTTTCGTCGTATTATCTTTGTATTTATTCAGTCGCAAAGTCGCTCTTAAATTGCTAAGCATCTACACATTTTTGGCGTTTCTCACACAGATCATATATACATACATATATACATATATATATACATACATATATACATATATATATATATATATATATATATATATATATAGCTATAGCTTGCCTCAGTTGTGACACTTTTAGGGAAAACTAAATCGTAAGCAAAACTAGCTCTAAGTATTAACATATTTATCAAAGTTCAACTAAACGTATACAACAATTTGTAAATCTAAAAACGATGGCTTATTCAAATGGAATTTATAAATGTTATTTGTGAATGTCAACTGCAGTAGAATTTGTTTTTGCTATTGCGATTATACATAAGAACGGAATGTAAAGGCCCTTTAGATCATCAAAGATAGATCTCAGATTCAATTACAATCTGCAACTGCCTTCTTAGCTCTCACACTGGCTTGCGCCTGTTCAGCTCGATGGCCGTCTCCATGAGCGTTGTTCCGCGTATGAAATCTGCCGCCACAATGTTCGCGTGCCTGCCCAGCTCATCCCGATACAGCTGCGAGATGCGCCAGTTCACGTTATCAGCCATTTTGCGCAATCCGCCGTGCTTGTCCAGTATGACATCCCAGGTTTCCGGCGTCAACTCAGCCATGTCCACCACGGGTCGGCTCGAGAAGCGACTGAGATTAGAGATTAGAGTAACAAAAACTATATTTTACAACTGCTTCACTTACGACACATCAAAGTCGTTGATGAAACGCAAATGTCCCTCGAGTCGCACCCAGGATTGCACATTGCCCCAGCGCTGCTCCACGGCGCCAAAGAGCAGCTGCGGAAATTCCTGCACCATTTCGTTCTTATCGTAGGCCAATATCACATTCTGCTGACGCTTCCAGATGTCACGCAACGTGGCGTGCCAGGTCAGCGATGGATGCACGACGACGTCTCCAAACTGTTCGCGCAAATAGCTGACCAGCAGCCGGTGCACGCCCAGACCCTTGCCGAATCCTGTAACCGAAAGTCAGGAAAATTTCAACTACAATTAGGTGAAGTCCACTTACCCACGGGAAACTCCTTCAGTCCGAAAATGACAATCTCATTGGTTTCCAGCACAAAATCCTTGACCTGCTGGATGACCTCTTTGAGTGGCCGCTGCTTAACAATCCCGTGATAGATGAAGAACTTCTCCTCCGACGGTCGATAGTAGCCCACACGTATGTCCAGATAGCGTGCTCCGTGCAGCAGCTGGCCACGTATATCATCGTCCTGGGTAAGCGCATATTTCGTTACGAAACTCTCGCGCAGCAGCGGGTCGAAATTGGGCTTATAGGAACCCGAGTCGTGCGTGCCCGGTATGAAGAGATCCCGCAGACGCAGATCGCCCAGTTCATCGTGCAACGTCGTCATCCAGCGCGGATGGGCGCGCACACAGGTCTTGGCCAATATGCGTCCGTGGGCATCTATATAGCTGGCCCAGTAGCCGTAGCAGGCGCTCTGCGTGGTCACGTTACGTGACAGGGCGTAATCGAAGGGCACGCCCGTGGTGAACCATTGGGCGGACAGGCTGGGCTTGATGGCGGCCACGATGTCGTTGTTGCCACCATTCGATACCCAGTACTGGCGAGGCGGGCCCGCAGCTGCCCGTGCCTTGGCCACAGAGCTGGCCGTGGTCGTGTAACCGTGAATGGGCACATAGGCCACTTGATCCTGGCCGTAACCGCTGCTCTCTTCGCTGTCGCCGTCGCCGTCGCTGCTGCTATCGAAGGCGGCCAGAGGCGTGCCCGTGGGCATCACTCGCTCCTCAAAGCTGTATGGATCCTGCACAGTCAGCAAGACATTGTCGCTAGGCCGGGCCGGCGCATGCTGCCAGCTGACCTCCAGGAAGCGCTTGCGAGCGCTAATCGTGAGCCACAGTTTCAGCTGATGGGGCTGCTGCTGCTGCTGCTGCTGCTGCGACCAAGTGGGGCAGATACATAATCCCAAGATAAACAGCAGTTTCAACATCTCCGCTCGGTGTTTGAACTATTGCTAATTCGACCTGATTGCGTTTAAGTTTAATCAGCAGACAGACACTCGAGTCAGGTCGAGTTGCGTTCCGGGCAATCAACTGCGCACCCGGCAGCGAAGATCAAGTGTGTGTTCGGCGAGCCCGACAAGCGTTCTTATTGGACGCCCGCTGGAAACCTCGAGCTGTCTATGTAAGCGGCGCCGATATTGCCATATAAGAAACAAAAGCTGTATAAACAAAAGGTAATGAATTATAATACAAGTAAAGTTTTCCGGTACACGATTTGTTATTATTAAAATTTGTTATAAAGCGGATGTTCTATTAATTCAAACATGAGCGCGCATTATTCACTTTTCTGTGAACTCTCATATTAAGTTTGCTATTGTCTAAAGCTCGGCCTGTGAAATTGTAACAAGTGCTGATTAGATGATTACTGATATGGCCGGCGAGCAGCGAGAACAAAGAACAACAATATCGTATCAACGTTTCGAGCGTCTCATTTAGCAAACAGATCTGTAATTGATGTTCGTTCTAATTGCAACGTCTGTTTATGTTTTGTATTTGATTGTCAATTGCGATTGCTGCAGTTCTAATTAGAGCTTGTTGCGATGTGAAAACGCATTAAAAACGAAAGCAATTTGTCTTTGACTTTGGCACTGGCTTAAATTTTATCACTTCCGTTGCTGCGAAATATTATTACCGAAAGTGGTTATCGCTTAAGCGGCATAAGTATTTTTGCTTGCTTTAGTGCCAAAGAACAATTGTTAAGCAACCCGAGTGTACGACATTCAAGACCCGGCTTCACTTTGCGACTGAAACTGAAACTCATTGAGCAAAAGATTTTATGTAAGCTTTGTGAATAAAAAAAACTTTCTGTTTACACTTGTCGCTTACGTGCTAACTCAAGTTCAAAACGGCGGCAAGGTTTCCACAATGGTGCTGATTCTCTTGGCAAGCATTCTCATTTTATTTTTGTTTGCTTTATTTATTTTTTCATTACGAACATAGCACAGCAACAAATTTTGAAAATAACGACAACTTTCATTTCAAAACAGATGGCAATTCACACGTGAATGTGTGGCTGTCTGCGCAGGCAAGCGAATGGCAAATACTTGCAGAAAAGTGCGCACAATTCAAATGAATAGTAAGGCATGCAATAAATATATTTGATATGATTATATGAATTGACATATATGAATAAATCAAAGCTATTTCAAATGTGAATTTTAATAGTGAATAACATACAGTAATGATTATTATAGTGTCACCGTTTCCATGTAACGCTCAAAGGATTGTGTCAGGAGCGTGTGATCCGGAGCCAGGTGGGTATCAGCCATAACAGCCAGTCTATATTTGTCCCCAAACCGATGCAGATTCAGGGATAAGCAAGTCTTCGATTGTGGTGGCCTGAACAGCAGCACATCCTGCACCCGCTGCCCCCAGGCAGCCTGAAACTGTGTATCCGCTGCGCCATAGATCTCCGTAATAGTCACGGGAAAGTTATATGAGAAAAAGTTGATGAAGATCTTCGTTAGCACATGTGGCAGCAGGGCCGTCAACAGACTGTACTTGGTCTGCCCAATGGAGGCCAAATAGATCATGATCTGCTGCCTGCGTATGCGCTCCACAATCTCGTGCAGCTGGTGGGCCTTGAGAGCGTCGGGTGAGCCCAGTGGGAGCTGCAAAAAGACCACGCCTCCTATATGCTCCGACTTGTCGCCACTGCGATCGGTGAAGTAACCCTTGGAGATGGTGCGACAGGTGGTGTTCAGCAGCGCCGGCACCGCCGCCGTATCCGCAAAGGTGTTGAAGTAATCGTGAACGGCGCCCGCCAGGCAGGCCAAGCTAAAGTCGGATTCGCGCAGCTTTTGGCCAAACAGGTGCTGATGACGTTCGCGCAGCAGGGCGCCGTCGATGGAGCGGCTGAACGAGACGATCTTGCGGCCGGCATAGGACTTCTTGTGCAGGATATTCAGCTCCTTGGTGGGCTGCACGAACAGAACCTCGTAGATATTTCGCGGCGCCTTGAACAGCTCATAGCAGATCTTGAAGAGCTCCAGCTGGGCGTACAGCAGCAGCGGCACATAGAGATGCAGCCGGGCGCAGTAGGTGGTGCTGTAGCCGGTCTGGCCACGCAGCACCACATCCCGCAGCGCCAGCAGCTCACAGTAGATGTGATAGGGCAGGAGGATGACATGATGCAGCGCCAGCTGCCAGACAAAGCGCGTCCACGCCTTGACCACATTGGCCGGCTGCAAGCTGTGGCCCAGGGCGGCGCGTGCCACCGCCCAGTTGAGATTACGCTGCTCCAGCTCGTGCTGCAGCAGCACGTACAGCGTCTGCAGCAGACCCAGCTCGTTGCTGTAGCCGGTGGAGCGACGCTGCCGCTTGCGACGCAGCGAGCGGGTGCGCCAGTAGCCCAGTCCGACGTTGACCAGGACGATGAGCACCAGGGACAACAGCTGGGTGAGATTGCGTGCGTCCGGGTGCGACTTGACGCCATCGGGCGTGTCCAGCGACTCGAACTCGTAGATGAACTGCTGCCAGCGACAGCTGACCAGGTGGATCACATGGTTCAGCAGCTTGCTGATGTGCTCCGGCTGGCGCACGAAGTGGGCGAGCTGCTTGGTGGCCGTTGGCCGGGTGAGGCCGTCCTGCAGGCTAAGAATGGACTTACGTTCGGTGTCCTGCAGCAGCAGCATCTCGGCGACATGCAGGTCCTCCTCCTCGGCAATGATCAGGTGATGCACCTTGATCAGAATATAGTAGGGCTGGGCTGGATCCGAGCTGGGTATGACTGTGACCTGCCACTGGGGCAAATCGGAGGGTATATATTTGGCGGCCAATTCGCTGACATAGTCCTGGATATTCGATTCGTTGACAGGACGTCCGCGGTATTTGTGCGTGCTGAGCAGAACCTGATTGTTGATGTTGAAGCCGCTGAAAAGGAGGAAATCGAGTGGGAGTTCCTCTGCTAACTGCTCCATAGCTCACCTGCTGTCATTGACCCAGGCATAGTGACCCCAGCACGTGGCCAGCTTCTGCCTGAGCTTCGGGAACTTGAACACGCCCGCCTTATCCTTCAGCTCGGTCAGCTGCAGCGCATAGGCGCGTCTGATCCGCTCGAAATCGCAGGGTCCCTCCACCTGCAGCAGAAAGTGAAAGATACCGGCGTTCTTGGGCGTGTCGATCAGCGTGCGTATCTTCTTCGACTTGGAGATGGTCAGGTTGGGGTACTTGATGCTCAGCACATAGTTGGCCAGCTCGTTGGCCAAGTGGGCGACTGGAAAGGAAGAACGAGAGGAGCGTGGTACTACCCAATAGGAAGCAAGCTGATAATGCGCCCGGTCGACGCAGTGAATCCAATGAATATTGCTTTTATTACTGCCCACCCGCCCCGAAATATCAACGAGGCTTATCGTTGGCAAATTTTTATGAGTAATTCGGTTGGTCAAGGTTCATTTGGTCGCTCGTCTGGGTTCCGCAAAGGTGCAACAGGTAATCAGCGACGCATTGTCGTGTTATTATTTATAAACAATGCTTATCAATGGCATGAGCGTATGGCAACGCGCCCCTCCAAACGCCCGTCCCCTTATCGCTGCCAGCCAATTGATGCGAATCCCATAATGCTGGCCATTCGAGCCGTTGCATCCTTTGGCTGAATGAGCGGTTAATCAACCCATGCCTCGTTTATTTATAGCCGGTCTGTTTGATCAGCTTGATTAATGGACCCAGCTGGCCTATCTGCCCTATCTGGCCTATCTGGGTCAGCGCGTGCCCGTTTATTGATCGGAAAACTCTCAGCATACTTACACACAAACGACAGCAGCAACAATGGCAACAGCATAAGTGCCACTATGAAGCACAGCAAGGTCTTAATAAATGATATGCACTCCTGCCAAAGACTGTAAAAGTTGCATTATTAGCAAATTAATTCAATATATTTATATTATAGTATACCTTTCCATTTTGTGCGATACTATAGCTATAGCTGCTACTAGATGTGCATAGACTATATATTGTTGTTTATTTGCTTTTTAGTCTATCACTCAACACGCCCGCTCGTTTCACTGTGCTTGGCACGACTGATCGGACAGTCGCAGCTCTGACGAAGCTGCCACCAACGCTTTAAATCTCTTATCAATGCGCTAAACAAATGATAAGGCTGCTCCTGCTGGCCAAAATACATTTCAGCTGTCTTATAATGAAAGTAATTTATGTATGTTTATAATTTAATGAAAACATTTGTCTAAAGTGCAGGTAAATTTCTATACTTAAAACACAATCGCATTTTGAAAATAACGAACAATTTGATCAAACTGCATGACATGCGCACTTTTTAAATTGCGCGCATATTCAGTGAATGGCAAATTGAATTACATTTCCATGTGAATGTCCAAGTACCAATTCAAGTGTTGTTAAATTGCCGCAAACAGCTGTTCACCAATTCAAACAACGCATTGGCTTGTTTATATTTTTGTTGTTATTTGTTTTGGCAAACGAATTTAAGTGCAATGCTGCAATCACCCATGGTACAGCCCACTTTGCACCAGCCCCTGCACTCGAAAGTCTCCAACTATTTAAACAACCAACGGCGCACGGGACAGTTTTGTGATTTGCAGTTGCAGCTCGATTCGGACGATGCGCCCTGCACTTGCAGCGCACACTTTTGCGTGGTGGCCGCTCAAAGTCAGCTTATTGGACTCAATCAGCAGAAGCAGCAGCAGTTCTCTATACAGAATCCGCTAAAGGTCACCATACGTAATTTCAATTGCAACGTGTGCCTACACACCATAGTGGACTTTTTCTACGAGGACATTGTTTCTGTGTCCAAGGAGCACGAGGAGCACTTTCGGGAGCTGGCCAAGATACTTTCCGTTACGGAGCTCTTGCACTTGTATCAGATAGAAAAGTCCAGCGATGTGAGCACTGCCCTTGAGCCGACAGCAGCGAAAGCCGGCGATGTGGAGGATAATATGCAGCCGGCTAAAGCGCCGGATGTTGTTTTTGAGAATCAGCAAAGCTATTTTAAGGTGAGAAGCAAACCAAATGCAATTGGAACAACTGTCTTAAAGTTGTCTCTTGTATAGCTTAAAAACCCGCGCGCTGTCAAATCCAGCAGCAAAATCAACTACTGCATTGGCTGCGATTTCAAGTGCTACCAGGTGCAAAAGATGATCGACCACATGACCAGCTGCGAGCCGTCGCACCTGACGTGTTCCCTGTGCGAAGTTGGCTTTCTGGACTGGCGCGAGTACGATGCACATCTGCGGCGTCATGGCTCCGATCTGCGCAAGCCCTTCTTCTGTCTGCAGTGCGATAATCGGTTTAGCACCCGCGCAGCTCTGCTTGTCCATCAGCCCAAGCACTCGACGGAAACGCCCCATGTCTGCACGCACTGCGGCAAGGCCTTCAAGTGGAAGCAGGGCCTGAGTAATCACATGCTGGTGCACAATCCTGAGAAGCAGATGCTCTGCGATGTCTGCGGCTACAGCACCACGCACATGAAGGCTCTGAAGAGCCACAAGCTGTTGCATACCGGCGAGTTCTTTGCCTGCACGGTGGCTGGCTGCAAGCATCGTGCGAACCGCAAGGAGAACATGAAACTGCACATCGAGACGCACAAGCAGGGACGTGATTTCATTTGCGAGATCTGTGGCTGCAAGTTCAGCCAGAGCAAAAATCTAAAGCGACACGCCTTGAAGCACACCGAGGGCGGCCTCAATCGATACAAGTGCCAGCTGTGTGGCTTCAGTAGCCATCGCTCCGATAAGATGAAGGAGCATGTGCAGCGCGTACACACGGAGAAAGCGGTGCAACTGGAGCTGTCCGAGACTGTGGACAGTTCGTTTGAAAACAAAATGCGAGATGATTTTGCTCTGCCGCCCATCGATGCATTGCCGGTTAGTGGAAAGAACACCCGGAAACACTCAACGGAAACTCCGCGACGGAATCGCAAAAAATCGCCAGATCTGACGACATCAAATGTGAAACGCCTAAAGACATTGCTGCCAAAGGAAACAATTGATTAGGGAAAGGCACACAATGTCCAAGTTATGGTACCTGAGTGTAATCTGTGGAATGCACAGCGATCAGAGATTGTCAAGAAAATAATGTGACTTAGAAGAACAAATGCCTCTGGTTAAAAGAACTCTGAATAATTATAATTCTCTAGTCAGAAATACTTTAAAACAATATAAATTTAACATATTTTGAGCATGAAGAACGTTAAATACCCTTATAGATACATCAGAGCTCAATTTCGACCCATTGTTGTAAGGGTATTTAAATTGCGACCTTGAAAACGCAATAATTAAATTGATAAGCCTATATGAAACTACGTATTATTGATAGGCGTTGTAATGTTTGCCGCGTACTCTGCACAATAAATACTCCAAAATTGTTGACAAAGCATAAAAATAAAATTGCGCAGTGTTCAAAAGCTTTGCGAGAGCCCAAGAGCTGAACAAACAAGACAAACTGGATCGAATGGGGGAGATAGAGCGCTCGAGATTGTTCCCCAAGCTTTCCTAATACGCTTTGAACTGTGGCCACGATCATTGTGATTGCAGAACTCAAACCGAAAAGACGTCTCTCGTTAAAAACAACTGAAGCTACATAACAAGCCATACTATCAACCAGAAGTCGAATCATCAAAAATATCAACATGTCTGAGGCGCACTTCGATGAATACGAGCACTACAATTTCGACCATGGCAAGCACATCTTCACTGGCCACAGCGGCAAGCAGCGCTCCAAGAAGGAAGCCAGTGAACATACCAATCACGCCGATCCCTGCGGCCATTCTAGGAAAATCCTAACCAAACTCGTTAACACCAATAACAACAAAAAAGCTTGCAAAAACTAAATGTTAACGATCCCATTTATAAGTAAAGCACACCATATCGAATTTGAACTACAATCAAAAGAAAGAGAAAGGCAATAGGAGGAGAAAGTGAAGCTGGTTAATATATTTAGAGGAAATATTAAAACTTGTTATTTGTGGTTATATCTCTACTTTATTTGATTGGCTTTGTATGCTTTGAAAATATATAGATATATGTAATATTTTAAACTTTAGATATAAGCTACTTTACATAAAATAAAATGTTTTTCATAAAAACAAAACATACAAAAAACAAATTTACTTGTTATTTCAAAGTGTTTTCTTAATTTATTAAAATTTAAGAGCTTTCTTTTATAAAGTTCAGCAACATTTACTTAATGTTATGATTTTAATTAAACAAAACACATTCAATAAATCAAATATAAAAATTATATGAATTAAATCTTTA
Source organism: Drosophila sordidula (assembly GCA_035047465.1). Taxonomy (NCBI): domain Eukaryota; kingdom Metazoa; phylum Arthropoda; class Insecta; order Diptera; family Drosophilidae; genus Drosophila; species Drosophila sordidula. The sequence continues at coordinate 983,352 of JAWNPQ010000090.1, read as the reverse complement.
TTATATATTTTTTTCTCATTGGTATTAAATAAATTCTTATTAAAGTTAACATAGAATTAAAACAATACATCCTATTAAAAATATAAATGTGCATATAGTTGCCAATTTTTAAATTTAACATAATAATAGTATTTGTGAAACAGGTCCACCTTAACGATAAGGTTCTCTTTGCCGGTTTTCCTCTCATTTCGCCGGCTTTTAACTGCGTAGTTGTTGATATTTGGTAAACAATAAACAAGCCGTTGTTGATCAGGTGCTCTTCCATGGAGTGTATTAATCATCTTCATTATTATCATCATTATCACGTAGGCACTTCGACCATATCTGAATGTGTTTTCAGGTATTTTCTTGTTTCCCGCTTTATTGATTTCTACAGATCCCAAATTTAATACAAACGCCAAATTTGGAAATTGTTATGAAAAGATTACAATCGCGTTTACCTTATGAACTAAACATTTTTAAAACAATATTAATATGCTTTTATTTACTGATAGAATGTTTTAAAGACTATAACACAATATACATTAAAAACTCATTTCTAACCTTAGTTTATCGCTTCTGTTGTTTAGCTTTTTCTTTTATTTATTTTCATTGATAGTATGTATCAATTAAATATTGTACAGGCCTTGCCTTAAAGGGTATTTGAACTTCGTCAATCTGTTCTGTAATCTATAGCTTATTATATTTATCTGGAATTGACGTACAGCCCGAAATTTTTGTATAGTGATAAAGGTAACATCTTCATTGTCAACACTTTGGTGAGGCAGATTTCTTTCTTCGGCTTTAATGAAAAGGCCACGCTTCAGGTGTGGTAAACCTATACATGAAATACCGTTTATGTATATATATATGTAACTCCATGTGATCGTGATAATACGCGTGCCACACGCACGCCAGAAGCGGGGCTCGATGGCAGCCGCCTCACTGGTATTGGTATTTCCTGTGCTCGACTTTGGTCTCAATCTCGGGCACACGGCGATCTGCGTTCTCGGTGGTACAAGAATATGAGCAGGGGGAGGGCGGGGTATTCCCCGAGGAAATCATGTTGCGCACTTTCACCGCGAAAAAGAATTTAAGGTAAACAAGTGAAGCGCTTGGATTATGCATAAATGAATGGACCGATGTGCCCATATAGCTTGTATATATATGTGAGATGATAATTGGTGTAGCACTCGTTGCCGAATGAACCGTTAAATTGAATCTGGAGCAGTGGCCCCATATCGATGCAGTACGCCGCCAATAGATTAGCACCTTTCGACGAGGCTGCGACAAGGCGTAGTTGTTCTAGATACAGATACGAGTATATTACGGGGCTTTAGCACACACATTTCTCTTGCATTAGCACCACACACACATACACACACACGCACATACATTCCAAAAATTATGCCTAGATCGTTGGGAGTTTTTCTGGCACATCGCCCCAAGTTCTGCGTTTAGTTGACGAGTGAACTCCCAGCCGAACGGCAGTTGAACGTCGCAAGCAAGGATTAAGGATAAGGAATACTTGAATACAGATTATGATAGGCTACTCAGACATATCAACAAAGCCGCAGCGCAGGTGTGTGCCTGGCGTGTGGACCCTGGTGCTGGCCACGCTGCTCTTCGCCCTCACCCTCACGGGCTGTGCCCTGCTGGAGGCGGGTCGCGCTCGGTCGGCGGAGGATCAGCGGCTAGGTGACGTGTTCATCGTGAGTCGCCTGTGGTCGCACTTTGGGGCGGCGGCGAATGCATCTGACGGCGCAGTGGCCGCCACCGTGGAGCGCATTGCCCGCGATGCGACCAACGCCAGCCGAACTGGCAACAACTACTACGAGGAGCAGCAGGCGGTGGTCGTGAATGCCGAAAGCGCTCCGCCGGCGACGGCACAGCGACAGGCTTCATTTGGTCCGCCGCAGGGCAGAGATTACATCATCGACTCGAATCCCGGCGACGAGTACTATGACAGCGAGCCGTCGGCGGAGGAGTCTGACGTTCCCAGCGAGGAGCAGCCCGCGGCCGGCGAAGGCAGGGCAAACGCCTACAACTCCTACTACGGCCAATGGCAGTACGGCACACAGACAACAGCCCCGGCCGGCAGCGACAAACGCAAGTTGCAGCCCGCTGCCAACCGGTAAGAAGAAGCACAGCTTCCGTTGGACACCCGCTGGATACCCAATGACCCCACTAATATCTCTCTTCTCTGGCAGTGCGCCATATGCAGCCTACGACGATGTCTACGACTACCCAATGGGCTTTCAGCCGCGTCCTCATGCACAGACCGCGCCCAAGCAGGTGGCGCCAGCGCCAGTTAACGCCATGGTCCAAGCGCCAGTGGCCACGGAGTCTACGCTGGTTACATTTCTGAAAGCCCTAAAGCAAATGTGGGATCTCTATCAGGCCTTGACGAGCGCCTGGGGCACTGTCGCCGAGCGGCATCAGCAGAGCACCGAGCAGCTGAAGAAGGAGCGTCTGGAGAAGCAACGTCTACGCCAGCAGCAGCAGCAGATCAAGTCCAGGATTAACTCCAAGAAACCGGCGCGCATCGAGGGTGATAAATTGGCAAGGCCTAATCAGCCCAAAAAGGCCAAGGCAACAACGACAACGACAACAACGAGCACAACAACAAGCACAACAACAAGCGACGCCGATAGCTCCGAGGAGGCAACAGCAGCGCCTGTCGCTGCAGAGCCCAGCAAGCTGGCCAAGGAAGACGGTGGCGCAGAGAGCTCGGGGCGCGGCCTGCGCCACAGGCGTGAGCCGGAGCCGGCAAGCACAGATGTGGGCGAGGGGCGTTACATCAAGGGTGATCCGCTCAAGGGCTACTATGATTTCGTCATCACCGAGGGTTCCTACAAGTTCTGGGCAGCCTTTCAGGTACGGCACTGCCATGAGACTTCATGTGCACAAAAGTACATGCTTTTTTCTCTCTCCAGGTCGGCACAGCGCTCTTGATCATCTACTCCACGTTCGCTGCCATCTACTACTCGAAAGTAAATCCATTGACCAGCGATTACGACTATCAGGATTACCTGGGCGCCGGTCGGTCGATGACGGGCGGCGACGATGACTTTGTGGATGACAGCGAGCCCAGCGCTCCAGTCTCGCCCACGTCGCGTCTTATGGACTGGGTGCCACGTACAGCGCATTCCCTTAAATTTATACTCGATGCCATTGATAAAATACCGTTAGATCATGATCAAAAGGTGGAAAAAGGCTGGTCGACGGGAAGCAGCGATGCAGCGACGTCAGATGAAGCAACAGGGACAGACAGATAGGAAAACTACTCTTAAATATTTATGAAAATAAAATACTTTGAAAAAAAGAAGTTTGATTTCTTATGGTTCAATCGATGATTTTAAGGGTTATTTATAAATTTATAAATATATATTATATTAATATTATTATAATCGAATAAAATGCTAGCTAAAATAAAGCTTATCGTATTTAATTAAATCGTCTTTTTTTTCAAAGAAACTCAGATTATAGACAACTAAATCATGATTATTTGTGATATAAGCGAGAAAAACATTATTTGGTACAAAAGAAAATGCTTAGTTTTCTAAATCGGAATCAAGCTTATTATATGAAAAACATATAATTCCGTTAAAAGCTTGCATTGAAATTCAAATAAATTTTTAAATATTTTGAAATAAACTGTAGACACACTGTTTGCCATTCACCGTGTAACGACAACATATGTCATTCGCACATAGGCACCAGCTGAACAATCATCTGTTTATTATTTTTCTAGACGACGTGTAATTTGCGTGTGTAATGAAAATAAAAACGTAAAATTCACCAACAAAACATATTCAAAATGCAGAGCGCAGCACAAATAACACATAAAATAGCGCGGAGAATGCTACTGCCTTTGCTGCTGGTCGCAGCAGCAGCGGCACACGATGCCAAAGACTTTGATGATTCCGTGCTCTACAAAATTGACTTTGAAGTGCCCGATTTATTAGGTGAACCGGTAAGCAAGTGGTTGGAGGTCCATTTCTTTTGCTGATATCCATGCTTTACATCTGTATTAGGAGTTGGGCAGTCAGCTGCGTTCATTCTACACACAGGAGAAGGAGAAATACGAGTGTCTTATACCTGCCCTGGAGACGCCCAAAGAGGAGGAAAAAACCAACGAGCCGGAGCTGTGTAAGCGATATTGAAGCACCAAGTATTATTAACCCACTTATTATCCGCTTAGCTCCGATTGAATTACTTCAGCCGATATTCTCTGCGCCCACCTGTTCTTTTCGCATTGAGGCTTATTGGTCATATGAGATCTGCCATGGTCATCATGTGCGACAGTACCACGAGGAGCGTGAGGGCAAAAATGTCAAGTTCCAGGAATACTATTTGGGCAAATGGAGCGAGGAGAAGACAGAGCTGGCCAAAAAAGAATGGGAGGTCGCACGCAAAGCCGGCGGCAAGCCAAATTATAAAACCCTCAAAATCGATAACACCAGATATCCGTACATTGAAATGGAGTTTACCGATGGCACCATGTGCGACATTATCGATGCGCCACGTACAACAATGGTGCGCTATGTGTGCTATCCACTTGGCAAGGATGACATTTATTCATTCAAGGAGACCTCGTCGTGCAATTACGAAGCAATCATTTTGACTTCATCACTGTGTGCCATACCCGCCTTCCATGCGGAGGAGACCAAAGAGATATCCATCAAATGCTTCAATTCACAAACGGAGCCTCACAAGCCGATCAGCATGTTGCGTCAGGAGCTGTACGAGTGGGAGGAAAGCGAAAATGATTTGCTCGTTTCGAAGGAACACAAAGCACCTGCAAAGTTGTTGAAATCCGTTGGCGATATGGTAACATTCAAGTACAGCGGCGATGTGGACAAAATAATCTTGGAGCTGATGGCCAATGGTGAAATTGATGTGGACAGTGATTATCTCAATCTTGTGGCATCCAGAAGTACGTCAGGCACAACGCCGTCGCAGCCTTTTAATGATCTGGCACCCATTAAAGAGTTCATCTCCGGCAAAAACTGCCTGACGGGCGTGAGTACTTGAAAAGATTTGTCATCTCCAGTTATAGCTTTGATTTTATCTGCAGGGCACCGGCTGGTGGAAGTATGAATTTTGTTATGGTCGGCATGTGCGCCAATTCCATAAGGATAAGACCAGCGAAGTCGAACTGTTTCTGGGCTATTTCTCAGAGGAGTCGCACCGCCAGTGGGCCGGCTCAAATCCTGATAAGGGCGCTCGTCGTGCAGGCTTCACATCATCCATATGGCATCACTATGAGAAGGGCACACACTGTGATCGCACCGGTCTGCCACGTGAAGTGGACGTTAAACTGACCTGCACTCCTGTTACCAACAGCGGCACAGCTGTATCCATGTACTTGCTGGAGCCGAAGACATGCCAGTATATTTTGGTCGTTGAATCGCCCATCATTTGTGATCTCATGCATTATGCAGACGACAGCGGCTTGGTTACGCCAGAGAGTTTGCAAAAGTTCCTTGACAAGCCAGCGACGCCCGCACCATCCGCTTCTCAAACTCCAGACTCCGAGGAAAAAATACGCTCGTAGAGCCGGTTGTTTGTACATACTTAAATATATGTTAAGTATGGATACGTATGTAAATTCTTTTTATTCAAAAATAAATGTATGTAGTTCATATTTCAAATTGTGCTCATTTTGTGTGAATGGCAATAAGTCATCAAAGACACGAACCACGCGGTCGCAAGACAAAAGCTTAGCTACACACGAATATAAAAATGGCCCAAATGCATGGTGCATATAAAATATCAAAATATTCTCGAAATGAATGTGGCAACTTTAATAATATGAATTTTTAATACATCTTTTCGATATTTTGTCCCATAACTTTGTTGAAACTGAACCGATTTTCACGTTTGATGGCATTTTGGTCACGGTTTGTCTTCTAGATGAATTCTACATTTAAAATATATGCATTATCGAAAATCAAATTTTTCCGAATTTTTTGGTGAAAAAAGCATGTACATGTAGCATGTGGTCACAATTAGCATAAAAAACAACTTTAAAACCAATTCTAGGGGTGCCAAATTTTTTGTCAAAAGTCATGCCAAAATTGACAAAAATTTTGACATGTAAGGCTCTTGGATCCGTAGCTCCCATATTTCAAACTGTCATAACTTCGTTAAAACTGAACCGATTTTCACGTTTGATGGCATTTTGTTCATGGTGTGTCCTCTACATTGATTCTACATTTAAAATATATGCTTTATAGAAAATCAAATTTTTCCGAATTTTTTGGTGAAAAAAGCATGTACTCCCCCTTACTTATTTTCGGAAAATTTTTTTTTTCAAAATTTAGAATTGCAAATTTATATTTTTAATCGATTGTGGTGGTCACAATTAGCATAAAAAACAACTTTAAAACCAATTCTGGGGGGGTCAAATTTTTTGTCAAAAATCATGCCAAAATTTACAAAAATTTTGACATGTAAGGCTCTTGGATCCGTAGCTCCCATATTTCAAACTGTCATAACTTGGTTAAAACTGAACCGATTTTCACGTTTGATGGCATTTTGTTCATGGTTTGTCCTCTACATTGATTCTACATTTAAAATATATGCTTTATAGAAAATCAAATTTTTCCGAATTTTTTGGTGAAAAAAGCATGTACTCCCCCCTTACTTATTTTCGGAAAATTTTTTTTTTCAAAATTTAGAATTGCAAATTTATATTTTTAATCGATTGTGGTGGTCACAATTAGCATAAAAAACAACTTTAAAACCAATTCTGGGGGGGTCAAATTTTTTGTCAAAAATCATGCCAAAATTGACAAAAATTTTGACATGTAAGGCTCTTGGATCCGTAGCTCCCATATTTCAAACTGTCATAACTTGGTTAAAACTGAACCGATTTTCACGTTTGATGGCATTTAGTTCATGGTTTGTCCTCTACATTGATTCTACATTTAAAATATATGCTTTATAGAAAATAAAACTTTTTCGAATTTTTTGGTAAACATTATTTTTTTAAATTTTAGAATTTTAAATTTATATTTTTAATCGATTGTGTGGGTCACACTTATTATAAAGACACTTTAAACAAGATTCTTCTACGCTTGAGTAGAAGATTGATTTTTCAGTAGATTTTGCAAGTTTGTTTCTTTTTATTGATTACTTTGACCTAATTTTCGAAAGGCTTGCAAATAATAACATTTACCTCTTATGTCTGCTATGTACATCGTATTTGTTGTCGTTTTTCTTTGCTTAATTACAATTAATTAAACTCGTTAATCTTACATTGTCTTATTCACATTAAATAACATTAGTGCCTCTTCACCTTCGTCTTTTGGGAAGTCTTTTGCGACTTGCCTTTGCCAGCACAACATACTTTCCAAAAGAACTTGAATATCGCTTTGTTTATCAGGAAGATAACAAAGAGGGCGGCAGCTAGCAACACATATAAGTCCAGGTTGTTGGTTGCGATATAGTTCATGTGAACCAGAGGACTCTGCATGTGGGGGGCGCCATGATGACGGAGCACATAGTTCACCCAGTAGACAACCGAATCGCGAGCAGACATGGGACGATCGCGATATAGCTTCGAAAACTGTTGGATATTGGAGGTGTAGCTGGGATTCTTGAGTACCTCCTTGATGGCACCCTTAAATTCGTCCGCCTCCAGGGTGAACAAGTCGATGCGGAGACCATAGCCCGCCTGAACCAACTTATCGGCATTGCCCGGCTGATCGGCGAACACCGGCAGGGCCAGCATGGGCTTGGCGTGGTACTGCGACTCGGCCACGCCCCCCTTGCCAGCGTGCGTGATGAACAGCTTGATTTTGGGATGAGCCAGAATATCGTCCTGTGGCAGCCACTTCTTATAGAGTATATTTGCGGATTTGCCGGGCAGATTCTTAAGATCGTCCCACTTCCAGATCACATGCTGCTTTAGGCTGGAGAGTGCTTCGAAGATCTTGCCGATGAGCTCTGGCTGAATGTTGTCGCCTTTCAAGTTGCTGCCCAGGCTGAAGAGAATCGCGCCATGCTTGGCACTCTCCAAGAACTCCTGTATGTCCTGCGGCAAGGGGTCGGGCTTACTCTTAATCTGAATGCCTCCAATCTCAACGAGTGCGGGCACATTGGGCCTGATGGGTCCCTCGCTTATGGCATGGCTATTGCAGAATACCAGAGACACGTTTCTCTTGGCCTCCGCATAGCTTATCATCGTCGGGTCCTTGCCCCACAGACGCCTGTCAAGTTGCAAGTGATTAATATAACTTTATAATTTATCAAATAATTATGGTAGCAATAGATAGCAGAGAGTAATAGAATTTACCGAAAATTGTGAAATGCGTATGCGCAGAATTTTCATAAAGATCTATGAAAATGAATTTTAGGCCATACAAACAAATTGCAAATTTACGTTTCCACCAATTTTTCACATAAGTGGGTGAGATTTTCAAAACTCCCGTCTTATCAAATAGACAGTTAATCAGTTGGACAGGCAGGTAAAGAGGAACAACAGTTATATTTATCGTCGCTACTTACTCGTAAAATCCGTTATTTTTGTACTCCAGATAGAAACCAAAGAGACGGAAGAACATGGTGGTGCCGTAGTTGGCCAGACGCTGCTTGAAGTTCATGGCCGTGCCCGGCTGGACGGCTAAGTTCATATTGGGCACTGAAGCTACCAACTCGGGATTGCCCACAACGACATCGACTTGCACCATGGGTGGTCCCGGCCAGCTGACGATCAGCGGACAATTGAAGCGAGCGCCCAGGCCCACCTGATAGCCGTTGAAGAACAATCCGGCGACAACCACATCGAATTTGTTATCTTTGTTGTTGTAGAGGTCGGTGAAGCGCTTATCCTCCAACACGTCAACTTGTTTGTCGATAAGCATCGACAGGGAACCGAACATGTTCTTTACAGTGGTAATCATCGAAGGTTTCTCCTTGGCCATTTCCGTTATGCCATCGCTAATTGCCTTCTCTTCGGCCGCAGTCAAGGGTATCACGATTTCCTTGATGCTCTTGTGGGTCACCTTTGGCTTCGAAGCCACCACGACGGTCACATTGTGACCCTCCTCCGCCAGCGCCTTCATAATGGACATGTGTATAATGAGATGCGATGGACTGTGGCTGGTGAACACCCCCAAAATATTTGCGCCCTCGACGGGGGGCGATTGGAGAACACAGAATGCGGCCAACAGGCACGCAAATGTGCTGGACAGCAGAGACTTCATCCTAACGTCTTGCGGCGGGTGAGAAGTGGAACTGAGTGTACGGTTAAAAGCTCGTTATTTTATATAAACCATGGGCTACGTATGCCCAGGCCGTCTGATAAGCCTCGATGCCTGCTGATAAGCGTGCTTAAGTAGCCGGCGTCGTTATCGGTTGTGGTTCGTTCTGAAAATTTCGTGTACATAATAAAATAAGTTAGAGCGCAGCAGTCCGACTAGAAAATACCCTATACGCAGTTCTGAATTCTTCAGACATGGTATGTTCAAAATAAAAGTATGTAGAACAAGTAAGAACGTTGCAGTCGGGCGTAACCGACTGCACAATACGCGTTTAGTTTAAAACAGTCAACAACGGTCTTAATTATTATTGATATTTAAGAAAATATTTAGATACATGTGTAGATTTGATTGATTTGCCACGCCTCCAGCGAAGCCCAAGAAGCTTAACACTTTATCTGACGCGGGTATACAAGAGGTATAGGGGTATATATTCCAAGTTTTAAGTCTCTAGCTTTAAGCACAAACCCTCTCTTTCACTTTAATCACTTTTTGTGTCATTTATTACACATTTCTTGCGTTTGTCTAAAAATACGCTAATTGTTATAGTCTCCGAGATCGGACTGACATGGCTGGAATGACTTAGCTGTTGATGCAGATCAGGAATATGTACACTATGTGGGCTCCGAGGTGTCTGCTACACACATTTGCTCCAATTCATATTACCCTAATATTTGCCCACTCTCAGTGCACAACGGGGTATCTGTAGTTGTTGTTGGCTACCTCTTAAATTTCGAAACGAACGGCTTAACGCTATCAGAATAACATAAAACGGACACGTAATGTGCACAAGTGCATACTGATGAAATTCTCGGCTATCTCAAAAGATGTATTAAGTATAGGGTTCGTTTATATTTGAAACGCTTGCGTTTAATTAAATGAACTTTGCATTTAGCGCTGGGCACGGTAATGACATCGTCAAACACTAGTCACTGTTCTAAGGCAATTAAATGGCCCGCATATATAATTTGTACGCATAACTCGCCCCGACAATGTATATGTATTCAAAGCGGATTCGCAAATAAAAAATGCATAGTGAAAAACAATTCGTACAGAAAATAAAAATGAAACCAAAATCGAGCGCATTGACGTTCGGTTCACGCGTCTCGATAGCAACTGGGGAACTGAGGGCTGCGCCCACTCGAGAATCGCTTGGACAGATGCGAGTCATACACTTAAGTGCACTGCGAGAAAAACTGCTGAGAACAGTAGAGAATTCAGAAGTAAATCAAGAGAGCGCTGCGTATCTAGCTTAAAGTGTCTACAAAACTGGATATTGGCTTTTGTTTTACAGACGTGAAAAATAAAACTCGTATGTGCCTGTCTTGAGATTAAAGTTGAACTCGCATTATTGTGCAAGTCATGTTTTAGCGAAGTGCACTGCGAGAAAAAATGCATGCGAATCAAGAACTATTGTCATTTTTTTAGTTGTTTTGCAGTTTAAACTTATTAAAGATATTTATGGGCTGCTTACATATTTATATAGAAATTATAACAAATGTATTTCTTGTATCCATTTCTTGGCTATACTTTTTTTTATTATATTATTAAAATATTTTTATTGTCTATATATATTTTGTGCTTTATTTGAAGAAAGTTGAGAGTGCAAAAATTTTTACCACCGACAAAATTGCTTTTAAAATATATTCAATTGTTTTAGATTTAGCTCGGAATCGAGCTAAGAAGGTTTCAGTCAACAATTTATTTAAAATGTATATATGCTAGTAACGTTTTTATAGTGTACCATGTACAGAGAGAGCGAGCGAGAGAGAGAGAGAGAGAAAGGGAGAAAAGAAGAGCGAAGGCGACAATAGGCGCCTATTAATAGTCAATACGAGTGTTGGCAACTTGTTGATACTTATATGGCTGAATGTCTATACTAGATATATGTATATGTGTATATATGTATGCGTGAACGTGCATATTTCAGACCAATTTATCTCTGATTGCCGCGCCACGCGTCGTATGCGTAATGGCTGATGTCCATTAATTCGATTAACTACAAGTAGGTAGCTAGTGTTTTTTGACCTTGTCTCTTGAGCGTGCCAATTGCTGCAGCTGCTTGCTGCAGAATCGCAGCAAGAACACAACTAGAATCCCGGCGATGGCGAGGACAAGCAGGACAACGGCGTAGACATCGAGATTGTTGCGTGCCACAAAGTCCATGTGCACCCACGCACTCTGCAGGTGATAGGCCCCATTGTGCCGCATAACGTATTCCGACCAATAGATCACCGATTGGCGTGCGGTGAGCGGACGATCCCGGTAGAGGGCCGAGAACTTGCGCACCTTCTCCCGGTAGACAGGATTGTGCAGCACCTCCGCGATGCCCTGCTCCAGGCTCTCCTCCGTTAGCGTGAGCAGCTCCAGGCTCAGCCCAAAGCCAGCAGTGACCATCAGCCGCGCATTGGAGGGTTGATCGCCGAACACGGGCAGCGCCACCATGGGCACTCCGTGGGACTGTGCCTCCGCAATGCCGCCCTTGCCGGCGTGGGTGATGAACAGCTTGGTGTTGGGATGGGCCAGGATGTCGTCCTGTGGCAGCCAATTGTGGTAGTAGATGTTGGACGCATGCCCCGGCTTATGCTCCAGATCGTCCCATTTCCAGATGACGCGCAGCGGCTGCCGGGAGAGCACCTTAAAGATGGCCTCCGTGATGTGCGGCTCGAAGAAGGAGGCCTTGACATTGGTGCCCAGGCTGAAAAAGATGGCACCCTCTGTAGCGCCGTCCAAGAACTCGGCCAGCTCGGTGGGCAGCGGATCCGGCTGCTCCTTGATCTGCACACCACCGATTTCAACGGACTGCGGCACCGTGGGACGCACTGGACCCTCGCTGTGCGAGTGATAGTTGTAGAAGAGCAGCGAGATGCGTCGCCTCACATCCCAGTAGCTGGGGAAGTCGGCGTCCTCACCAAAAGCGCGTCTGCAAAACGGGAGGGATTAGAGATTGCACTCGGACAAAAGAAGAGCTCCTGACGCACTTGTAATAGGTTTCCATGCGCATGTCCACGCCCAGGCTGACACCCTTGAGGAGCACCCAGCTGACATAGTTGCGCAGGCGCAGACCGAAGCCCATGGGATGAACGCCCGCATCCTGGAGCGCATTCACGTTGGGCACATAGGCGGGATCGTAGACGTTGCCCACTTCATCGTCGACAATCGAAAATGGCACGCCCACCCAGCTGACAATAGCGGGTATGCCCAGCTTGGCTGCCACGCCCAATTGGAAATCGTTGAACACGAAGCCCAGGATCATCAGATCAAACTTCACCTGGGGCTGCTCGTAGAGCGCTTTAACATTCGGATGCAGCAGGAACTCGTATTGGCTTTCCAGCAGTTTCGCCGCTTCCGTTAGCATATTGAACATGAGCTTACCCAAGGATTGTTTCTCCTTGGACAAGCTCGCCATGTACTGTTTGACGAAGAAGTCTTGCTCCTGGCTCATTGGGGCCAGTATTAAGGTGATATTCTCGTGCGGCACCAGCTTGGGCTGCAAGGCCGTCACAATGGTCACGTTGTGACCACGATCCGCCAGCGATCGCATCATCGACATGTGCACGATCAAATGCGATGGACTGATTGTGCTGAACAGGCCCAAGATATTGGCGCACTCAACGGCCGGCGTTGGCAGCAGCAACGCCGACGCGAGGATCAGCAGCGATCCCAGGAACACGTTTCCTCCGACCATATTCGTGTGAGCGATCAGACGGTCAACTGACCGGCGAGTGGGCCAGGCTGGCCCTTTTATGCCAAGCAGATAGATAAGTCGGGCTCTCCGTTTTAAGCACATTTGCTGCGCCAAGATGACCGAGCAGTATTGCATTATCTCGGTGCGCTCTTCTCTCGAGAAAGGGTCTGATAAGCCTATCAGCGCAGCTCAGCATGACTTATCAATAAGAATCGCCACCGTTTACAACTTTCCACGATCAGCGAAAAACCACAACAATTATAAAATGGTTATCTTCATTGCTTATAATTGAGATAAAAGTTTATTCGACGTGCTCTTTAACGAATATCTTTACACAGTAAAAAATCTGCCAATTAAAGTTCAAATTTATAAAAGTTTCTATGCGGGATAAACATTAAAATTTGAATTTAAATTAAACAAGAGGGTTTCCAATAACTTCACCATAAATAAAAAAATATAACAAAATTCATCACTAAATAAATGTTAGTTTAATATTGGTCAGTGTATTTGTATTCGCTCTTAATTTAAAGGCTCTCTTCCTCTCTTTTGCTCTCCCTCTCTCTCCCTCTCTTAGTAACAGGCTGGCAGTGCAAAAAAATCTCTGGTCGATTTCAAGACCATTCAATATCAGTTAAAAATTGTACGGCAGGTGTTGGCTTAAAATTATCAATTAATACAATTTTGCCTTTGAACACGATAATGTACTTAGATACTTGTAAGCAGACTGACGAATATGTGGCCTTCTTTTAATTACTTTGGTATATATATAATATGGTAAATATTAAACAGACTGTTTAGCCAACGTTTGGTTAAAGAACGTTTTATTAATACATCTATATTTTAATTTATAAATATTCCTATTACATGTACCTATTGTTTCTTCAGTTTCGTGCTCTTCCTTTTTTGGCCACAGAGCTTGCGGTAAGCTAGTTTGGCCAGTAGCCAAGTTAGGAGCAGGCCAGTGAATAAAGCTGCTGCCAGCACACCGTAAACATCCAGATTGTAGTAGGCCAGTGTGCTCATGTGCACGGCCGGACTCTGCAGGTGGGGGGCGCCCCTGTGCCTCAGCACGTACTCCGTCCAGAAGAGCACCGTCTGCTTGGCCGTGAGGGGCCTGTCCCGGTACAGCTGCGAGAATCGTCCGATTGTCAGGGCGTACTTCTCGTTCTCGAGTACTTCCTGGAGACTCGCTTTGAAGGTCTCCTCGGTGATTTGCAGCAAGTTGAGGGCCAGGCCGTAGCCCGACTTCTGCATGGTCTCCGCGTTGGCGTGCTGATCGCCAAAGACCGGTAGGGCCACCATGGGCACTCCGTGGTACTGGGCCTCTGTAATGCCACCCTTGCCCGCATGGGTGATGAATAGCTTGAGGTTGGGATGAGCGAGTATGTCGTCCTGTGGCAGCCACTTCTTGTACAGTATGTTCGGCGCATTGCCAGGCGTATTCTCCAAGTCCTCCCACTTCCAGATGACGTGTTGTTTCAGACCGGACAGCACCTTGAACATGGACTGCACCAATTCCGGCTTGATGGCCGTACTCTTGATATTCGAGCCGAGAGAGAGCAAAATGCCGCCATGCTTCGCAGTCTTCAGAAACTTGGCAATATCCTTCGGCAGAGGATCTGGCTGTTCCTTGACTTGGATGCCACCGATTTCCGCGATGCCCGGCACAAGTGGCCTGATGGGACCCTCGCTGATCGAATGGCTATTCGTGAACACCATGGAAATATTGCGTTTCAGCTCGGCCAGCGTGGGGGAGTTGGCTTCATGGCCAAACTGCTGCTGGTAGTAATTGTCCAGGCGATAGTTGAAAATCGTCAAAATGAACCTGACGAACATCTCCTTGGTCAGATTCTCTACGCGCTTAAGGAATCCCATTCGCTGGCCGCGTCCCAAGGAAGTGGCTATGTTGGGCACATAGGAAACCTCTGTGGGATTGCCAACCATTTTATCGGTGGCGGTCATGGACGCCTGCATCCAGGACACAATAACAGGCACCTGCAGCTTGGCCGCCACGCCCAGCTGGAAGTCGTTCATGAAGTAGCCCATGAACATCAGATCGAACTTGGTCTCGTAGATGCGCTGGAAACGCGGATCTGAAAGCAGCTCCAGCTGCGATTCGACCAACACGCTCATGCCGGTCAGCAGACGCTGGAACGTGTCTAAGACCGAGTTCTTCTGCGACGCCATCTGTTTCATCTGACCTTCCAGTATCTGCTCCTGCTCATCCGTCATGGGCACCACGATCAGATGTATGTCTTTGTGCATTACGGTCGGCTGCAGCATGGTCACCACGGTCACGTTGTGCCCACTCTCGGCCAGCGTCTTGATCATCGACATGTGCAGAATCAGATGCGAGGGACTGTGACTGCTGAACAGACCCAAAATGTTCGCGCCCCGAGTGGGCAACGCGACCAGCAGCAGGCAGAGCCCTGCGAAACTCAACCGGACTCCCACCATGTTGTTCGACAACTGTTCTTCGGAACACCTAATTGATAACTGTACGACATTAGCCCCCAAAACCAGTCTATTTATAACCAATGCCAATGCGCGCTTATCGAGCGCCAGTCAACGTCGGCTGCTTATCAAAAAAGCCCAAATGAAATTGTTGTATGTACAACCTCATGAATATGATATAAAAATATAAAACATGTTGAAATTATACTATCAATGAGTAAAGATGAGTTTACAGGCTATTTATGCTATAATCGTTATCCATTAATTATGATCGGAAGTGGTTTGTGCTTCAGGTGACCTCATAATGCAGATTTTCTTGATTTAGAAGAGCTCGAGTAATCAAATTTCAAATAAATTATATATTGAGAGAAAAGTAAAAATTGAGCTTTGTACAGGGTATTTTGTGGTCTCCATTTGAGCGGTGTTATTGGTTTTTTTAAATGTTAAATCATTCATTCATAGCTTCGATCATCGGCCATTAAACTTATGCAAGTTGCGTAGTTCTGTAGGGTCAGAATGAAACAGCACAAAGCTGTTTCCACTCAATTAAAAGATCGTTTGTGCTCTTTACTCTCTCTTAGTTCTCTTAAGTGTGCTGTGTTCTCACTGGTATACCACGCAATTGTCACAAGCTTGACAAGGGTTAGTGTAAGTAGCTGTAGAGGCTTTCCAATTTTTTGACGCTGCTGATTTTAATGCAAAATATCTTTTTCTCATGGCTTGGCTTTAAGTTTAGTTCGACTTCAGTACAGGGTATCTCTAGGTAAGTGTACTTTAATAAATCGCCCAGTTTATCAAGAGAATAGAAAACAGAGATTATTGTAAATGTTACAAATAAAAGTCTTTACCTACTTTACTTTATACGTTTATTTATTTATAACCATATCACGGCCCACCAAGCCCAACAACAACAAATATATCAACAATTGAATTACTTAAATTTCTTACTGCCTGGCGAAATTGGATTCGCGTCGACACGCAAAAGCTGCTGACTTTGACCCTTTATATGACCCCAATGGTTAATTTCGCGCAGTTCACATTTGAACTCGCGCAGTGTCTGCTGCAACTCCGGATAGAGCAGCTTGAGCACGCCGTGATCGAGAGTGGGGAACATGTGGTGCAGCGCATGCTCACCGAAGTGGGTGAGCACCAGGAGATCGGACCACTTGATGTCGCCGCGATCGATGATCGTGTCGAGCTGGAAGAGACCCCAATCGCGATCAGTACGCGGCGCGTCGCCGTCGTGATAGATGCGAGGATCATGGTGAGCTGCTGTCAGGCCGATGAAGCCAAACAGGAAGCTGGCCATGGCCAGAATCATGAGCCAGCTGCTGATCGCCGAGCAGAGACCCACATTTGTCGAAACGTACAGAAAGACAGGCAGGCTAAAGCCCAAAAGATCGTGCCAGTACATAACGTTCGTCTTCAGCAGAGAATAGACCAGGCTGCAAAGAAATGCTTATCAGCGCATTTGACGGACTTGCGATCACAGCAACTTACCGCTTTGTAAACTGCACCGGACTCAAGATCGCATAGACGAACGGGGAGATCAGCACGGAGATCACACGCTGCCGCTTGCTCGCGTAGTGTCTGCTCGGCACCCAGCAGAGGAAGGGCTCGAAGAGCGACATCTCCAGATCGTGCAGCGAATTGGGATACACGTGGTGCGACAGCGCGTGCGAAATGCGCCAGCAGTTGCAGTTCACCAGCAGCAGATTAAAGCTGTACATGCGCCAATTATCGCGCTGATGGAAGTAATTGTGCGCGGAGGTGGCCAGCCAGCACAGCGCCAGGCCCGCCAGGCCACGCAGCAACAGGGAGTCCGCGACTGTGGCTGCCCAGCTGAGGAGCAGCACTGAGATCAGGATGCCCGTGTGGAACAGCTACAAATACGCAGAGAAATTATAGGTTAAAGAGAGTTTTCTCTTCAATTTAAAAACGAAATCGTTTCGATCCCGGAGTTCCCACTTATTTCTTACTAGAACCCAACTTTAACCCTCTCCTTAGAAATTCTTCCAAAAATGGTTTGGTTCAAAAATATTATTTAATTATATATATATATATTTTTTTTTAAATATTTTTTCTGTCATTGCGATATTTTTAGAATTTATGAATTTAAAATTAAAAAAATCCCCATTTTAAAATAAGAGCTCCAACCATTATTATTAACTAAAATTAATGTGAAAAAACGAGTTCAAAAAGAATAGACTTCAGTCGAGAAATTGGTTACTTAAATATTTTGTAAATCAAATACTCACATCCGTCTTACGCGTGGGTCGATACTGCAGCGAGCGCAGCTTTTCCCGCACGCGTCTCTTCAGGGTCAAGTAGAAGCCCTTTTCGTCCAGTGTAAATTTATAGTTGCGCGGCTTGGCGGCGTTGCGCACCTCGAACTTGCCGAGCATGCGTGCGGCATTCTCCTCGATGTGGTGCGACTCGAAGGGCTCGGTTATATCGGTGCCCTTGGTGCGCTCAATCCAAAAGGCGCCCCCCGGATGCCGCTGCGCAAAGTCCGTCAAGTCGTAGAGTGTATCTTTGATGCGCCAGAGGCCCTCGGCCGCGTCGTCGTTGTGTTTGCCCTCCAGCCAGCTGTAAGGGCGTGGCAACTGTGAGTTTTATATGAAACAAATTGCATTCTCAACTACACTCTGCGAAAAGTGGTATTATAAATATCAAGAAAACGTTCTAAAAGTAAGCACAATATTGCTTAGCTTCTGAACTGTAGGTAATTCTTATAAATATTCGGACTAGAAAAGCTCCACATACAAGAAATTTTTCAGGTTGAACTTTGTTTAAGTTTGTACTTGAGTTAAGTGCAAAGTTCTCGTACTGATAAAGATACACATTTTCAAGAAAAGAAAATATTTCTTTGAAAAGAAATCATACAAAATATTTAATAAAATTGATTTTTTACAATTTAAGGAAAACGGTTTTCTAAAAACCGTCCTTTTAGCTCTGAGTGTTTTGGGTTACCCACCTCTCCTCGCTGATGAGCCACTGCCTGCGATAACTGGGATATGTTCGGGATATGCCCGAGACGCGCCAGGCCTCCAGCTCCGCCTTGGGGGCCATTAGTGCCTTGTTGTGCGCTAATTCAGTAAATAATCAGCTGCTAATTTGCCGAGTAATCGTAAATGTTGTATTTTGTATATCTGCTTGTGTTAGTCGAAGTTCAAGAGCCTATTTAAAAACCGGTCTATTTAATCGCAGAGGCCGCTCGAATTGCCGCCCGCTTTGTTTATGATTCGCCCAAGGGAGCGTCGCTCTGCTTTTGCCTCGCACCATTGGACTTAATTATAAAAGCTCGGCGAGCGTATCAAATTCTCTCGAGCTTTAAGCTTACGAAGCGCTCGCGCATTTGTTTGCATTCGCCCTTATCAATGGGATTTCGGTTCAGTGTCTTCCACAGCCCAGACATGAGTGCAATGTGATACACAGAAAAACGAGCACTGAAAAACCACATGCTTAAGCAGTGAAAATGAAATATAGTAGTAAGAATAAAGCATTTTTCACACATTTCTCATACAAATAATCGAATTCAAGTGTACTTTGGATCTCGGCTTCAATGCCATCTTCATTAATTAATTAAAAGGGCATACCTTGGAGCGTCCAACAATTGGCATTTGAAAGAGGCTCTTACAATTATATTATTTAAAAATGTTTGAAAATAAAATGAAAACAAAAGTTTGGTTTGAAATCTAATTCTACCATTGAACATGTGGTTTATCTGGAGTCCAAGGAATGCCTATTTTTGCATTCTTTTATAGTAGTCTCACGCACTTTATTACAAGACGAACATTTTATTTCCATTACACAATTCTCAATTTATAAGGTTGACATCATGATGGAAACGCTTGAGCTTTTAGCTTATGTTAATCAGTCAAATGCTGAAAGACATCTGTGTGATAAGACGACGGTTTTTTTGGCAGCCGATTCTCTTATCAATAAAAAAACAGGAAAAAACAGTAGTGTTCGGAATGCCGAATATTAAATACCTTTCCTGTTTGACATGATACCCGAAATGAATAACATTTTAACTAAGCATGTATATATTTATATATATTTTATATTTAAAAACAAATTTAAATTTCAAACAAGAACTTAATTTTCGGACAGTATTCAAGAATATATTTTATTAATTGTTATAATCGAAGAATATATAAACTATATATACGTACAGTTTTAATACCTTGAAAGTTGATCTTAAACAGTTGTCTTACAACTGAACAATAATGCTATCAGTGAAAACATGTTTTATTGCGCCTAATTGTAATTCGATTTATGATCATTTCACGAATAACTAGTTTTTCCAATGTGTTTACATAATGAATACCCTACACAGAAACCGCAACGTCATGATTAACTCTGCAATTCGTATACCGCCTCCTCAAACATAGCTGCGTATTAACTACACATTACCCTAGGCCTGACCCCCGCTGCCAGACAGGCCCCATAAACTGCGCCACACATATATATATACATGTATATGAATATATATAACCACACACGCCTCCGTGGAGCAGCAAGGTGTCACGTGTAGAAACGACTTTATCATCGGGTGCGAAACACATGGCTGGGTTGCTATTGGGTCTACTGTAATGATCACAGACTCGACATCGCAGCGAGCGATAACACCACGCGTCACGGTTATCATAATGGAAATATTTTAATTCCCTGTAAACATTAAATGTGTACGGTGGGGTGAATGAAAATTTGTAACTTGTTGGCGTGCCAAATTTGGCAACTCTAGCTCTAAAATTATGTGGATTTTCGCGTGCTACCCGACCCCAAGATATATGGATTTTATCAACGTGTGATCTGTATAGCTCATATGGAACGAAATGCGAGTTTAGGCAACTCGGAGATGGGTACAGGGTATTTCTTAGTCGGCAATCACTTGGTTTATTATTCTTATTTGCTGTCCAGCACCGATTTGTGCTTAGCTTATGTCGTCGCTTAAAATCTAAACGAGCCCAATACAGGTTGAAGGTAGCTCGAGCTAAGTTCTAAGTTCTCTAGGAAAAGTCCTGCAAGGATCTGACAGGATGGTGATTGAGTCGTGGAAGCAGTGTGGAATTGCTACCAAGTTTCCCACGTATCGCAACTCAGCGCTGGTTACAGTCGACAGCTGGCAGAAGGGTAAACGCCAGGATGATGAGGCCGAAGGACTTTGGCGCATAAACGATGGTATCTATGATTTCACGGAGTTCATTGATAAGCATCCTGGCGGCCCCTTCTGGTTAATCGAAACCAAAGGCACGGACATAACCGAAGCCTTTGAGGCACACCATTTGACCACAGCTCCGGAGAAGATGATCGCCAAGTACAAGGTGCGGGATGCGGCCAAGCCGCGCATCTACACGCTAACCTTGCACGAGGATGGCTTCTACAAGACCCTCAAGGGACGGGTGCGCGAGAAGCTGAAGACCATAGACAAGCGGCCCAAGCGGAAGAGCGATGTGAGTAGAATTATATTGTCAACTTGATGATCCCTCCTCGGCTGATCAATGATCTTGAGGGCTTTAGTTGATTCATCTGGGCATACTGGTATCCACCTACCTGTTTGCCGTGGCCAGTGCCAAGTTTGACAGTCTCCTGGCGCTGATCCTCGCCGGCGTGGCGCTCTGCTGGACGGTGATCGTGTCCCACAATTACTTCCATCGGCGCGACAATTGGCAGATGTACACCTTCAACTTGGGCTTGATGAACTTTTGCTCGTGGCGCATCTCGCATGCCATGTCCCATCACATGTATCCCAACTCCTACATGGATCTGGAGCTGAGCATGTTCGAGCCGTTTCTTTGCTGGGTGCCCAACCCGCACCTGAAGAGCAAGGCGCTGCGCTATGTGTCTTGGGTAACGGAGCCACTGACCTATGCGATTGCATTTTTCCTACAAATGGGCACTCGGTAGGTGCCTGATAAGAGCAGTGATCGCTGATCAGTTTGATAATCGCTTTTTCTTTTAGCATTTTGTACTCGCTGCGCCACACAAATATTATGTACTGGCACGATCTGTTGCCGCTTTCCATACCGCTGGTCATGTACTATGGCTCGGCCGGGTCGGCGGGTGTGCTATTTTGCCTACGCCAGTGGCTATCGATGACGTCCATCGCCAGCTTCGCTTTTTGCGTAATCGGTCTAAATGCGGCGCATCATGACCCGGAAATCTATCACGAGGGTGATACGAATCGTGAGGATCGCGACTGGGGCTTGTTCCAGGTGGATACCATCATCGATCGGGGTGATCTGAAGTGGTCACAGTTTCTGGTGCTCACTCACTTTGGTGATCATGTGCTGCACCATTTGTTCCCCACCCTCGATCATGGACTGCTGCCCGCTCTCTATCCCATTCTGTATGAGACACTCGAGGAGTTCAAGGGGGAGCTGCGCGAATGTAATCACATTGAGCACATGATTGGCCAACACAAGCAGCTGTTGCGCATTGAACCCAATCCGAGGGCACCTGGTGCAGGAAAATAGAATGGTTTTTCTTTGACTTTTGTATAATATGTGTGTGTGTGTTCATATGTCTGAAATTAACCATTAGCATAGGGATATTTCTAACCGTGCTTTTTAGATAAAGTTTTAGATTGATAGTAAAATGAAGATGTCTCCATTTTATCATCACAACCGTGTGGAATGATCGGCACGATCTGGAATCTGAGCAACGCCTACTTTATTAAATGATCGTTGTATAACAGTTTGGATTCGAACTAATAATTAATACTATAAAATATAAAAGCTATATCATAGTAAATATGCATTTTCGATGCGTTTTCGGGTCTTAATATTAATATTAAAGAGTATAGTTTGGGGCGTTCAACAAGTATAAAATAAGCTTGAAATTATCATTATTGAACAATTTTTGAAAATGAAATCAAAAAAAAAATATCTCATTTACACATTTTCAAAATTTAGATTTGAAATAAAGGAACTTTCTACCCTTGATCATGAGGTTTCTCTGGAATTCAGAGAATGTATGGCATTTATCTCTTGCAGCCTTTTATAGTAGTCTCCCGGACTTGATTACAATACGAACATTTTAATTTCTATTACACAATTCAATTCAAAGATAAGACGAACGGTTCTTTCGTAGTCGGACAGTTTCTCTTATCAGTAGAGAACAGGAAAACACATAAGTGTTGGGTTTACCAAATATTAAACACATTTCCTGTTAAATATGATATTAATAAACCGAATATTAATAAACTTTTAAAAAATTTCATACAAGAACTAAATTATCAGATAGACCATTATATGAAAAGTATATAATAAGATAGCAATATTTAAGATTATATTATATTCCTTACATTAATTAAATAACCCATAATAATGTATATTTAGGAACCGTTTTAATGCCTTGAAACAATAAAGCTTTCAATGTTCTGGTAAGGACATACATTTAACCCTTCCCTAATAACTGCGTGAATGTTCTGGTAACGGTCTACCAATTGATGACGAGGTGGCAAGGCTGCGACGAAGGGAGAAGGAGCTGATGTCGAGTACCAGGAACTACGCGCTTGAAATACGACGAAACTAACGAGGCAAATCTCGTGCGAAACTTTATTTAAATATTAATGAATATATATATAATCGCTAACCAGACAAGCCTCCTCAGCAAGGTGTCGTATGTAGGAACGGTGCGAGTCAATGGGCTCGTCCTCCTGCAATGATCACAGACTCGACATCGCAACGACCGATAACACGACGAGTCACTGTTATCATAATGGAAATATTTTAATACCTTGTACGCATAAAATGTGTAAGGTAGGGTATAATAAAATTGGACAGACTGTCAAGAATCGATTTGCGCCTAGCTTATGTCGACGTTTAAAATCTGAGCGAGCCCTGAATAACGTTCAGTACGCGTTGAACGTAGCTCGAGCTAAGTTCTAAGTTTTCCAAGAGAAGTCCTACAAAAAGTCTAACAAAATTATGATTGAGTCGTGGAAGCAGTGCGGGATTGCTACCAAGTTTCCCTCCTATCGCAACTCAGCCCTGGTCACAGTCGACACCTGGCTGAAGGGTAAACGCCAGGATGATGAAGCCGAAGGACTTTGGCGCATAAACGATGGTATCTATGATTTCACGGAGTTCATTGATAAGCATCCTGGCGGAACCTTCTGGTTAATCGAAACCAAAGGCACGGACATAACCGAAGCCTTTGAGGCACACCATTTGAGCACAGCTCCGGAGAAGATGATTGGCAAGTACAAGGTGCGGGATGCGGCCAAGCCGCGCATCTACACGCTAACCTTGCACGAGGATGGCTTCTACAAGACCCTCAAGGGACGGGTGCGCGAGAAGCTGAAGACCATAGACAAGCGGCCCAAGCAGAAGAGCGATGTGAGTAGAGCTATATTTTTAATTTGATGATCGCTCCTCAACTGATCAGTAATCTGGTGGGCAACCTTTAGATGATCCATCTGGGCATACTGGTATCCACCTACCTGTTTGCCGTGGCCAGTGCCAAGTTTGACAGTCTCCTGGCACTGATCCTCGCTGGCGTGGCCCTCTGCTTTATGGTGATCGTGTCTCACAATTACTTCCATCGGCGCGACAATTGGCAGATGTACACCTTCAACTTGGGCATGATGAACTTTTGCTCGTGGCGCGTCTCGCATGCCATGTCCCATCACATCTATCCCAATTCGTACGTAGACCTGGAGCTGAGCATGTTCGAGCCGCTGTTCTGCTGGGTGCCCAACCCGCACCTGAAGAGCAAGGCGCTGCGTTATGTGTCTTTAGCAACGGAGCCGCTGGCCTATGTGATTGCATTCTTCCTGCAAATGGCCACGCGGTAGGTACCTGATAATCTAGATCAGCGATCGCAAACCGATTAATTTGTTATTCTGTTTTTAGCATTTTCTACTCGCTGCGCCACACAAATATTATGTACTGGCACGATCTGTTGCCGCTTTCCATACCGCTGGCCATGTACTTTGGCTCGGCCGGTTCAGCGAGTCTACTATTCTGTGTACGGCAGTGGCTATTGATGACGTCCATCGCCAGCTTGACCTTTTGCGTAATCGCCCTGAATGGGGCGCATCATGACCCGGAAATCTATCACGAGGGTGATGCGAATCGTGAGGATCGCGACTGGGGCTTGTTCCAGGTGGATACCATCATCGATCGGGGTGATCTGAAGTGGTCACAGTTTCTGGTGCTCACTCACTTTGGTGATCATGTGCTGCACCATTTGTTCCCCACCCTCGATCATGGACTGCTGCCCGCTCTCTATCCCATTCTCTATGAGACACTCGAGGAATTCAAGGGGGAGCTGCGCGAATATAATCACATTAACCTCATTGTTGGCCAACACCAGCAGCTGTTGCGCACTGAACCCAATTCCAGGGCACCTGGTACAGGAAAATAGAGTGTTTTCCTTTGACTTCTGTATAATGTTCATATGTGTGTTAAACAACGCCCTAAGTTTCAATGTTTGTAGCATTTGATATGGGCAAGTACTGTGGTACATAATTCTACTACCCTTAATAGTCCTTAATCTTTTAATGTCTACATAATTTTGTTTAAAATGACTGCAGAGGGCTTCCAAAATTTTTATTGAAGCTCAGCTTTTGAGATCGGCAAGTTATCCAAAGGGTATGATATGAAAGCTAATTTAAATGCACGAGTACTAAAAATCTTGCCGGCATATTTACAATTTCCAGTTACACAAAGTGCTTGAGTAATCTAGAACCTGAGCAAAGTCTAGTGTATTAATCTGTGATCAGTACAGCCATAAAATTGTATTGGCTATAAAAATCGATTCAATAAGAACAAGTTGTCAAGAAGTTTTTTTAAAATTGATTTACATTTATTTTGTTCCTTTTTTGTATACTTTTTAAATATAGTTTTGATATTTTTTAATCTTATAATGTGTTGATAAAATTAAAAAATTTAACATAAACATAAGCGCCATGTGATGCGAGTGTGTATGCTGTCCTGTCTGTATCAAGGTCTGTAGAACTGGGTATACAATTAATAAAATTACATAGACACAATTCGATATGTTAGATAATGCAACTGCGACATTTCCTAATGGACACTTCCACTGGGTTCCATTTTAACTCACATTTGACGGGGCTCATTTGTTGTTGTTGTAATGCATAGTTTTATTTAATTGTTGGTTGAATGCGTTTTGAAAGTTGTATAAAAATATAAATACAAGAACAGGTCCCGGGAAATGTGCCAAAGTAAATGTCGCGTTAACAAAGCTGCTACCAACTCCCCTCACAAAGTACTTATGTATGTCGATCGTTGTTGTTGTTTTTTGGTTGTTTTAACAAATTTTGTTGTTGTTTTTACCGGGGTCTTAAGACCATTTTTATGGGGCCCGGATTGCGTTTTGCATAGTTGTTTTACTTTTTGTTGTTTTTTTTTTTTTTGCCTAAGTGCATTTTGCCTCCCGTCGTTTCGATATATATTTTGTTATAGTTTTATTATTTTGTTTAAATTAAGAAATTAAGCTTTAAATCATAAACATAATCATTATGAAATATCATTTAAAATAAATTAAAAAATGAAATGGCATTTAGAATTCGTTTTCAGGAGCAAGGTCGAATCTTGGTGGGAAGGCCAATCCATCGAATTGTGGCCTAACGGATGTCGCACGGGGCTGCAGAAGAGAAAATATAGAAAATAGTTTAAGTCTTTTATCTAGTTGATGTTAGACGATCTTAAATGATGAGCATTTCAATAGCCATAACATGCTTGGGTGGACGAGTCACTAAAGTTCGTTGAGACATTTGACTAACTCACTAAATAAACAACGGGGCGTGCAACGCCTTGTTGCACGTTATTTGCGAACACACTGACAAGTGGCAGGAGAAGGGGAGCGGGAGAGAGAGTGAGAGAGAAATTATAACAAGGTACGATTTGAGCGTGAGCAACGCAGGAGGTAAGTATATGCTCAACACGAAATGAACGAATGAACGCTACGAACGAGCGCAACGAGAGCGAGAGCGAGAGCGAGAGAGCGCACACGCAAACGAATGAACGCATGAGAGAGAGAGAGAGAACACTTGTAACGAATGAACGCAACTCAGGGGAGAGAGCGCTTGCACAAATGATGAACGATGACTGTATGAACGATGAGTCGTTGGGGTTTCGGGAGAGTTGCTGTCTGTGCTCTTGTGTGGGATGTAGAAGTTTCTGACATTCTGAGACAACAAGACAAGAACAACAAGAACGAGAACGTTAACGAGAAGGTTGGAACGCTGGAAACGTATCCGCCATGTGGGAGCCGCCACTTACAAATGTTATCAAGAAAGTATCTACTGCTCCAGCGCGCGCTCTAGCGGCCACCCCTTGACGCTGTAGGCTGCAGTACACATGTACATATATATATGTTTTAATAATATAGTGGAAGAATAGTTTTGTATATATATATATATTGTATGCAGTATGGTTGTAGAGGAAGCAAAGTCGATTGATTGCTTGATTGATTGATTTACTTGCGGTTGATCTTCATAGTTAGAAAAAATTGTCAAAATGAACGCATTTTTGGTTGGTACTAGTTCTTATCGATGGTTCGACTTATCGATGATCTTTCATTTCTTTCTTGCTGTATATATATATATTTTACTGGTTCGTTTCTTCGCCCAGGTGCATAAATATATGTGTTGGGTGGTGCCTCTAATTACAATTCTCTGTTCTACCGAATGTCGTATGATGCATCTATATTATTATATTATTGTATATATATTAATTCTTATAAGCTATAATTCTCTTTGCATGTTTTTGTTCTCTCATTACTTGTGTTTGTTTTTTTTTTTTTTACATATAATTGAACCATAATAGATTTTTTTGTTGCTTTTAAATTGATTTTTCATTATTGGTTGTGCCTCAAGATTGCATTTAAATCTGTTGTTGTTTGTAGAGGTGAGGTGAAGAAGCAGAACGCGAACCGCAATATGAAAGGGAAGAATATTTATATATATATATATATATATTTAAGCATATATATAGTCAATATTATCACTAGACTGAAGAGATATGATGTCGGAACGATACGTAAATATATATAGAAAGCCAAATGGTTGCTTTGTGTTCAATGCTGAATGAGTGGAGAGATGTAGGGTATTTGGCAGTCAGGTACTTACCGCTGGGCTGGCACCACGACCGACAGAACCGGCACGTCCCTTGGCGCGGAATTTGCTAATGGCCTGCTCAGCCAGATCGGCACGCTCCTCGGCTTCCTCGAGCTCCTGCTGGGCCTTGCGGAATTTGGCCAAGTTAAGGGCGGCGATTTCCTCGGCCTCCTCGATCTGCCTCTTGTATGTCTTGATCTTCTGTTGCAGTTTGTCGACCAGATCCTGCATGCGTTCGTGGTTCTTGCGATCCTCCTCGGACTGGAAGCTCAACTCCTTGATGCGGCGCTCAGACTTGCGCAAGTTCTTCTGGGCATCGGCGTGTCTCCTCTGCTCACCATCCAGCTCGTTCTCGAGCTCGCGGACGCGCTGCTCCAACTTCTGGATGGCCTTCTTGCCACCCTTGAGGGCGTTGGCCTCAGCCTCATCCAGACGGACCTGCAATTCCTTGATCTGCTGCTCCAGGGCCTTCCTCAATTTCTCCTGGGTCTGGGCATGATCCTGCTCAGCGCGGAGCTCATCGGCCAGGCGGGCGGCATCAACCATAGCCTTCTTGGCCTTCTCCTCGGAGTTCTTGGCTTCGTTCAGGAGCTCATCCAGGTCAGAGTGCAGGGTCTGCAGCTCCGACTCCAATTTCCTCTTGGCAGCGGAGATGGAAGCGTTCTGGGCGGAAACTTCGTTCAGCTGTTCGTGGGCATCGGCCAGCTCCTGCTCGGCCTGGCGACGGCCGCGATCGGCCTGCTCCAGCAGAGTGCGGGACTCCTCCAGTTCGTTCTGCAGAGCGTTGGCACGACGCTCGGAGATACCCAGCTGTTCACGGGCATCATCGCGGGCTCTCTGTTCTTCCTCAAGGGCAGTCTGGATGTCCTTGAGCTGCTGTTGGTAGCGCTTGATGTTCTTCTGGGCCTCGGCGTTAGCCTAGAGTAATAAAATCAAAAAACGGGTATTAGCTTATAGACCCGAGCGTTCCTGGTAGCACGGTGGAAACCTACCTTGTTGGCATGATCCAGAGCAATCTCCAATTCGTTGATGTCGGCTTCCAACTTCTTCTTCATGCGCAGCGCCTCAGCCTTGCCCTTGGCTTCGGCTTCGAGGGAGGCTTGCATGGAGTCGAGAGCGCGCTGGTGGTTCTTGCGGGTATTCTCGAATTCCTCTTCCTTCTCCTGGATGCGGCGATCGATTTCCTGGCGCACCTGGGACAGCTCAAGCTGAGCGCGGAGGACCTTGTTCTCCTCCTGTTCGAGAGCGGCCTCGGCTTCCTCAAGGGCAGCCTGGAGCTCGTCCTTTTCGGCTTCCAGGCGCTTGCGGGCCTTCTCGATTTCGTGGATGTTGCGGCCACCCTCACCGATCTGGTCGAGCAGATCCTTAACCTCATCGGCCAAGTTCTTGTTCTCACGACGCACAGCCTCCAGCTGCTCCTGGCCCTCCTCGTAGGCACCCTTGAGACGGAACAACTCGGTGGAGTAGTTGCGGCACTCCTTCTGGGAGGCATCCAGCTCAGCGGCCAAATCGTCGACCTTGAGCTTCCATTCGCCAATGATCTTGTCGAAGGCCTTCTGCTTCTTCTCGGCGGCGTTGGCAATGGCATTGGCACGGTCGACCTCCAGCTGCAAGTCCTCGACTTCGGTGGACAGGCGCTGCTTGGTCTTCTCCAGGCCGATGCACTTCTGGTTGAGGGACTCGATGGTCTCCTCAGCCTCGGCAAGGCGGGCCTGCAGCTTCCTCTTGGCCTCCTCCAGCTCCTCAGAGCGGGCAACACCATCGGACTCGTACTTGCTGCGCCAGACCTGGGCCTCGGCGTTGGCCTTGCTGAGTTGACGCTGCAGATCAGCCTTGCCCTCAGCCTCCTCCTCAACCTGCTCGCGCAAGTTGTCGAGGTCGTGCTCCAAGTTGCGGAACTTGCCCAAAAGGGTGGCGCGTTCGCGAGACTCCTCGTCGGCCAGACGCTTGGTATCCTCCAGCTGGGTGGTCAAGGAGATCTTGATCTTGGACAGCTGCGACACCTGAGACTCGGCCTCCTCCAGTTGACGCAACAGATCGGAGTTCTCAATGGACAGCTTCTTCTTGCTGGCATCGAAGTCGTTCAGAGTCCTGTTGGTCTCATCCAATTTCGACTGGACCTCGTTAAGGGTGTGCTGCAGCTGCTTGGCGATCTTCTCCTGGGCAGCCTGTTGAACGACGATCAAGTAGAAGGATTAGCAAGGGAAACGCGACAATTTCTTTTCAGGTTGTGTGGCATTTTGTCTTGTGTAAGCGCTGTACAGTATTAGTAAAAGGGTACATTAAAAGCAGGCAAAAATACTCTTTAAATAGGTCGTTTTAGTCGTTTCGGTTTTCACAAGGGGCTTCATAAACATTCTTTTTTTTTTTAATTTTTGATTTTCGTGACTTCTACCAAAGAAAAAATATACAAGTTTTCGGAGCATAAAACGTTCAGCATATAATTTACAGCAGCGGTCGCAGTCGAATAAAATCATATTGTATACCTTCTCGTTGGTAATGTGATCGACACCGGCGCGCAGATCGTTCAGCTGGCCGTAGTACTCGTTCTTCTCCTTCTCAGCCCTGGATTAGACAATAGAGAGTAGATATAGTGTGGGGTTAGTTAATGGGGGTTACAGTCTTGTATTTGGGAGTAAAACACAGCAAAGTAAGGCGAGAAGCGAGCGAGAGCGCACGAGTTTTCCATAGTTCGTTGACCGTTGTTTCCACTAAACACGTTATATATCATGGGAGAGAGAGTGTGAGAGAGACAGACAGAGAGACAGATCACGCACACACAGTTGTACTCGTATGTTGTGTGTGTGTGTGTGTGTGTGTGTGTGTGGTGCATGCGAAGTGTGTGTATTGGTTTAATTCGGTGTATATGTGTGACCCATATGCCCCGCAGTCGCGATCACCAATTGATTGTGAGGATCGCGAGCCCGCTGCATATGGCCGACATATTACCTTATCGCGGGACAACTGATCGCAGGCGGTACGAGTTTGATTCAACTCATTGTGGCAAGTCTGACGATCGTGCTCGGCCCTAGATTATAAGAAGTAGAACGAGAGTTGAGTTTATATATTGATTTGACGGCAGATCTGCTCGACGATCGGTTAACTCGTTTAACGCTCATATGTAAATATATATATATATCACACATATGCCCGGCCGTTGCAGCACCTGAAATAGCTAGCGAATTCTAGAAAAGTTCAGAGGTCTACTTACTTGGCCTTCAGCTTGTTGAGCTGATCAACCTGCTCGGCCATCTCGGCGACGGCATCGTTGTGCTTCTTGCGCAGATTGGCCAGGGTGGACTCGTGCTGGATGTTGGCTTCCTCAAGATCGCGACGCAGCTTGCTGAGCTCGGCCTCGCGCTTCTTGTTGAGCTCAATCTGGGCAGAGGTGGCACCGCCAGCCTCCTCCAGACGCTCGCCCAACTCCTCGAGTTCGCGGGCCAGATCGGCGCGCTGCTTCTCAGCCTTGGCGCGAGCCTGACGCTCGGCCTCGACCTCCTCCTCGAGCTCCTCGATGCGGGCCTGCAGCTCCTTGATCTGGCGCTGGTGCTTGCCAACAACGACCTGCTCGTCTTCCAGCTTGGCGGTGATGGAGGACAGTTCCTTGTCCTTGCGCTGGATGGTCTGCTCCAACTCCTTCTTGTTGCGCTCCAGATCGGACACGGCCTCCTGGGTCAGCTTGAGGTCGCCCTCAACCTTGCGCTTGGACTTCTCAACATCGCCGCGCACCTTCTTCTCGCGCTCCAGCGAATCCTCGAGCTCATCGAGAGTCTGCTCGAGCTTGGCCTTAACCTTGTTCAAGTGGTTGATCTTGTCCTCGGCGGCCTGCAGTTCCTCACCGGTCTTCTGGTTGCTCTCGCCCTGCATTTTCTTCTCCTTGTTCAACTTGTTGATGAGCTCATCCTGGTGGGCGATCTCGTCGTTCAAGTTGCGGATCTGGTGATCCTTGGTGGCCTTATCTTGCTCGGCCTTCTGGATGTTCAGCTCCAGATCCTCGATGTCCTTCTTCAGGCCAGAGATCTCCTGATCGGCCTTCTTCTTCTGCTGGAACAGCTGGTTGCGGGCATCTTCCTCCTGAGTCAGGCGCTCTTGAATGTCCTACATATAACACAAAGTGTAAAAACATATATAAGTATTTGGGTGATGAGTGGGTGCTCATTGGTTCCATCGATCATGGGCTAAATTTAGCAAAGTGCGCACATCAACAGCTCACTCGGAACTCTCGAAATAGCCGAGCAATCGCTACGCCCGATTGCACTTGTTAAATTTGGCCAATGCGATGCGCTTGGGATTTGGATTTGGATTTAAATTTTTGGATTTGTTGGGTGGGTGTTGAGTATATGGGCTATATTTGGGTCTACTTACGCGCAGCTGGTTCTCGAGGTCGTTCTTCTGGGCGGTCAACTTGGCGTTGCGCTCCTGGAAGTCCTGCAGCTGACCCTTCTCGCCGGACAGCGAGTCCAACAGGGCGGTCTTCTCGGCCAACAGCTTGGCATTCAACACTTCCAACTCCTTGCGCACTTTCACTTCAGCGGCATGCAGTTCCTCAGCCTTCTTGGCCTTCTCCTCCAGACGCTGTAAGTCATTAGAAGCATTTATGGGATTACTAAATGAAGTGCTCTCAGCGGCCGCTTCTGCTGCTGCTGGTGGTGCTGGTGTGGGTTCAACTGCAGCTGCAGCTGCTGCTGCTGCTGCTTCTGGTGGTGGCTCAACACTGGCAGGTTCCTCGGCAGGCGCTGCCTGCGGTGCCTCCTCAGGTGCTGCCTCAGCTGGTGCCGCAGCAGCCTCGGCAGCCTTTTTCGTTTTTTTGGCTTTCTTTTCGTCAGCCATTGTTATTGAATAGACGCGATTTTAATTGATTTGTGCTGAGAATCAATATCAATAGCCAGATAGAACTGAAGTTATCTGCTTGAAATCTATATATTCTGATTTAAATTCGTTCGCTCGTTTCGTTTGCAACGCGCCGCGGACTGGTCAAATACAACTGGAATGGCTGCTGCGATTGCACTGTGCACGAGCGTTTGCCTTTTGGCTATAAAATTAGCAGCAACGCCCCAAAGTGGCAGCCAGCTGCTGTTGCCTCGATTGCCCTGGCATCTGTAATTGCCTACATAATTCATAATTCACCAAAATTCGCATTGGTTGCTATCATTTCGCACTTGCGCGGCCAACAGCAGGTGTACTTTATATATGTCTATGTACATACATATATATACATATATCTGTACAGCTGTATATGCATCTCGCTCGCACACGTCAGGCGTTTCAATTAACATATGCATAGATGTGTATTTACATTTAATAGTTTATGTGTGTTTGCGCTGCTTTGGTTATAATTACTCATCATTGAATTGAGTTGGACCAATGCGGCGTATGCGTATTAATCATACACCCCGTTGTACAGCCCCTTTCCGTTTTTTTTTTTTTTGGTAGCTAACGTTAGCGCCGCTGCCTTTTTATTATTTAATTAGCAAGCTAATTGGCAAGTGCTCGCCACTTAAAAAAAAAAAAAGAAAAGCAATTGCCGAGCTGGCAGCATGTACGAGAATAGCCATAGCCATTCAGATGGAGCTATAGATATAGACCGAAATACATAGTGTTAATTATATAGAGCCGCAGCATATAGCTGCATTTATGGCCATTAAATGCGCAATTCCAGCAATCTATAACATATATTATCGCTATATCGAGCTGCTTCGTTTTAGAGCGCTGAGTTAACCCAAACATTTGCCTGCTTCGTGAAATAAGATGTGAGATGTGAGATGCGAGATTATGACAGCATCTATTTTTGGTTAGCTCGATCAGCATGATGATGATCATCAGCGGATCGAAGAATGCGTATGTGGGCGTGGTCGCCCTCGCGCAGCATCTCAATGTTGCGGCATTAAGTTGGCTTAATTAAAGCACAAGAATTCACGTCTATATGTCTAATGTCTATTATAAGATCGCAATGCAGCTGCTGCCGCGGATCCAATTATGCGCGACAACAATGTAACAGAAGGCGGCAGGAAACGCTGAAGGGTTGGACATGCCAGGGCTATGCTTGATTGCCAGACACGGCAGCTGGCCAAGTTCAAACCACACACAGCCAACAGTTTGGCGATCAATGTGATCATATGATCATACGCTCTATATACACTCAGAGAACAAGAACAAAACAACCGTTAAGATTCCAGCACGAATTGCTTACTTCATAAACTTTTTTAAACTACCAAATTCTTGTAATAAATATTTTGTGCTGAATTCACAGGCTGATTCATAATTAATACAAGAATATTCAAGCACAAAATGTTCTTGAAATTTGAGAAACAATACGTTATGTACTTTATACTTTTTCTCTGAGTGTATATCATATTTAAATCTATATATACTCACGGCGATTTCGTCCTCAATGCGGCTGACGTTGAGCAGAGGCTTGATCTTCTGCCACAGTTTGTACCAGGGCCAGGTACGCAGCTGCAGGTATTTGCGCAGATTGCGCTGGACGACCTTGAGGGCGACGCGCTGCTCCTGGAGCTTCTTGAAGCCCTTGCGGGACAGATAACCACGGGCCCAGGCCTGCATCCAGGACATGATCTTGCCCAGACGCTCATCACGGAACTCCTCCATCTGACCCAGGACACCGGCACGGAAGAACACCTAGATATATGGCAAGTGATTTGGTATGTGGATGTGGGCGGAACACCAAAGAAAAAATAATAGGTTAATCTCCAGTCGCAACACCTAGCAGAAGAAAATTGCGCGTGCTTTAAGCAATAAACTGGCCAACTTTATTGGCTCAGTTCAAATTATATATTTTTTTTATTTTCAATTTTTTGCTTAAGCCAAAAGCGATTCTTCAAAAACACTTTTCGACAGTTTGAACTGGGATAGAATAGAGGATGGATTTGGTATAAACAAAAACGTAAAACACAAAAGAAACAAGACAAGAAACAAACACATAGTTTAGGCTAGATGCACATAAACATAGATGAAGTCGGTTATAGATCGATGATAATGAAAGACACAAAACATGGCACATTTAACTTAAAACTAAAGCATAGTGTGTTTTTTTTGTAGGTAGAACCGAAAAGAGCGAAACTCCCAAGAAACGAGCACCTGAGCCGTGTACTAACAGCTAAAGGTAGGCGGGTTTCCATAGAGCTCACCTCTAAAGTTCCAGATATGTTTCGATGATATTCTACACATATAGATGAGGATGTTGCATGCAAGCGTTGTTTTTGGCTACTTGAGTATATTGTCTCTGATATACCTTTGTGTTACCCAAACGGAATTGATCCTCGGGTAAATCGATAAACCTAATGATTATTTCAGTGGCCTTTTTGTCTTTCTCAACGCCCACTAAGAGTTTTGGGCACATGATTTTGTAGCTGTATGGGTTGGTAGTATTGAATGGTTTATTGTCAAGTGTTTTGTTTTTGAAAAGTTTTTAAACATTTTGTTAGTGCATGTAGTACTACCATATCTAGTAATTAGTAAATACTACGAGCTAAGGAAACGTACGGTTAAAACTAAGTTAATGCTACAAAAAAATAATAATAATAATGATAATACCAATTTTTTTGGGAATCGTTTTTTCTTGGATAGGGGTAGGTTGGACCTTTTCTGTAAAGGTTTGGTTTTTTTTTTAGGGATATGTTGGATGAATAGTACGTTTGTCCTTGTTTGTATATGGATTTCGTGTACATTTGGCCAACTTTGAAAGAGAGAAAAATAAAGAGAGAGCGAGAGAGAGAGACATGCGCACAGCACACACAGATCGAATACCCTAAGATCTTTGCTTAGTTTACGGCTGGATCTCTGTGTGTGCGTGTGTGTGGGTGTGTGTGTTTTCAGGCATGTCTGTACTATTGCTCTTTATGTGCGTGTGTTTGTGTGTAAGTGTGTGTGTGTCTGGACATCTGTTTGGAAGCCATATACGAAGTGTTTTTGTTGAAGTTGAGTTATTCAGCTTTATATTTGCTTGATTTGATATAGAAAAATAATGTTTTCGTGCCTTTGTGTTACCCAAACGGTATTGATCTTCGGCCAACTCGGTCGATTCGATGAGGATTTTCGTGCATTTCTTGGGATCCTCAATACCCTTGATACCCTTTGGGTTCAGGATTTGGTAGCTATATGTTGTTCACGTATAACATATATATTATATAATGATGAATTTCATAAAATAATAAACATAACATTGTGTTTTCACTACAGCTATATACGAGAGATATATAACTATATAGTGTTAGTATAACTAGCTTAGATCTAGTGTTATTTACAGTTGATCTTAAAGTCTCGAGCCAAAAAGATATTCCAAATAACTACTAAAAAACTCGAACCCATGCTGCAAAATAGGGTTTATTTTGTTTTTGTTTTTTTTTTCTCAGGGTCAGGAGGTTTGTTGTGTTGTGCATGTGTGTATAGATGTGTGTTGGTGTGAGAGGTGGTTTGGAACTTGCATCTCATTGGAGTTGAACGGGGGCGGGTAGACTGGGAGGGGTTTAAAAATCATTGTGCTGAATAGCGCCCCTAGCAAAGGTTTTGTTTCTGTTTGTCTGAAAGGGCGCCCAAAATGTTGGAACAACAGAGTTTCTTGCTCTGGTAAAAGAAGAAGAATATATATATATGTACTGTATACGGAATCTAGTTGTGTGAAATCCGTCAAGTGTACGGGAGATAGATAGATAGATACGAGAGAGAGATACGACAAACTACTTGGAGGAGTAGAAAGATAATAAAGAGGTACGCAAAATGCATAAAAATCAAAAATCTATAATCTGTGGAACGCGACTGTGCCTTAGTGTGTCCAATACGATACATATCGGGATCCAATGGTGTGGATTCCAATATAAGTGAGCCACACTTCTTGGGATCATCGACGCCAACAATACCACCTGGATTCAGAATTTGATAGCTGCAAATGAAATGTTGTTCTTATTTGGGAACGTGTACACTTTTTGGGACCACTTGTATGTGTTTTGTTGTTGTGTGTAGGTGTGTGTAATTCTGGGTGCTTGTCGCTTTGGCGTTTTGGGGCACCCTCGTATTTGTTGGATTATTGACTACACATAAAAAATATAATGATTATATATATATATATAATTGAGCCATCCACTCAAAAGTGTGCGACGAAGAAAATTTCGAATTTGAAATAGCCGAATAAGCAATAATATATATAGAGAGAAACTTAATCATGCCTTGGTATGACCCAGACGATAGAGATCTTCATTCAGCTCGGTTGACTCAATCAACACCTTGGAAGCTTTCTTGGGATCATCAAGATCCTTAATGCCACGCGGATTCAGAATCTGGTACCTGTTGATACGTAAACAAATTGTGTATACAGACATAGATCATGCTAAATTAAAGTTGAATTCGTTGTTGTTGTTGTTTTCTTTTTCATTCCACTGTGAGATAAAAGCTCTCAACACCTCTCAAGAAAGACAACATGATCATTAGGCACATCACTTGAACAAGAACTGGTACTGGAACTGGTACATGGTACATGGTACATGGTACATGGTACATGGTACGTGGTGTGGTAAACAAAATGAGGAATTGTGTGCAACAATACGATAAAAGATATACAATTGGGTTGGACATTGGTTTTTTTTTGGTGACTACACTAAATACTATTGGAAGTATGCGTGCCTTGGTGTTACCAATGCGATACAAGTCTTGGTCCAGTCCAACGGCTTCCAAACACTTGGTGGCAGCGTTCTTAGGCAGTTTTTCAGCTGCCATAACAGCGGGTGCCAGAATCATATAACTAAAGTTAATTTCAATTAGAATTGCAAGTTAATAATTGTAAGATACTTAAGAAAGTTGGGTAGGTGCCTAGGGCTCTACCCAAAAAGCTCCAGTGTATGTACAAAACTTGTGCTACAATAGCTAAGAGTTGGTATTATATATAGTAACTGAATAAGTATGTCTATGTCTATGTCTATGTCTATATGTTGTTGTTGCTACGTGTAGTTGTACACTTACCGCATCTTGAAGTCGGGGTAGACCATTCTGTTGGGGAAACCTTTACGGCAAATACGGATACCTTCAAGCACACCGTTACAAGTCAGCTGGTGCATAACCAAGTGAGCATCGACCATGCCAGGCTGTTTCATTTCATTGGGAATGATGCAACGGACGAAGTGAGGCTGTGTGGAGCGCAGAGTGGTCATCAAGCTGTTCAGCTGCTCCTTGTAGGCCGACGAGACAGTGGCGAAGCCACCACCCTTCTTGCCGCGACCGCCCTTGGCCTGTTCACCGCCGCCGGACTGGCCGGGGTGATCAGCGAAGAT
Source organism: Drosophila sordidula (assembly GCA_035047465.1). Lineage (NCBI taxonomy): Eukaryota > Metazoa > Arthropoda > Insecta > Diptera > Drosophilidae > Drosophila > Drosophila sordidula. Next base: position 945,588 of record JAWNPQ010000090.1, on the reverse strand, counting down.
TTCGATGAGCAGTTTGTTCTGCGACTTCTTGAACTGATCGACAACGGTATCGTTCAGGGGATCCTTGTTCTTCTCCAACCAACCGGTGATGTTATAGGCGACACAACCAGCGTAGTGACCAATGGCAAAGTGGGCTGCCTGCTGGCCGGGCTTTGGTGGTTTTGGCTTCTGGAATGGAGCCGACTTGCCCAAATGGGTGTTGGTCAGCTTCTCCGAGAAGGTCTGATCGGTGGCCTTGGGGAACATAGACTCTTCCTCCAGGATGGACAAGATACCCATAGGCTAAAGAATATATATATTGCGAAATTAGTATAGCTGCAAGTGAAAACGGGTTTGTCATTTTTTTTAGTAAGAAGCACGCATTAAACATGAAGTAGTCGAGTTTTCTTCTTTTTTTTTGGAAGCCACATAACGCTGAACGGTACGTAAGACTAGTTTTTAGATGTATACATACATATTACACATTAGTACATATAACTTACCCGCTCGTTAGTTGTATATAGCATATACGCATATTAGATCTATTTAGTTGTTGTTTTTAGGCTAGGCGTTCTTATGACTATGGTTATACATTTTTTGCAGTGCAATTTTTGGTTTTTTTTTTTTTTTGGTTAGATTATATAGATCGATTTAGTACTCAAAGTACATTTGCAATTGTGTATTATTATGGTCAGTTGGCTATCTGTCAGTGAGATAGTTGTGGCCCTGTACCTTTTCAATCAAATCAATACACAATTGCAGATCCATGCCGAAATCAATGAAGGTCCATTCGATGCCCTCGCGCTGATATTCTTCTTGTTCCAAAACAAACATGTGATGGTTGAAGAATTGTTGCAGTTTTTCGTTAGTGAAATTGATGCACAATTGTTCGAAACCGTTGTACTATATATCGGAAACGGAACAATATTTAACATAGATAGCCGGGTTAGTCAGATGCTAAAAGAGTGTGTGTGTGTGTGTGTGTTTGTGTTAGTTACGTGAGTTCGTTTTTTCTGCCCCTTCGGACGTGTGTATTTTAACACGTTTCTGAGGTCGCTGTCGAAACATAGATAGTGTATGTGTGTGTGTGTGTATGTGTGTGGAAAGGGTGTCTGGAGAGCTAGTTACGCTTATGGGCGCACTTCTCCCAAGTATAGCTGTAAGAAGTATATATAGAATATATATATATATGATAGTACACTCTGTAAGGGTTCATCAGTTCTAGATGGTTTGCCCAAGAGTCGGCGCAGGCTTAGACTAATTAGAGTAACAATCACTTAAGTGCTTAGGACAAGTGCAAGGCAAGAATGTCTGTAGAGCGGCGTCGGAACCGTTGAACGAACCTTTTCAATCAAATCAATACAGGCCAACAAGTCCATACCGAAATCGATGAAGGCCCACTCAATACCTTCCTTCTTGTACTCTTCTTGCTCCAAAACGAACATGTGATGGTTGAAGAATTGTTGCAACTTCTCGTTGGTGAAGTTAATACACAGTTGCTCGAAACCGTTGTACTAATTTTTGTGATTGGAGGGTGTTTCGGAGTAAAGGTGAACATTTAAAACAAGTGCTTTGGATATATATAAATAAAATACGGTGCTGGGTTTGCTTGTGAAAGTGCCCTGACAATTTGACATAACAAATCTGTGCGCTGTGCGGGGGGAATAGGTGCTTTGAATAGGTACACACAACATGTAAGTTTTACCTGACCTCATTTGTTGAATTGGCTGCGCCTTGAAAGAGATATCGTATATCGGTGCTAAAACACACAACAAACAATTTTTTGGTGCGAGAAGGACACATAACATTTGGAAGTTGGTGGAGAGTACAAATAGATATAAAGCTTAAGCACCTTTTCAATCAGTTCGATACAGGCCAGCAAGTCCATACCGAAATCAATAAAGTCCCAATGAATACCCTCCTTGGTATATTCCTCTTGTTCCAAGACGAACATGACATGGTTAAAGAATTGTTGCAATTTCTCATTGGTGAAGTTAATACACAACTGTTCGAAGCCATTGTACTACGATGGGGGTGGAATATTTACATATTATATCTGAGCAGCTAAAAAAGGTTTTCGTTTTGTGATTTGTTGTGCAAATTGAAGTGTGTGCATGGAGTGCGTAGAGTGCACCTAATTGGAACATTTCGAAAGCTTGACCCAAGTAAACCCATTCCTAACTTGTAGAGAGACGTGTTAGGAGTACGACGTCAATGATCCACGCCGGAGTCAATCCGAAGTGTGCTCATTGAGTGTCATATCAGCTGATCAGCTAGGCCAATGGCAGGAATCCTATGACAGAAATCCTATGATACGAGCTCTATCACAGGAATTCCCTGCCATAGACCCAGCTGGCAAGCCCAAGTTGTGGTCCAGTCCGAAAATACTCACATCGAAGATTTCAAAACCAGCAATATCCAGTACACCAATGAAGTGCTGACGCTTCTGCTTGGTATCCAGAGTCTCGTTACACTTCTTGACCAGCCATTTGAAGAGACGATCGAAGACACCCTTGCACAGAGCACCGATGGAGTTGGTGACCTGCTGGACGTTACGGCCCTGGGTGACGAACTCGTTACCGACCTTGATGCGGGGCTTGAGCAAGTTCTTGTACAGCTCAGCGGTGTCGCAGCCGAACAGCTTGGACACACGGCCACCCTCCTCTTCACCGTCCTGCTCAGCCTGCTCCTCGCGACCACGTTGCTTGAACTTCATGCCACCCATGTGCATGACAGCGGCGGTGATCCTGTACACATCCTCCTTCTCCTGCTTGGTGAAGCCCAAGATGTCGAAAGCTTGCTATATATGCCAAACGGTTAAAAGTGGTTTTCACAATTAGTTCTTGTTTTTCTTTATCTGTCAAGTGTTTAGTGGAAGGTTTCACAGCATTATTTCTGGGTATATATTACAGCGTTTTCTTTATACGTTGTTGAGTGTAGCTTACAACTAGATCATGCAGCATGCTTCAAAGGAACACAGTAGAACAACTATATATCCAAAAGTGCGGCATAAATATATATAAAGTAAAGCGCTCAATTAGTAAACCTATAAAATGCACTAATTATTTTAAACATGACAGTGAACTGTTTTTATATATTTTTTTCTTTTTGAGTTTTTACCAGGTGCTTAGAGGTAGCTTAAGTATTCCGGAATCGATAGACAGCGTGAATTTGCCAATTCGTGTTGGCTTATAGGCTAACAAGACGAGGACTTAGGGGTAATCGTGCGTGCTGTGTGTGTATATTGTGGGTAATTCTTAACCTGTACGGCGCTCAAGTCATTGTGGGGCCGTTAAAATAAGTACAGTATTACTTAGAGAAGAACTACATACAAAGGACTTAATAATCTACCGATTTGTACGCAGAGCTCGTGTATTCGGCTTTCTGGTACAAATCGCTCACTAGCCGGGAGATATGGTATACACAAGTATCGTAGTTATAATTATATATGTATATATATATACTAATTGCATACACATTCCAGCAAGCTAAACACAAATCAATTAGATCAGTCCATTGAAGAGAGACAAAGTCGTATTAGGTACAATTACAGATAGGTAAATCTGCTAGGTATTCGAGTAGATTTTTTTTTTGTTTTTGTTTTTGTTTTTAGGGATGCTTTCAGAGACAAATAAGAAACCGGGCTAGGGATACGTCATTCCTTATACAATCTTACGCTATGGGCATTCCAATTAAAACACAGATATAGACTAAGTACTGGCGATATATAGAAAGACGCGTAGTACTAGGTCTGGAACTGGAACTGGAAACTGGGTAACCAAAAAACACATAAAATATCTGTGGGCGTGTTGGTGTGGCATACAGCGGTGTACGGTATTGGTACAAATGTCGTTCAGACAGTACCGGAAACATATATACCCATACATAAATATATATATTTATATATATAGATATAGGCGTATGTATATATATATATATATGCGTCTTCAACTGCCGTCACTTACATCTGCCAGCTGGAATTCCTCAGAGTCATCGATACTGGGCACAGTGACCTTGCCCTGGGATACGTTAAAGTAGTCGTAAATGTTATCAGAGAGTAAGCACATGTCTACATATAGTCGGAGAGAAGGTATTCGGTTTAACAAAACAAAAAAAAGACAGTAGAGCAGAGCTTATGGACTAAGTCAGATATGCGGTAAGGATAAGTGTACCAATGCTATCTGTGTTCTTTCAGTGTGTGTGCGTGTGTGTGTGCTGTGTTGTGCCGAGTGCCTGGTGGTATAAGTGTGTGTAGGTGGACGCCCGAAGCGGGCCTTCCCCCTTATTAGACTGGTGCAATATATATATTTATATTTTTTCAAGCCAGGAGCGGGCTTCTCTCAAGTACCTATGGCATTTCAATACTCAATATAAAGTAGCTACCCGGTGTCAAGTTTGTAAAGGTATTCAAAATTTCGTTAAGCTAGGTCTATCGAGACCTCCTGCTCCCAGCTTTATGGGATAATTATAAGGAACGGTTACATAACTGGGTGAAGGTGCAAACTACAGCAAAAACGCGAAAGATATTTACTCATAGATATAGAAATAGAGAAGAAGAGAGAGACAGAGTGAGAGAGAGAGAGAGAGTGTAAGCGCAAGATAATTCCGGAATAACACTTGAAAATTAACACACTGTAAAATACATATATAATATATATACAAGATTTCATAGCTACGACTACATTATACTTTTTTTTATTTTTTTGAGAGCGTGTTCTGTTCAAAATTAAGAAAAACAACTTCAAATTGTGGTGTGGTACATAAGAGATAGAAAATACAAGAGATTTTTAAATATTTTACAAAAGTTCTGTTTCGGGCTTAAAGGGGTTTGCGGCTTGGGATTTTTTCTTGCGTCGCCGGCAACACAACTTACATCAGTTAACTCAAATTCTTCACCATCGTTGACACCGGGTATCCGTGTTTTACCCTGGCAAATGCCAGGATAATCACCAATATGTTGGGTAAGAAATACCATCTCTAGTTATTGATTGGAGTGTAGCATTAACGTTAAAATTTGAAATACTCCAGTTTACAGAAACAATTACAAATACAGTGTAGACAATAGTTTTTGGGTATAATGAGTACGGCCCTATATCTAGCACTACCTAAACAAATGCTAGCTAAATTTTAATTTTTAGTTGTAAGTTAATTCGGTTTTTGGGTTAATGTTAAAGGTTTTAGTTTGCACAGCTCGATCTGCTTTTGGCTTGGTGAAGCGTTATGAATTTAGGGAGACGGACGTGACAAGTTAACATACATTGAAATTTATCGAGTTGAGAGAGAGAGAGAGAGGACATTGAGTATAAGTATCTACAACATTGAAGACACGAGATGGTAGGTACATATGTAGGTACATATATGTATGAAGAATTGGTTGGTACAGACAAAAGTTAACGGTAAGTTTATTTGTTGGGTTAGAACACAAATGGTTTGGAGCACATGTATAAGTAACCATGTTCTGTATGGCCTTACATCCACGGCGACCCATTCTTCGGCATCGTTAACACTTGGTATTGTCGTTTTGCCTTGTGATACAATACGATAATCGTAAATGTTGTTCGACAGCAGGCAATAGTCTATATATGCATATAAATATCGCAAAATCGAACAACAGTTAACGATAGTTCGTATATTATGTGGTTTGTGGATGGGTGTACATGTATGTAAAAGGTAGAGAATTTTGATATTTAATAAGGAGTTCTTTCGGTTTATAGTTAGTTGAGAATGGTATGAGTTAACGGGATATATGAGTAGGGGTTGGGGGGATAATTATGGGGGCACGATCGCGATACTATAAAGCCTTCAACGTATTCCAATCATCCGTTTCTTGGGATGTTTTTTTTTGTTTGGCAATTTGGAATAGATGTCAGCTACAGCTAGCCAATAAAAGCGAATAGACGTGTTTGGCCTACGTAAACGCTACGATATACGGTAACGATAACGATAGCGCTAACGAATACGTTACGCTATAAGCTATAGCAAAAGTTAAACCAAAATAATTACTCAATTAAGATATTACGAAAGTCTAGTAAGTAAGTGTAACCAAATACAATGAACAATAACACATTTGTATCATATGAATGACAATTACATCTGTGAGAATGAACTCCTCAGAATCATCGATACTGGGCACAGTAACCTTGCCCTGGGAGACAATGTGGTAATCGTAGACGTTATCGGTCAAACCACAGATTTCTAAACGGATTGAGTGGAGATATTGAGTAGAAAATAAATAGATATAGTTTTGTTTTTTTCTGTTGGAAAGCCTTATGTGTGTGTGTAGGTGAATGTATGTATGTATGTATGTGTGTGTGTGTGTGTGTGTGTGTGTGTGTGTTTGTGTTCAGTTGTTGAACCTAAACCACTGCTAGAAGTACTGAAAGATATTGTAAACAGAGACAAGAGAGAACTCTTGCTCCGCCAAAGAGAGAGATAGGTGATGGATGAGCTTGGTGATGATGCGAGCATGTTTATACCTTTAACACCAGCAACGGCACCAGACATGATCTGGTAGAAGATGTGGTAGGAGCGCTCCAGAGACTGCTGAGAGATGACACGAGCCTTCTCCAACAGATCTGTTAAAGAGAGCATAAAAGAGAGAGAGAGAGGGAGAGTTGTTGTAGTACCAGAGAGCGCTCAGCTGTTTCTCTTTGAAACTTACAGGTCTCAATATCAGCACCAGCCAGTTTACCAGTAGGACCGAAATGGATACGGATGAATTTACCCTGATCAATTCGAAAGTACAATATTAATACACACTCTCTATGCTCTAACTGTTTGATGTACTTACGAAACGAGAGGAGTTATCGTTACGCACGGTCTTGGCGTTACCGAAGGCCTCAAGCACAGGGTTAGTTTGCACAACCTGATCTTCCAGGGAGCCCTTGTTCTTCTGCGACTCATCCTTCTTGCCCGAAGCGCCGACAGTGGCGAAGTACGCAATGACCTTCTTCGTGTTCTCAGTCTTACCAGCACCAGACTCACCGGTAATCAACATAGATTGATTCACGTGGTTGGTCAACATGTCGACGTAGGCACCGTCAGAAATGGCAAAGATATGGGGTGGCACTTCATTACGGCGCTTGCCACGGTACATCTTAGCGCAACGGTTGGTATAGACGGGGTAGCGCTTGTAAGGATTGATGGCAACGCAGAAAAGACCGGAGTAGGTCTATTTCACATTGCGGGGAAGAGAACAAACAGAATATCAATTAATAGAAGTTCGTCGTGTATTTGTGACGTTTGTTAGTTATACGGTTTAGTTAGGATGGTCTCTAAAACATTGGTATTACTTTGTCCAACTGCCGGGAAACTGTTTTTCAGCATTTTCAGCGGCACAAAGTCGTGTTTTAGAGCCCACTTTTAAAGACAGTTTAGTAACAGTTTTTATTTTATTGTTTTTTCCATTGTTGTCTGTTTTGGTTTTCATTGTTGGGTCAACCAGTTTTTGGTGTTCGTTTTATGTTTTTTTGTTTATGGGTAACTAACTACAATGTATTGTTTTTGAATACTTGTTTAAAGTTTTGCTTTTGTTTGTGGTGTTTGCTGGTTTGGGGAAATAATGTGATGATCTTTAAGGTTTCAGCTCAGCTTCCTTGTTGGCTTGTGTTGTGGTGTGGTGTGGTGTGTGTATAGTGTGTGGTAAACCGTTTTCTTTCCAGTATAAGGTTCATCTGACTGGACGGCTAAATTTTTGAGTTTAGTAGTAGCTCAATTAATTGCGCACAAATCACAAGTTTATGGAAATTGTTAGCCGTGTTTAGAGATAGTATTAAGAGCTGTATGTGATGTTGGATATTCTTTGTTTAGTTTAGGTTTCGAAAGAATAAGAGGTGTGCAAAGCTCAAATGTTAGCTGGACTACCAATATTGCTTTAGTGGTATTGAAAAGCCTTTATGTATTTCAGTTAACTGCGCTGGGCTTTGGAATTTTGAATACGTTATGATAGTTATTAATCGGATGATAGAGGTAAGCGATTTAGAAACATTGAACGCTGGGTTTAATACATTTGTTTTTTTATTGCCATACCGGTACGGCAATTACTTACATAGATGAGCTTGTTGTAGTATCTCTGCCTCAAGTTATGGAGCACAGAGGCATCGTTAAGGTATGTCAAGTTAGACATATCCTCAGCTTTTTCGTATTTCGGAGGGTTCACCTGCTGGAGCTGATCTTTCTTGAAGTCTTTCGTCTAGTTTTTTGTTTATGTCATTTATATCGTTCGTCGACCCATTTGTTTTACCCATTTATGTTTTTATTTTGATTATAGTTGTTGGTTAGGCGTGGTTAGCAGTTCGTTTATATATATATTTGTTTTTGTGGTTTTTGAGAAAAGAGACCGAAAAGAAGAGAACCCATATATTAGTGAGTTTCTGACTGTTTGCACTTACGTAGATAAGCTTATGATAGTAACGCTGGCGCAGATTGTGCAGCACGCAAGGTGTGTTCAGCACGGTCATGTCAGCCATATCTTCAATTTTTTCGAATTTTGGTGGATTCACTTTCTCCACCTTCTCGGATTTGAAATCTTTTACCTAGTCATATACATGTATATGGAGTTTATAATAAAGTCGTATTTACTCTCCCATAGCTCCAAGATTTTAGAGTACCCATAGCTCTCAAAGTGCCCCTCCATCAACTGACATTTGTTAAACGCCTTTTGTAGTACCAAAAATTGTTTAGCCAATTGGCAGCCAATGTTGAGCACTTTGGACGAACCATTGGGCTCTTCAAAATCATATGCTATGGCCATATACAATATATATAGTTTATTATTGTCGGCGGTTCATTACCTCTCCACCAGGCAGACCGACGGAGACGATATCGCCCTTGGTGGCCTTGATCTCACCAAGGAGATAGCCCTCCTTCTCGTCGGGCACCCAACAACTCTTCTTCGAATCATAGGGTTTCGATTGATCGATACGTCTCTGTTCCAAAGACACGAACAGGTATGGGGTGGGATCCTCATCCTCCTGGCTGGCGATTGGCTTCGGCATCTTGATTAAATTTCGCTTTTGAACTTAAAAACTCGAGAAATTATAATTGGGACTTTTCAAAATTCTTGTGTTAATCGCGTCGTGAGCCCAAAACTTCCCTGTAAATATAAAAGAAACATATATAGATCAGTTATGTGATGTATTTATGCATTGCCACTAAATTTTCTGGATATTTCTATTTGTTTTTCTGTTATTTTCTTCTTTATTTTTGTTTGTTTTATGCTTTTGACCCATTTTGGCAGCAGCCACAGCAATCGAGACACACACATGTGTGTGTGTATGTGTGTGTGTTTTCATTTTTCAAAATATCTCTCGGATATTTTCTTTCCAAATATGTGCATGATTCCATATTTCCAAGTGAACTTCGAAAATTTCGTAACCGGATATTTCGTTTATTCGGATTTGCTTTCGAGCACCTCCCCCGTTTCAGTTAATTAATTAGGCCTTGTTGTTGTTGCTACTTATAAACAGGAACAACAACAGCAACACCAACAAGTGACTTGTGTGGGTTGTCGCCTAAATATAGATCAGTGCCATATACCCGCCTATACATATAGATCTTGCGTGTCCGCGTCGCCTCTCTCTACATATATGTATATATATAATTGCTCTATGTGGGGCGTTGCTATTATTACGTAATGTGGATTTTAAGTAATTTTTCCCGTTTAATTATGCCGATTATATGTATATATATATTTTTTTTTGTTTTAATTAAATGTATTATATAAACGTTAGGAAATCCGTAAAGTTAATAAATTTATCAAGTGCAGTACCGATTTAGCTGTACGGGTTTTTTAAAACTTCGCCTGGTTTCACTTTAAATCTTATTCAAAACACTCACTCGATCGTTTTCTAAATTCCCACGCTTTTTAAAACTTGATTTCCACGGTGTGTTCTAAAAGACACGAGTTGCGATAATGCAATGATCGCATTTGACACGCTTCTAGAGCGTTGCGATATATATGCATATATATGTATAAATATATATATATATATTATTCGACAATCGGCAAACGGTATCGGCCGAAACAAGAAAAACAACGGACACTACACGAACTTTCAACGAATGCGTTATTTTTAAAATTCTCGAAATTATTTCGAAATTAAAACACACGTAAGTATATATAGACGAGCATATAAATATATATGTATATGTACTTGGCATATGTATTGGTTAGGGGTATTGGGTTGTTGAGGAGCTTTTCTTTTCCTACATAATCTGTACACTGACTGCCGCATGCCGTTTCTAATACATATGTTGTGTATATAGCGCTCTCTTTCTAACGCCTAGAGCTATTTTTAAAACATATTCGAAATATTTCGCTCATGTATATATATATATCAATTTATATGTATATATACATATATATATCTATGTAGATTTCGGAGCGACTAGTCTGTGCTCTTTGTGTACGCATATTTGAAAGACAGGTATTCAGGTATTTGGATTCATCTAATAGTAATTCCCCTCTATGGGTATTTCGAAATTCGTTCAAGTAATATAAACGCAAACATTAAACGCTTGCTATCTCTTTCTAGGCAAGGGATTGATTGCATTTTTAACAATTTAAACATTTTACAAATGAAAAAAATCGTTTAAAAATTTTTTTTATTATTGTTTGAAAATGTTTCTAACAAAGTTTAGAAATCCAAAAGGATTTCAATTATTTAAGATTATATATTTAAAGTTTAAAATCAAATTATAATTGAATAATTTATTTTTTAAAATTTTTTTTAAAGTTTTTCTATTAGAAAAGCTTTGGTACTTTCAAATGTCAGCCATCCTTCAATTGATATTGACATCGTAATGGTCACTGATTGTATGATTAGGGGGTTTTTAGAAAATCTAAGTATTACACAAGACGCTGATTATGCGTGATCTGAATTCGGTTTGCGAATTTTAGAATCGTAATCGAATTGGTTTCTGCTAATTGCATGGATTAGATGAAGTAATGCGGAATATAGAGAGTTATGTGGTTGGTTTTCTTTGATAAATGAGTTAATTATAATCCAGTTAAAGGCGTTTCGTATCAGTTGTCATTAATCCAGAGTCGAAAAGCGTATTCCGTGTCACTTTCCAATTGGCACTTTTACCCGTATAGTATAGTTTTATTGTTTTCGGCTAAGATCCTTGGGCAGGACTAGCCGTAAAATTCAACACTACAGAAATGTACACACACAAACACACACACACGGTTTATATGGGTAATTGTTTCAAAACTTTGCTGCCATTCTTTTTTCTTTCTCGGCAAAAAGGTCAAATTGTTGCTGTCTCTTTTACACTGTCGCTGAATTGATGAATTGGTGATTGGCTGTGTGGGGCTGCTGCCGCTTGAGAATATCCAAAAACTTAATTTGCACATCAAAGGTGTTGCACTTACGCGCTCGAAAGCCGTTCTGAACCGTGCAACCGGTAAACTTGCCTTTTATACGTGGCAATTTGATACCCATAATCTGTGCCCCACAATCATGAAAAAAGCTCTCAAACTGAACGTCTTCTTCGTCTGTATATGTTTCGTGCGATGTCTGTGTGCGCCTCTGTGCGTGTGAGTGTGCGTGAGGTGCTAGCTATTGCTGATTTCGCTACGTCTCGGTTTTTTCTTGCTCCCTTTTTCGGTCTATCAGCCGTTTGTCCCGTTGCTGTTTGTTGTTGTTGTTGTTGCTGCTGCGAGTCCACAGCAAGTGGCCAAAGCTTATGTATGCGTCTCTGTCTCTGGCCGTATGCGTTTGTGTGAGTGAGCAAGGTATGATGCAATCGCAGCAGCAGGATCCATGCGAGAGAGAGCGGTAAAGCTTTTCAACGATTGCGTGAGCACGCTCTCTCCCACATACAACCTGAAGTTGAGTGCGTGTGTGTGAGTCGAAATTCATTTCAATGACAAATTTTGCATTTGTGAAAATCCTTGTGGCAGTCGCATGAATTGTTTTTGTTTGTATTACGCTCTCGTAATCTGCTGGCTCTTCCACACACATACACTCTCTCTCTCGCTCTCTTTCTCTATGCCTACCTTCGGCTGCCCCCTTTAGAGCTTTTACTTATTTCACACACCATTTTCTCTATACATGCTATTAGATTTGTTTTTCTTGTTGTTTTCAGCCAGTGATCATTTTTCGCTATTTGTTTTATTCTATTCTTTTCTGGTCACCTCAATGCCAATTTGATCTGCCACCGGTTCGGGGGTGTTGCGATCATAGTCATAGCTAAGGGGAGTTTGGGAGAGTTATGGGGAAAAATGAATGCCTGGCAGCAAGCGATCAGCTGTTCAAAAGTGACAAAAATTGTCCAAAAATGATCAATGAGCATTAGCATGAAAGATCATAATCAGCTGTATTTGTGATCTATTGAGATCACAAAAGATGTCTCAATGGCAGATCTAGTTCTAGTTCTTATGCAAAATGATCGATCGTGAGTTTGTCTAGAAAGCATTTGTCACTTGGCGTCAGTAAGATGCTGGCATTTTTACAAATCACGAAAATAAAAATCGAAAATTCTTGTGAACTTCAAAAAAAATACACACACACAAACAGAGCAACGCAAATGGCCGCAGACGCCAGCAACGCAGATACAGATACAGCTATACAAACAGATACAGATACAGATACTTATAGATACATAGATACTGAGAAGTGCCAAATCAAATAAATGTTGTCGGCGTCCTTCAGAGCAATGCAATGCATTTTTTTCAATGCTAAACCAAATGCTTTCTATCAACTATCCGCAGTACACAGCATCGGCTGCTAAACATAAGTTGATCCGATCTGCCTCGGCATTGTTCATTAGAATGCGGGTCCTTTCAACGCTCCACGCATTGTGAGAGATTCCTGAGTTGCCCACGAAAACATCAAATATATAAAAATAATAAACTTAAAATACTTTTCATAAATGATTTGAATATTAAAATTAACAAAGAAATAGCAAAATAGAGAAAAGCGAAAAATTCCCAGCAAAATCAAATGCCGAGACAAACAATTTTGAAAATTTTTAAATTTTCTAGCTTATTTATAGTTATAAATTTTGATTCGCTTTCGCCACAACGTGCCTAAAAGTATTCCATATGCGTGTAGGGGGGCCTTTTGGCTTTTCACCATAATTTAATGCAGAATGTACCCCGTCAGCGGACGCCTCTGTGTGATCGCCGCCAACGCTTCTTGAATGGAATCTTCATGAAACTTTATAAACGGAAAGCGTTCAAATAGAACCAAAACTCACAGCAACATATTCTATGGGCCCAGCACATGAACAATCTACACATAATGTGCTTTGGGTCTTTTCGCACATAAGATAAAATGATCATAATTTCTCTTATTTATTTTTTTTGTCGAATTTTTCTTCTATCTTTTTTTTTGTTTTCTCAGCCTTTTGAATTTTGAATGCGCTGTGTGGCTTTTCTTGTTGAAACACAATCTGCGACATTGTCAGAAATAATTTTACGCAATTTACCCAACAACAAATCAAACAGCAGGCAACTAAAACAACAACAGAAGAAAAACAACAACAAGTCGTATATTGCCAACATCAACACAATTTGAAATAAAATTTGCAAAGATTTGAATTTAGAACGATAATCTTCTGGTTCGAGAGAATATTTTTTGTGTTTTGACACACAAATTTTCATATGCTACAGATATAAGAGTCATATATACTTATAATGGGTCTAGGAACAGTGGTTCATCGGAGATAGTAATCTATTGCAATTAGAATTTTCCAGAAATTGGCATAGACATTGATCTAAAAGCATCTTATATATGTTTTAAATTTAAGGCATTTGTAAGTTGCATTTTTTAGGGTTTAAAATACATTTTTAAAATTTAAAAAGTATACATAGTCTATAGAGAACACTATTTATTACTGTTGCTCAAAACTGTGTCACTGAATTTAATTTTTTTTCAATCCTCGCATTTAGGTCGAGTTTGTGAACCTGGTTTTGTCAAAATCCTGTATTTTATATGCAAACAATTTCATTTATTATTATTATTATTTAATATTACATATTATTATTTACTATTAGTGTTTATTTGGAGTAATATACTTCCTAGGAAATTTTTGTTTATGGCATCTCAGCGTCAGGATTATAACATAACTATTCTTAATTTTTCACTTAATAATTTGGCCTGGAATGAACAGGTATTCTAAATTTTGAGTGTCCACTGTGTAGACACAAGAGCCACATCTGTAAATATAATATATATGATAATCGAATGTATATATATTTTAAACATTTAGTTGACATAAATTATGAGTGCCTTTGTTAGCTGTTCTAGATAATTCACAGCGATGCCCAATATACGAATCCAAATACACGATTACTGCTTAGAAGAAAGCAGATCCCAAGAACAATTGGTTGTCCCCAATTGTTGTTGTACTTGTTGTTCCTATTGTGCAAATGAGAGAACATTTTCGGTTTTGAGTCATTGACGCAAAGCAATTTTTGCATTTTAGTGTCAAGATGTTTGGCATGTGCAGCACAAGCGGCGTCGGGAGGGGGCTGCGAGGGGATGGGGGATTGCAGGTGCAGGCAGCAACAATTATTGCAAGCAAATGAGCTATTTCAGAGGCAACATGCACCGATCTGAGCGCCCGTCCATCAAATGCCCGCAAATGCAGCGCATGCCAAAAACCAAAAAAGAAAACCAACAATAACAAATGAAAAGCAAAATATTTGCAATATCTATTATTATAATCGGGTTTTACGTACCTAGTTAAAACAGAGCCAAAAGTAACGCCCGCTTTAGTTGCCTTCAGGCATTTTCTTAAAAAAAATGTATTTTGCAATTGGTGCAGAAAATATTTGTGAAACGGCAACCGTGACCAAAATATATAGATATTCTATAGATAACTCTCGTCTCTCTAAATGCATTGGAACCCATCCAAATTGTCGATATATAAATATCCATCGTCAGGCCCGATGTGTCGTTGTTGCTGTCGTCGGTCAACGTCGCGCAATCGGCCGCAACTGCATCTCTCGTGCGCCGCCCATGTGCACTGCGAGAGACCCCACAGCCCCCCAAATCCCCGTACTCCTCCTCCCTTTTGCAGCTTCGTTACCAGGTAGGCGATCCGTTGCTTCTCGGCTCTCGTAAATAATGCCAAACATGACAAATGAATGAATACTTCCTGAATTACGGCATAGCATTATGTAAGATCGGATCTGGCAAAGATGACAGGTATCTGTTATTCGCGAATTCTTTCGCATTTTGGGGGAATTCGCTCGCAGTAGTAACCCATTTAAAAAATATGAAACCTCAAAATGTCCACTTGCAACTGTCAATCACTAATGATGCCATCAGCTGTGAACAGTCTGGCAATGAAACCGTTCAATATGATTTATGACTACACAGATTTCGCCTCAATTTTATCACATACTATAATCCAATATACCAAAGAGAAAGCTAATAAATGTTTCCCGTATTGGGCAAAAGTTAATTACATTTTAATTTCAACGAACACTTTCAAAAAAACCGATTTTTATGACGGTTAATATTTTGATTCTGGTTTCACATCTAGAATTATTTTGTTTGTAATATTAAACTGTTGAAATATTTTTATTTTTATTTTATATTTTTTTAATCTTTTGAGCATTTATCCAAGGGGTGCCTTTTATTTTCTAATAAAACTAATTTTAAAAGTTTTGATTTTCCAAATCATATAAAACAATATGTATATTTATTATTTTTTTTTTTTTCTTGATTACAAATGTTAAAATAAATATAAAGCGCTATATCAACTTAAATACCAAATTTTTACAGGAAGAATAATCGCATTCACAGGTCTTCAATAACTTCGTGAAAACAGATTCGATTTGCATACTCAATACCATTTCGAGAATGTTTTACTGAGTTATTATATAGAAAAGAATTTTAAAATGATTGGAAATTGTTCAAAGAAAATTCTAAAACTATTAATTGATCAAAAATCATGAAATATTCACTTTTTAAATTCCCAAATCTACCGGTTATGTTTATGTTAAGAGAACAATATCGCATAATTTTAGTAAAACTGTATATGTCAAGTTTTGTGCGTGTGGTAATATATTGATTAATTGCCTTGGCTCAATTGAGAATCGCACACGCGTAATATGTACATATTTCCATGAGCCTATATATCGTTTCTTAATTAGCCAATAAAATCGAATCATTTCGACTTAGTCATTGATGTGTGGAGCATTAAAATTATTTTGGTAAGCATTTGTCACCCAATTAAATTGACTGCACCCGGTCGAGTGGACCCAGCCGGCCCGCCACTGCGAATACCAAGAGCATATAACTCAAGTGCATCCAAGTGCTCTGATCAGCGCATATATGCATATATAGAAGTGCCCAATGCAGACGGCCAGACTTTTATTAATGATGAGTGAAAATTCGAAATGAAAATGTTCCTAAACGCAAATCAGAGGCTGCCGCTGTGCTCGACCCCCCTGAGTTAAGCGCTGTGTAGCCCCCGCCGACGACGCCACTGTGCGCAATTGATTAATCATATGCGAAACGCTTTAGACAGCACTGAAAATGACTCAGTACAGCATATTCATATATGCATATGTGCACGGGCATATATAGATTGTAAAAATATTTATTCAAATTTATGGACGACAAGCTAAAAGTATTTTTAAAACATTTTTCATACTCCAAAACGCACGTACAGGTAAGATCCTAAATCTAAGACGGCGGCGTGTGTAGTACAGTGTACATACAGTGAAAGCTCGCCTAACGGATAGTTTCATCTCTCCTTTAGACGGATATATTTCTTAGTCCCAACTTTTTTCCCAAATTTTTCTTCTATTGAGCTTGCATTTTTATGAAAACTATTCAGGAAATATTAAAACGAAATGAACAGTTAATAATTATTTTTGCGATCATCCTTAAAACCAACATCACCAATAGGAGAATCGAAAAAGAGGGTCTGAAATTATGGGCGTCCACTAAAGTGAGCTATCACTGTATATGGGTCAGATCTTGGGACAGCTAAAGCCGTGTTGCGGTCCATTAGAGCAGCAGAGTTGGCCATGTGTTGAGCTGACCAAACGAATTATAAACAACAACTGTTTCGGCCAGCCACATAGAGTGGCCATATACCACGGCTATATACTTGCTATATAGACCCCAAATGTGTGTGTATATGTGGCTGAGCATACCTACTAAATCTAAAAAACATTCATATGCGTTTAATATAGCCGCTGCTTTGGTCTAAATTTAAAACAAAAGCTATTTAGTTGCGAAGAAGCGAAGAACTTCACACAGATGAAATTCTCGTCGCAGCTAGCGTTGTGCCTGTGGCTATTTCAAAATATCTATACGAATATCTAAAATTTACTAGATACACACACATAGACAGACGGTCACGCATACACGTACAGGCAGCCGGGGCTGTGTCCTGAGCAAGCGAAAAGCATACGCCGTGTGGTACAAGCACAAGTTCGTCAAATGTATCTCACAGATACATGCCTAGCCTGTATCTGTATCTGTATCTGCGAAGTAAGCGCTGCCCGCTCGCTTCTGGTCTAGCGTCTGCGCCAGTCAGCCGAAGACAGCCACAACTACACTCATGTCCACATTCACGTCCACCAACGTCCCTGTTTCTGTAGTGCTGTGTTGGATTTTTCATCTCGAAAATGTTTCAATTTGTCTATTTTTAGAGACAAGTTTCTTTTTGTTTATTAGTTTTGTGCCTTTTCGCTGTGTGTGTGTTTGTGTGTGTGCCTGAGGTATATAGTCGATATATACATTTGTATAGCAGTGGGTCGCACTCGATTCGACTGATGTTTCGGCAATTCTTCGCTCTGCTTCACTCTGCTCTGCTCTGATTTAACGTCACAATTGTGGAATGCTTTGGCTCTGCTGGGGCTTCTACTGGATACGCACGCATTGTTTGGCTTGTCTTTCATTTGTTTTTCCCACAATTGTTATTGTTGGAAAAGCTCAAGGTATATCTAGATACATGCTGGCGTTTAGTACATGGCATATAAAATAAGCATTCGATCAGCTTAGAGAGCTAAGGTCAAAACATTTTGAGGCGAAGGTGTCATAACTTATGGTACATATATATCGTGCATGTATATATCGTATATATGTACAAATGTACATAATAATCAACACCTTTACGTAAGCCTGACATACATATAGATGGTTATACATAGAAAAAAAAGGTTTGCTAATGGCAGCATTTAATATAAAAGAATTCTTTTTTAGATAATCTAGAATATAATGTAGTTCTTATAAGACAAGTTTCTTAAAAAGACTTCTAAAGATCAGCCGAAAATTTTGCATGTATTCTGAACAGAGAGTTGACTTAAAAAAGCTAAGTATCGAAATAGTAGCTTATAGTAAATAGTAAATATAGCCCCTGACTATTGAATATTAAATACAGTTTATGTCTGAGTAACTAGTTTAATACTATATATTAAATAAGTGTATAGAAACCAGTAATCAATGCATTATACACTTCATACCATATATGAGTAATCAAAATTCCATCCAGACTTTTTCCATAGTCAACTTTACTCACTCTTTTATATAGTTCTTGTGAATAAGAAACGCCATCGTTATATTGTCCATGGCAATGATTGCACATATAAACACATAAAACCATAAAGCGCCTACTATAACGCTGATTTCCTATAGCCGTAGCTATAGCTGTTATAACTGTTATACGTCTATCTGCGCGCACCATAAACAATTATAAACAACATGTTTTGGTAATTTAACGCCTGGAGCGTGGTTAACTCAGTGAAAACCTATCGCAAACAAGGCCATAATCCAGTCGAGCACTACACATGTTTGATACGCCGATTTGTGTAGTTACAGTTGCAGTTCTGCGAATATCTGGTGAACACCTCCTCCATCACCTGGCGCCCTTATCGGCCAGTGGGTGCACTGAAAGAAAAATCGAGATAAACTCTGTTAAAATTAAGCAAAGGATAAAATTTAATCCGAAAATTTTTAAGCTTAATCCATGTAAGCAAATTGTGTATATCTTGTATGCTTTTTTCTTACATCTGTAAGCCAAGATTATTTTAGAATTGTCAATAACCAAACTTGGTTACAGTTTTCAATTGAAAAATATTTAAAAAAAATTCTACTCTACCATACCTCAATTTTTAACAAAGTTTTTCTACCAGTGTCTCGCCTTTTACCCTGCCGCATAAATCAATATTAGCTTATCATGACCAACTGTGAGAATTTGTGCAGGCCTCCGAAAAGATATTGCGGATATGTCAGGGTCTGTGGATATTACAAACGAGACATTGACATTCACTTGGTTTTCACTTTTACGTGCGCGTCAACCTCCGATCATGGGCTACTGGGCGGAGCTAAGAGCCTGGCTCCTGCGCGATCCTGCCAAGCTCATACGCTACCTCGTGTTGTTCGTCTGCAGCATTATTGTTATCGTGCAGCTTTATGAGTGCTTCTCCAAGTTATCCGATCCGCCCATATCGACGCATTCGTACTATAATGTTAATCAAACAATTGAAATGCCCGCGATTACTCTCTGCCGCGAGCCTCCGTATAGAGAGGAGGTTTTAACAGTGAGTTCTGTGAAAAGGAATGTGACTGTGAGCAGGACTATAATGAGCAGCGTCCTCCCTAATAAGGAGGCTAAGTTGTGATTTTGGAATATATCCGTTTGAGCGATTTGTGGGGATGGCAAAAAAATCTCAGTTTTTCAAGGAAGTCAACAAACTTAGGACATATTATATCATATTATATATATATATATATAAAGTTTCTGCCTTAAATTGCGTTAGACACTTAAAAAATATATTTAATTCAAAATTCAAATTCCCCTATTTCGGAAATGTCGCAAAGAGAAAGAAAGAGTATATCTAAGGTTCTTACTGACATTTGCAGAATCTATCGCATGGCTACTGTCCGCATCCAAAATATGCCACCTGTTGGATGGATTATCCCTTTGGAGAAGTATCCTTCGAGGATTTCTTTGCCAATGGCACCTTTGAGCAGGACGAAACATTCTACTCCTATGGACTAAATGGCGAGAAGAATAGTAAATACAACTCAGCCCATATCCTTCGTAACTTCACCTATTCCATATTCTCACAGATGTCGCCATCGAGAGCAGCGTTCACTTTTATATGGGCCGTTGTTATACGCTACATCCACAAACTGCCATGAAAAGGGTATCCAAGCCCGCGGGTTACTCCATAATGCTGGAGCACAATATTGTGAAAACGGTGAGCGATGTGGATTACAACTCCGGTGCGGGCTGGCATGTGTTTATCCACGACAAACGCGAGAATTTTACGGGTGAGTTGGGACACTTTATTTTGTATATGTAAATTTGGTGCCTACAGTGATGCCCGCCTGTAGAGATCAACATGAAGGGTTCGGGGCGCGTGGAGTACGTCTTTGCGAGCATCAATGAGGAGATTGAAATCAAGCTGCAGAGCCAGTACTTCTCGAATGTGGAAACACGCCAGATGTCCTGCTCCAGAAAAGAGGGCTACAGCGATCTAAAGGTATAAAATCTTTCGAAGCCAAAAATGCCCTTAACTTATATCTTACATAGTGCGGCGAGATATGCATCTGGCAAGATCTGTCGGACGAGGCCGACTGCTCGGGTCCCTGGATGCATGACATTAATCACGAGCCCTGCAACGATTCCGACTCGATGCGCAATCTCATTAAGAACTACAAGGCGTAAGGATATGTTATGTAGTTCGTTCAGTTTTGTATTTTTAAATTCATGTTTCTGTTTGTTTTTACAGGGTATACGAGAGCGGCGATGACTACGACTGCGATTGCCTGCAGCCCTGCGAATCTCGCATTTTCACAACCTACATACAAAGTCGGAAAACCTTTTACCAACCCGAACCGCGCACACTGCTCTATATATACTACACGACGAAGCTGATATCGGTATGGCAATAGTTATTGATAGTCTAGCATGTAATTTGCATGGTAACGGGTTTTACCCGGCATTGCCCGGCTTTACGTCAAATGTTGTCGCTACTTTTTAAATTTAGTAGTACGCAGTTGATTAATTATTGAAGTTTTAAGAATCTTAGGCAAGGAGGTTCCAAATTCGAAACCAAGGCTAAAATACTAATACAATTTGTCGCACATATATAAATACATATATATAAATTGGGTATTTCCCGCTCCGTTTCAGCAGATGATTGAAGAGCGCCCCAGCTACGATACAACCCAGTTTATAGCGGATGTTGGCGGCTCTCTGGGCTTTCTGCTTGGTCTCTCTGTGCTGGGCATCATAGGCATCTTGGAGCACGTAATTATGCCCTGGAATTTCTCTCTTTTGCAACTTACCTGTATTTACCTATGTACTCGCATTCCAGTTGACCTTATTCTTTTGCGGCGATTGCATCAGGCGCCTGCAGCTGAAGAACGAGCAGCGCAATCGCTCCGACAGCCCGGAGGATGGGCAATCGCAGGCCAGCATTGAGACGGTGGACATCGATGCCGTCTACACCGTGGAAAAGGCGCACTTGGCGAAATATTAAACGCCAGCAGGCTTGGCTTTAACTTAAACTTAAACTTGTGTCTAAATAAATCTCTTACATTTATTCAACGTTACAAGCTAGGAAACTACTTTTAATTATATAACAGCTCATGGGATTAAGGTGTTGTTTATACAAGAGTCCGGCCCTAGAGCAGCCAGGAGCGCAGCTGAAGACCGCAGGCAAGGAGGGCGCTCAGACTCACAGTCAAGGCGGCCGTGCCCGAGCCAGCGACGGAGTTCGTACCCGTATCCGGCGACGTCTTCAGCAGGATATTCGTCTTGAGCACCTCGCCCAGCTTGGTCACCAGCTCGGGCAGCGCCTTGGGCGCATCGCAGGCGGTGTGCTCAATGGCCTCCTGAACGCTCGCCGTGAAAATGCGGAAGTTGATGCTGCCCGGATATAGTTCGTCGTAGATGAAACTCTGCAGCTGATTGGCCAGCACCCAGAGACGCCGCTGGTCATCCACCTTGACGTCGCTGGGAAAGATCAGGTTGTTGTTGTTCGCATAGACGCGATCCTGGGCGCTGTAGCGCATTGAGGTCTTCCAGCAGGCCACCGCGTTCTGATTGGGCAGCGCGTAGAAGAGCACGCCAGTCTCCGGATCCAGACACTGGGCGCCCGCCTGGCCATTGGCGCCACGTGAGCCCAAGACCTTGAACTCACGATAAATGGCGCCCGAGGTGGCCAGCGTCTTGTTGCGCAGCACGGAGCTGTTCACCGAGAACTCCATGGTGGAGCTGAGTGGGTGAAAGTAGAGCGTCGAGTAGCTATCCGACTGGGACTTGGACAGCGCCAGGCCATAGAGGCCGTCGTCCCACTGGAACTCGATGCCATTGATGCTAAAGTTGCCCGCCAGCGGATCGGGATGAAAGAAATGATGCTGGACACGCCAAGACTCCTGCTGCTGCCACGAGTACACCACCAGACCGGGACTGCCCAGATCTGCGACATAGGCAAAGGTGTTCTCACAGTCGCCGTCCTCCACAGCCAGATTGGCAAAGAACGAGCTCTGCTTGCTCTGACCCTCCGGCAGGACGTGGCGACGCAACAGATCGTCGTTGTGCAGATCGTAGATCAGCAGCTGTGCCGCTCCATAAAGCTTCGTCTGCTCCAGCACGCCCGCAATGCGCGAATCGAGCACCCAGAGGCGGCCACAGCGATCGGCCTTCACCCGAAAGGGGGAGACGAGCTCCGGATCCCCATCGCTCAGGCTGTGCGCCACCCAGCTGGGGTAGGGTGTCAGCGCGGGCATCTTCGATGAGGTGTCTGCGGGGCAAGAGAGCACACAATTTACTACCTGCACCTTATTTGGAGCCCAACTTAGGTGAATGTTCCACAAACGGGCTGTGCACTCGATTTGCTTTTGGCCATTTGCATTGCCGCTAATTGGCAATTGGGTGGGTCAATGCCTGCGACTGCTGACTCAGAGGACAAGTTTCGTCAGCTGCGACATGTATGGAGTGCAGCTTGATTTATAGTTTATATGTATAGGAATAACCATAAAGGGATATAACAGGCAGAAGGGAAGGGAGTTGAATAATACTATAAAGCCGACGCCCTCTAGGTAAGCCTATTAAAAAATAAGGAAAACTGGAGTTTCCTTATTCATTAAAACAAATACATTCAATTTGATAAGCTATCAACCCTTTTCGCATTGCCCAAGATGAAACACTTAGACATCTCCCAATTATTCCTATATAATATATAATATTTTATAAAGCTTGTAATTGCTGACATTAATTAGGATATTTTGAGAAACAAGAGGTTGTCATATATATCCGATTTATCTAACCTGTCAAAAAAATACGGATCTATTGCAAGTTTCACCTAGATACCACATATTTGCTAACAAAATTATAAAATGCAAAAACCTGGCCAATCCAAAGGAAATAACTTAGGTATGTGGATATATCTTTCAATCGATCGGAACTATTTAAGTTAAATATATGTGCGCAAGAAAATGAATATTTCCTCTCATATGTTAAATTATAAACAATATCTAGCAACCATATTGTTTTGTACACAATCAGCTACACATACACATACATATGCATACATTTCCATATATATATACTATCTATTATATATCTATATATATCTATACTACCCACAATCTTTGTAGTTTTCATTAGTTGTTTATATACTCAATTCCAAAGTTTTTTTTAATTATTTATCATGCTGTTGTTGTTGTTGTGGGTTTTAACAGCTTATTAATTAGGCAAGCGATGCGAAAATGTGGGCGATGAGAAACCGTCCATAAATGGAGGCCCTCAGGCAATTGATTGCAACAAGTGCGAATGCAGGAAAAGTGAATACTTAATTGTCTAGATCGGGCATCAAACAGACGCATGCGGGCTTATGGGGCTATATTGAGTCCGCTGGTAAGGCCCACGGGTTGCACTTAGCGAAAAAAGAGGTTTTAAATTCTGGCTTGATTTATTGAAAATTTATATTTTACTTTTCCTCAAATTTAAAAAATTGCATACTTAAAATAGGCGTCTAACACTCTTAAAAGAAGATAACCATTTTTGTAGAATAAATTAAGTATATGTTGAAACTAAAAATTAAAGTGCCTAAAATGAAAATTTGGTAGTCAAGTTGAAAAACTACAATCCAAGCCAAATCTTGACAACATTTCTATTAAATTTGAGTGCACAATTCTTAGCTTTTTGCTCCAAGTGTAGACATGACAATGCAATGGCTGAGATTTCAGTTGCCAGTTCGGAGCAATTCCCGGGCATTATGCATAAACAAAACTGCAATTATATTCAAATGTAGCCGAGCCCCCCCCCACCTTATTTCATCTACCCCCACTAATTGCAATTGCAACTGCAACCACGGTCAGTGCAAACGCTTACCATTAAGATCAAGGTAGGCCAATGAGGCTGGCACTCCGTCGCGCCATCTGGGCAGCGTTACGAACAGACGCTGGCGATAGACCTCCAGGCCGAATGGAATCACATTGGCCGGCTTGAAGGCGCCGCGCTCGATGGCCGACCAGCGTTGGTCGTGACTATCGTACTTGAAGTCCATTTCCCGCCATTCGTAGGCCACGCGCAGATTGTCTTTGCCGGCGACCACGCCCACGCACAGCAGCAGGGCTGCAGTCACAGCCCAGGCGGTTGCCATAATTAAATCTCCCAGTTAGCTGCAAATAGATGTCACAGACCATATCGATTAGGGGCTCAAACAACAGTGGGAAGCTCCGTTAGCGCCGACCTTCACATAACCAAAAAAACGCGACCAAAATAAACTGCTCTTGACACACGACAAAGACTCCACTTAAGTGGAGCCCCGCAGAACCAAAACAAAGACCAAAACCGAAATCGAAACTTAAGCCGCGCCTTCGGTATGCAAAAGCCATTTTGAAAGTTGTCTGCGGCGCTTGGCTCGCAGAGTTGGCAGCAGCAATCGAGAAGTGGCCAAAATCAAAAACTCGAAAATTAATAGACACAATTGAGTCTTGGATACTGTAGCATGTTCGAGAGTTTGACAACTTTGTGTGGCATCGTTGGGTAATTACCCTGTAATGCATGCTTTGAAATCACGTATAATAGAACTAATTCTGATTAGTCAGATCTTACGTTTGGGAAATTTATAAGCTTAGTACTTGAATTTGAAGCTTAAAGAATAGATTTATGACAATATCAGGACAGATATCAAGTATTAGGCATCAAGCTGATGAAATTCAAGAGATTTAAACATTTCCATAATATATTTTTAAGGCAACTGAGATCGCAAACTTAAGCTTATGCGGGAGCTTAGATGATTTAGAGCTTCAGCTCTTACGTTTAAGGTTATGCAGACAATCAGAAGATATATAGCAAAAGATATAATAAAAAAAGTATAATTTTAAATTTATAGGAACACATGGAAAAAAATAAATCCTTAGCTAGTTATAACTCAATTTAAAAGATTTAGAACCTGAAATATTCTGGCTGTCTTAAAATTAAAAATATTTATAGCAAAAAGATAACTTGTATTATATTGATTACAAGGGGCTGAGAACTCAACATTTGAGTTAATGGAAGCTTGGCAGATTTATAGCTGAGATATCTTGTAAATTGTCGTAATTTAGGTCACTCAGAACCCAAGTTTGAGGTTATGCAGACACTTAGAAGATATATAGCTCAGATGGCTTGCATTTATTGTATCATTTAGGTCACTCGACAATTTCAACTACTATTGTCTCACGTCTCGTCAGGGCCATTAACAGACTGAATGAGTGATGTGTCTGTCCAACACTCGAGTCATAAGTTTGCGGCTCGTTAATGCCTCGTACTCTTGAACAATCTAATATTTATTTAACTTATGATGTGCACGTTCTGGTCAGGTTTGTTTTTCATTTTGCTTCTTTTTATAATTTATTACAAGCATTTTTGCGAGGCTTGTTTTATGGCATATTCGCTTTTTTTGGCCTTTTGCTTTCAGCTCGGCTTCGGATCACTGGAGATACTTGTTTAAGGCTTTAAAGAATTCAAGCTTATGACCGTATAATACTCATTGGCTTTCAGTTGAGCACATTTTGCGGTTTTTGGGATACATAAATTATACTATTTTTGAATAAATTCGCGAAATCTGGCTGATTCTTGAGCGGGTTTTTTGCCCTGCGCTGTCTAACGATATTTGCTTAACGCCTTTCATTAGTCACTAGCGGCTTTTTTCCCCATTGCTTAACCCGTTTTGTTGGCCTATTTGGCTTTGGCAAGATACAAAACCAACAGTGCACAACAAGCGACAATTGAAAGTGAAGGCGCCTGTGGGGCTAGGGGCGTGGCATTAGAGCGGTTTAAGTTATGCAAACATTTGTCACACACACACACACACACACACATGCACACGAATGCAAGTTTGTGTCTTAAGTCTTTTGTTTGGTCAGCTGCCTTTGAGTTGATTCAGTTCAAATGTTAAACTCAACTATTATTTAACTAGTTTGGCCAATACAGTAATTTATGCACACACCTTCAAAGTGTCGTAAAATCACAAGAAAAACACACGACCGACATCAGCGACGCTCGTAACGAAACTGAAAGCCAAGCGCGACTTTTTCTTACCAACAAAGCCACGATTTTAGCCGACTTCAGCCGAGCTTCGAAGTGTGGCTGAGGCTGTGCGAGCGTCGTGTCTTTGAAATTCCAGTGAACTTGAATTAGTCAGTCTATCAAATCTTTTTCGGACGTCTCTCACTTGGCATTACGAATGGGTTCCATTAGTTGTTGGGTAAAAACAAATTTACAGCTCGCAATTTCTTTCGGTAGTCCCACGCCTCATATGATGGTTAGTCGAGTTTTTGGCCCTGCAGCAGACAAGCCCCTGAAACAAGTCCCACACAGGCCTACAAATGGCAGACCTATCGGCTTTAATCAAATTTTAATGCCAGCTCTGCTTCGGGGCCCAGCCCATGAGTCAATCGGTTTTTGGGTTTTTCTCGAATTGGTTCTCTTAATTTGCTGCCAGTCATGCTGAGCGTTACCTCATTTGTTCTACAATAATTATCCTTGTGTTGGCAAAAACTAAAAACACTTTTGTACATATGTATGTATATATGTATAGCTCAATTCATAATTATTTATTTAAAGAATTCACTCTTTAACCACTTGAAAGAGAAAACACATATTTATATATAGTATATTGCATTTATTAAAATTCAATAAATTAATTTAATTTTAAAAAGAAGAGAACAATCAAAACATTAAACTAGAAATATTATCAGTATGCGATTTTTTTTTTTTTTTTGTTTAAAAGAATTTAAACTATTGCTTATATAACTCGATTGTTGTTGTTGTTGTTGTTATGCTTAAAGTATGTTGTGTATGTTTATTATTATTATTCTTTTGGTAGAAACATTGCTTGTACAAACGCTAAAATGTATTTTTTTTGTTTTTGTTTTCTTTACAACATTAAAAACTTTAACATACGCATTGCATATTTTTTATTTTGATTTTATGCATTTGCACTAAGTATTTTAATTGCATTAGCTAAGTATTTGTGTAATTAACTTTTTATCGATTGTAATTAGCAAAAAGATCAAACCATGTTCAAAAACAATACAAAAATTCGCCTAAAATTTTTAGGTTTTGGTTAATAAATGCAACGAAAAATAAAGGATCAAAGCTTATGAAACGTATTAATTTATCTGGTATTATATAAATATATAGGATAGCGATACCTTGAGTTCGACAGAGAGGGGCGGTACGACGCACAACAATCATCTTTGGCAAAGGTTAAACTAGACTTGTTAATTGATTGAACGCCGCCGCGTTTCACTCTTAAAGCATATTTATCGAAATCGTTATCGAAATTGTAATCGGGTGAAAAAAAAATGAAAGGCCATAAACATAGCAAATTCAAAAAATATTTAATCACAATTAACACTAAAAACACAATTAAAACAAACTGTTTTATGATGCCTGCGCCTTCGATGCTTAACAAATGAAGTGGGCGTGGTCATCGTGAACGCCTCCTGGTGTGTGTGCGTGTGTGTCTGAGTGTCTATCAGTGATTATGTGTATGAGTATGTGTGTATGTAGCGTATGTGGAATAGAGATATATATATAAGTATTAGACTTGCAAGACAAGGACCGAAAAGTCCAACAGTTGTTTTTGGCAACTGTGATGTGCTTCTAGACGTGGGGGGCGGTGTGGGGTAAACCGGGGGAGGCACATCACCTGCGTCACGAGTGGATGGGTGGGTTGGGGGCTTGTCTGTGTGTGTTTGACTAAGGGACATGCAAGTTGAACTCCAATTGGACTCAATACACACTCAAACGGGCGTTTTTTCTTTTGAGAAATAAATGGACGCAGGGAACTTTTCGCTCAGCAAAATTAATGTGACACGCTTTCACATGGACGCGCAGACAGCTTTACGGATTGTGTGTTAGTATGGTATAGAGGGGTGTGTGTGTGTGTGTGTATTGGGTGCTGCGCATTGTCCAGCTACTCGCGTGTCGCCCAGCGCTAGGACAGACATTGGTGGCTTGACGAGTAAAAAAATATATATATTTATATATAACACACCTATGGCAAACGAGTTGGGTTTTTGTACTTTGAAAAAACGCGTGCAGCTTACAATTAGTTATTTTATTTGGTATTTATAGATGTGTATTGTAAGGTTTACATTTATAGATCGAAAAACAAGAAAGAACAGCTGATCTTCGGTGTGCCGAAGTCCAAATACCCTTGCAGATATATAACAAGGATTTGGTAATATACCTTTATTGAAAAATTAAAACTTATTTTCGACCATATTACTCGGACTTTTATATTATTTACCATAATGTTTGTAGTGCAATAAAGCTATAAACTAATGAAAAACAAAGAATTTTTTACAGAAAAAGAGGAAGAAAAACTGGATTCTGATTTGATATATATTTTGCTAAAATATTATGGGCGTTTGAAACATCATAATAGATGCATTTGGTGGAAATATCTTGAATTCAAGTTGGATAATTCTATTCGCAATATATCAAGATAGCTTTCAAACAGCGAGTATAAACAGACAAAATACGGACATATCTATAGGGCTTTGGTTTTCAATACTAATCATGAACTTACATACTTTGTGAAATCGGAAAACTCTAAACCAAGCATAAACAATTTCGTGGCATAGTTATAATACCCTCTGCAAGTGTATATATATTGCTTATATGTACGACCGTCACCAATAGGTCAAAAGTAAAAAGTTTGAATATAAATCAACTAGCTACGTTTACTAAAAACGGTTACAAAACGCGGCCATTAAAAAGATATTTACAGTTTGCTTTGACAGAGATACGACAATTCTTGTATTTATACTATGTACTTGGGAAGTGTTGTGAGTGTCAAATATTTAACTAGTAGTTATGAGTATGTGTGTCTGTGTGTGTGTGTTTAGCCACCAAAAAAATCCAACTTGTCTGTCCCGCATTGAGGTACACTCGTCTGAAGCACGCCGTTCTAACAACGCATAACACCACCGCCTCTCGCACAGAAGGGAGGGCGTGGCATCGAAGAGCGATGCGGCGAATTTGCCAGACCCGAGAGTCCAACATCAATTTTGCGCTAAGCTGGCCAGGCTAACGGTAAATGAGACCATAATGCCTGCCAGCTTATTCACTTGTCATTGCTTAGATTTATGCTATATTGTTACAGTTACACAAATGTATATATATATATATGTATATATATATATATATATATATAGATATAGGTATAGGTAAGCAATTTGATACGATATATGACAAATACAGTAAAGTGTTTGTTTGGTATTTGTTAGTAAATTGTGGGTAGGTGTGCTAAAATTTGACTAGCCTAGGCAACACTGGTTACGCAAGAGTATATATTCCGTTGAGACCGATTCTGAAATCATGCCAGAACTCGCAATTTATATATAAAACTAACCTTCAATTATCAAACTACAATAAAAAACAAAGAATTGAGTGAACAACTTAGGCGCTAGAGCTCTAATTATACGTAGCTATATTTATGGGCTAGCGTTGAAGCCAGCGTTTTAAAGCCTCAGCCTGATTGTGTTGAAAGTTTGTTGCTAGGAAGCTAAAGTTTTGGAGTCTTGTGAACCAATGGAAGAGCACTACATTTAACAAAGGAACTACCTATTGAATTTGAAGTTGTTATAGAGTTGAATCAAAATAGGAAAGTATAAAATGTACTTACTAACAATGTGCGGTTTTTATAACTGGAAAAGTTGACAGAACTAATTAATAGCTATATTTATAATGGGAGTTTGTTTGTTTTTTTTTAGTACGATACCATAACCAAGACAAATTGTTTAGGATAGTTATGTATAAATGAATATTAAAAGAAAATTATGTAGATACCTGATTGCGGGCTGCATTGATCGCTTTGACGCTGACCAAAATCAAGGAACGGAAAAAGATGTACAAACGGAAAACACGATTATTTTGTTTAACTTACGAGTACTTTTTTCAGCTGCTAAAGAACGAGTAACGAGTAACGGGATAACGAGTAACGAGTAAGTGAAACACGACTCATTTTGTTTTTTGCGGGGGTTGGGGAGGTTGGGGGGGGGGGGCACATAAATGCATTTATAGGCTACATATATTCATATTGTATAACAGCATGTATAACAGTTGTGGAGCATTGCACATTGGACAATCAACTAAAAGCTACGCACAGATAATACGAATTCGCACAATATTACAATATATGCATTTAAATTGTAATTAAATAATTGCCCGTTTCTTACCCGGGATCGTACAGTTTCGTTTCATTTTTTTTCTGAGAATAAAGACATGGCAAAAGGAGAGAGAGAGAATGAGAATAAGAATATAACAACGTACGTACGTGTGTTCGTTTCTTTTTTTTTAGGTTAGAAAATGGGCAGGGCATATGAATGTCTGTGCCCCGGATCTCTAAATGAAACTAAAAAACAAAAATTTATAAAAAATGTAAACAAAAATACAATATTATATGTTGTATTATATTAGTTAGTTAAATATTATGTAATTTGCTGGTATTGTACAAATACAGTTACAAATATAACTAGGGAGAGAGTAATAGAGAGAGAGAGAGAGAAAGAACTAGATGCTACAGCCACAGTATAGCAAAGAGAACCGCGTGCCAGCAAAGAGAGCGCCAGATGAGAAGCGATGCGATGCGATACGATTCACTTAGCACACAGCGCAGTGTTGTAAAGTTGTTATGTTTAGAGAACGGTGTTGTATAGTGTTTTAGAAGTATGTTGAATGTTATGCAAGAAGGCAGAGAGTGCACATACCAATAAGTTAAAAGAGAGGGAAATTTACGAATTTGGTCAATAATGAATAAGGAAAGATCAGGTGCATAAAAATCAACTAGAAGATACTCGTATATATATGTATATATATAGTATAAACTACGCATATTGCTGTTAGTGTGTTTCTGTGTGCAACCTGTGACTGTGTGTGACGTATGTTTGTGTGTGTGTGTGTGTGTGTGTATGTGTTTCAAAACTGTTACATTTAAAAGAAAAGAGCTTTTGGAATTGCGTAGCTTGAGTATGAAAACTTGCTTGCAGTTGTGATTGCTTTTCTTTGCACTTGTTGTTGTTGTTGTTGTTGCTAATTGTTGCAGCGACCACGCCTCTCACTCGTGAAATAACAGCGGCAACGGCAAGCCCACCAGCGATGCCTGCGCCTGCGGCTGTGGCAGCAGCGCCGGCAACGTGGCCCGCTGAAAAGGTCGCGTATGCTGTGAATGCGTTTGCGTTGGCGCCTGCAGTAGTCCCGGCGCAGCAGTCAGGCATCATCTGAAGCGCGGCTGCATCACCTGCAGCATATTCGGATGTCCGGGCAGCATTACCCCCATCCCGGGCATCGGCATCGCACCAGCGGGCAAGCCAGGCAGTCCAATTGCCTGCATGGGCAGCAAACCTGCATGGAAAATGATTTCATTTAGGTTATTTTTATGATAAAGCGCATAGGACAGGCTGATGGAGGCTTCTTTGAACACTGCGCTGATTCTATATTTTTATTTATAAACTTCTCAATATCAGAGTCAATAACAGCTTAAGATTATCGGTTATCGCTTATCAAGACGCTGAAATCTATATTTTTTTTAAAACCTTTCCTACATCCTTAATATTTATGCATTTCGATTTTCAACTTATTGAGCAAATCTTCACAATTATAGAAGTCCGAGGAACCAAATTTCCTATCTACTATATATAGGTTAAGAATATATACCTCACCCCATCCAACCTTTATTTTAATATTTAAATTTAATTTTGTGTTTAAAATCAACTAAAACTATTATAAAAGAAATACAAGAATGGAAGAAAATATCTTAATTGTTTGGGAGTGTGTGCTTACCAGCAGGCATGCCGGCGAGCGGGCCGGGACGCAGCATGTTGCCACCGATGAGCGCGCCATGAGGTCCGATGGCAACGGTGCCGGGCCGCAGCATGGGCTGCATCAGTTGCATGTGGCCGGGCAGAGGCATCTGCGGGATGGAACCAGGTTCGAGTGTGCGTTGAGAAAAGATACAGAAGAGCATGGAAGAGAGGTAGAATTAAGCGTTTTAGTTGCATTCTGGTGGGCGAGTTGGGTGTGTATATCGAAGCCATTGTACACAAAATTAGCTAAGTTATTATTAATGATGTATTTTTTTTTGTTTTTTTTTTTTTGGTTTTCTTGTTGGTTTTAAGAATATATTAATAAGTTGGTTTTGCATACTTATTCTTTAAATGAATAAAATAGATGTGTTCTGTTGTGTGTGTGTTGTTGTTGTTTTTGTCGAAACTTTTGCATCGCATTACAATGTTACAATGAGATATATATATAGAGAGAGACAGATAAAGAGAGCAACTTTTCTCTTTTTAATTTTAAAGGCAAACAATTTGCTTTTGTTTTCTTGAAAATTTCAAAACTATCGTAAAAAAAAAAAGAAATATAAAAAAATATATATTTAAAAATTAATATAGATATTATTGGTAGAAAATTAAATTGTTGGTTAAAAAAGAAACGTACTTACAATTCGGAAACTGAACTGACGACGATGAGTAGGGATGGGGGCGGATCGTTACGTTACGATCCCAACCTTAGCAAACAGTTCTTAAAAGTTTCGCGCGAAATTCAAATATCATATTTTGCATGATTTTTCAAGTATAAAAATAAGCAACTTAAAAAACAAATGATAATAATAATTGTTTGGGTTGGATACATACATATTTTGGTCTTGAGTTAACAAATTCAAAAAAAATATGTTTACTAACCAGGCAGGCAACGTAAGTCGAGTTCAAGTTCCAATACTATTTTTGCTGTATATAATTCAGTATAGTTTTTATTTTATACTTAGCTATGATATGGTGGGCGTGGTCGCCATGAGGCGTAGCATATGTATAGCTGGGTGAAACTGTTAGTAGTGCTTAGAGAATAGAGCTGAAAACTATCGATAGGCAGTAGAAATTAAATAATCAACGAAAATTATTATTAAAAAGTAAGTAAATGTTAAGATTGCTTTAAAAGGGAGTATGTTAAAACTATTTTTAATTTATATTTTATGAATACTCCTTCTTTAAATAAAGAAATCCTAAAATTTGTATTTTAACAGTGAAGATCCCGTCTTCAATATAACATAAAATATTGATTCTTTAAACAGTTAATTAACAGTGAATACCCCTAGTTAACGAGCAAATGTAAAAAATATCGATGGGTTTTCAGCTCTATTACAGGACAGTTAGAAAGAAGCGAGCAAACAAGGGCGTGTTTTGGTTTTACGCTAAAAATGAGGCTTATAATTCGGAAATAGGCTAAAAAGGCGCCACCGAACCAAGAGGAACATTGTGTTGTACTATAAAATAAAGCGCAGATGGTACCAGCTCGAGGTGTGTGTGTGTGTTTGGGAGTGTTTTAATTTTGAATAGTACAACTAAGTGTTAGATGAGACATATATGGTATGTATAGCGATATATAGATACAGAGAGAGAGAGAGAGATTTTTGGATGCACGAGCACAATGGACTTTGTTGCGCTTAGGACGTTACATAGATGATATGAAAAGTTGCGTGTAATTTGTATAGGATACGATAGTATGCAATACTTGTACAATTTACAGATACAAAACATTTAGATACATAGATAGATTTGTTTTTTTTTTCTTTGTATGTGTTTGAATGTGTGTGAGTGTGTGTTTTAAAGAGATATCAATAGTCATGTACATATAAATATATATTATATTTAATGCTGTGTTGTTTTTTTTCTGTGTGGATATGAATTAATCAATCAACCAACCAATCAATCAATCATTCAATCAATTAACCAACGCAGCAACCATTACGACAAGTTCAAAGTAATTTTAATAGAATTAAGTATACAAAATGTACTTACATGGCTTGCATAGTTAATAACTCTCAACATTACGTTACGTTACGTGACGTTTAACGTTAATGTGCTTGCAAGGCAGTACGTACTATGGAACTTTTCATTTGCATTACCATTATCAGTATATTTATATATATCATAATCGATGGGGAGCAGTTTGGGTTTAACGGATAGATAGGTAAATGTAAATGTAAGTATGCATGGCGGTGAGGGGGTGGTTAGGTGGGGTGGTTTAATTGTTTTTTTTTTTTTTTTTTTTTGAGGAACTTGCTTAGACTACTACGAGTAATACTTGCATAGTAAGTACAGTAATGTACGAGTACGATATTACGAGTATTGTATACATATCATATTATAATGGAATTTTGGTATTTACTTATCTTTCGTAATTCGCATTTGGGCTATTTGTTTTTTTTGGTTTGTTTTCTGTTTTTTTTTTTTTAATATGAAAAGTGAAGTGTACAAAAATACATACTGTAGTATAGAACTGTTTGTCGGCCCTGCAACTGGCATTTTGTTTATCAACACTCAACTGTACTGAACTGCAATTGTAATGTTAACTTTAATTTTGTTACTGCAACGTTAGATTCTTTTCAAATATTGTTTTTATCACTTAGATTAGAGATGGTCAC
Source organism: Drosophila sordidula (assembly GCA_035047465.1). Lineage (NCBI taxonomy): Eukaryota > Metazoa > Arthropoda > Insecta > Diptera > Drosophilidae > Drosophila > Drosophila sordidula. The sequence continues at coordinate 910,694 of JAWNPQ010000090.1, read as the reverse complement.
TGTGCTGAGCTGGACTAGTTTTTTATGTGTAGGGACAGGTAGGTTGAATACTTAATAGTTGGGAGCAAGTTAGATAGTTCCAAGTACCCTGAATGTGTTGTATACGAAGAGATCTGATTATCGACAATATCAATTTTATTAAAATGATTCAATCTTATGATTTTTTCAACTTTTTTAAATACGTTTTCTTAAACAACATTAAGTAGCGAAAAAAAATATTTAAGCTTTGTCGGAAAATAAACAATCTCTCGGAGCCATTGCTCCAATATTTCAAGCTCGTATAACTTTATCAAAACTGAACCGATTATCATGTTGGATGGCATTTTATTCACGATTTTTCCTCTCAATTTATTTTGCATTTAAATTATTTGCAATATTTAAAAAAATGTTTTTCTATATTTAAAACATGAAAACAAATAATGAGAGGGTCACATTTTTTTTTTGTCAAAAATCATGTCAAAATAAATCATATAAGGTAACTAGAGAGAAGAATTGCATTGATTACCAATCAGTCAGTCAGGATAGAGTCTAGCAAGATATGTTTTATACCATTCAAATATATGGTAACATAACTTCAGTAATATGAAGGAGTCATATAAACAAAAGAAAACATTTAAATAATATTATGTGATTTTAATAATATTTCTGGCCAATCAGTTCTCATTCGTGTACAACCTTTAATAGATTTTGATGACTAAGCTAATGCCTGCGCTTTAGGAATGCATGAAATTGCAGTGAGCTTTGATGATGATGAGCTCTACACTGGGCGTACAAAAAATAGTTCTATGCTAGCGCCTACAGCAAATGTGGCCGCAGCCAGGGTGGGCCCAAAAACATTCTGAACGATTTGGGTGGATAATAGTTGTCGCGCGTTAACCAAAACAGTTTCGAGAGATCGAAATACAGCATTCAGGATTTTAGTCAAATTGGAAGAGATGTCGTTGTTGGCAGCGAGCGCTGTGCAGCACTGGCCAAGGTTGACACTTACCATGCCCAGGCCAGCGGCGGCGGCAGCAGCCGCCGCTGCAGCTGCGCCATGATTGGCCACCGGCTGGCGGACCGCCTGCAGATGTTGCAGCATCACGGCCCGATTGAGTTCTTCCAGTTGTTTGGCCTGCTGTTGCTGTTGTTGTTGCTGATGTTGCACCTGCTGTTGCTGCTGCTGTTGTTGCTGTTGTTGTTGCTGCTGCTGTTGTGCCTGCTGCTGTTGATGTTGTTGCTGTTGGTGCGCCTGCTGCTGCGCCTGTTGCTGTTGCTGCTGCTGGTGCTGCTGCACAGCAACAGCCTGTGCCACCTGAGCCGCCTGTACCTGCGCCTGCATATGCTGGGCGTGCGCGGCCTGAACCTGAGCAACCTGGGCAGCCTGTGCGTGCGCCTGTGCCACGGCCACCAGGGCGGCGGTCTGTAAATAAATTGTGGAAGTGTTTGTTTTTGTTTTTTTAAAACCAAGCAAACAAATTTCTCGCAAGGCATTTGATTGTTTTTCTTTTTTTGTATCGAACTGTACTCAGTTCGGGTATATATAAATATATATATCTTTGCAAATTCGAAATGCGCGCTCGCCGGAGCAGCTGCTTTTGACCAAATTTAAATGGTCTTTATTTTTTTTATTTATTTTTTTTATTTTTTTTGCTGTTCTCAAGTCTTTAATGACTTAAGTTTGTGTTAAAAGTGAAAGCCGCCGTTCAGTTTTGTTGCCATTAATTTGTTTGTTTAATTAAAAAATTGTACAGACATATATCATACTATATGCTAAATTGTTAATCTGAGTTTTGCTTATTTCTTTTGTATTTTTTTCTCTTTCCGTGTTCCATTGTCGGCCGTTTTTGTGGTCGTGCACGCATTCTTCGAAATTGCAAAAATAATTGAACAAAAAGTCGCTTCGATATTCGTACAAAAAATAATCAAAAACTATGAAGAAGAAAACTATGTCCACCGTTTAGTTGCGTGGATAAAAATGGAATTGTGTAAAATGCGAAACAAACGCGTCAACCACGACACAGTCTCAGTTAATTTTGTAGATTCTGTATCTGAATCGATATACATAATGTTGTATATATATGTATGTACGTGTGTGTGTGTGTGTTGTTGTGGTTTTTTGTTGTTGTCTTTTGTACAAGTCCATGTCGGTGTCTGTGCGTCTGCGTCGGCTCATTTATATTGACTATGGTTTCTATAACTATGATAAGAACTCACTTCCTGTGCCTTGGAGATGGCCGTGCTCACAGCGATCGCGTTCGCGGCTGCGGCGGCGGCAGCGCTGCCCGTTGGCGAGATGCCGGACAGTGAAGGCGGAGGCGGCGTTGAAGGCATCGATGAGGCAGCGCTGCCTCCGCCACCACCACCACCCCCGTTACTATTGTTGCTGGGGCTGTGGTTTTTGGGCGCCGCAGCGGCTGCGATCAGTGCGGCAGCCACACGCGCCTGATACTTGGGTTGTCGTGCACGTAACTCCTCCAGGCTGGCATCCTCCGCCGGATGCATTATCTTTGTGCTGACCGCGGCTATAACGCCGCCTCCGCTGCTGCTACCGCTGTTAGCTGCATTGCTTGCCGCATTGGGCGGCCTTCCCTGATTGTGTGGATCCGGTGCGAGAGCGGGCGCAGCGTTTGACGCTGCTCCGCCGCCTACACCAGCATTATTGGTGGTAGGTGGAGCACTTATGGTGGCGTTGCTGCAAGCATAAAATACACAAATACGTTACGATCGCGCACTAAACCGTGAATGCTTTCACGGGCAGAGCCTACCTGTAGGCCGGAAACGTGGGTTTCTGCTGTGCCATGGCAGCGGCATGTTGTTGCTGCTGCTGCTGATGATGATGATGCACGGCCGCTGCGGCAGCTGCCGCTGAGGTCGTTGCCATTGCTGCTGGGAACATGGGACGCGGTGGCATCATGTGCGGCATCATTGGCATCGGGTATGGAGGCAACGGTGGCATATGCTGCATCATGCCCATGCCATACTGGCCCAGCATGTGCGGCGGCATCATATTGGGCGGCATCATCATGGGCGGCGGCACAGACATGGGATCTACAGAGAAATTTTATATAAATGAGCACGATACAGATATTTTCTTAAGCCATATGCATGCGGGTTTAACTAAAATGTTGCACAAAGGAATTAAAAGCGGGCAAAGTTATGCCATTTACAGAGGTATTTAAAATTATATTTTGTATTCTTTTTTGCTGCTCACATTCAACTTTCTTCTTGGCAGCCGGCTCGTCATCATCCGAATCGGACTTGCCGCCGTTCTTCTGGCGTTCGTGATCACGCAAATCTTCCGCCGGAATGCCGTCCATGCCAAAGATTTCGATTTCGATGTTGGAGCGATTGGGCAGCGAATTTGGCACCTTATCCACAGTCTCCTTGTGCACCTGCATGCAATGTATGGAGAGGCCCGGACCCGTATACAGCTTCTTGTGGCATATATGACACTTGAAGTGTTTCGCCTTCTGATGCTGCACCAGAATTTTCTCATCGTCGAACTCGCGATTGCAGTACCTAAGTTAGTTGGGTTAAGGAAAGAACAATATTTTTTTTTTTGTTTTTTGCTTTTTTTTTGCCGACTCCCACAACAACATTGCTCGTCATTATATAAATGCACAAGTGTGTGTTTGGGTGTGTGTAAGTGCGTGTGGCAATACGTGAGTAGATACAATTTTTTTTTAGCGAGGCTTTCACGCTAAATTTTCATTTGCTTTGTTTAAAAAGGATACCAGCACCAGGGTTTGGAGGCCTTCTTTTTTTTACGACCCATTATAAGAACTTAGCTTTAAACACTTTTAATATGACAAGGCGCTTGTTTGATTGCTTATATGTTACGACTTTAATTCTAGTATAAAAAAACTATTCTCAAGCGTCGTGTCGGTATCGGTATTGTGAGAAAACAAAATGGAGTGTGCCCTAGTGGTGACACACTATCGATTCCAGTTTAGTTGTATGACATCAAAAGTTTACGGCCACTATCGATTATGTAAAATATTATGTTAAAAGTAACAAACAATGTATCTCGATGTGGAATAACTTTTATCAATTTAATTTACATTTCTAACATTTTTTTAAAAATTAATATTATTTCGATACCACAAACGGAAATATCGAGTATTTTTGCGAAGTGTAGCGATTGACGATAACACCTTTTAGAGTTGTGCAACTCAGTTCAATTTAAAGAGTAATATCAGTTCAATAGTTTTTATTGAACGAACGAATCGTTACCCTGTTCCTAGCTTCATTTCATAATTTATTTAATAATGAATGACATTTATTTAAGGTTAACTAACTATTGAACCATAAAACACAACAAACAATAGTATTAACAAAACGTGACTTAGTTCTTTGATTCAGTTAAGTGAGTAGTTCGTTTGAAGTAATGCTGAACGATTCGATTCAACAGCCAATGTGGCTGCTGCAACGCCGTTTATCGATATCAATAAGCAAAGGTTTGTGAAACCGGCAAACGATTAACATAAAATGGCTGATAAAAAGGTAAATAGAACATTAAATGTTAAATGTATATATTTAAATCCTTATTGCCACCCAGACAGGCGGCAACAATGACGGCAAGGAGAAGCGTCGCAAGGAGTCCATTTTGGACCTGTCCAAATACCTGGAGAAACAAATACGCGTCAAATTCGCGGGAGGCCGCGAAGCCTCTGGCATACTGAAGGGCTACGATGCGCTCCTAAACCTGGTGCTGGACAACACCGTGGAATACTTGCGAGATTCAGACGAACCCTACAAACTTACCGAGGATTCCACACGCAGTCTCGGCCTAGTTGTATGCCGTGGCACTGCCCTGGTGCTCATCTGTCCGCAGGACGGCGTCGAAAGCATTGCCAATCCCTTCATAACGCAGTAAAAGGATGTGGGATTAAGGGACTAAGGAAATTCATTTTCGCGTACAAAGGTTTATAGGCTCGGTTTGCATACGTTTAAATTAATAAAAATCATATACTTGTATCATATTATAAATACAATTTAAAACTAAACAATAGACTATTCTAGACCAAATTCGTTGCGTATCCAGGGATACTGTGCCGGGCACTCCATGCACGTGTAAAAATAGCGATCCTCCTGCAGCACACGACTGCGCACCTTGCAAACGTTGGGCATTTGGCAGACCTGTTCGTGCGGCTCCAGTTGCTTGGGCTGGCAGCGCCAGGGCTCAAACTGATGCAGCTGATTGCTGGACGTCGGGTGGCGCATCCATTGGATGGCCTGCTGATTGGTCACGAAGTACACATCCGGCAACTTTTGCATGTCATCCAGAAATTTCTGCAAGCAGATCACTTAAATAGAAGCTTTCCCAGGAATTCAACAACTTCACAGGAGACTCACCAGAAAGGCGTTCAGGTAGTCAATCTTCTTGAACCACGTGGAATGAAAATAGAGTCCATATGGCGCACGATTGCTCAGGTAATGACGCTTGAAATTGTACGTGAGCATGCGGTAGACATCGTCGCCCGTCAGATGCGGTGGGCAGCTGTCCACCATGCCGCAAGTGTATTCGCCAGCGCCTGCCTCCAGCTGATTCATGACCAGCTCCCAGATGCCGGGATAACTGCGGGTCGGGCAATTTTGATTGGTGCCCAGGCAACTGTGCGGCATCTTAAAGTCCAACGTGTACGGCCAAAGCGGCGGATTCGAGTGTGGCGCCACCATAGACGCATCGTAGACAAAACCAAACTCCTTCATCATGAGGAATTGGCGATTCCAGCCTACACGCAAAAAGGGCACGCGTATGCCGCGCAGCTCCTCCATGCGCACGCCCGCAAATTTGTTGATGATGTTCGCCTGACCGACCATCTCATCGAACCAATCCTCAATAGTGGCGTTCTTGGACCACCAAAGCTCCGGTCCACGATGGCTGCAAGTAGAAAATATGTAAATTAATGAAATCCAGCTTTAAAATGGATTAACTAGCACATACGTCACCGAGTGCACGGCAATCTCGTGTCCATCGTTCCAGAGCTTCTGCACATACTGATAATTCGTGTACGGATGCGAGACATAGAATGTGCTCCGAATGGGACAGCCGTTGGGATTGCGTCGATTGGCCGTGAACAGCACCTTCGAGAACAGCTCCCAGTTGTCATGATTGATGGCATCATCGAAGGTCAGCAGTATCATCTGCGGCACACTCTGCGCCAGCAGATTACCGGGTATTTGCGTGCCATCCTTGGAGCAGAAGCAGTGCGGCAACTGGCACTTGCGCTGATCGCAAGCGCCGGCCGCATTCGGATCATGCTCCAGATCGCACCATCCCTCGTCGGAGCCATCCGGACAGTCCACGGAGCCATCGCAGAAGTACTCCTGCGGCAGGCAGGTGCCATCGGCACAGCCCAGCTGCGTCTCATCTGCACAGTCGGCCATTTCGAGCAGCGGCTTCGGCGCTGGCGTCTCAGCCGTGATATCGCAATTATCCACATTCGCCTTAAAGTCGCATATCTGACGCACCACGTCGAACAGCAGCCCCTCGGAGCACTTGAACTCAAACACCTCGCCGTCCAAGCATAAAAAATACTTGGCACACTCGCTGTTCGTCCAAATCTTGTGCACCGGCCGATTGGGATTGCGATAGAAGCGTGCATCGTGCATGCAAGCAGCCGTTGAGCTGGAGCGCCTATGACGACTGTGATTGCCGCCGTTGTCGCCGTCGCCACCCGCCACCCGCTCCGGTTCGTTGGCATTGTCTGCAAAGCAGGTCGTGTGTGAGATAGCTTCATATATGTGTAAATAATTACTGCCAAAACTAATTAATACGTTGACCCAAAAAGGGAAAACATACGAGCTGATCACGTCCACATTGGGCTTGCTCTATTGCTGCAATAATCTCGGCCAGCGCCTTGATCACGCAGACCAAGCCAGCTGGCTTTACAAAGGGAAGCCTAATAATGGCACTCGAAGAGCCAAGTCTTATGCAATACCAGGACAACGTTCTGAAACAAATCCAAACGTTTTTAAAATAGAAAATGCTGCGGTTCGAAATTGAGTTCAGATTAATGCTTGTTTTTGGATCGGTTCACTTCTTGAATTGTGATTTAAAAGATTTTTGCATTTCGTTGTTCGAATCGGCTTGGCTTAAACTCGCTTTACAGCCTTGATAGTAATAACAATTTTAGTTTTATTAAGGAGTCATAATTATATTCGTTATGTTGCTCTTTAAATAATTTAATGCAAATATGATTGCATGCTTTTTTTCTTAGCGAAAGTTTCTTTCAGAACAAATATCTGATTCTTTATACAATTCATTTTTGTATATTTTGGAATGATATAAAAATGAATAATACAATTTTTTATGGTGGAAATCAGATCAAAATATCTCGAAAATGTGCTAAAAGGTTTAATTCTTCAGTTTGCCTTGAGGAGGGAAAAAGGGGGTTTCTAGTGGTTATTTTTTGGCTACGCCCCTGTGCCAAATCCCATTTTGGTGGCAGCAAGTCAATTGCGTTTGCAACACACACAGATACACACACACACACAAAAACACATTTGATTTGGCGGCATAGCTAGAGCAGATCGTAACTCTAGCGATTGGGCAAGCGACGCGTGAGTGGAAAATGCAAGATGCGATCTCAAAGATATGTAACGGTTGTGTGTGTATATCTCTGAATGAATTGCGTGTGTGGCTGTGTTTGAACTGGCAGCTGCAGCATTTAGAAAGTAACATTTGAAGCATTTTATTTTTATTTTTTCGCTCAAAGTTGCCAAAGCTTGGCATGCAGAGGGGTAGTGGGGGGTCAGGAAAATTTTTTAGCAACTGTCATTTGGGGTTCAATGCACAGACTGCCCCCTGGTTGATTATATAACAAACAGATCAACAACTTTCACACCCAATGCGCATGCCAAAGACAAAAATAAAAAATAAAAACTAAACAACGCCGACAGCAACAACTATCAAAAGACGCACCCAATCAAGAGTCAGGTAGTCCAAACAAAAAAGCTGGAGTGAGCGAGTGAAAGAGTGAAAGAGAGAGTGCGTGAGTGAGCGGGCGAGAAATTACCAATGCTTGTGGCATCCGACGACATAATCACAAATATTGCAATAACAGTAACAACAAAGAGCGCGAACGATTTTTGCATAGCTGATAACGTGCTGCGCTTATAACGGTTTCGTTTGTCCGACGCAACGGAAGCGTCGACCTTGACTGTGAAACCAGTTTGCCCATTTAAATTTTCTCTCGGGCGCAACATTTTCCGCGGATGTTTAGTTTTTTTTCTTTGTAATACGAAAATGCGACCGGGCGCGCAAACTAATTCGACCGCAGCCTCTGAAGACCGAAACAAACTGAAGCCGTTGGCGCTGCAGACCAAACCATATATAAGCTCAACTCTGTTGTTGTTGTTGTTTTTTGTTTTTGATGTTGTTGTTGTGCCCGGCACGGGAGAAAGCTCTCTTTAGGTAAGTAGAGTGCACTGGGCACCGCGCAAATTGCTGTTTGAATAGTCTCGTTTTCTTCTCGTACAATTAAGTTTGCTGCTTTACAAATAAACAATTTGCATGTGTTTTATTTTTTTGGTTATATATTTACCCAGCGAAGGATATGTTCAGAACTTTGTTTTCAATGAAAATATTAACATGATTATCGAAGATAATTGCAATAATTAATCGTTAATGCAGCCTGGACTTTCATCAACGTTGACTGCAACTCGTCCTGTTCACTTCCGCTCGACAGTGACAAATCAGTAGCCGTGCTGTCATCAACCAAATTGTAAGCTTACATTTTTTTTTTCATTAAATTTTTTACATTTCCTTTTTTTTCAGTTTTATAAACGAAAATTTGCATCAATAATTGGGCGTAATTACCTATAACAAAAAAATAATTTGTAATTCGATTTGAATTGGTCATTTGAAACGCGAGGAACAAAACGGTTGGTTAATTATTAGTGCTGCTAACTCGTTTAAAACTCTGTGTCTTTTAGTTACCACAAATGTCGCTAGAGGTTAAAGTGAACGCATGCAACTCTGCAGTAGCGTCATATTTTATTTTAGCGCCAGGAGACGCGAACTGTTTCCAGGATTTTAAATATAATCTCGCATTATTATTTAAGAATTTCGCTCAAGAGATGCGACCCAGCATGGGTGCGCCACAGCCGCGCGGTGGCTGCCGCACCAGCCTCGTCGCCCGTATAAACCAGCCGCAATTGACGAAGGCTCAGCAAGAAGCCGCCGACGCCGCCGCCGTGGACGCACTGGACGAGGCGCTGATCTTCGATGACGAGGAGGGGGGCACTCGCATTGGCGACATCTATATACCGCCGCCGGTGCCGCCGCACTGCTCCATGGAGAGCGTCGGACCGCGTCTGATCATCAAGCGCATCGTAAACACGAATTTCAAGAGCTACGCCGGCGACGTGGAGTTGGGTCCGTTCCATCAGTCATTCACGGCCATCATTGGACCGAATGGCAGCGGCAAGAGCAACGTGATCGACTCGATGATGTTCGTTTTTGGCTGTCGCGCCAATCGCATTCGCTGCAAGAAGCTCTCCACGTTGATACACAATTCCCGGCGTCATCCGAATCTGACCAGCTGCTCGGTGGCCGTACACTTTGAGCAGGTGGTCGACGGGGGCGACGGACGTTGCGTGGTGGTTGCCGGCTCACAGTTCATTGTGCGCCGGACGGCGATGTCGGATAACTCGTCCTATTACCAGATTGACAATCAACGTGCCCAGCTGCGGGACGTGGCCAAGCTGCTGAAGAGCCATCACGTGGACCTGGAGCACAATCGTTTCCTTATACTGCAGGGCGAGGTCGAGTCGATAGCCATGATGAAGCCGAAGGGCCTGACGGAGCAGGAGACTGGCATGCTGGAGTATCTGGAGGACATTATTGGCACACAGCGGTATATACGGCCGCTGCAGCAGATCAATCAGCGCGTGGATCAGCTCACCGATGATCGCACGGAGAAGCATAATCGCTGCAAGCTGGCCGAGCGCGAGATGAAGGATCTGGAGCAGCCGTTCAACGATGCCGTCGAGTATTTGCGTAAGGAGAACGATTTGATGCGCACCAAGAACTGGGTGACACAGAAGTACATCAGCATTAAGAAGCAGAAGCTGGAGGAGTACACCAAGGAGCACGAATCCTGCAGTGCCGATCTTCAAACCCACGACGAGGGCACCGACAAACTGAAAAAGGAGCGCGCCGAAAAGGAGCTAATCATACGCAAGGAAATTGAGTGAGTTTCTGGTGGGGCGCAGCACGAGAATTCCACTTACACTTGACATTTGCCTTTGCAGAGCCTACGAAGCGCTCGTCAAGCAGCGCGAGGAGATCAAAAAGAAGCTGGTGGGCGCCGAGCGCAGCTACACCGAAGTCCAGAGCGCCATGGAGAATACGAACAAGCAGCGCAAAAAGGACAAGGCCCAAATTGAGAAGAACGACCGGGAACTGGACGATCTGCACAAGCTGCCTGAGAAGAATGAAAAGGAGATCGCCGAATGCCAGAATAAGCTGGAGCGCCTGGAGAAGGAGAAGCACACGCTCACCGAGGAATTGGAGAAACAGCTGTCGCTGCTCAAAGAGGAATCGGAGCCGCTGACCGAGAAGCGACTCAAGTGCAGCGACGAGCTAATTGGCCTCAAGGAGGCCGTCAACACCGCACGCGAGGAGCTTCAGGTGCACGAGTCCAAGCTAAAGATCCTGAAGCAGGTGGAGACCACCGAGACGCGCAAATATGAAACACTCAAGAACTCCTACGAGGAGGCACAGCAGAGCCTGACCGACATGACCGGCAAACTGGAGGAGCTGCAGACCAGCACGCCACAACTGCAACAGGAGATTCACACCAAATCCGCTGAGGTGGAGAAGCTGACCAAAGAGGAGCGCAATCTGGCCACCCAGTGCAGTAAGTTGCGCGAGGAGGTAAACTGGGTGTGCATATACACTATAGATATATCTGTTAACTGGGTTCCCTATTCCTTCGGCAGATCAATGAGCGCTCCTCCAACATGCAAGCGCAGCGCTCCAATGACAAGGTCCTGGATTTCCTGATGCGCATGAAGGCGGAGGGCAAAATACCGGGCATATTGGGTCGCCTGGGCGATTTGGGCGGCATCGATGCCAAGTATGACATAGCCATATCTACTGCCTGCGGCCGGCTCGACAACATTGTGACGGACACGTACGACACCGCCACGGCCGCCATTAAGGCGCTCAAACAGTATAATGTTGGTCGGGCCAACTTTATACCGCTCAATCGCATGGAGCACTGGCGCAGCAAATCCCATCGCATCAGAACGTAAGCTAGGAAAAGGTTCCTCACACTGTTGGCCAACAGTTACTTAGATTCACATATACAACTTTCAGACCCGAGGATGTGCCGCGTCTCTATGACCTGGTGCAGGTGGAGGATGAACGCGTGCGCACTGCTTTCTATATGGCTTTGCACAACACCTTGGTGGCCACCGATCTGGAGCAGGGCTCACGCATTGCCTATGGCAGGGAGCGTTTCCGAGTCGTGACGCTGCGCGGCGAGATTATTGAGCAGGCGGGCACGATGTCCGGCGGCGGCAATCGGCCCGTGCGCGGCAAAATGGGCACCCAGGTGCGTACGAAGACCGCCGAATCGGCGGACAGCTCGCTGGTGTCGCAGGAGGCGCTCGAGGATATGCAGAAGCAGGCCGAGGAGCTGCAGACGCGCATCAACTTTTGCCAGGAGCAGCAGGGACGACTCGAGTACGAGATACAGAAACTGCAGTCGCAACTGCAGCGCAGCGAATCCGAGCAGAAGCGCCTGACCGTCAGCATCAAATCACAGCAGCAGCAAATGGCCAGCAGCCTGAAGCAGTGCGAGACACAGCGCAAACGGATGCTTACCCACACCACCGACGCGGGCGCCGTCCAGGAGCACGAGGCGCACATCAAGCGCGCATCCGAGCAGCTGCAGCAGTGCGAGGCCAAGGAGCAGGCAATGACCAGCAAGATTAACGAGGTGCAGGCCGAATATGAAGCGCTGCGTCTGAATACCGTGAAGCCCGTGGAGGCCAAACTCAAGAACGTCACCAAACAGATCGAGAAGCTGGCGGCCAATGTGCGGGCGCTGAACGTGGCGCTGACCACCGCTGAGCGCAGCATTGAGCGTCTCGAGAAGAACAGCAACAATCTGCGCGAGAATATCAAGAGTGCGGAGGACAAGCTGCGCGCCCTCAACGAGGAGCGCCAGCAGTGCCAGGAGCGAAAGGAGGCGCTGGAAAAGGACGCCGCCGAGGCTGAGGAGGCCATAGGCAGCGCCAAATCGCAATCGTCGGACATCAAGAAGGAGATCGAACAGCTCAGCAAGCAGGAGAATCAACGCAACATCGAACGCATCGAGATCGAGACCAAGCTGCAGGCGGCGGCAGCTAAAATGAATGAGGTCAAGTCGGATATCCCGCGCTGGCAGCAGCAGCTGAAGCCGCTCAAACTGAACGAGATACCCGGCGAGACGGAGCCGCCGGCGCCGCTGAAAACCCTCAACGAGGAGGAACTGGAGGCGGAGAGTCTAGAGGATATGCAGTACAAGCAAACGCTGCTCGAGGAGCAGCTGAAAAAGAAACCCAATTTGGGCTTCATCAAAGAGTTCACGGATAAGCGTTTGGTCTACTTGGATCGCGTGCGCGTCCTGGAGGACATCACCTCCAAGCGCAACGAGATGCGCGACAAGTACGAGGAGGTGCGCAAGCGTCGCTACACCGAATTCATGGAGGGATTCAACATAATCACGCGCAAGCTGAAGGAAATGTATCGCATGATTACGCTGGGCGGCGATGCGGATCTCGAGCTGGTCGATTCCATGGATCCCTTCACCGAGGGCGTACAGTTCACGGTGCGTCCGCCCAAGAAGAGCTGGAAGTATATCTCGAATTTGTCCGGCGGCGAGAAGACGCTCTCCTCGCTCGCCTTGGTCTTCGCCTTGCACTATTATAAGCCGTCGCCTTTGTATTTTATGGACGAGATCGATGCGGCCCTGGATTTTAAGAATGTATCCATTGTGGGGCATTACATCAAGGTGAGCCTGTTGTACGGGACTTGCTAACTTTATAACATATTTATCTATCTATTCCTTCAGGAGCGCACCAAGAACGCACAGTTTATCATTGTGTCGCTGCGCGTGAACATGTTCGAGCTGTCCAATTATCTGGTGGGCATCTACAAGGTGGACGATTGCACCGACTCCGTAACCGTGGTGAATCATCCGCCACCGCCGCTGCCGCCGGCGGCACTGCGACGCATCACAGCCGCGCCGTTGGACAACACGACGCTGCATGAGTCGGCCAATGGCGAGCTGGAGTCGACGCAGCTGGAACAGCCGCTGCCGCCGGATGCCACCAGAGTGTGCGGCAGGGATACGACCTTTGCGCCGCCGCTGGAGAGCACAGCCATAGCGCCAGCCATAGTGGTGCAGGAGGATCTGAGCGTCAACGAGCTAACCATGCAAAATACGCAGGCTGCAGCTGCGCCTGTGAATGCCTAGGAGCCATCTATAATGAAATATAATCATCATCATAATTATGTCTTTATATATTATATATATAGTATACGCATTATTTTAATAAACAGTACAAATAACAATAACAGTATCCGACTAAAAGCTGCCCATGATCTTGCCGCAAATTGTGGCCAGTGCTTCGGTGGTCGCGCTGGGTATCGCGGTTATGTCCTCGCCGGCGTCGCAGGCCCGCGTTACCAGCGGATCGAGCGGCAGCGAGCCGAGCAGCGGCACGTTCATGTCGGCGCACATGGCCGCTGCGCCGCCCGTCTTGGCGGGAAATATGTCGGAGCTGTGGCCGCAGTGACCGCAGCGGAAGCTGCTCATGTTCTCGATGACGCCTACAATGGGTATGCGTTGTTTCTTGCAAAAGTTGATCTCCTTGCGCACGTCCAGCAGCGCCACCTCCTGCGGTGTCGTCACAATGATGGCGCGCACAGAATCGGGCGCGTTATCGTCGCGCAAATAGGAAACAACCGACAGATGTTCGTCGGATGTGCCCGGCGGCGTGTCTAGCAGCAACAAATCCAAATTGCCCCAGTCCACCTCGCTGAGAAACTGCCGGATCATGCCGTTCTTTTTAGGACCCCGCCAGATGACGGCGTCATCCACGGAGCCGAGCAGAAACCCTATGGACATAAGGCACACATTGTCGTCAATGCCCACGGGTGACCAGCCCGACCCAGACTGATGCACATTTTCGCCAAGTGCGCCCAGCAGACGCGGCTGCGATGGTCCACAAATGTCAATGTCCAGCACGCCAAAATTGTTGTCCGGATAGCTGCGCGCCAAGTAGCGGGTCAGCAGCGTGGTCACCGTGCTCTTGCCGACGCCACCCTTGCCCGAGAGTATCAGCAGCTTGTGCTTGACATCCTTCATGGCGGCCGCGACCAGCGCCTTGCCGGGATCCTCGAGTTTCTTGCTGGGATCACTGCAGATGCTTTGATTGGGGCAGCCGGCACAAGCGCTGACCAGGCCGGCCTGCTCGCTCTCCACGCCAGGACAGTGCTCTGGTGGCGGCGCTTGCATTGTCTATAACTTTTTTTTATAAAAATGCGTTGTGAAATGGTAGTCGCAATGTAAATCAAGTACAGCTGATAAGACGACTGAATTGTGTCGGCGTTTTCGGTGAATGGTATTGACGCACAATTCGATCGACACTTATCGATAACACATTAATCGTGCAATTGCAGGTGCAATACTTCTCTAAATATCCGAAAATTTAAATACAATAAACTAGCTGTGATACCATAAATCCAAATGTTTTATTTTATTTTATATGCATTTAAAATGCTAAGAAATAAGATGGGTGAGTACTTAATTAAGCAGCAGCATTGTAATCCAGCAGGCTCTTCGAACTGATCTGTTCTAAATGACGAACACCATTCTGATCCACGACCGCAACGTTGAAGTTTTTCAAGTTGACAATCAGACGCTTTTGAATTTCCAGCACACACTTCTTCAGCACATCGTAGGCCTCCTCCTGCGTGATTTCGGGATGCCAATAGCGATCGAAAATGCTGGAGCAGAACATGCTGCCGTATCCATGGCCGGCATAGTTCAAAGATTGTGATGACGCCAGGTAGTCGATAAATGTCAGTTCGGGGCCATCAACGGGATCGTAACTGTCAAGAGATTTTTAAACAATAGTGGGGATTTCTAGTTTAATTTAATTGTTTATTTTCGAGTCATGAATAATTAAGTTCTTTTAGTTATTCAGCTAATTAGGCTAAGCCATCGAATCACTGAATAGCTGAATAACTGATCAAAAAGTGAAGGAAAAGTTTCGTTCACTTTTCGCTGAAAAAGTTTACTAGTTCACTCGTCCAATCTAACTAAATAACACGATTTAAAATTATTAACACAGGCAATTCAATAATTCCTCTCTATAACTTACCCGGCAACAAACATGAACACCTGGTACCGTGTCCGGCTACGCAGACTTTCGGCCAAGTTTTTGCGCGTGAAGTGCGCTGCTGAACGGGGTGTTAGGTCGTAGCCGTTGCGCATTTTGTAGAGCGCAATGTTCTTGGCGATGAACTCGGTGAACTGCTCGGTGTCACCAGACTCACCAACTGTGGAAATCAGCAAGTTATCCGCAACCTTGTGGATCTTGTTCTCATCTGCAAAACGATGCGAAATGTTAGTACAGGCCGAACCCGGTTCATAATGCAAATTAACGCACTAATGTAGATTTTTACCTTCTTTCATTACAATCACGGAATTGGCGTGAGTTGTGTCCGCGGCTAGCATGACAAAATCAGGTCCCTTGATACCCAGAAGCGTTTCCATTTTCAAGCTGTTTAGCTTACTTTACTCTTGCTAGTTATTAGGATGACTTGATTAAAATTTCTGCTGTCGCTGTTTCACTTAGAAGTGGTGGTCGGATGATAATTAATCGGTGAACGGTGGCTGCTAGACGATATAATAATAGCGATGTATCGATACCGGTGTACCTCATATTTGCGTTAAGCTCTGGTATTTAAAGCCACTCTCCAAATAAATCGCAGATAACATATCATTCATGCACTATTGTACGATTACTTTCGCAAACAATATGAACCTGAAGGGAAATGGTAACCCTATGATATTCCCGCCTAAAGAAGCGTTGTGGTTCAATCGATATATTCTTATCGCTTTGCTGTACAAAAATATCGAAACATATTCAGCGATACATCGACAACATTATCAGCAGCACACGCTTGGTATCGATATAGCTGGCAACGATTTGGCACTCATCTATAGATTTCAGTCTTTCCTTCGTATTTTACTTCGTGTCGTCGTCGCTTGTGTGAACAATAAATACGAGAAAAAGTTAAAGGCAACGAAATTTTGTTCAGCATTTTGAGCAAAATTTCAAGAAACAAGTGCAACACATAGCTAGCAACTCACTGCATATATATTATTTTATACCCCCCGTCGTCTAACAAAAGCCGTCAAAATTGAGTCGACAAAGATTGACGAGACTTTTCCTCCTACAACTGCTATGGAGGATAAAGCAACAACAAAAGATCTAGATCAATGGATTGAGCAGTTAAACGAATGCAATCAATTGACAGAGACACAAGTTCGCACCCTCTGCGATAAGGTAAGGAGGCGGCAGGTCGCCCTTATTCCCCTACACAAATGATTTAAAAATAATTTTCATCATCATCGCTTGTGCCTCTCGGCACTGCTCTTGGGTCGGTAATTTTGCAAATGTGTTTTTCTCTCGCTCTCTCGCATTGGGCCGCGGCACTAGCTCATGAATCATGATGCGTCGCCATATTGGTAAATTTGAACGGCCAAGCACCGCTATAGATGCCGTGCGTGCAAGCAGGATGCCAATAAGCGTTGCGCATGCATGTGGGAATGCGACAAATCGATGTGCACGGCCTAGGCGAGAATTTATTTCGTTTTTTGTAAATTTCTTTATATACGTTTGTTTAGTTAATGATAATGGCAAACGTGCGTAAAGCAAAAGAGCAGAGAAATCGCAACAACCTTGCTCCGTCCCGCTGACCGAACCTGCGTCACAATAAGCCTGCTTACCTACGCCAAGTAAATATTACTTAATGATTTGTGTGTTGGTGTGTGTGCGCTCTTAGAATATGTATCTATGTATGCACCATGCAAACACACACACGCACTTGTTCTGCTATGCATGTGTGTGTTGTGTTTTTTTCCAACAATATTGAATTCAATTAAACAAATTAATGAATAGCTCACGCGTATAGATATTCACACCAAAGCGCATCGATATCAATTATTTTCAATTTGCTGATTTCACCGTTATTCGCCCCTTGTTCTTAGAAGTAGGGTTATGTTTGCGTCACCCAAATATTTTGTTGTGCCCATGGGTGGAGTGAGGAGAGGGTGCATCTTTGTAATGCCAAAAAGTCTCACATTGACCATAGTCGTCTATTCTGGCGGAAGCGGACGCTGAGCGCCAAACGACAAGGCGACATGGCAAAAGAAAAAAAATCAAAATTGGCTCATATAAATCTCTTGTCTCTGCCGGACACCCGGAAACATGTCTTACGCACGTCGTGTCTCATTCATCAGCAGCAAACAAATTTATACTATAAACAAAATTTCCATCAAAAACTATGTATATATAAATATATCTATATGGCTTTCATATGCCAATCGATAGTATAATCGCTTCTTATCATATCTTATCAGTTCAGTTTCAATCATTATCGAAATTGCTTTATTTTTACCGTGTATGCAACCGTTTTAATTTGTGCAATTCTATTTAGGCAAAGGAAATCCTCTCAAAGGAATCCAATGTGCAGGAGGTGAAATGTCCCGTCACAGTGTGCGGCGATGTTCACGGACAGTTTCACGATTTGATGGAGCTGTTCCGGATAGGCGGCAAATCGCCCGATACAAACTATTTGTTTATGGGCGACTATGTGGATCGTGGCTATTATTCAGTGGAGACGGTCACATTGCTCGTCTCGCTGAAGGTACGCTATCGGGAGCGCATCACCATATTGCGTGGCAATCATGAATCGCGCCAGATCACACAAGTCTACGGCTTCTACGATGAATGCCTTCGCAAGTATGGCAATGCGAATGTCTGGAAGTATTTTACCGATTTGTTTGACTACTTGCCACTAACGGCTCTGGTGGATGGCCAAATCTTTTGCCTGCACGGCGGTCTAAGTCCGTCAATCGATAGCTTGGATCATATACGCGCACTCGATCGCTTGCAGGAGGTGCCACACGAGGGACCCATGTGCGATCTGCTCTGGTCCGATCCCGATGATAGGGGCGGCTGGGGTATTTCGCCCCGTGGAGCCGGCTACACCTTTGGACAGGTAAGCTAATTAGAATGTAAAACTGTTTTAAAAATGTAATTGCAACTTTTATTTGCATTTTTATAGGATATATCAGAAACGTTTAACAACACAAACGGGCTGACTTTGGTGTCACGCGCACATCAGCTGGTCATGGAGGGCTATAACTGGTGCCATGATCGCAACGTTGTCACAATATTCTCAGCGCCAAACTATTGCTACAGATGCGGCAATCAAGCGGCTCTCATGGAACTGGATGATTCACTTAAATTTTCATTGTACGTCGCAATAGTATTTTAAGAACGATTCGCCATCTTTGGTCTAACTTGTACTCCTTTTCTATCTCCGTATTCACAGCCTTCAATTTGACCCCGCACCGCGACGCGGTGAGCCACACGTAACACGAAGAACACCAGATTATTTCCTTTAAGCTGTTTTGCTCTCGGCACCAAATGCAGCTTACAACGTTTACACACATTATTACATCGCATTATAACAAGAAAAAAAAATATAAACACAACCAACAAAACCACAAGAATAAACAAAAGCAGAGTAAAAAGCCGTTGAAGAATAACAGTAAGAAAATCAAAGGCAAAAGCAAAAGCAAGTTAGCAACAAAAACAAAACAAAACAACTACCAATAATTGATTAACAATTTCGATGCATTTTTGTATTGTACAATCTGGAGTTTAAATTGTTAACAAGTGGACGAGACGTTGATGAAGTGGGGGGAGGGGGAAATGCATGAGGGGGCGGGGGAGAGACCGGGTGAGCGCCGGACGAGTTGATATCAAGCAGCGAGCGAAAGCAGATGAGCGCAGTGCGGGGCCGGATAAAACAATCCAAACAAACCTACCAACCCAGCAACAACAACAAAACAACAACTACAACTACTTAGCTAAATTTGTTAATTTATAAAATAACGAACTAAGCGTCGCAAGCAGCAGAAGCCAAGAGTGATGGATGGAATGGATGGATGAAATGGAATGGAACCGACATGTACTCGACGTACAATTGGACAGGATACAGGCACGCAGCAGGACGACAAAATAGCAGCAGCAGCAGAGCAGAGCAAAACCTTGGGCGGGTCGAGGAGTCTGAGCAGAGCAGCGGGGGCAGCAGAGCAGTTCAGCGATTAAAAAAAATAATAAATATAATAAAGAAAAACTTAATATAACTGATTAAAATTAAAGAAAAGGAAAATTATTTAAAAAAAATTATACAAAACAAAAAAAAGAATCATTCAGAAACTTGTGTCCGTGTTCTCTTTTACTTCAAAATCTTAAATTTTCATATTCCTTTTTTTTGCAACACGAATAAAAAGCACGATCAAATCATTAACAAATACTTAATAAAAAAAAAAAAAAACAAAATATTAATTTTGAAGTGAAAGTGAATACAAACACAGGTCTGATTACAAATTAAGTTCATATGTAACTTTAATAATAATAAAAACAAAACAAACACAATAAATGCGTTTGTAAACAGGAAGCTGTCAGAGAAAGGGAAAGATAGAAAAAAACAAACGATAAAAGCTAGCAGACGAAGAGTAACACACAACGAAGAGAGCGCCAGCACTAAGAGAGCCTACTGTTGTGAGCACAACTTTTGGCAGCTGGCAATGCTGGCGCTGGCGAGAGCGACAGGTAACGGTATTTTGGCAGTGTAGATGCGAGCGTGAGAGCGCAAACATAGGCAGGCGAGGCGTGCACGCTGTTGCCTCTTAATTGAGACCTAGGCCATGCTAGCAGCCAGCAGAAGTCAAAACGGGGCAATAAACAACAACAAAGTAAATCTGAAATCTGAGTGCGGAGTATTAGTCAAAATGTTTGGCACACACACACACACATGAGCCGGGTTGAAATTCACATTTCAAAAAATATGTCAGGCTCTCAAGTAACTCGAAAAACTTGCCAGCAACACCTACAGAGACCTGCCATCTATCATGCCCCAGCATGCGAGTGGGTGGGGTGGGGGGAGGTAATTGTCACTGGCTGCTGCTGTGTTTTTTTTTATGAGGTGGGGGGTTAAAATGTTTTGGGGGGCCGACGTCAGCTGCGACGGCGACTGCGACAGCGACATCTACTGCGTTGTATGCGACATGGAAAATCCATTATCACGAAGTGAATTTTTACTGAAAAATTTACATAGCCGCGAGCGCCAGCTACCCCAGACCCCCACTTGTCCCCGCCCACCGCCGCTCCAATGCCGCCCGCATACATATAAATGTGAAAATAAATCCTGAGTGCGTGTACGGAGCGCATCCGTAAAGGATGCTGAATAAACAACAGCAATGGCCAGGGGAACGGGATTGGGAACGGGTGCGACAACAGTCGAAAAAGAATCATTGCTTATAGACCGAAGAGGACTCTATTTGATGGGGCCGGGAAGACGCATTATTAAGTGCATTATATCAAAAGTTTCTAGGTGGATTTTATTTAATTAAAGGCATAAATTCAAAACGAAAGCGTTCAAAACGAAAATGTGCATAAAACGTAAAAGAAAAGTGAGAGCCGAAAAATATTAAAAATTTAAATGAACTGCTCAGTTTTTACGATTTTGTCCTTAGTTTATGACTCTGGGCTGTGGGATGGATGTGCTGCGCCAAGGTGGGGGAAGGGGATGGGGGGTGTGTGTATGTGTGTGTGGGGTAGGCAGTCATTGGGGCATGCCTAAACAAACGTTTTGTATTTTTATCGGTTGGTTTGGGCTGAGCTGAGGCTGGGCGGGGCGCATTTTGGGGCCGCCTGCAAGTATCTTTTACGATGCAAATTTGTTGCTATAAAATTGAAGAGTGTAGCTGAAGCGTTGCCTAAATAAACTTTACAGACTACAATGATGATGATGAGTTGCTCGTTGGATGCTGCTGCTGATGATGCCTGACTGAAAGGCAACGTGCCACGTGCCGCCTGTGCAAAAGGTTGAAAGGTCAGGCACGAAGGCTTCCCAGCTAACCAGAAATTGCGCCTTCGGTCTGGGCCTAGGGTCTAGGGTTTTTTGGGGCTGCTGCGACGGCCAAATCAACGAAAATCGATTGCCGCTAAATACCCAAGTTGTTTGGGAGTTAACTCAACTCTTGGCCATATACACAAAGTTTTCTTTCGGGCCTTACTTTTTATTTTATTTTACTTTCTTTTTTGCTACTATTTTTTTTTTGTATACATACTCGTAAATCCCCAACGATTTGCGAGGAGTCTCTGGGACTTTTTCTAACTTTGATATATTTAAATTTTTTGTGGAATTTTCGTTTTTTGTTTTTTACTTTCCTTTTGCCAAGTGCTCTTCAGTCATATGGGCATATTAGTTGTGTATGCTCTTTAAATATGGACATTTTGTTGCATCGCAAGAAATTTCATTCGACTCCCTCCAGGTTTTGTCCTTTAATTTATATTTTATTTTCTTTGAGAGAAAATTAACATAAGAAATGAAAGAAAGTAAATTTAAATTGCCGTTATTATTACCTAGGGAAAGTCTAGAGATTGCAAGAGTTATGGTTCTCATATGTGCTTTGAATTATTACCTGATAAAGGATTGTGTAAGAATTTTCATATTTATTTTGTACTCTGCCACTAAAAAGTATTTATGGTAGAGTCGGGGTAGTCGGAGTTTATATATACTAGTATGTACATACATATATATTCATTTATTTATTTATTTTTTTTTTTAAACTGAAAGATTTTTAAACTAAATTATAGAATTGATTCTTTTTCAAGGGGCGTAATATTTATCATTGGCAAAATTCGTAGAGAATCTGTTGAGTTAATTAAAAATATTTTCTCTTGTAGCTGTCAGGATTTTTTGTATCAACTTTATAGCCCTGACTAAAGACAATAACTTCTGTTGCATTAGGGCTTATATTATATATGTATATAACGAAACCGAGTCCCAAAACTAACCCTTAAAAACTATTTTCAACATTTTATGGGCGTGCACTAAATCATAAGGGAACTATAAATAGGCCAATTTTAGTGCTATGCAAGGTGGTATTTAGTCAGTTATTGTCAGAGGAGAGGATGCTCATTTGTGTCTGGGTTTGTGCCATTGTTGTTGTTGCTGTTGTTGTTACACCTGTTCAATTATCTCCAAATTGGTGCAGGGCATTTTTATAGTCTCTCTCACTCTCTCGCCATGGGCTGCCAGGGGGCGGGGCGGGGTTTTTGGCTTGTTTTGTTTTTCTGTTTACTTTGTCGTTTGTTGTTGGCCTTTTTGCTGCGGGCATTGACTGACTTCCTTCCGCTGGTAGATGTAGATGTGGAACTGGATGTGGATGTGGCACCTCGCGCTCGCTTGGTGGCGCCTCCGCTGCTGCTGCTGCCGCTGCTGCTGTTGTTGCTTTAGAGCTTTGTGCGTGTTTCGCTTTTGTACGTTTTCTATTGCCGCTTCCTTCCGATATGTTTTGTTCGCTCTCTCTTCGCCTGTGTATAGTATTTCTTGGTATTCTTTTGCTATTCATTTTGAGCTTGTATCTATAGAAAATTGTTAAAAGAGGGTATGCTGGTTGTGTGCTTGTGCATGTAACAGGCAGGAGGTAGACAGATCGGAGCCCAACCCTATAAAGTATATAATGCTGTTGATCAGAAAGATGAACTGGGCCAATCAAGATTTATCCGTATGTCTGTTTTTGTGAAGAGTTTTTTTACCACTTCTCCATAATCCATAACTATACACTTTAAGCTGTGATTTTCTTGAGCATATTTATTTTCTTTGATAGGAAGAAAATTTTAAATTTGTAATTTGGGTTTTAGTTTATCTATATGGGCTTAAATATATCATACATAGAATATTTTCCTCTATTTTTTAATTGATGAATATAGATTAAACGTCTTGTTTTATACAGGCACAGTCGCTGCCAAAAGTACACTGCTCACGGCGTGTCCTTTTGTGTGTGTATATAGAAGTAGCTGTGAATGCAGCTCGCAGCAGGCCAAAGGGTATCTCCTAGCCAAGCACTCTACACAAAAGCACTTCAACTTGTTTTTTTCCATCTTTTTTGTGTGTATTTCGTTTTTCTTTATTTCGCAGTGAATTTGGTTGTCTCGCACGTGAGCGGCATAATGAAATTTGTTGTGTGACGGCCACTCCCTATTGTGACAGTGTGTGTGTGTATGTGTGTGAGTGTGAGTGTGCCCAGCTGCTTAGCCTAATCTTATGTGCGCGCCTTAAAGAGCTCTTGTGTCGATTTAATGTGCTGAGAAATCTCGGCTCGCTTTTTGCTCTTATTTGCATGCGCTGCGCCCAAAAGGTGACAACACAAAATGTTCAATGTGCCAACAAAAACAAGGCCCAAAATACACCGTGCCCCCCCCCTCCCGCATGGCCCACAAACTGTGTGAAAGTTGAGTCTTTGGCAGGCTGGCATGGCAGCAGTCCTTGGCCCCCTCCCTTCCCATAGCCAGCTTCAATGCTCGTTTCACACTTTTGGCTGAGACTGTAGTTCTCTGGTTCTGGTTCTGGCTGTGCTTTCAAGTGGAAAATTACTTTCGCAGCTTTATGATGCGGAAATTATATGAAAATCATGGCGAATTTGCCTTACAAGGAATGCGAGCAGAGGCGAGTCCTCGGTGGTCCTTTAATACATACGCATCTGCATACTACGTACGCGTATGTACGCCGTATGCCTTCTGCCTGGGCTCTGCTATCAGTGCGGGCCGATCAAGGCGCCAGCAGCCACGCCCAGTCGCATATAATGAAACGGCGAACGGTCGTTGACAACGCTGCCAAAGCCACAGGATTAAGGATGGGCGCGTGTCGCCTTTTTTTATTAATACGTAAACACGCTCGGTGGAAAGTATCACCTACACGACACGCACGAGATTTTGCCATACTTGTTTCTTTTTTATATTTTCTTTCGGGTATTACTCAACGTTTTTCCACCCATTTTGCAAAATTTATTCGCACCTCTAGTGAAACATATTTTAAATCTTTAAAAATTCAAATAAATAATTTTCATATACATATGTATATGCATAGGTTAATTACAGTGAAAAATACAGCTTCCTAGATTCATTACGGCTTGAGATAAACCGTTTTATATCATTATTTTAGTAGTTTCGCTTGAAATTATAAAAATTTGAAAAAAATATTATTTTACTATAAGTATGGAAATTAAATATATATTAAGACATAAAAAACCAAAAAAAAAAAACAGTAAGAAAGTATTTGTATAAAAATATCTAATTTAATCTATTAAGCTTGATTCTCACTTTGCTTAAATAAATATATTTCAAATTCAATATATACATTTTGTTATTATTTTTGTTACTATTTTGTAACTATGACAAACACGCACGAAATGCACATTTTTTTCTTAACACGAACACGTCGTGTCACGCGCTCAGCTCTAGGCCAGGAGCAGCTGAAGCAGCTGCTGACTGGCTCCATTTCCATTTGAATTAGCATAAAACGAGGCGGCTTACGTCTGTCTATTGTGCGCGGGACGGTTGGAGTGGGTGGGAGGGGGGACGGGGGCTGGTTGGGTGTGGCAGCGGGGGCACTGGCGCATTGCTGGGCAGATATCATCTGTTGCTGCTGCTGCCGCTGCCGCTGCGCTTATGTTGCTGCCGTGTGGCGACGCCAGCAACAACAGCAGCAACGACTTCGTTATCTTTTTAACTTGGCGCTGTCGTTTATTTAACTGATAATGATTTGATGGCAGCTGGCTAAGCTTACGACAAAGCCACGTCTCCCCACCAGCCTCCAAAAAGCCCCTCCACGAACCGACGCCATTTGCTGAGGTCAATTACACGCTTTCGATTAAATTTGCCATGGCTGTTGTTTTGTTGTTGTTGCTGCTGCTGCCGCTGGGTGTTGACAAGGAACAGCTGCCCGCAGTGGCAGCTACAACTATGTAGAGTCACAGAGTCAGAGTCCCGTTCCCTGTCCTGCCCCCCCCCCCCCCCACACACACACACATGCCTAGGTATGTGGCACAAATAAAGTTGAATTATTATTTTTCTTTAGGAGCTGGGGAGGACGGCTGTGACTAAGGTTGGGGGCTGGGTTGTGGGAGATGGGGGCGTGGCGCGTGCTTGGCATGCTCAAGTGTTGCCATTGCCATTGCATATACGCATCGTTATCCAGGGAAGCCAGCGGGCGCTCAGCCTGGAACTGCCACTGGAATGACACGAAAAGCTCTTTAGGAATCTGGGTTTTAGATTAAACGGCCCTTTTACTAAATGCCAATACAATTCGAGCAGCATGAAAAAAGGTGGTCAAATTTTCTTCGTTTTTTATCACAAATTCCTAAATGTTTACAAAAAAAAGGAGTTTCTTTTTGTGTGCGAGTGAATTTTTTCTTTAAGGGTTAGGATAAGTAAGAAATTTGAAAAGAATTTTAAGTATTTCCTATTCAATAATGGTATTTAAATTTTATTAATACTATATTATTTTTAATTCAGAATTATTAAATAGAAAATTCATGTTTTGTTTTCCTAATTAATACTGTCTTTCTTTGGAGCCTTTTTGTTTTAAAAATAGCAGTGTTAAAAAACTATCTATATATTATAATATATTATAACTGTGTTGCCAGACTATTAAATTAGACATTAGACATTTTAAGGAAAAGCAAACTAATTAATTATTCATTAAAGAATAAAAGTTTTGAGTTCTTCATGCTTTTGCAATTGTTTGCGCGAATAGATAAATTTTCCAGTTTCTAGTTGTCCCATATAACACTTTCTTTTGTTTATCCATAAATAATTGCAATAACTGATCTATTGTTGAATATTAACTGTCCATTCTTTATATTTGAATTAATTAAAATCCCTATGTATTCTCCAATGTCAATGTGAAATATTAGCATTTTGTGATACTCTTGGGATTCGGATTTAACAAAAAGTAATTGATGTTGTTGTTGTATAGTTTTTATATAAGTTAAGTATCCGATCTGTGCAAAACAAAATATGTCAAAGTTTTTAATTTCAAAATTGTGGTAAAATATATTTAAATATTGCCCATTAACTTTAAGTTAATATCGTAATTTCGATTGTCCAGCCATGTCCATGTGATACGGATGAGATTTATTCACTTTTCATGTATTGTGTCGATGATGCCAATCGGATTAGCTTTCAGATATAGATCAGATCGACATCGTGTAGTCCCAAATTTTGTGTAGTTCCGTCGTGATGACTGAACCCATATCGAGCCGTAGCCTGCGCTTCGTTTACAACAGCCTCTTGCTGACCACGTCCTGTCTGACGGCCCGAAAATTGATGCCCCACCATCCGTTTGCCTTTGCCGCCTGTGTGGTGGGCGGGGCCGCCGCAGTGCTCGGCCTGCTGCGTGCCCTATTCGCCAGCGAATGCAGCGCCGACGGCGACCCGGGCTCTCGTCTCTGGCGCAACGTTGGCCAGGGCGTCCTGGAGCTGGTGCCGCTGCCATTGGTCAATATGGAGCTGTATACGCAGTCGCTCGGCCTGGGCGCCGTGGCGTGGGCACATGGCATATTCGTGCTGCCGCTGCTTCTCGATCTGCGGTGCTCCGTAGCGAAGGATCACCAGAACTGTGATCTGACCGATGCGCTGCGGGATCTGTCCATGCTGGGCAATATTGTATCGCTCGGCTATCTGGCGGTCAGGGAGCAGAATTTTCTATATTTACGCATGACGCTGACAATGTTGGTGGTCAAGTATTATCCGGTACTGATGGACTGCGCCCAGGAGGAGTCCGGCGAGGATCTAATCGTGTGCGGCACGGCTCTATTATTTTATTTGCTCGGCAAGGCGGACTGGACGTTCGAGTGAACTCTGCGGTCAACCCTCGCCGAACACCAGAAATTAACCCTCGCACCCCTAACCGCTTTATGGTTTCGCCAGCAATTTCAATTCCACGAAATTCACTTGGCTTGTATTAAATTACGTTAAAGCACCTTTACAATTGCTGTTCATGTTTTTGTAATTGCCAGTCGCATTAGCTGACCCCAAGTCCAGATCCTAACTCAATTGAACTGTCAACTTGTAGGGCTTGCCTGGTGTGTCATGCATATCAAATATATAAATGCATATATATATATATAGTGCAGACAATTGAATGACATATGGCTGCGGATCATTCAAGCAATAGATTCCATTTAATTTAAGCTATATTTATTCGTTTGCTTTTCAGTTAAAACTTATAAATAATATAAAAGTACAGTTCATGGGCGTAGTCAGGATCTGGACTAGGGGGAAGATGTACTTAAAAATTATTTACTCGACAATTTTGTATACTTATTTAACAAAAATCTGAGAGTCTGAGAATTTCTCGAGTTCAAAATTCAAAGTTTTACAATTTTCATTGGGACGAGCTAATTGGACAGCGTCACAGTTGAAGCAGAAAATGCGATTTTGTTTGGCACTAATTAAAGAATTCACTTCCACCTTAACACACACACACACACATACATATATATATATATATGCATATATATCATACTATAACTTCCGCGGAATGTGGTGGATGTGGGCTTGTTAACAATATGTGAAAGTCTGGATTAACCGCTGCTGCCAAATGACAAACTCTAATTGCAAGTGGAACATATTTTAATGAGTATACAGACACACACGTGCATATACATAAATATGTAAATATATTTACATATGTATATATTTTTGCCGCCCTCTCATACCCCGCTCTGCCCCGTGGCAGCCCGTCGCTTTATTCAACTTGACAAGTGAAGTGAGTGTGAATATTATTTTTTAGGTCACGCCAAAGCACTGGACGGCACCTGGTAAATAAATACAAAAAAAAAAAAAAGAAAATAAGGGAAATAGGTAAAAAAAGGAAAAAAAGGGAAGAAATATGGTTCGAATCCTTTTGCATCCTGTTAGGAGGGAAATTGCAGTCAACATTTATTTCCGCAGCTTGATGAAAAATTCGAAAATAATTTGCGAGCCATAATTAAAAGGCGACAGGTCCAGCAGGCCCCAAAGCTAGGCCCAACTTCCCCACATAGTTGGCAGAGCAAAGCAAAAGGACGTATTCCCTCCATTGCTCCACCCCCTTTGCTCCACGCTGTATACTATCCTCTAGGGTCATAAACAATCCGCATAGACGCGTTTTCGATTTGCGCCTCAATTGGCAACATATGGCGAACAGACGCTCAAGGAGGCAGCTCCAAGCCGCCCACTTTCTGGAGTGCAGGGGGTGGGGTGGTGGGGAAACATTTGCATTTGCGACTGCGAATTGCGAAATGCGAAAATTTAAAGTTTTCGTGATAAGAGGGTTGTAAAAGTACAAAAAGAAATGGCGACGTTTGCCAGCGCTACACGAAAAGGGCGGCAGACAAAAGGCGAAGCCGGCAAACAAGAAAAATCGCTGCGGGGCGGCGGCTGAGCTGATGGCAGCTGACGGGTGGGAGAAGGGGTGGGGGGTTGGTGGGGGGAGGGGGTGCCAGGAGTGTGACTTCTACTTAGACGAGTATTCGCATTGTCGCGCGGCATTTGCCAGAAGGTGCCAACACATTTTATTGCGCTACACCCTAACGTTAAAAGTAATTTAACTATGAGACAAGACGTGACAGTGATAAAATGTTAAGGGAAATCATATTTTCAATTTTTTCTCTATTTACTGGCTAGTTGTGATAGAATTAGGATCTACATATAAGAGCATAGCATATACAAAATTATTTACTAATAGATAACATACTGTTGTCGAATGTTTATAATAAATAAATAAATATGATCACTTTAGCATTTTATGTATCCTTTGGTACATTGATATGTCTAATGAAAAGTCATTGCAAAAAAAACTTTAACAACGAGCTTATTTCTTGTGTTTTGTATACTTTGTCGTTATAACTAACTAAATAAAATTAAAACTAAAGCTTCCATAACTAAGATGATTCGTTAACTATATTTTTGTTACGTATTCTTTCTTAATTGAATTTTTAAAAGGTTGAGTGTACAAAATTCTATATTTCAGTGGATAATCTGCATAACAAATTTAAAAATCTCTAATTTGACTCTTGTGCAGTGTGAATCTGTAAAGAAATCTGTAGGTCACAGATGAACTGTTTAGTTTTTGTATCAGCTAGGAAAGAGTTATATGTGTATGTAGATAAATCTATCGAATTTATCCATGCATGTTTTACAAGTCATTTAATAAAAGGGTTTATTTAAAAGAATTACATGCCTTATTAAACAAATTGTATTATTATTATTAGCTAAGCTTCAAGCAATTAACTATTAGCCTCTGCATCCGCTTAGACAACACTTTAGCCACACACTTAATAGGGATTTGAACCCGATTCCTAACGCAATATTGGCACATAATAAGTGCAATCCATCTACAAAAAGAGTTTTCGTTTAAAAACTCAATTCCGTCAGCTATTTGCATGTCTTGAGTTTATTTAACAAGTTCGCCAGTCATAAAAACAACTCGTTTAAAACTTACCTCAAGAGTATTTGAAGTTGCGGTGCTAGGAAAAAAAGAGTTTTACTTTTTTTTCGCCAGTTTTATTGTTCAACTTTTGCGCACCCCAACCCCGCCCCCACTTACGAGTTGTCAAGGGGTGGCCAGGCACTTTGATATATGTGTGTATATAAGGCCCGGGGAACGCACATGTCTCTATCTATTAAACGTCAACTTTATTTGGCCAACTGAGGCTCGAATCCGCTAGCCCCAGTCCCAGCCACAAACCACACCCCAAATGCAATAAAACCAGCTGTCGATTTGTTTATATTATAAAAAATAATTAGTCTGTATTCAGCGTCGAAGTCGACGAATCATCATATATGATATTGTATATATGGTATGTATATGTATGTTCTTCTTGTTTTGCTTAACAAGGAGAAGTGTGGTTGGGGAGGGGAGAGCTTTGGAGCAGGGGGTGGTGATTAAAATATAGCCTTGGTGATTACTACGCTTGACAATTGGAATAATACGAAATACAATAATAATGCAATATAATTAGTTGATTTTTTTTTTCTTTTTTCTTTTCTTTATGTTCTTTAAACGTTTAATTCAATATGTTTATGTTTATTTTATTTGTTTTTTGTTTATGTTGGATGAATGCGACTAAAAAGGCAATGAAGGAATGTTATTGGATAATTCGTTTCGTTTAGTTAAATAAAGAAATAAAAATTTGATGCAAAAATTTAGCTATTCATATGAGAGAAAAACGCGCAAAAATTCTGTTGCATGCTTTGAGGCGTTTTTAATCTTTTTTTAAATGCTTCTCTTCTATCTTGTTTCTTCTTGACTTTCTTCTGGCGTGCGCATGCATAATGTATATAATAATATGTATATGTATGCGTGTATTAGTTAATTTCTTAGTTTTTTTTTGTAGCTTCATAAAATTTGCATTTGCGCCCATTTCTTATATAGTATCTCTGATAAATATATATATATATACTATATATATAATATATGTTTTTTGTTGAATTTTTTACGTTTCGTCGTTTTTTTTGTTATTTTTATTTTTTGTAACATAGTTGATTTAGGCAAAAATGGCAACAAAATTGTATGTTTAACATTTGTCTACTTGCGAAAAACCTTTTATAGTCAGTGGTTCTTGTTCATCTTCTTCTTCTTGGTTTTCTTCTTTGTTGTTGTCCTTACTCATTTGTTTAGTAGATGTATAACTTTAGCTAACTAACAATTAATTTAAACATTTTGTAACTTATAATTGGCAATAAAGTGTTTGAATAAGCAAACATTTAACATTTAGCATACAATTTATCATTAATGTTTCCGTTGTTTTTGTTTTCGTTTTGTCTTTTCTTTTCTCGGGCCCAAAAAACCCAAACAAATAACCCAAAATAAACAATAAATAGCTATGATATAATATATGATATATGTATATATATATATGATATATATGTATGTATATAAATGTATCTCTGCGTTAATTTTTTTTTTTTTTTTGTAAAATTGTAGTGATTGTGGCCTGATTAAGTACATATGTTATTTATATAGATACAGTAGGGGTAGTCATGCTGGTAAAAGCAAATTATGCTGTTATTTGTTACGTTCTTGGGTAAGAAAAAATTGAATTGTTTTTAGTTGGGCAACCTCATTAAAAATAAAAACTGAATTTTCCTTTGTATTACAAATCTTTGTGCGACCCTCTATAAAATTGTAGGTGTATTAATAATGTTATTTTAATGTAACACTTAATTGAAAACTTTAAACTAATTTGAAAAGTTTATCATTGCATTTAATTAGTATTTGTTACCGCTGTGACTACCCTTAATTAAATAACAAGGGTAGCCAAGCTGTTTAAATATATATAATTTTTTCATTGATTTAACTCTTATTATTAAGAGCTTTGGCTAAAAATGCATATACATATAATTTGTGTACTTTTTCATTCAGTTTTAACCAACGTGACTACCCCTAATGCGAAATTTGTTCATTATGCTAGCTGGCAACTTAAGATACTTAAAGCCCCGTTTGAACTTATGCGTGTATTAGTGAGTGAGTGAGTTTATGGCGCCTTCTTTATAGCATAGGTATAATTAGGTAGTTGGGTTAGATTAGATTAGTTTTTCCATTTTTCTTTTGGGTTTTTCCAATTAAAAATTGTTTGTGGCAGCCGGCGCCAAGTAAAAGTTAATCAGTCGCTGGTTTTTATGGTTTTTTTCCGGTGCCACTAAATCCAGTGGTTCCATATGATGTGTGTGTGTGTGTGTGTCTGTGGTTACAAATTCTTTGGCCATTTAAATGCTGGACTAGCTCGCTTTGCTGCGCTGCTGGGTGGGTGTGGAGAACTCTCTGGTTGGCGCCTAGAAGTCGCTGATCTCGCCCTCAGTCTCTGGGTAGGTGCAGGAGAACGGATGCAGCAGCCAGTTGCACAGACCCTTGTTGCCCTCCTGGCGCTGGCGTTTCTTGCCGTGCCGCTGATAGTTGCCACCTGATATGGTAATGCGATGCCGCTGGCTCTTCGACATGCCCGACGCGAAGCTGCTCTCGTCCGAATCGCGCACGGTCGCCACGCTGTGATAGCCGCTCTCCGCGCGCCGCGAGATCCCCGAGTGCTTGGAGGTGCGCGGCGTCGAGGAGTCGTGACCGCTGTCATAGGCCTCCGAGCTGGTGTTCAGCGGCAACAACGGCAGACGCGACTGCGCCGCCAGCGGCAGTATGTTCGTGATCTCGTTCAGCTTGTGCTGCGCATCCTCCAGGGAGCCGCGTCGGCCCACCGCCGCTGCCGCCGCCGCCATGGACTTCTCCTCCAGCTCGCAGATGTCGTCGTGCTGCGGCGCAAAGCGTTTCTCGCTCTTGGGCAAACTGGGATCGGAGGCGCCATCCGGCTGACGGAGCAGCGCATAGTCATCCATGCCGGCGATCTCCATGATGCCATTCAGACTGGGCAGCGATCCCTGGCTGGGACTATGCGACGGCTGCTTGGGCGGACTCGGCGTCAAGCGATAGGCGGGCTCGCTGCACACGCTGCTCTGGCCCACGTTGAAGCGAAAGGCGGGCTCGCTGAACACGCTGCCCACATCCGTGCGATAGAGCGTCGCCGAGGGCGTGACCTCCGCCATGGCCAGCTGCGAGGTGAAGATCTCGTGCAGGCGCGCCAGCTGATCGAATTGGTGTCTGCAATCAGATCAAAGGTGGGAAGGGTTGAAGTGGGGAAAAAAATACACAAATTGTAATCAAATCATTTTGATTTAAGTACAAATTTCTTAAAATCATATTTTAAGATATTTTTTACAACTCCTAAATTCCCCAAAACATGTCTGAAATACCTATTATACTCGTTGACAATGTAAAAAGCGTTTGTGCAATTTCCGCATAAGCACAATTCATTTCACCGCTACTGAAGCTGAACACTTGAACCATTGAATACATACTCCTGATAACCCGCATCAAGTGTTAAGATTGGATCCATATAAAATATATATATATATATACTTCCTTCAGTTTTCAGCTAGATAGACTACATATTTGACATCTAAGGCTTTCGAATCCGTAGCGCCCATAGTTCAACCTACCATTACTTTGCCAAAACCGAACCGATTTTCACGTTTGACGGCATTTTGTTCATGGTTTGTCCCCTACATTAATTCTACATTTAAAATATATGCATTATATGAAATCAAATTTTTCCGAATTTTTTGGTGAAAAAAGCATGTACTCCCCCCTTACTTATTTTCGAAAAAATTTTTTTTCAAAATTTAGAATTGCAAATTTATATTTTTAATCGATTGTGGTGGTCACAATTAGCATAAAAAACAACCTTAAAACCGATTCTGGGGGGGTCAAATTTTGTGTCAAAAATCATGTCAAAATTGACAAAAATTTTGACATGTAAAGCTCTTGGATCCACAGCTCCCATATTTTAAACTGTCATAACTTGGTTAAAACTAAACCGATTTTCACGTTTGATGGCATTTTGTTCATGGTTTGTCCTCTACATTAATTCTACATTTAAAATATATGCATTTTATGAAATCAAATTTTTCCGAATTTTTTGGTGAAAAAAGCATGTACTCCCCCCTTACTTATTTTCGAACAATTTTTTTTTTCAAAATTTAGAATTGCAAATTTATATTTTTAATCGATTGTGGTGGTCACAATAAGCATGAAAAACAACTTTAAAACCGATTCTGGGGGGGTCAAATTTTTTGTCAAAAATCATGTCAAAATTGACAAAAATTTTGACATGTAAAGCTCTTGGATCCACAGCTCCCATATTTTAAACTGTCATAACTTGCTTAAAACTGAACCGATTTTCACGTTTGATGGCAATTTGTTCATGGTTTGTCCTCTACATTAATTCTACATTTAAAATATATGCATTTTATGAAATCAAATTTTTCCGAATTTTTTGGTGAAAAAAGCATGTACTCCCCCCTTACTTATTTTCGAAAAAATTTTTTTTCAAAATTTAGAATTGCAAATTTATATTTTTAATCGATTGTCGTGGTCACAATTAGCATAAAAAACAACTTTAAAACCGATTCTGGGGGGGTCAAATTTTGTGTCAAAAATCGTGTCAAAATTGACAAAAATTTTGACATGTAAAGCTCTTGGATCCACAGCTCCCATATTTTAAACAGTCATAACTTGGTTAAAACTGAACCGATTTTCACGTTTGATGGCATTTTGTTCATGGTTTGTCCTCTACATTAACTCTACATTTAAAATATATGCATTATATGAAATCAAATTTTTCCAAATTTTTTGGTGAAAAAAGCATGTACTCCCCCCTTACTTATTTTCGAAAAAATTTTTTTTTCAAAATTTAGAATTGCAAATTTATATTTTTAATCGATTGTGGTGGTCACAATTAGCATAAAAAACAACTTTAAAACCGATTCTGGGGGGTCAAATTTTTTGTCAAAAATCATGTCAAAATTGACAAAAATTTTGACATGTAAAGCTCTTGGACCCATTGCTCCCATATTTCAAACTATCATAACTTGGTTAAAACTGAACCGATTTTCCCGTTTGATGGCATTTTGTTCATGGTTTGTTCTCTACATTAATTCTACATTTAAAATATATGCATTATAGAAAATCAAATTTTTAAGAATTTTTTGGTGAAAAAAGCATGTACTCCCCCCTTACTTATTTTCGAAAAATTTTTTTTTCAAAATTTAGAATTGCAAATTTATATTTTTAATCGATTGTTGTGGTCACAATTAGCATAAAAAACAACTTTAAAACCGATTCTGGGGGGGTCAAATTATTTGTCAAAAATCATGTCAAAATTGACAAAAATTTTGACATATAAAGCTCTTGGATCCACAGCTCCCATATTTTAAACTGTCATAACTTGGTTAAAACTGAACCGATTTTCACGTTTGATGGCATTTTGTTCATGGTTTGTCCCCTACATTAATTCTACATTTAAAATATATGCATTATATGAAATCAAATTTTTCCAAATTTTTTGGTGAAAAAAGCATGTACTCCCCCCTTACTTATTTTCGAAAAAATTTTTTTTTCAAAATTTAGAATTGCAAATTTATATTTTTAATCGATTGTGGTGGTCACAATTAGCATAAAAAACAACTTTAAAACCGATTCTGGGGGGGTCAAATTTTTTGTCAAAAATCATGTCAAAATTGACAAAAATTTTGACATGTAAAGCTCTTGGATCCACAGCTCCCATATTTTAAACTGTCATAACTTGCGTAAAACTGAACCGATTTTCACGTTTGATGGCATTTTGTTCATGGTTTGTTCTCTACATTAATTCTACATTTAAAATATATGCGTTATATGAAATCAAATTTTTCCGAATTTTTTGGTAAAAAAAAGTATGCCCACATTTTTTTTCAAAGCTTTATTTCAATATTTGTTTTGCACTTAATCCTATAGAATAGAGACATAGAAAAACTCACCTGGCTCGTTCCCCGCACTCACTGAAGGACTCACAGGCCATGTTGAAGCTGGACACAAAGGACAAGTTGTCGCAGTGGCTGAGCGCGGCCAGCGGATGCGACGGATGCTCCCGCTCGCTGCGTGCCATCGTCCGTGCGATCTCCTCCTCTGTCACCTGCAGCCCGCAGTCGATGCTGCGCTGCGAAGGATGCTGCGAGGAGGCGCGACTGGCGGCCAGCTCCGCCTCGTGCAGTTGTTCGCGCGAGACGTGCCGCGAGAGCATGCGATGCAGACTGTCGTGGGAGATGTCACGCGAACCGAGGGGATCGTCGAGCAGGGGCAGCGCTGGCGGCACCTCCGATGGACCGCTGTCCTGGTCATCGCCATCCGGCGGCACATCCTGGCAGCTGGCCAGCAGCGGCAGGCTATCCAAGCACGGCGGCAGCTCCAGCGACGAGTCCGGCTGAAACGCTGGACGCTCCGGCAGATCCAACGATTTCTGCTTGAGCTGCGACAGCTTCAGATGCAGCGCCGTGGGTGAACTGCTGGCGGAAACGGTGGCCGCACTCTGGAAGACTTGCGTGGTCTGATTCTCCACCCACTGCCGTATCATCGTCTTCTTGTGCGCATCCATAAAGCCGTAGCCCTGCGTCTGGGCAGCGGTGGGGAGATTGCCCGCGGTCAGGCTGCGGCACGATTGCGATTTGGGTCCATCCACCCAGGTCTCGCACTGCTTGACGTGGTTCACCTCGCGCATCAGGTGGCGCGCCTCGGCCACCTTGGCCCGGGAGACGCGCGGCCCGTCGATCCACTGCTCCTCGGTGATCTGGCGCATGCCCGCCTCCAGCTGCTCCAGCGCAGCGCCCGGCGCTGAGCCGTGCGGACGGCGCAGCGGCGAACCCTTCGGCGTCGGCATATTTGAGCCCTTGGAACACATATGCCTAGGAATGGGCGAACCAGGTGGCGCCAGCTGCTCATGCGCCAGTGCACTGTGCGCGCTCAGCGGATTGGAGGAGCATGATGCGGCGGCGGCGGCGTTGTGGCGCTTCAGGCTTCCCGTGGAGCTTATCGTTGGCTGCAGCTTTTTGGCTGTCGAATGGGAGAGTGGGGCAGAGGGTAAGAGAAATATATTGCTTTGGAGGCAAGAATGTAGTGAAAAGCAGGAAGATTGAATACCCCATTCGTATGCTAACTGAACGATGTAGATTATAATACACCCTATTATTAACAGCATCTTTTCCCAGCCAGAAATCCCTTTCAGACATTATCCGATCATCGTCCGATTTATGGCAAATATATCCCATCTCAAAAAAGCTTTGGTCCTTCTTGCTAAGTTTTGACTAATGCGTTACATAGTTCAGAATATTGTAAGAGAACTTCTTGACAAGAGCTAGTTCCACAGGAATAAGCCCCTAATTATCATACTTTCTATCTTCTTTGCCTATTCGTCCAGGTTACCTCCATAGACCATATCCCTAACAGACTTTAATTTCCAACTCCCATTTTGGTCACCTCATCAGGCTTATTTCAGATATGTGACAATAAGGCTAAGGCTCAGCCACACTTGAGGGCTTAGGCAGAGTAATACACTTTACTATCTCCAGGGAAAATAAATCTAATGACTCGAGGAATTTCAATTAAAATCTCATAAGCAATGTCTGTCAAGTGCTGCTTAACACTCAGTTCGGTCGCGAGAACGCGTGAATGGGGGGGTTGAAATAACACTTACCCTTCTCCACGGCGGCCTTCTTCATCAGTGGACTGGCGCAGTTCGATTTAGGCGGCGCCTGTGGTTTCTCTGCTCCGCAGCCTTTCAAGGCCTTGCTGAGCAGGCCACGACTGTCGGCGGCGCCGCTGAGCGAGGGCAGGTAGACGGGCGGATGTTCGCCGTCGGTGGCATCGTCGTGGGGTCCCATGTAGATGACAGTGTCGGCCGAAATCTCCGAGCTGGATGGATCAGCGCCCGAGCCGGCGGAAGAGCCGCCGCCGCCACCCGCATTGAGGCCCTGCGCCAGGCCCACGGCCAGGGGCATGGGCACCCGATGCTTGCGGCGTCGCAGGCGATGGATGCGTGAGGCAATCTGTATGGTGGATAGGGCGTCCTGGTAGCTTTGCGAGTGCAGGACATGTGCGACAATCGCCACATGGCAGGTGATGGGCGCCAGGCAGTCCTTCAGCAGCGGCGTCAGCGGGTGGTCCTTGTGCGGCGGATGCCGTTGCCCGCTCAATATGGCCAACAGTATGTTGCCAATTCCCGAGAGCGGCAGGCCCCCGCTGCGATTGGCACAGCCGCCCAAGTCGATGATATGTAAACGGCTGCGACCGCCAGCAACTGCAAGGGGTGAGGGAGCGGGTGGAAGTCGAGAGGGGGAATGTGGAAGGGGTCGGGCGAGGTTGAGGGTGAGAACGAAATGCGACACTTTAATGGCCTGGCGTCTAGTGAAACATTTAGCGGGCCACTTGAGTGGCAACAACAACAATGAAGGCTACAACAACTAAAAGTGGGAGTGGGAACGGGTGGGAGTTGTGGGTGAAGTGCGCCAGTGCTGCCAACTCTTAAGAAGCACAAAAAAAGCTAGCTAGGTGAAAAGTGTATTAAAAGGCTAAATGAAACCCCATACTTGGATGAAAATTAAAAGTGCTTAAATGTTGAAATAGAAACGAAAAGTTAACTTTGGCTTGCCGAAAATTTGAAAATTTAATATAAAGCACTTTTCCTATAGGAGCTAATGCTGGTCAGATTTTTACAGGCACTAATAAATTTAAATAAAACAAATTTATTATGAATAAAATTTGCTATAGAAACAATTCTTAATCTTCGAGTTATATTTCAAAATAACAAAACAATAAGCAAATTAAAATTCGGATTAACAATCATAATATTTTCAAAATACATAAAAAATAACGTGTTTTTTTTTAGTAGAAATTGAAAATAAATTAATTTTTAGAAAATCAATACAAAATTAAGTTTTCTCATATGTTAGGAATAAACACTAAGAATACTGAGCGAATAAATTTAAATTATAAGTTGGGGAGCAGGCCATAGAAACGGAAATCGCTGCATAGTTTTAAAATAAAAGGGCAGAATAAGCTTATTAGATACATAAATAGTATCAATTAACTAAGATAAGTAAATAAGCTTTGAAGTTATGGCCTGAATTATTTGAAATGTTTTCTTGCAAAATAATAATTAAATAACGAAAACAAAAAGTATTAAAAATAAAGTTTAAAACATAAAAAAGGCCAAATCTGTCGGAGAAAGCAGCTGAATTGGCAACACTGTTAGTGGATGTTGTGTGAACCGTGAGTTGTGAGCCATGAGTTGTGAGCCATGAGCTGTGTGACTTACCACCCCCCTTGCGGGACAGGCTGTACTGGTAGACGTGCAGCGTGAAGATGAGGGCGGACTCCAGCGACGCTGGGCTCGGGTTGGAGTTGGAGTTTGAATTGCAGTTGGAGTTGAAGTTGGTGGAATTGCCTGGGCCGGAACTTTTTAAGCGTCCGGCCAGCGCCGAGTCGAGAAATAGGGCCGCACGTTCGGCGGTGGGTGCACGTAGTTCCGTTGGGCCGCCAAGGAAGTCGTCACGCAAATAAATCCCCGGGGAGTCGTCAGATTCTGTGTCCGGAGTCATGGAGTGAATGAAAAGGGCATTAGGTTTTATGTGCGTATAAATGCCACTCTATGTAGTTAGCAGTCATTGCCGGTCGAAGGGGACGGTGGCGGTTACAGTTGCCTCACAGGTTAACTTTATTCAAATTGGGGGGGCACCCGCCCCACCCCACCCCACCCCACCCCATCATTATCATCAGCTGGCCCTGGGGCAACATTACAACGCCCACGCCCACGCATTTTATAGCGCCTTCAGGCAGCTAACAGGTGGCGTCGTTCGCCTTGGCTTCCTTATGCTTACCAGCCGCATGCGAGATGAGCAAATCCGTGGAGAGAGCATCCGGACGGGTCGCACTGACGCCGACGGCGCTAACCCGCACCGAGAACCGAGCGCCGCTCTTCTGCCGACGCTCCTGAATGCCCTTGTACAGCCAGGCAATGGCACAGGGCACCGCGCCCAGGGCGCCCGCACCCAGGTCGCCCAGCACAGTCTGCGGCTGCCCGGTGCCCGGATAGCCCACGGCCAGCAGACAGCCATCGGAGCCCTCGAGCACGGCGGGTATTACCTCGCTCAAGGCGGCCGCACAGACGTCCGACTGGAAGAGAGTGCAGATAATGGAGTTGATAAATCGACATTCATGGGAATTTCTTTATTAGATATCTGAGAAAACGCTTTAAGACCTAACTGAGGAGCCTCGAATTCAGTACAATATATACATTTGGTTTAACGTCCCAGCCAAGAACATATATAGACATAACCTAAATCATAAAAGCACTTAGTAATAACATA
Organism: Drosophila sordidula; assembly: GCA_035047465.1. Lineage (NCBI taxonomy): Eukaryota > Metazoa > Arthropoda > Insecta > Diptera > Drosophilidae > Drosophila > Drosophila sordidula. The sequence goes on along the minus strand of JAWNPQ010000090.1, from coordinate 870,785 downwards.
GTTGATAAAGTAAACAATCCGAAATCCTAACAAGTAGTAATCAGTAAGCTGTGCGATCGGCAATAGCAATAGCTGTATTAATATGAAATAACATTTTAAAAATAATTATCCTCTTGAGCCCCACAGATTATTATTGCTTGATTTGTGTGAAAAGGTTTCTGTTTTTATTTATTCTTTTATTTTTTATTTATTTTTTACTACTTATTTAATAATCTATATATCAAACATTATTCAAGTGGTTTTTCTGACTTTCAATAGAATAAATATATGTATATATTATCAAACAATATTCGAGATTTTCTAAATTTTTGATACTAACCTAAGTTCATTTTTTTTTGAAAATTATTTATATGTTTTTATAATTATATAAATAAATTTAAAGCTTTCCAATGTACTTCACAGATTCAACTCTGCTTGGAATATAATATTGTAGAATAGAAGTGAATAAAGATCGAAATCCCTTATTGACTTAGCAACATGACCAAAGGACCTCTCACCTGTTTGTCCTCCGCGGTGAACAGATTGTCGAATGCAAACATTTTGGGGGCTGCCACCATGGGCGCTCGTTCCTGGGCCTGCGGCGCGGAAACGTTCTTGGGGTCGGTGAGTGTCACCTGCCGCTTCTTCTTGTCCAGCGCCATGAAGTCCGGCTCGGCGCAGCTGTCCGCCTTGTCGGCGACGCGCAACATGACTTTGACTTTGCCAACGCCGTAGCATTCCCGGCTGGCGAGGCGACGGGCCAGGCCCGGCGGCATTGCCGGCGGTGCTCGCTGCAGTGCGCCACAGAAGCCGCCGTTGCGGGCGTTGGTGCCAGGTCCGGGTCCGGGTCCGGGTCCGTTGACGTTGCTCATGGCTGCAGTTGGATGGCGTCCCCGGTTATCAGTTTCCATAGTTATGGAAGTTTTTCTGTGTTTGTTGTTTTTCTTCTTTTTTGTTTTGTGTTGGAAGCACTTGGGTTTCCTTTGGAGCGAAAGACATAAAATACGGAGACGGGAAGAGAAATTGCAGAAGCAGCAAGTTAATAAGGATCCTGGGCAGTCCAAGTTGCCCGGCACTCAAACTGGCACATTTTATGAGTGCAACATTCGCAGTTGCTGTCATAAATTGTGATTTTTGGCAAAAGGGACAACGCACTGTGACCTAGGGAGGGTCCTTTCCGTCTATGGTAATGGCCATAACACTTTCTCTTTATGGTTATGGGCATCTGTTTATTGGGGCATATGCTTCACAGACACTCGCACTATCGCACACTCATGATTCACGGAGCCTTCGGCTTGTTTTTATTCACTTGTAGCATCGTCCAGCATTAAATGTGAACATCTTTTTATCTATTTGCGGTACTTTGGTTTTTATTCACACTGAAATTTCTTTTAAAGAAAGGACTTTTTGTTTTATTTTATGTTTATTTACAATTATCTTAGCCATTTTTGTTTGCAAGTGCTGTTATTACGGTTGCCTTTGAGTTTATGAGTTGGAAGCTTGTAATTTTTCTAAATTTAAGAGCTCATAATTTTAGATGGGAGTTATTTACGTAAAGTTTCCTATGTGGCAGGGCATTGACAGTAAAAAAATATACTTGTCTTTTTAATGAAATTAAATTAAAATTGGGAAATTAATTATTTTTTTATTATTTGTTTTTCAAATATTTTGTATGTTCTGGGTAACAGGTAAAAGATTTATAATTTTCGCAATTTTTAAGACTTTAGCAATAAAGAATTCAGAATTCAATAAAGAATTCAGATTTCTTTGCGATTAGTTCGTTTCTTTGAAGCTTAACTACAATTCTTTGAGTTAGTTTTAATATATGTGAAAGTATTTCGCTAATATATAATTCATGAGTTGGTGTTATTCTTGAATTAAGAATTTATGCTTCAAGTTGGGGACTGTGCTCTTTTCGCTCCATACGTAGTTGAGGGGACACCTTCATTATCATCATGATTCGGATTCAAATAAGGAACGTGACATTTTTTTTGCAACGTCTTTTCATTAATATTGTCCCTTTTGGTGGCACGTTGCCCCACGTAGCGAGTGACTGGCAACTTGGATGTCAACGTCAACGACAACGTTAACGTTAACGTCAACTTCAACTTCAACTTCATTTTTCAGACGTCGCGCACCTGCCACAAACTTCTTTAGGGGTCCACCTTTTGAGCTTTGGCTTTTCACACAAATCGATTGGCAATGCCTTCTAATTGTACGCAACAACAACAATGGTAGGTAAGAGGGGGTATAGAATGCCATGGCATTGTATGGCCGACAATATTAGCACAACACACACACACAAACAGAGCGCGCACACAAACCCTTTTTTTATGACTGGCAATTTCTGGTTGTTGATTTCATCTTTGGCTGCGACGCTTTGGCTTCTTCGATTTTGATATACATGATTTATTTTAGCTCGATTCTCAGCTCACATCTAACGAAAATACATTTTCATTTCTTTAACACACACACAACTCGCGACGCGAACGCCACCGTGCGTCCCATCAGCGTTGGCATTACAATCGCAACTGACACACAGGACGGCGAGCTTAACATTTTGCAAGAGTTGCCAGTCGCTCTTTACGCTCACTCTCAGACAGTGGCGGCGGCGCGACAGCAGACAGAGAGCGCCATTCAGTGTCGCTCACAGCTGGCAATGCTGTGCTTGCGTTGGGGTTGGACTTTCGCTTTTGAGCTGTTACACGCTAAGAGAGTGCTGACGGCGCTCTTTCGCTCTCTTTCGAGTAAGTGCCGTTAGAAGGCACAGGTAAACAAAATCAGCGAGACTAAAACAAAAGGAACAACGCAAATGATGTTTGTATTGTAGACAACAAAATGCTAAAAAAAAACACAAAAAAAAAAACAACAAAAGAGGAGCAGAAAGCACGCACACAGACACTCATGCCGATAGTTGAGGAGCTGAAGCGTCACTTAAGTGTTTGCATAGAACAGGAGTGGGTGGACGAGGGAGAGAGGGGTGTGTGGGGGAAGTCAAAATGCAAACGATGTGTTTTAAGTTCGCTTACATTTGACAGCCGAGTAGAAGCCATTGAGTGTGTATGTGTGTGTGTGTATTTAAAAGCATCTATGGGTGGATTCGGGTGGACTTTGAACAGGATACGAACATGTGTACATAGACAACAGGCTAAAGCGGTTAAAAGTGTTGGGGCCCGACAGACAATGTCTCAATTAAAATTGCAAACTGAAGTGAGCTCTTAACTGTGCTCGCAAATATTTACTATTTGGAGCTAAAATACATTTGCAAGCTTAGATCAATGAAAGTCAAGATTTACTGTCTTAAAATAAATTAAAAATAAAATAAAATATATTTTAGGTAAGTTTAAAACACTTTTGAGTACAGTTTCAGTGCTATTACACTTACTTTGTGACAGCGCTCACTTGCAGCTGGCAATGCTGGGACAGTACCGTTATTGTTTGCATAATGTGGCAACACTGCCTTGCTGAAATTCAAAACTATTGTTGGAAAAGTAAATTATATGCATAAATGTGAAAGTATTTAGGTATTATATAAGGATTAAGGCTCTTTCCTAGTGTAAATTCACAGATTTACCTTCTTGATTACCATAAATGATTCAAAAAAAGATAACAAATTTTTATCTTTCTGATAGTTTGTTAAACTTTTATTTCTCTTTATCCATTCTTTTATACATATACAATAATAAACTTGAGTATCATTCTTTTTTTTGTAGCTTTTTTCTCATTTTAAACATTATCTTCGTGATCAACAACAACAATTTACTGAATCATTTGTAGATAATATTTGCCTAGTTGAAATGCATTTTGCGATCAAATATGTATCCATACGTGTAATATCATAGCATGTATATCATCAGTTAGTTACGGCTAGTTGGAAGTGTGAGAATATTCGTATATATAACGCATGTGCTTAAAGAACTAATACACTTAAGATTATACAAACAATTTGAAACAAACAGCCTATCGGAGAATGTTTAGAGGTAAAAATTACATAAGAAACAACAATAATGAGGAGGGGGCGCGAGGAGGGGAAATGATAATTGGAATGTTCGTTGATCGTAAACTTTGTCACACATTAAGTTGATTTTTTTTTTCGTAAGATTTGCTTGAAACCAAAAAACCATAAAGTGGCTTGTGCTGGGAATTTGAGCCATGAGATGGGCTCACAGAGTAGCTTCGCTGTACCGTTGGCTCGCCTAGTGGGAGGGCGCGCCGTATGAGCTGCTGGGCGCCGAGGGGGCTGGCGGTGCGGCGGGCGCACCATATTCCGAGGGTGGGGCAATGCTGTTCGGATACGGGCCGGTCTCCTCCTTTTGGGTCTTGTACCGAATGAAGTAGACCTCGGGCTTGCTGGGCTGCGTCGGCGCGGGCGTGGGAATAATAATATCGGGCTGCTCCTCGGGCTTCTTGACTAGCACATAGACCAAAGTCTTCTCCTCGTTCTGCGGATACTGTGGAATGATCGGTGCCGTTGGTGCCGGCGGCGATGGCGCCTTGATGAACACAATCTTATAGTGCTTCTGTGGCGGCGGCACATACAGCGGTTTCCTAAACGTTCGCAGAGAGATGATAGAAAGGCAAAAGGGGGTTTATGTAAGACCAGCTGAACGAGCCAAAAAATAAAACTTGTTTATCGGGCCAATAACGAACTGTCACAATTGCCGCCCACAGCGCTGTTACCATTACCTATTATTAACCACTGCCCAGCTGCCTTCGAGGGAGGCTTATATAAATTGTTGTGCACTCTATGGTAATTGGGTTCCTGCTGGCACTTCCCCTTGCCCGGCCGCCTCTGGCAATAATTAGCTTGAAAATGCTACGAATGAAGCTAAAAACTTAGGTAACGTCTTAGTCACGCTTTAGCTGTCTTCATCACCATATCTTTCCCCGGTAATTAACATTATTTTGCGGTACTTGCGAAGAAAGAAGCAGACGACATCAGGCAATGACAAAATACATAGAGAGAGTACGAAAGAAAGAGAGAGAGGCCAATTTGTAGACACGCTTTGGACCTCGTCTTACTGGGTTGTATTAAATAATGTTTCTGGCAACTGACAAAGGCGGCACATTAAATTTCAAATAAGACCCATGTACTCCCTTCACTGCTCTACAAAATGATAATGCAAAAAAAAAAAAAATAAAAATAAAAAACACCTCAGACCCTGAGCTGGATTAGATGATTAACGTGCCGGTTTCGCAACTGTTGACAACTCTTGTAAATGCCAAGTCGGATATTTAATCAAGTACTAAAGCACTTATGTAGGCATTTTCGCATACAACTATGTCGCGACATGAATTGTGGGAGAATTTTCATAATTGCGGGGCATTACTTATGTATACTCCACTCATAACTCGAGCTACACACGACAGATCATTTTGCAATTAGATGTAATGGGTGTAAGCAAAAAATAAACAAACAACTGGGTTCGTTATCTCCCTGGGAGAGTTGCTGAAAGTTGTCTTTGCACAATTTGGAAAATTGTTGAAAACATGGGTTAATCAAAGATGACATTAAAGTGAACTATAATGTGCACAAAAATCAGATCTGTATATATACTTATAATTTCGTAACGGGATAATGAACGAAAATGCACTGAAACTTAAGTGTTAAAGCTGAGAATGTTCGAAGCCTAAAGTGAAGTAAAATAAGTAAAAATATAATTTCTTCAAACAATTTTGGAACCAGGAAGTACGCAAAATTTTATAAGTTTATAAAGTTAAAAAGATGTCTTAATGCTTAGCGATAGAACTAAGGAAGCTGCTGATCGTTAGTATTAGAACTGAGAAATATTCGAAATCTTTATGGATAAGTAATTCAACATTTTTGGTAGAAACTGAAACCTCAATTGAAAAATCCTTAAAGAACATTAGCTTTCTATTTATTTCTAATTCTATCAAAACTTTCGCTTTATTTTATTTAGCAAACTATCTTTAGTTATATTCTTTTTTTACTAATTAATCTCATTTATCTCTGAAATTCGTTTGTTAAACAATTAGAATGTATATTTCAAAATAACCGCTACGATTAGATTACGAAAGATTAAAAGATCAAGAAGTATTACAATTGATTTTAAAGGCCTTAAAAATAATTGAAAATAAAAGAATTCATAGAATAATTTGTCTTGGAAAATCTGGCACAGTCCTTGTTATCCCAATTATTTTAGATAGTATTTTCAAAAGTCCTAACTCACTAGATGATTATAACTCTAAATTCGAATTAAGGATCGTCGCCCATACTGCCCTTTCCCACTCACCTGGGCGCCTGGTACTCTGGCTCTGGTGGTGGCACATGCACATAAACGTGCTTGTGCACCACTGGCGGCTGCTGTGGTGGACCGTATTGTGGTGCAGGTGCACCGTAGCCGCCGCTGGGTCCGCTCGGCTGATAGCTGCTCGACGGCGGTGCGCTGTACGTGTCACGTGGTGGCTCCGGGCGAGCGGCCACCAGCGCTGCGCTGGCCAAGACGAGCACTAACTGCACCGTAGGAAGAAGCAGAAAGAGGAAAATCAATTTTACACAAGCACACAAAACACCGATAAAATTTGTTGGTAGCACAGTAGCACGAGGAAAACGTTAACATACCACACAACTGGGCTGCATAGTGCGAATGAATGCGAATGGACTTAAGATCGATAAATATCCGTTTAGTGTTTTTTTAAGGGAATTTCGAGACTCTTTTGATTCGTTGGAGCTCGTTCGACGCGGAACCTCTTACACTTACTGCATGCCACAACGATTGTTGCAGTTGCTTTTATAGCGCCGCTCAGTGGCGAGAAATAAAAATTAAGTAAAAATCAAGACGAAGACGACGACGACGACGACAACGGCGGCAGCAGCAGCGACGTCAGCGTCAGCGACAGCGGCGGCAGCAGCGGCAGCCGCAGCCGCACCAGTTGGCAAAGAGCGCATAACCATGAAGAAATTGAAATGTAAAAAACGGCGGCAATAACAACAAACATAGCAGAAATAATAACAACAACAAGAGCAGCAGCTCAGCCACAGCTAAAATAACAACAACAACAGCAGCAACCACAGGCGCAGCAGCTGGCAAGTCATCTGGGCCTGGGGGAAACTGAAGCTTAAGCTGAAGCTGCTAAAGCTGCTGCTGCCGCTGCTGCTGTTGCTGCCGCTGTTGCTGCCGCTGCGGTCGCCTTCGCTCCTAGCTGCGACGCCGACTGCAGCAGCGGCAGCTGACCGTTTCTTAGTTTGTGGTTTTCCTTTTTAATTTAACTGATTTAATACCCTCCTAAAACCAACCATAAACTGAACTTAGTTGGCAACAGACTAAAAACACATCTCCAATCCTAAGTATTTACATAATCAACTGAGTTATGCTCAAGCTATAATTGACTCTATAATAATTGGTTCAATCTGTGTTAAAAATAGATCAAATATATTATTCGTTGAAAAGTTACAAATTAAGTTTTAATGGTGTTTTTAACACAGGAAAAATACACATAGAGTATTTTTAAGTTTTTAATGCAAAAAACTCTAGGAAATAATTTAGAATATTTTGACAAAAGTCAATATACAACATATATAATATATTTAAAAATTTTAGCTTTTCATCAATTTTTATAAAAACTTAATTTAAATGGTAAAGCTTAAATATTTTCTTTAATAAGTGGGTCAATGAATATTTGAGATAGGCCTAAGGAAAGATATTTTTTTAAAAAAATTTTTGTGCAGTTTTAGATTAAAGATTTTTGTAAAATGTAAAATTTACGAAATATATACTAATAATATATTTATAATGCGAAAAAGACATTAACATTTTTAATAAAACACGGAAATTATTTATTAATGATTTTTTTGGATTTTTAAGATAATGGAATATTTGTTTTCATTATACAGACATTAGTTTACCGTAATACTATAACCAAGTAAAATTTTCTGCACACATAAGGATATTCGAAAAGTGATTTTCGATTGAAATTTTCACTGTTTAAAACAGCAAAAAAATATATATTCCATTTTTTAAAGGATTTTATGCGAACGCAACTGAATAATGTAGTTCCTGGTTCAAATCCCAGTTTATAGAATTTTCTTTTTTTGATTGTGTAAATCGATAGACAAATTAGATATGGTTTATGAATAAGCTGACATAATCTTAAACTATAAACAATAGCATATCCTATACAATAATTTAACATAATTTTTCTTATACGAAATTTTAGGCAAGTCTGTGAGTAAAGAGTATTAAAAATTCCCCACAGCGATTTAAACATCTAAGCGTTACTTCTTGGTTTTGTATTTTTATTTCGTTGTGGTATTTTGTTGTTGTTGTATTTGTTACATTATTATTTTGATCATTTCGGTTTGGAGGATCGCATCATCGTCTGCCTGTTCGGATCGTGTGGCACGATTCACTTTCAATTTCAATGAATGTGGATGTGGTTGTGAATTCACACACTGGAAAAGGGGGGCAGGCACAGCTCCGCTCTGGCTCTGATCTGGACTCAACTGGAACTGGACTGTTGCTTGGTCTTATTTCACATTTCTTCATGTCTGACACCCTTCTCGCTTTCGCGCGCTCTCTCCCGCACTCCATCTCGCTCTCGCTGTGATCGCTTTGTCCAACAATGCTAATAATGAGCTTCACGGTCTTGTTGGGATACCATCACCATCACCATCACCAGCTCCATCACCAGCTCCCTCTTCATTTCCATTTTTCGGCCATAATGCAATAGTTGACTATGAATTTCTTTAATTTATAATTATTTTTCTTTTTTTTTCTTCTCTCGCTTAGTTTTTTCTCGCTTATTCAATAATTTTGGGCCATGTTTGTTGCACGGCAATGACATTATTTGTACTCGTTCCCTCAGCGAACATCAAAAAACTATGATTAGCCGAAAAAAAGTTACGTTGAGTTTTTTGGTTTGTTTATTGTTTATTTGTTTTGTGTTTTCTTTTTTTTTTTTTTGGGCATTATTAGAGACTTTTCTTTCACTTCACGATCGAACAATCTGATCTTGGCTTGACAGTCACTTTGACCCGAGGTGTTGCAAAAATTGATATGCGCATAATCAATAAATGCCAATGGATCGAATCCTGAGCTGAGGCCACTCCTGATTGGGAGGAGGAGGCGCTGGCTGCCGGAATTTGCAACTGCAACTGGAACTTGCAACTGCAACTGGAACTGCGACGTTGTGTTGCCAACTGTCACTTTTCCACAAAGCCGTCATTTATAATGCCGTTAGCCAAATGGCAAGTGCTTCGCCTCATGTTTTCCCATGTTTTTCGGCTGTTGATTTTGTTGTTCATCTGCGGCTCGCATCATATTTCCTCAATTTTCAGGCGCTCATCTCTCACACTTAAATCCCCAGCAGCACCAACACCAACACCAACACCAACACCAACACCATCATCATCATCTTTATCTTTATCTGCGTCTTCAGCTCCGTTCGATGATTGCCGCTGGGCAACTGTTGTCTGGGTGTCTAAAACAGGTGCAGGCTCAGCCACAAACACCACAACAACAACAACTACTACTATAAATAAGCGATTAAGCAACATGCCGATAGCCAAATTAATGGAATGTTGAGTTTCAGATGAAAATTCTGTCCATAGAGATGGGATCGGTGTAAATTATGATGTAAATAAGCAGAACTACTTAATTGATTGTTTGTTATTATGAATCAACATAGATGGATAGTTAAGATACGTATTGCGGGTTGATAGAAGTAAGAGAAGATGAATGGATAGTTAGAATAAAGATTAATACATGCAAATTGATTGATAAAGATAAACAGATGCAAGTACATGAATGTGGATAAATTTAAAAAGATGACTAGAATAATAAATACTGATTGATAAGATATAGATATTGATAAAAGTAATCAAATAAATGAATGCATTAAAATAAATAAATTGAGGTATAGATATTGATTGATACATAACAATTAATACGATTTTTTGACAAATAAATAGATTATACATATATGACTATATCTGTATCTACCTCCAAATCTATCTTTCGGTTTACTTCTCCATTTTCATACCTATCGTTATGCTTTGCTTTGTGTTCAGCTCTATAATTCTGGTCTGTGCACCATCTGGCAAAACCATATTTCATATTTAATCTTTCTGCTTTCTCCATTATACACGTATACGCCATCATCATTTCCATCGACACCTTGCCATGCACACATACTAATTATTATTAAGTATCTCTTTAGACTTTATGTAACAAGACAATATGAAATAAGACAAAAACCGAAACAGAAAAAAAAATAAAATAAAGCGACTGAAACCATTTAAATAATATTGTATTTACATAAAAAACAATTAAAATGCGTTTACAAAACAAGACAGAAACTCGGCGACAGGCAACGGAACTTTGGAGCTGGAACCGCTTAAGAGCGTGGGCACTTGTAAAGGTCCACTGACATATAAAGACAGCCGGAGCGGAGTATCTGTGGCTGTAAATGTATATGTATCTGTATCTGTATCTGTAACTGATGGGCACGGCTCTGATACGAGTCGCTGGGTTAACTGTCTCTCTCGCTTTGGGGCTGGTGGGTGCGCTGGCAATCGCCACTTGTTAGTTTTAATTTGTCAAGAGTTGCACTTGAAGACGTCGCGACGCGAGGCGAAGAAAGTAAATTGAGTCTTGTGGCAGTTGCGGCAGGTATTCGTAAAAGTATCTGCTACGTAGTGGGTCTTTGTATCTGTCGGATACGTTTTTGGTGCATGCGTGTGCACAGAGATGATGTAAAATGATGTATTGCATAAGCGATTTTTTTTCTCCACCTCCTTTGGCAGTCATATCAGCCGCTTAAGATCTAATTAAGAAGCAGCGAGCGGCGCTGGCATTGCATTGAAAATGAAATTTTTATTGTTTTCGATCATAAGGTAATAACGATAAAGATAACGTAAGTTAACAACAATTAAATGTACATTTGTAGTTGTATTTGTATCGCATATAAACGGGGCTGCATATATGCACGTATATACTATATGGATATATACGCATTCATATTTAAGTAAATATATCTTCAACTTTGGTTGTATATATATATAAATATATAGCGCCATTACATGAAAAACCGTCGACGCCGAACTTGTAACTTGTGCCGCTTGGAGGCCAGGCCCGAAAAACACACACAAAATATTAAAAACCCAAAAACAAAATACGTTATGGAAGCGTCGGCATTTTAATTTGTGGTAGTTGGATAGTAATATACTCGTAATTTATATTTATTTGCCCAGCCTTGGGGGCCATTAAAACACGCCAGTTTTATGCTTTCAGGGACGGGGATTACATATTTACAATTGACTCTTCTTCTTTAAACAAAATAAATATATTAAGCCCATGCAACAGAATTGGGCAGCCAAAATACAATGTGTAAGACAAGGACAGAAAGTACACGTATGGACTATACAGGAAAATAAGTTAAACAAGAACATTGAACTTCGGGTTGCCGAAGATTGAATACCCTGGCAGTTATATAAGGCAATATAATGATATAGTAAACCGAAGTTGCTGATCTGTTGACATTTTGCTCATATCTATGGAAAAGCTAGTAATGGGTGAGTTTGGTTGAGTTATCTGATTTAACAAATTAATGCGTGATATATTATATAGTGCCTGCAACAAAAATACAGACATAATCCAAGATTAATGAAGAGAAACAAACAGACAAACGGACAAGAACATATATCAGTGTTTCCTGCCCTCTGCCAGGGTATACAAAATATATATCATTTCGATTACTTGTAACTCACACATATGCATATAGTACATAAATATATATATTTTTTTTTGGGTTTTTCTTTTCTTCTTGATTAATCGTAAAAGTTTAAAAATTATTGTTCTTATATAGGAACTGCGTAGTTCTTCTTAGTTCAGTTTGCTTGCTTGCGCATTAAAACCGATGAGTTTTTTTTTTTCGTTCTGGAATGTAAGACCCCCTTGAAACGCAAAAGCTGATAACCCCTATGGAAATAGCTTAACTGGCTTCCATTTGGAAATATGATTTTGACTTTGCTTCTCAGATTTCGGCGCTTCAAATGGGATTTTTAGCATTCCTTCTTTTTGTTTTCTTTTTTTTTTTTTAATTCTGCTTTAATTGGGGTCGTCATGGTTTCGTATTCTGGGGGATGTGGGCGTTACTAGTAGCGCCCGTAGCCGCCCTCCGTATCGAGTGCGCCCATTGCGCCCAACTTTTGGAGCCAGGCGGCGTTGGAGCTGCCGCCGCGCTGAGCGGTCAGCGGATTGTTGGCCTCATTGTGCAGACGCACTTGGTGTTGCTGTTGTTGTTGTTGTTGTTGCTGTGGATCCTCATTGCTCAACTCCAAAATCTGCAAACAAAAAGAGTTAAACTTACAGTTGCTATTGTTGTTATGGCTGTTATTATTATTATCAACATGTACTGTTGTTATTGTTGTTGCTTGCGCGCCGCTGTGAGTTTGTTAGCTATTTCAAAAATCTGTTGAAATCTTAGCCGTATATTTATGCAGCCTGCACCGCCCGCCCACCCGCCAGCTTCGTGTGGGAAGCTTGGTCACAAGCTATTTTTAATTTTTATTATTTTTCTTCTTTTTTTTTTTGTTTTTTGGCGAATCATTAAATCGAATGAACCTTAGTCAGATCTGTAACGTCGGCAGTGGAGGCTCGAACTGCGACGCGCACAGTCCGGGCCAGAAATTGAGGCTCGCAGCTAGCGGCTGCGGCGGGTTCATGTGGCGACTGCGGCTGCGAGCTGTGATGATGACTGAAAATGTGTTAATGGGGGGTATTGTCGTGTAATTATCAGACGGCAACCTCTTTTCTTCGCTGGCGCCTGCAGCTCACCCCCCGCCGCCAGCTTTTGTTTTGGCGAACGATGTGTGAACACAGAAAAAAAAATAAATAAAAAAAACCCAACAACAGAGAGAAAAACCTAAAACAATTTTGCGCCAAGTAATTATATTATTGCTAATTTAAAAGATTGTTTTTTTTCGGCTCTGCCTCTCTCACTCTCACTCTCACTCTCTCTTTTTTTTTTTTTTTTTTTTTTTGGTGGCATCTTTGTTTAAGTAATGGTAATTAATAACTGCGGACTGCAGCGATTGCAACCGGCCTAAACGCTGAGATATATCATATGAGGAAGCAACAATCGCTGTTATCGCATAGCATCGCACATAGGAGGGCCCCCACCCCCTCCGTTTCAACCCCCCCTGAAGATGTTGCAAGCGTCCTCACATTTAGACAGTTTAATTTGAGTTTGGCCGTTAAGTGCAAAGTTATGTGATTGGATAAGGGTCTCTGGGATTGTCGTCATTGTTTGTATGGCGGGGTGTGGGGAGGTCGTTAATGTTGCAACCCGGCTCTGCCGCTGTGCGCCATGTGCCACACACTCGCTCCTAATGGCCCGGGCAACACGTTTGCCAAATAAATGCTCTTAAATATTGCACTAAACGATTAAATATCTATGGCCTAGTCAAATAATAATAATAATAACAATCAGTCGAATGCCATTAAAGCTAAAAATTGTATTACTAAGGTCAGATGCCCATAAATAAATTTGTCAGACATATGATTTGGCTCAATTTTTCAAAAATTTACCATGAAGTTTTTTGTTATTGTTCAATATACAAAATTCCATCACATCATCGCGGCACAATTTTTTTTTTTTTTTTAAATTAACCGCATATTTTGGTACTATTTATTATTTTGCATGCCTGACCTTAGATTTGGATTAAATTATTTTTAAAATTAATATTTTATTATGATGTTTACTCATCATTATTTTTTTTAGCTTTGATATAATGGCTTTATTTTGTGGTTAATCAATTTTCAAAATGGGCCTAAAAAAACTTTTTGAGCACAAGAGACAAGTAAAGTTTTTGAACTTGAAAATATTTTAAATACTTTCAAGTAACATGGGAAGTTATTATTGTTAAAAAAATCAAATAAATATTTGCGAAACATTTTAAAAACTTGTATGGGTTCTTATAAAGCAAAATACTTATTCGAAATACATTTTTAATATAATTGAAATAGCAAAAAAGAGAGTGTGAGAGAAACAAGAAAATTAATTTCAAGTTTATTCCTTACTTGATTTCAGAAAATTCTTAAAGCCTGATGGGACATATCACAACATCAACTTGACATTTCCTCTCACTGCTGGATTTTCATGTCGCAAGTGCAACTGGGAATTATTATTTCTCTCTCTCTCTCTCACTCACTCATATTGTATTTCCTCCCTCGTAAGCGAAGTTTTGTCGCATGTGACAGGCGGAGGCTAATTAACAATAAGCTGAGCCGTTTGCCAACTCATGATCTCTGGTTCAATGTATTACTCTCAGTTGACAAGTGGAATTTCCTTTGTATTATTTTCTGTGTGACGTCGGAAAGTCAAAGTCAACCTTCGTCAGCGGCTGACGCCGACGCCAGCAGCAGCGGCAGCAGCAGCAGAAGCTGCGACGTCATCATCAGCGTTGTGCTATTTGACGTTTGATTTTCCCCTCACGTTTTCCTTTATTTTATTTTATTTCATTTTACTTTTTTCTTTTCTTTTTTGCCAATGCCCCTGACGTTGTTGTTGCCCGTTGTCTCTCTCTTGGCCAAGATAACTATTGTGCGCGTCTCACGTCAGCGGCTTATCGATTTGCAAGGGCCCTGACATGACTCAGACTCGGATGCAGACGCCAACTCAAACTACAAAGCAGAGGCAGCCTCAGAGACGAGATGGACATGGCGACAGCGACAGGACAGCGTCAGACTTACACAGAGCACAGCAGCCAGGAATATGCCTAAACGGTCTCGTATAGGTAAGCCTAGGGCCAAACCAATAGAAGCGCCCAAAGGTAGAACTATAGCTAGAACCTTTAAAAGACCCTTTGATATACCCAAAGACACAATTATAGGGATCCATAGCCGGACTCATAGAGAGACCAATAGTTAAATTTGCGTAACTTTAATAGAATCCTCCATAAACAGAGCGTAGAAGATAGAAGAATCTATAGATGGATTTCATAGTTAGAGTCATAAAGTTACACTGAAACTTTTAAGGAAAACTTTAAGAGCAGCTAGAAACCTCAGAAGGAGCCATAGCCGAATTCCAGTACAGCAAAACCAGACCCGGCCTGGAAACAAGCTTAGACAGATGCGAAGCTAGCCATCGACTTAACACCAAAAGACAGCTGCCCAGATAGTCGCGTAGATGGACACAACAAAAGAGCCAACGACGGACTCAAGGACAGACCCACAGACAGATCAGAGAGACAGACGCTTTGGCTGCAAGGCTCCAGACTAAAGCGGCAATTGTTGCTGTGGCTGGTAATTGTGCGATTGCAGTTGCTGATGCTACACATACTCATAATGAACTCAGGCACACAGTTGCAGTTGGAGGTGCAGTTGAAGTTGTTGCAGCGTTGCAGCTGCGTCTAAAATCGGTTGGCCAAATGATACGAAACGCGGCACATCCAACAGCTATTAAATTGGCCCCCCGGTTGATCAGCATTTTTGTTGGTTGCGAAAAAGAACAGGAAACTGTGCTCAAAAAAAAAACAAAATAATAACACAGAAAAAGAAGAAAAACAAACTAAGAAGAGGAGAAACATTTTTTTATAAAATTGCGCAGGTTGGCAAAGATGAGAGCTTGAAGCTCAGCAGGTTGGCGATTGTAGCCGGGCAGGCTCTGCCTTTGCCCGCTTGTTTTTCTTGTTGTTGTTGTTGTGCAAACCTCGGTTGACGCCGATGCGACCGTTGATGATGAAAAAAAGATGACCAACAAAAAACTTGCGAAATATGTAAAGTATTTGTGAAACGGTTGCAGACGCAACAACAAGTCCCAAAAGAAGATAAAATACTTGTGGTCGGGAGTGCGTTATTTCTTATTTTTTGTTTCTTTGCTTTTGATTTTTTTTTTTTGGTAACCCTATCTAGACTCATTGGCCTGCCATTGATTGGACGCATGACGTAACCGGGTAACCCGCAACAACTGACCAAAACTGACCAAAACAAAAACACGCTGAAAAATAAAACCTCAATAATTGGCGACATAATTGCAACTTAATACCACGCTTTTGACTCTTTTCATTTAGTTAATTATATCGCAAAAATAACACACCAAAAAAGAAAACCAAAAGCCACAGAAAAAAAGAAGCCAAGAAGGAGGAACTGTCATCTTCACATTACCGAAAATTAAATACCCTTGCAGAGGGGTTTTTATACCAAGAACTCATTTAGACTTACATCAAATATTAAGAACAACATTAAGTTCCTTGTTAGACAGCTGGAGTAGAATTTGTTTTACAACAAAAAAGTTCACCAACCTATCGCAGATATATGTTAAAGACATCCCATTTTAATTATATTCAACCTTTTAGTTGGTAGCATGCTTAAACGCAAATCCAATGTTTATATATATATTCAAGCAACCACTTTTTAGAAGATTGTTCCAATGAGCATTATACGATATGGTGGCCGGATGTTATTATATATTATTTTTTTAAGTATTTGTCACCAAGGGAGCTATATATTAGTGAAATGTGCAATACCGATACGAATTTTGTCATGTCATTAAGTGTTTAAAGTATCTTTTATAAAAAAATTATTTTTTTTTAGATAAGAAATCAATTTGTGACCCCTACCTATACGTAGCTTTATAACTGAGCGATGATACTCTTTTGTCTCGGTTGCATATTACATAAGAAAGTTTAAATACCCTCCGTGAGGGCATACAAATACGTTAAGGGCGCACACACTAACGCACATAAACAATGGTCTTTCAACAGGCTAACTGACGGCTGGGCCTGTGGGCAGCGGGCAACCTACCTGCAGCATCAGCTCACGCAACTTATCCAGTTCGTCGCCGTGCGACCTTGTCGGCAGGTATCGGCTCTCGCAAGGCTGCGGCGGCACCAGCAGGAGCAGCAGCAGCATCAGCACCAGCAGCAATGGGAGCGGCAGCGACAGTTGCAACCTGTGTGACGGGGCCGGAGAGGGAGCCGGAGCCGGTGCCTGATTCCTGGCGGCAGTCATGGTCATTATGTGGGTGTTGTTGTTGCTGTTGGTGCGCTTGTGGTTGTGTGGTGGTGGTGGTGGTGGGTACAGGTGCGGCTTGTTGTGCTTGTTGTTGTTGGCTGCAGGCATATAAAAAAGCTGTGTGAATATTTTGATAAAAAGACTCAAAGGACTTGCGAAGCAAGCAAAAAATGGTAAAATAGGTGAGTAAAAGGAGTCTACGGACTGCACAATACTCTGTCCTTAGAGTTTCACTATACTAGGCAAGGGTGCTCGACTAGCAAATACCCTGTAACCTATTTAGAGCTGCCCTAACAAACAATCGCATTTATATAGAGAACTTTAAAAACATACTTTAAGCAGTGTTATACTGCGCTTCTTCTTCTATTTTTTTTCAACTTTCTCTGCTCCGTTTTTTAATAACAACTTATTAATTCTAAAATGGGTATTAATACAAATAAATTAAATGAGCTTATTTGAATATAATATTGTAAACGTAGGCGTGGCAATAACTATCTTGATTATATTTTGAAATCGATTAAATCAAAGTCGGATAATTTTTCAATTTAAAAACACAACATTTGTTGCAATTTTTAGAAATTGCTCTATAAACGGATGAAAGGATACTGTCAAATACCATATGCCCTTTTGCCCTAGGGAGAACAGAGTATTAATAGCTTTTGCTTTTGACTGAGCTTAAATTTAGCTGGCTTAAACACTATTAACACATAATCAAAATTAATAGAATGCAATTTTATAATTGCCAATTTGGGCAGCTGACTCACTGGTAGAAAAAAATGGAACTAAGCACGGGGATTTTCCTTGTTGTAGTTGGGATTAGCTCTGCGTCACGAGCCTGAACGTTTATTATCTAATTTTTATATATATATATATATTTTTCACGCTCGTCCACGATGTGCTGAACTAGGATAACAATGTTCCTTTAAGCCACGCTGCGTGCAGACATTTGTATTTATAGGCAAAAGGCGACGCGGCTGAGATTTTAGTGGCACTTTTTGGCCCTGATGACAGAGCGCTGTAGCTGCGCTGCTGCTGCTGCTGCTGCTGTCGTCGCCAGGATATGACGTCCTACACATGCGCCACATACACACACACACACCCGAACAACGAGTAAGTTACTTAACATGGTTGTTAGGGTATGCGACTAACATTCTCTGACCAGTCGCCAATGCCGAATTCTTACACATTTCGCATTACGCTTAAAGGCCAAATGTGCGCGCGCAGAGGCGACAACAACAGCAACAACGACAACAAGTAGGAGTGCTGCAATCGGGAGTGCTCGAGTGGCAAATACCCAGCAATAGCCTATGTATTGTGATGTATTGAGATAGACCAGAAGACCTACGTTTTTTACAGTAGCTACCACAAGCATCGAGAACTGATGAAAAACGTTTTTGTAACTTTTTTGGTTTTCACTTAATCGGCTTAAAACTCATTTAAGATCTTTATCATACTAAATGTTAATTTAGAAAGTCCAATCCTGGGCGGAAAATTGGGGAAAAGGTGTTGTTTGGACGAAAGTTGAGTTGTCAAATTAAAAAATTTTCAATAAGAAATTAATGAATTCACCCGAATTGTTTGATCAGACTTTGAAACTACTGCCGAAAAATGGGAAGATAAATTACTTTTAAATTAAAATGAAGTTAGGAATATATATTTATATAAACGATAGTTGTAGACCTGGCAATGGATATTACAAATGTTCGAAGTCAACATGAGAGTGCTGGTAAAAGATATAAGAAAACCTTGAAAATCTATTGCTACAGGGTATAACAATGGCAACAACAACAACAACCATATTGTTGACATGGTATTTGCGTATTAAAAATGTGTGTGTGTGTGTGTGTGTGCGTACGTGTGCGATTCATCCGTGTTGTCTGTGTGCTGTGGGCGTCAGCCTGGTACGCCCCAACAGAATCTGGTGAAATGTTTTCGCTTGGCCAATCTCATGGTTAACTCGCAATTGCTGTTGTTGTTGCTGGTATCACTCTCGTTCTTATTGTTATCGTCGTCGCCATGGCTGCAAGTTGTTGACATTGCCGGGCGTCAATAATGTTTCTCCAGTTCACTAACTAACTGGCCAGCAAACGTTGTTGTTGTTGCTGCTGCTATTCTTCCTCTTGCCAGTTGTTGCCTGTAAAATGTTACCATTTGTATACCACGCACGACTACGGGCCCCAAATTTTTGATATAGCGCAGTTTTGTGTGGCCATTGCTGTGATTGAATACGTGTCGGGCATGCCCAATATACTTCCAAGGGTTTTTATGGCCATTCACGACCAACAGCCAAGGAATCTGTGGGTTTCGCATAAATTTGTTATTTCATTTATGATTCGCTGCCCAATAAACGCTTTATGAAACAGTTCAAAAAAAAAAAAACAGAAAAAACATATTTGCACCCACAATATTTGAAAATTAAAGGTTTGAGTTTGGGGACTTCCGACTATTTGCATTAAGTAGTTGAAAGCAAAAGCTTTAAACGGAAGCTGCGCGCTTGCCAGATTAAAGCTCAGTGCTATGGCACGCAGTTAAAGCTTTCTTGGGCGGGCTTTAAGCATTTCAGTAGCTTAGTGGTTCGTTTCCCGGACAATATTATTATTGGGTTTTTTTCTTAAATTAATTCTAAAATAAAATATAATTAATGTGATATGATGTATAAAATTGGATATTGTAGTATATTATGATATGGTATGAATTAAGATAATAGGTGTACGATGATGATAGGTGTGGTTTATTTTAATACTTTTCTTTATTAGTATCTTTTTTTCCCCTTTTTGATTTGTTTACAGTTCATATTTCGCGCTTGTCAACTTATTCTCAAAAAACGTGAAGTATTTTTTAAAATTAAAAACGAAGGTTGATATTATTTTATACAATAGCAGAAAGCTCAAAATAAATTGTATTATGTTCGGTTAATGGCTTAAACAAGCCTTGGCTTTAGGTTCGGTTTGGTCGTCTGATTTTTCACATTTTACCTAGGTTGTGGTTCAAACCATGCATTTTTCTGAATTTCCAACAACAAATTTTCAATTATCGTTGGTAATAAAGAAATAATTTAACTAGCGGCTAAAAGCAAAAATCTTTGAATAAAAACAAAAGAATAAAAAATTAAATTCTTCTTTAATATAGCCATAAAGAAAGCCATAAATCTCTTGGTCAGATTTTATTGAAAAACAATTTCACAAACGCTGCTTTGCACATTTTTATTAATTTTATTCATGTTTAATCGCTGGACAATTACAATTACAATACAACAAGAAATGAAGGCTGAATATTTAGTATACGATATATTACGATATGTGTAGATGGGATATGGCTCGTATAAAAGCTTAACATTAAAATTAAATTTGCGCTTAACTAGGGCTACGCAGCTAGCTTAATCGTTTAGGGCTACTTAAGAACAACTAAAATACATTCAGTGGCATTCTAAAAACTTCTTTCACACTCTTTCTCTCTATAATTGCTTTTAGCTAGGTTTACTGGACACGCCTAGGGATTACATCTACAAACACAGCATGAAGGAAACAGGAACCAATCCATAAAAATGCCCTTGCAATCGTTATCAGGATCGTAGGCGAGTAATCGATGCCATTTATATTTCTGTTCGCAGCCACATTCGCCTTCGCAGCGCGAAGTTTGTGTGTTGCTGCGGATTGAATTAGATATTTGTTAAGATATATATTTATATAGTATATATGTGTGTGGGGCTGCCTTACCTGCACACCTCTTGGTGTATCGCCTGCTCAAAGTGCTGCGTATTGACTATGGCGCGTATTTTGCCAGCCGAATTCGAGGCCCAATAGGGCGTTACGATCTCTATTTTCGATTCGCATGCGTCGAGTCGCCCCGTGCCGGAGTTGCCATTCGCATTGCCCGGCACATTGTTGGGTCTGCTGCTGCCGCCGCCGCTGCCGACGCCACCCCGGTTCCGGTTGCCCGCTCCACCCGCTGCCGCCTGCCGCTTCTTGCGCAGCTCCCCGAAGTAACTGTCACCCGCCTCGCCCGCCGTGGCCGCATAGGCGCCGGGCGGTATAAATATGTCCGGCTCGTCTATAAACCGACGCTTTCGCACCTTCGCCTGCCCGCCGCCACCCTCCATGTTCATCTCGAAGTCGCCGTACATGCGGCGCATCAGCGCCTTGTTGTCGTCTATGAAACGCTCGATTTTATCGCTGAAGGAGAAGAATTTGGCTTAGTTTTTTATATAATTAATAAAATATATATATATAATTTAAGCAGTTTTATATAGATACAGTAGATCGAAATCGACTCTAATAATCTGAAACTCAATATTGTCTATAAGGAAATAAAACCATAAAATTTTCTTCAAGCATTTATGATTAATATCAAATCTACTGTAACAAATTTTAAAGTGCAACCAAAAAGTTTTTGTTTTTAAAAAATACATAAATCTTAAACGATCTTTTATTTGACTAAAATGCTGTAAAATCGTGTCTAAGGATTTTTAGACACATGCTTTGCCAGCTTAACTAAAATTCTGTTGTCATTGGGTTAATTAAATAACATGTGTGAAAATTTGGCTTTAAATTAAAAAAAGAAAGATTTTAATTCCTATCAAATAAGTTTTTAGGTATAAGCAAGTTAATATGATTGGGCATAAAACTATTTCATCAAATTTATAAAAATAGGTATGTGATTCATAATTCATGCTAAATACTTTAGCTAGAAAAGAACACAAAACTTTTCCGACGTTTAAAAACTCTTAATCAGCTTAAAGATACATTTTAAGGGCCTGATACTCACATGGGATAACTATTGCCGGCCGTGGGGCAGAACAGTTGATGATAGCGCTTAATGCAGGGCACGCCCTTGATCACATCGCCGCGTACATCCAGGCCAAGCGCCACCGACAGAGCCGTCCACCAGATCTGAAGATGAAGAGAGGGAGAGGGAGAGAATGGGAGGGCAAGAGTTAATTGACATTAGCATTGGAATGGTTGTGGGGCCCCATAACAATTTATAGCTGGGTGTGAAAAGTGACTCAAGTTAAGACATAAAAAGTTCATATCGATCGAGCAGCCTCTTTGCTAACTTTAGAGTATCCGAGTCTCTTAGTAACTCAGTTGGCATGATTATCATCACACCTCTTAACGAAACGAACTCGCACGACCTTCGTGCGCCAAAAACAACATAAAGAGAAACACACACAGATGCACAGCTGCACACACACACACACCCGAAGTGATCGTCAAAGTTATTTCCGCAAATGAGCAAACTCGATCGATATACTTACTTGTTCCTATAGTATTGGAAAACACACGCGCGTGTCCGTTTTTTTATTTATTTTTTGGAATTTTTTTGGTTTTTTTTTTTGGGGGGGAGTACTTACCGGAATCTGCAAAAATGTGCCATTATTTGATTTTGGATAGGAAAACAATGGCACCACCGGCACACTGCCGTTCTTCAGATAAATGGGACCCTGTATGGGCGTTACAGTGGGCATCGGGCTCTTGTTTTTCGTCGTGTCTGAGAATTGAAATTGGAGTTGGGTGAGTCATATGAAATGCGGCAAGGACGGCGAATGTTGGATCCAGTTGCATTAATCAGTGGTGGCGGTTAAAACCCAAGACGAAAATAAAATGGTAAATGGTATAAAAGAAGTGTAAATAATTGCAATGCTGCATACAAATCGAACTGCAGTTGACACATAAATTACATGAAATGCATAAAACAGAGCCACGCTTGGCATTTATAATGCCTCCACACACACACACACACACACACACACACACACACACACTAAACGGATCTTGATTAACCGTACCGAACTAAACTCCGTTGAACTTTCCCTTTCCCTTTTGCATGTTATTGGCAGGGGTTTTGCGAAAGGATTTGGTTTTTTTAATTTGCGCGCATAGAATTTCAGCTACGTTAAGTTTTCGTCAAGTTTGAGTTGAGCTAAGTTGTTGTTGCTGTACTTCGCAACAGTTGCCGTTACATTACGTGTTGGACTCGTTTTTAAAGTCTGCTCTCACATGCACAAAGGTGAAACCTAAAAATCTTGAACAATGCGACTATATACAAGTACTTGATCTTTAATACATATATATATAGTATATATGTGCATGTCTGGGTATGCGTGTGCTCTCGCGTGTGCACGTCTTCGGCGTCATTAAACACAAGTCGAGAGCCGTTGAATGGGGCCCGACTTCTTGCATAATACCCAGCATATATGTATGTGTGTGCACACACATCCCCAGCACTTGAGCTTGAGGCCCGGCCTGGCAGGTTGCCACAATTGAGATGAGCCCAAATTGCGTTGAGCTTGAAACAAAGAGGCGCCAACAAAGCCACAACAAGAAATAATTAAAAATAAAAAAGTGACTTATCAAATGCGCTGACAGTTTGGTATGTTTTAGAGGAACTGTCGCTATCGCCAACTCTATTAACTGTTGTTGTTAAAAGCCAAACAAAAAATGAGAAAAAAAAACAGCTCTAACAACTGATACATAAATCGTGGTGCGTGTTAGTCAGCGACAGCTATAAAAGTCAAACACTGGCCATTACTGTCCACGGCGACCTTGCCGAGCGGTTTGTAGACCTTTGACCTTGCTCCGTCTACTTGTGGTAGTTGTAGTTATTTGCTGCTGCTTCTTCTTTTCGCGTCACTATTACTGTTGTTGCTGCTGTTGTCTAGCAGAAGTTGCTCTCAATTGGAAAGATACACAGACCCAACAAGCAAACAACTATGCGAAGTGGCAAACAAGCCAGCCAAAAACCAAATTAAAAACAAAAATAAAATGAAAGAAAACAACAACAATTAACATAAATTTGGGGAATCGTGTGCATACGTGATATAGACCCAATACCACACATATACTTAATACCAATATCACATACTATTTGCATTCGCTGTTGAACAGCAAAACAATTTGCCAGATTTACCTGTGAGTGTTTAAATCAAAGCATTTACTAAACTTATATCATTACAAGTCAGCTTTGCGTCCCAGGTATTTCCTGTTTAGACTGCTGGCTTAAATGCTATAAGTCCAAGTTTAAGATTTTACAATTTCCTTACAGGAACTTGAACAAATAAATTTAATTTATTTATTAAATATTTAAGTTATTCTAACGTCAGGCAAACAAAATGCTCGACCTCCTTATAACTATTAGGTAGACTTTTAATTACTGTAGCAAATAAAAAAAATAAATAAATGCTTGTCATTTAAAAAATAATTGAATTTCATTATATTAAAATTGATCTAAAGTTCAGTAAAACAAAAAGGCAGATATTTAGCAAATAAAATAAATTTGATTTTGAGTTAGTAAAACACTTAAGTAGAAACACTTAAAATTGGGCTTTCAGTTTTTAAACTACTACTACTACTGCCTCTATTCTCCCAATGTACAAAATATATTAAAAACCCACTTTAAAAAGTACCCTTTTTTGTCTTAGACCAAATAATAAATGTTTAGCACGCACCTTTCTCATGCCCCTCGGCATCGTAGTACTCGCCATCATCATCCTCATCCTCCTCTTCGCCCTCCTCCACGTCGTAGTCGAGCACGGCGTGCACCTGCGTCCTGGAGCCCTGGCCGGCCTGGACACGCGTGAAGCCCGGCGCGCGTTCCGGATAATTGTCGGGCGGCGCCACGCCGTAGGTGGCGGCGGGCGTCTCCGTCTTGCCCGGCTGCCTGCCACGCTGTGTGTGCGAGGGCGCCGGCTGCTGCTGTGGATTTGACGACGGCGGCTGCTGCTGCTGTGGAGGTGGAATCGACGGTGGCTGCCTGCTGCCAAAGCCGGTAATACTAAAGCTGCCGCTGTTCTTGGAGAAGGTGGCACTGGCGCTGGCGCTGCCATGAACATTGTAGTACTGCTTCTGCTGCTTCAGCGCTGGCGACGCTGGCGCCTGGCCGGGATAGCGACTGTAGCTGCCCTCGGCGGGTCCGCGGCCAGCGGACTGCGTCAGCTGCAACGTGCTCTGACCGGCGCTGCTCACGCTGGCGCTTTGAAACGAGACGCTGTTCTCGTTGGTCTCCAGCTGCGATTGCTGGACGTGCTGCTGCGCCGTCTGCTGCTGCTGCTGCTGCTGCTGCTGCTGTATGTGGTAGACGGAGTTGCGTGCGCCGCCGCCCGAGGGCGGCAGGTAGGCGGTGCCCTGCGTGCGCCTGCTGCTGCCGTAAGGATAACCAGGCTGCGGCTGCCCTTGTCCCTGCTGATTGTCCTGCTGCTGATGCAGCGCTGGCGCGGCATAGGGATTGTTCTTGTAGTAGTCAGCGCCACTGGCAGCGCCATCGGACGGCGTCTGTGGCTGCTGGTGATCGGCGGGCGAGTAGAGCAAATTGTTTGTGTTGCTCGCCAGCTGATGGATGGGATGCAGTGGGGCCAGCGTGACGCCCCAGGGCTGAGCGAGCGCACCGAAAGGCAGCGAGAAATTGGCCAGCGACATGCCCGGACAGTGTGTGTGTGTGTGTGTAGTACAATCGAAGCGAGCGCGTTGAAGTTACGTAAATTTCATTAAAGTTCTTGTCACTGCATGATACGAAAGACTTAGGCAACGAACTTGCTGGCTAACCTACATATCATAATTGAGTCTTCCTCCTCCCCCCGAAAAAAAACAATAACAATAACAACAACAACTAGAACCAGAACCAAATCGTGCGATAGCGCGCGCGCTTTAAAGTGATTTATGCAAAAAGTAAATCACCCCTCGCCCTGCGACAAAGGCACACACACGCGCGCACACACACACACACACACGCGAACTCAAGCGTTGCTTGCGAGTTATGTAGTATATAAATATGTGCAAATGTTGTTGTTATTATAATAGTTGTTGCTGTTGTTGTTGCTATTAAGGTGCCAGTGCCGTGCCGTGTGCTCAGTTTTGTTGTGTTAATATAACTTTGGATCTCGGTACCCGCGACTCTTGTGCTAAAAAACCATTCACGACAAGCTGACAATCGAGACTGAGCCGTTCTCGGCGTGCGCCTTTAAAAAACTTAATGGGAAAAATATATTTTCAGCCAGCCTCAAAACTCAAAAAAAAAAAAATAAATAAATAAACTGACTTTAAAAACAGTTGCTCAAAGAGTGAGCGGCCGCAGCACTCCGCTCCACTCAGCGACGTAAGTTTTTTTGAATGGCAAAACGAAAAATAAAACAAAACCGGAAAAACATGCGAATCAATCAATACGAACGGCGCATGCTCTAACAATCAATTACTTTGATTGGCACTGAAAGCTCTGGCGTTGGCGTTTTCAACTAAAAGAGCAGGGAGATCAACA
Source organism: Drosophila sordidula (assembly GCA_035047465.1). Lineage (NCBI taxonomy): Eukaryota > Metazoa > Arthropoda > Insecta > Diptera > Drosophilidae > Drosophila > Drosophila sordidula. The sequence goes on along the minus strand of JAWNPQ010000090.1, from coordinate 844,584 downwards.
TATTGTCATTAATTACTCCAATTTTAACCCACAAGCTGAATAACATTAAAAAACCACCACAAAATCCAAATCGAAAGAAAAAGTTTTCTACTATAATTGATTGCGTCGATTAATCTTAGATATTCAAATTTTTAATAATCTTTAATTTAATTTTAAGAATTCTTTAAAGGGTTTTAAAGATATGTTAGTATAAAATAAATAATAGTTTAAGGTTATTTAGCTTTTTTTATTTCTTAAGAAACAGATTTTAGAAAATCAGAATTGAAAAACGTTTAAATATATTAAAAGAAATTCTGTTGGTAAAATATTTTTAGATAAATGTAGTGCGGCATTGGGACTATTGTATTATTAATAAATAAATGGTTTTTTTCTTCAAAAATTTAAGTTTTCATTTAAGAATATTCCTTAAAGTATATTTCTGCTTTGGTTAAAGTATGATAATAATTTAGGAATTGGACGACAATTCGTCAGATAATTTGTGACCTGGGCCAATATGCCTGGGTCGACTCGATGCTGCACTTTTTATTCCATTTGGCGACTCGTTTGTTTCATTTTCGAAAAGCGCATATTAATCACCAAACAAAATCGTCGTTGTCGTCTTGAAGGCAATGAAAAGCAAAAGTATTTTTAAAGTGGGCTTTAAAAAAACAGGTTGTGAAGAGCAAAAAAAGAGTTACACTTGCTTAAGAGAGCAAACACAGCCAGAGCGGGCGTTCTCTCTCTGTTTATTGCACCAAGTCTTCCGCTCTCTTGAGAAACTTTGGCCAGAACTAATGTCTAGTCATTACAGCAGGGGGTTCTGCAGGGTGCAGCTGGGCGGGAGGGGGAGATCTTTCAGCTATGTCGCTGTACTGCCGAGTGCATTTGGCGATGAGCTAGCGTTGATGATAATGATGCTGATGATGACTCTGGCACCTGGCTAGGTGGGTGCTGAGACAGTTGTACGAGGGCGTAGACACGTCTACGTCACAGCAGCTGACAGCAGCGCACAGCTCATTGCGTCCACTTTGCATATTAGCACCTTTAAACTGGATCAACACTCGGCTTCTGGGCACCGTTCCGCTCCGGCCCGCTCTGCCCGCCATTGGAAATTCTTGACTTGTCAGTCAATCGTTTACGGAAACGGATTCAATAGCTGACGTGCCATGATCTTATCTTTCACATGAATGTGTCAGGGAAATCCGTCCTAACCAGCCCATAGCTCCTGTTGGCCAACGGGCACGAATTTCAACTGTGATTCACAGAGAACAAATTATTGATTTATTCAAGTCGGAAAACCTACAGAACCTATGAGTTGCTTGATTATACGGCTGTAAAGTACTCGCAACAACTGGAGTTTCTGGAATGTTAGAGCTTTACTTTTAGAAAGGTTTGCGCCATTCTTTTGCATGTAACCTCAAAGACAAATTATTCCCCCCCCCCCCCGGCCCTACCCCCTGTACATGTATGTAAATAAGTTAACCTAAACTGTAGCACATGGGTTGGCCAGCTGTCCACTTGACCGAGAGCTGACCACGCCATGGCCATGGGTACATATGGCTAATAGCAGGCTTTTTGTTTTATGACAGACAAACGCTGACCAAGCCCAACAAATATTGCACATGCGCTGCGACCAGGGTTGGTATTGTTATCATTTTATGACACAATTGAAATATGTATAAAAAATAACCTTTTATATATTATATTGTTAGAGAAATATTTGAAATCAGCAATATTTTCACTTTTTACTTGGCTTTGTGAATCAGTTTTTCAGCACCGTCTCAGCCTTTCAAATTTTAGCTAATATAATTTTGTTTGCAATTGAGTTAAAGTATTTGTTGTTTATTTTATTTTTAATTAAATAGAGGAATATATTTTAAATGTTTTGATAGAAATCGTGCCTCCATGGTCAGCCAAGCAACATTTTAGGGTAAGTTGTCTAGATATATTAGTATGTGAATGTCATTAGACAACATATTCGCAATATTTTAAAGTAAGATTTAAAAAATTTAAAAAAACAAATTAATTTTTAAATTTTTTAATATATATTTTATTTCTGTAAATATGTATATACTTTTTAAATGTGTTTATTGATTGGGTATTGGTTCGTTTCGCCTTTATGTTTCAAATTTCCGGTTCGATTTGAATTAATTTTATTTTTTATTATATATTAATTTGGTATATATATATACATATGTATTTTTTAAAAAGTTTGTAAAAATATAAATTTCGGGTTCGAACCTGTTTGCAAAAAAATGGTATATAGGAAACTTTCTTAGCGGAAATTTTAACTGAGAGAACATAGAAAACGTTTTCTAACTACAACATAATTTTTCTCGATCAGATGATTACTATTTGCCAGCCCTAAAATCGACAATCGATGCATAGATCTTTATATGCATATGTTTGTAGTATATCTACATAACGTATGCATTATGAACTGTTTGAATAGAGTCAAAGCTAGAACTAGTTTCCTATCAGAGTACTCGCACATAGTTTGCCCCAACAACAACAACAACAATTGGCCAACAATGAGTGACAAAAAGCAAGCGCCGGTTTACTTGCCTTGCCTTTCCCTTTTTTATGCGACAGGCATTGAAACACTTCTTGGCAATTGTCTCAACTTATCTAAACCAATCGACAATCAACGAGATCAACGAGAAAAAAAAATAAGATCTATAAATGACATTCTGCTAGCGCCTGACGCGGCCTGGGCGCCCTCAGGCTTTTGGCCCAAACAAAAACAAAAGTAAAAAACGTCGCCTGTCAAAACTAAATACAAGTACAACAACAGCGACAGCATTAGATACATTATAAAGCTGCCTTATCGAAATGTGCTCTCGAGTTTTGGCCTTAAGTCGTTAACAAAATTTTAACTGCCAATCTTTTGTGCAGTCACAATAAAATAAAACGCCAAACATCAAGTGTTTGTTGTTTGTTAGCCATTGTCGAATTTCAATTCCTATACCCGATCCCCGAGACGAATGACAAAAATATGTATAGGGGGGCTCCAAATACTCTTAGTCGTTGATCGATTCGATCAGCATAAAAAAATAAAAAAAAAAAATAAGCAGAAACAAAAAAAGAAGGTAAAAATCGCTTTAATTAGAACCAATTTAAAGCGTGGACCAATTTATCAGAAGCATTTTGAAAAGTAGTTGAAAACCAGTTGAGATCAACTTCAGCGCCATGTGCACACCTCTCTAGACTGTAGAGCCAGAGACGGGCGGGGCGTGGTTGTTTACGGGCTTGCGGTGTCCAGCTGACCGGCTGTCCGGGCTTTATATTTCACTATAACTCAACCATTGCCATTATAAGCGACTTATTATTCTAGCTGAACTGAGCTGAACTGAAATTACCTTTTACGCATTTGTTTTTCTTTGTCAATTGTCTGCTGTGATATGGTTTATTATGCGAGGTGTGGACCCCAACACCAGGTTCAAGTGCACACAACATTGATTGCCTGTTATATATATAAATATATACATATATGCTTATATAAACACTCGAGTTTTTTTTGTAACTATATAAACTGTTCGCGAGAATGGTTCAAAAAGTAACTAGAAACAGTTCTGTCAAATATTACAATTATAGTGAAAACTCTCTTGAGTGTAGCTTTTCGGTTCCAATTCAGTCATGCTTTAAATATATGTTAAAGAAAGTTATTTACGTTTTGTTTTTCAAATTGATACGTTAATGATATATGAGATTTCAAGTTTTGGTGTCAAATTTATAGCAAACACTTTTTTTATGCTCTCTAGGGAGATTTGTTTGTAATCACAGCTTTCCCTGTATTTTAAAGTTTTTCATATATTTATAAACAAAATGCACTTAAATTAGTTATAGGCTTCAGTTCTGTGGGGAGCTAAGAAATGTATTGAACCGTATGTGTATTAAATGAATAAAAACTTTTTGAGCCACCCTCGCTAAGTGCTAACTGTAGCCGCCGCCCAACACTTCCAGCTTTACCTAGTAAGACACATGGAAACGAGTTAATTATTTTGGTTCTTGGCAACGCAAAGAAGTTGACCAACGAAAAAAAAAACCGTCAAATTTTCCAATCATTAATTACCTTTCCATTTCTGGTTGTTACCTTGTGCGATGTCAAAAACTCGATTCCTAACACCATTTGGGATTACGATCTGAATTTTATTGCCAGCTGTGCGTTGGGCAACAACAACTACATGGGAGTCTGTCTAATTGGTAACTTAGTATCTATCGTATTTTGCCTTGCTGGGCACACCCGGCGCCTGGCCATTGCTCGCCAGGCTTTGGCTTTGGCTTTGACTGTGGCCGTGGGTGGCGGCCAGAGTGTAAACCTCGTAATCGCTGATCGCAAAATTGTAGTCGCCAAAGAGCGTCAGATGTGCGACATTGGGTCCATCGTAGGAGTGCGGCAAATTCGAATACGAGTCCGTGTTCACATTACAATTGCTGGATACGAGCAGATCGGCACCAGCGCCAAATATGGGACCGCAACTGTTGGATATGGATGGATTAAAATATAGTTGGACAACTGCAGTCAGCCACTTACTCTGGATGATAGCAGATGGCATATGGTTTCTTAACGATATCGAATTTGGTGGGCTGCTCGCCATTTGGTGGATTCAAAATGAAGAGAAAGGCGCGCTCCGAATGCAAATAGCCGCCCTTGCGACTGGTCTTCGCCCAGGCGACATCCGTATAACCGCCGCTAATCTCGCCATGTGCGCCCAAGCCAATAACCATGCAGGGCGCCACGCCGTCGCAATAGCGATGGAAGGAGGTCGAGCCAAAGCCGTGCGTTGAGGCGCGATAGACCAAGCGCCAGCTCTGTTTGGGCACTCCAAACCAACCGTTGAGTATGCCCTGCAGGGCCAGCTTGTCGTTGCGCAAGATTTGCGAGCCCGGAAACATATTCACAGCCAACCGTGGCTGCAGACGCTTATCGTTGTCCACCAGCTTATTGGGATGCAAGGCAGCGTAGCGATAGCGTTCCAGTGACAGCTCCATGGGCACAGCGCCGGTGGGCTCAACTTCCTCGGCAAACACCTGGCTATCGATGAGCAGCAGGCGCACATGGCCCATGACGCCGCTTAGATGCTGGCAGACGCGAGCACGCTCCTCTTCTGTCCAGTGGGCTGTGGGTTGGGTGACCCCCGCCTGATACTTGGCCCAGGCCAAGACGCAACGCCAGACCTCTTCCTCCTCCAAACAGAACTGCAAATGTAATCAAAAGAGAACGCGGATTATTGGATGGGTGCGGAACTGCTGTGGGAGCACCTACATAGTCCGACGAAATGATTTTGATGAGGGCTTCCTTGGTTAGGGTGAGAAAAGAATTGGTTTTAACACACTCGCCGGCGTTTTCGCCAATGTAAATGATGCAGCGTTCCATGAAAGAAGCCGCGCACTTGGCACCTGCAAAGCAAATACACATGGGAGTTAAACATTTCATTGGATCAATTCACCAGACCGCTTCTATTAAAACTCGCCAGTTTCATACAAAAATTGCTTCATTTTATTGTGTATAAGCTTGCAATTTACAATTAATTCACTTATGTATGTATTTTTAGGAATTAGTACTAAAGGTTTTTGTTGTTGTTTAAGCCTAATCCTTGGATGGGCTAACGTTCTGTATAAGCGTAATGTTGTCCCCCTTGAGCATGATGCGACCAAGATTCTTGCGTTGGCGCGTCTTAATATACACCTCCTCGGCATCGTCCAGCACTAAGTTCATGTACTCGTCGAAGCCCACGATGTGGCCCTCGATGCGCAGCGAAATGTTCTCGTAGAGCCACACTTGGACGCGCGACCGACTTTGCAGATAACGAAAGATAAGGTTGATGGGCTGCACCATCACCTTTTGCACCTTTGGATTGCCTTTGAAGGACATTTTGGCGTTTTCTTATCAATTTTCTCTTTCGTTTAATTTTTCGCAGAAACGTTTCGTGCTTATTTTTTCCGCTGTTGCCGGCGTCTGTTTCACTGCTATCGATACTATCGTCTATGAAATCGGAGTCAGAAAAAAGACTCGATAACAAAGTAAGCCAACCTCGATAGTTGATTTTAGGCCGGTTGCGTCAGAAGGTCTCAGGTGGAGAAATTTGAGAAGTTTTTGCTCAAAATAAACAAAAACATGGCTCAAGGAACCGTTGATAAGGGTGAATTGATGGACCAGGTGAAACAACAGATTGCCGTCGCAAATGCGCAAGAGTTGCTTACACAGATGACGACAAAATGCTTTAAGAAGTGCATTAACAAGCCAGGCACATCGCTTGATGCTTCCGAGCAGGTAAGCCTTATATTATTATCCCAAACGGTTGTTGTTGAATAAATCTTTGTTGTTGCTCATTAGAAATGCGTATCCTTGTGTATGGACCGTTTCATGGATTCGTGGAATCTTATCTCGCGAACCTACGGACAGCGGTTGCAACGTGAGCAATCAAAAATGTGAGCAGCATGTGCGGTTAGTGGGGCCTACGACTGCGCCGTCAACTGCTCGTTGTTTGTAGTTAGTTCTACTTAGTTCTACTTGTTGTTTTAAAAGAAATCCATAAAAAACAAAACTTTCATACATGTTTTTCGTTTTGATTGTAAATAAAACGTGCGCAAAACGATAGTATCGAAGTTAGCAACAGGGCGTGCGATAGTTTGGTATTCTGTTAAAAGCATCGATATGTTTCCCACCCACGGAGCAGCTGTTATTATCGATTTCTTTTTGCGAACACAGTTGAATGGCAATAGTACGGCGTTCAGGTATCGATAAGACGCGCCAAAAATAAATTTACGAAACAAAAATACTATATTTATATTTTATGTTACCCACCTGCTTTTTCGTGAATATCCATGACAGCGGTTAAAAATGTGCAAGCATTATCTACAGATAGTGTGGAAATAACATGATCCTCGCAAGCGGCGCGCAGCTCAAATACACCCATGTCTTGGGCCAATGTTAACATTTCAAAAACCCGGTAATCCTGCAGCATAAGCTATAAAGAGATTTATAAGTTATGGTAAGATTATACTTGGAAACTTGTGGGATTTTAAGCCCAACCTTTGCTGTATAGACATATAATATAAACTGGCGAAACAGCTCGGCATTAATATGCGGCAAACGTATTGCAGTCGGCGTGCCAGTGCCTGGCGCTGCCGGTGAAACGGTGCATCCGGGAATGGGTATGCGGCAGACCTCTCCACGCTTGGCAGTCTTAAAGCTCTTACAGCTAGAATCGAAGGAGATATTAATTAAGTAATCAGAGCAATGAACAGCACGTGTTAATGCCAGCGCACGCAATACAGCGCCATAAAAGGAGAATGAGGCCAGTCGGGTTTGGGGCAGAGTTGGGCGCGTGCTGCATTTTTGATCGTGACACGAGCAAAAAGGGACATATTGAAATTAAAATTTTAGGAGTAGCTTTAAAAGATAGAAAAGTTTTTAGCTTAATGTTAAAAGCCTGTCGAAAAAATAAATGAAATCAATTGATCACACAACGTCTCCTTGTATATCAATCCTTTAAGGAATTTAAAAAAATGAAAATTTTGATAATTATGAAACAAACGCATAAAATTAAAGTTATTAGTATTTAAAACGATAGGCAAATTTTCAACCAATGAAAATATGAACATTAAACAAACTTATTTGCCAATCATCGTTCGTTTCATGTCGTATTGCTCGCATCTGTCACGCGCCCATCTCTAGTCTGGGGCAATTAACTAACCGCGCCATCAGAATGCTTCGATGTGCGTAGATCTTCTCGTCATCCCGTCCACATATGAACACCACATCGGCGCTGTCCTGATCCTCGCACAAGCGCTGTAAGTCCTCAATTAGCTGCGGCAGCCCAGCCAAAGCTGGATCGCTGTGCGGTGAACGTGCGCTCATTGCAGGAGATAACTGTTATATTTCTTTGTTGTTTATATGTACTTTTAACGGTTTTTATTTCGTGTTTTTTTCCTTTGTTTTGGTTTTGTTCTGTTCAAATATTTTGCTCTGTTTTGTTTATGTTTTCACTTCCACGTTCCGCTTTGCGTTCGGGCTGCGTTTCGGGAGCGTGCTTAAAGAGAACACAACCGGTTTCCGCTGAAAATGCTAAGACAACAAAAAAAACCCACGCCACGAATTAAAATAGAGTCTCGGAAAAACAATTGGCCTGCACTTTGTGCTGATTTTAGCAGTCTTTTTATTTAACTCTGGTTTAAAACTCTGTTCATTTATTAGAAAATTTACTTTAAGATCATTTCATTTGTATGCAGCATCCTTAATTTTGTTTATTTCTGCGCACGCGCCGCACTTCGATTCGCTCGCACTCACCGTGTCTTTCAGACTGAAGAAGAGGCTGCCTGAGCCGCACTTCCAAGCCTATGCCTCGCAGGTTAACCAGGCCCTCGCCCTCGCTGTGGCCCTGGCCCTGGCCATCACCCTCTTCTTACCAGATTCTGGAGTTTTGTTTTGTTCACTTGCTTTCTCTTAGGCCCTTACAAGAGTAAAGAGCTAAAGAGAGAAATTACACCTAATTTGGGAATGCAATATTTCCAGGTCCCCATTATCTTGTCTATGGGGCTTAAATGGGGCCGTAAATTGATACTGCATTTAAAAATGAACCATTCTTTCGAAATTTATCTGCGAAGTTAATTTTTTTATAATACAATCTACTTTAAAACAGAACTACAGGCGATTAGGGGGTTTAATTTTTTGTCAAAACCTATGCCGGAAATAAAGAAATTAATAAACGAAAAATAACAATTATATGCTGTATATTTAAGATCGAGCCGACAATGATGCAAAATTGTTTATAATCAATATACTAATCTTTTTTCAGTAAATAAACAAAAAATAAATACATTTACAAATTTAGACAACTTTAGCTAACATTTTTCAAATTCCAGCGCAGGGCGTTTCATTAAAAGTTGCGATCAATTAATCGATAGCCAAAGAGCTTTTAAATGAAATTTGTATCGATATATCAGTAACACACGAAACCATTCCTATTTAAAATCCCACAATTATTTAAAATTAAAAAATTAACACCTAAGCCGTATTTACAGTAAATATGGGTTTATTTATATCACAAATTGTTAGATAACCTCAATTAAGATATTCTTTGTTCCATTCGTTCATCTATATTCTATCCCAGTGCAGAAAACTATGTTTGTAATTTACATTCGTTTTTGTAAGTTAAAGCTTTCGCGACATTGAGATGCTACTGAAAGCACGATTATCTCACTAAATCGAAAGCTTTAGATAATGTTGTGGCCGAACTAGCAACAAGTGCCCAAAGCTGAGAGCCACGATTGTGGGGCCGACCGTTACTCATTAACATAAGGTGTGTACCAGAGTTAAGCGATGCTTTTGCACTTTGTTATAAGAAGTATGAGTACTAGAGTTTAAGTTAGAGTATTGATTAGAATTACTGTAGTCTCAAACAGTTACATGGATTTTCTAAACTTTGCGTATAAAAGATAATGAACAGTGAGAAAATGTTATGATACTGTTTTAAGTAACAAATATTTTCCAAACGTTTGTTAGTATTTTTTTGGTTGGGTATTTTTTTCTGACTTTGATACAAGCCTAAAAGAGTTTCTCTCTCGGGGCTCCCACACGTGTGGTTCAATGCTCGGCATCGTCGTCAGTTGAAAACTGAAGCTCGCGCGAAGCAAAACACGACGAGAGCGCGACGTTAAACCGCTGAGCGGTGCACTCATTTATTTAATTTAATTGACGCCTGTTGCTGTTGTTGGCGTTGTTGTTGTAGCATTCGCTGGTGTGTTTCACTTCTGTCTTTTATTGTTAATAAATTATAATTAACAAATATATACACACAATGCTCGAATAGTACAAAAGATGATAGCAGTTCAAAAATACATCCGAAACACCTTAAATGCTTACCATGCACACACTAAGAAGTGGCAGAAAACACGTTAAACAACAAATTGCATAAAAAAAACCAAAACACAATTATAAAAACAAAAAGCAGACACACATACATATGCATAGAAATAAAATATATACAAATGATAGGTAAAATATGTTGAAAACGTATTTGAAGCGTTTAAAGCTGATTTAAAAAACTGTATTCCAAAAAAAAAATGCAACTTGCATTAATATAATTTCTACATATATATTTGTGTTTTTTGTGTTTGTATGCGCCTGCGTGCGTGCGTTCGTGCGTGCGTGCGTAAGACATGGAAAGTTAATAATCGAAATCTGTATTTCGGGTTTGTTTTCGTTGCTGTTGTTGTAATTGTTGTTGCCTAGCGGGTTTTCAGTTCGATTGTCGACAGTCTGGCTCTCCGTTTGGCCTTTTTATCGGTTCGCGTTCGCGTATTTAATATGTGCACAGTTTCAATATTTGTTGTCGGCGTGTTCCCTTTATAATTGCAAAAAAACCTAAGTAAACAAGACCCAGGGCTTTTCTTGCCGAAACGCAAGATAATAAAAATACATGTACATACGTGCATTAAATATGTATTTAAATTAAGTACATACAAGATGTTAGCAAATAATCGTCAACGTACATGCTGTGTCTGTATAATCGCACTTGCATACTTACATTCGTACGGCCGAACGTGTGTGCGCTTGCATGAGAGTAATTTTGAATAGTGTCTTCATTCATAGTCAAAAAGCTTAGCCCCGGTCGTGGCCTAACAGTCGAAACAGCAAGCGAAAGTCTCAGCGTGTCACTTGCAGCTCGTCGTTTTGAAAACAAGTGTGCCTTCGTCGCACACTGTGACAAAGGTATTTGAACTGTGCACAAAAATTAGGGAATATTTTCCTACATTTATAACGAATACAAATGTTCCACAAATTATTTACTTTAAATAATTATAATAATAAATAATATTTTAAAATTTAAACATAATAAACAAAAATATTAAACAGAGTAATTTCTTTTGAATATAATTTTGAGTTAAAAGTAATAAGGTAAAATAAATTATTGGTGCATTAGCAATAAAAACAATAAATAACAAAATCGAAAATGTTTCTTAAAGAATGTACTAATTGTAAAATGGAATCCTAAATAAATGTGTATGGTCCCACTGTTAACTGCTGAAGCTTTGGAAGCAGCTTCAGATATATTCGCTGGCGTGGACGACGCGCGAATATAAAAAGTTACACAAACGAAAGTTTGCAAAGAGGCAAATCGGCTAGCGATAAAACGAAATCGAAAATACTAACAACAACATCAGCAGCGGCAACAACAATAACCGCAAGACTCGTTACTCAAAACAAAGAAGCTAGGTCCGCTCACATTGTGGTTGTTGTTGCTGAGGAGCCGAAGGCAGAGATACCATATAACCAGCCGCAACACAATTCCGGGCACGGCTTCGAGGCGTACAAAGACCAAGTTTATGTCGCAACGGCAAATCATTTAAATATTGAAGCAATTGAAAAGGCAACGTCGATGGTGGCAATTAATAGCAGCGACAGTGACGACTGCACCAGCAGCAGCAACAATTGGCTGGGCAACAGTGGCTGCAACAAATTGAAGCGGCAGCTCGGCCAGCGAAGAATATCGCTAAGTGAAAACCACAACAACAAAAACGCGCATAACAACAACAGCAGCAGCAGCAGCAGCAGCAGCAGTAGCAACAACAGTAAGAGCGACAACTACTACAATAAAATCAACATTGATGTACAAACATTTACCAATACAAAAGAACTCAATCAACTCAATTTAAATTCATCGTCAACGACATCGTCGTCGCATTCGGCGACCTCACTGGAGGCTGCCTCAGCTGCAACAACAACAGCAAGCGTACAATCATCATCGTCATCATCATCACCATCATCATCAGCGCCGCTTGCTATTTTAGCTTCAGCGACTGTTACTGAGATAGCGCGACAACAACAGCAACAGCAACAACAGCTGATTATGTCGCCAACGGCGCTGGCATCGTGTGCTGCGTCGTGCCCAATGTCTGCCAACACCCCCGCCACAGTCACAGTCACAGCGACAGTCGCTGCCGCAGTCACAGCCACAAGCACCGTTGCGGCTGTTCATTTGCGAAAATCACATTCGACGCCGGCTCTCAAATTCGATGGCAGCAACAGCAACATTGTTGACGGCAATAGTAACAGCATTGGCAAGAAATATTGCAATAAGAATCACGTCGCGTCCGAAATGGAGGCTAGCAACATTGCCTTCAAGGATGTTGCTGTCGTTGCACACATTAAACGACAGCAACAACAGCAACAGCAGCAGCAGCAGCAGCAGCAGCAGCAGCAGCAACACGACCAATTTTCGCACGACAGCAACAAGTGCAGCAACAACATTGATGCAACGCAGCCAACGACGCCGGAGTCATTGCGCTTTGGTTGCACGCATTACAAACGTCGCGCCATGTTTGTGGTAAGCATCTCAAATTTATCCCAACCCTAGCCTCTGACCTGAGCTTTGACATGAGCTTTAACATATGAACTTGAAATCAAAACAGTTTTCTGCTTTGTTTCTTAGGATTTCTTAAATTTATATTTTAAATTTATACATTTTCTGAAATTTTTGTATCGGTCTGCAAAGTTCTTAAAATAACTATTAGGCTCAATTAAATTTGAGACGGCAAATGACATTTATGAGTAAATAAAAACTTTAGTTGATGGAACTATTTAAATTTTTTCAAAATTGTCTTTGAAATTAATTTATAAAAATTAGTAAAATCAAAATATTGTATATGACAAATATCTTCTCTAATTCTCTTCATCGTGAACAAAAAATATGTGTAGCAATATTATTTAATATGTTTTTTTTTTTAGAAAAAATAGAAAATATTTTAGGGGCATGGAAAATTGACTATTTTTTACTGATCCTAAAATGTTTTGAAGGTCTTAAACGACTTTTTTAACCAATTGGATTTTGTTTCCCCTCATTATATAATTATAACTTTTGATCAATATGGTAAATCTGATAAAGACTTTAATCCATATTTATGATAAGCGTCAAGTCTATTATAAAGTTAGTTCTAATTTATTATTGATCCTACTGTCATCCATTTAAGTAGCAATCAAATTCATTTGCGAAATTAGTATTATTTTTATTATGTAATAAACAGTATTTATAGCTTGATTAATAAAATTAAGGTACAGATATCGCTACACGTCAAATTATTTATTAATTTAATTGTTTAAAAAAAAAAATGAGTTTTAAGTGTTAACTCTGGATTGCAAGTCTTCAAATATTCTTATTGTTATAATTTAATTTTTTTTTTATATAATAATCCTTTGATTATAAATTGAGACACGTTGATTCAAAATTTGTTGGTTCTCATGCCTATGGGTAAAATTTAAATCTCTTCATTATCTGATCACATTGGGTAATTTGCCATTTGTGTATTTTTTTTTCGAAACCACAATATCATCGATTATATTGACCACGTGGGAATTTGCGAAGGCGCCTCGATTTGTCGGCTTCTGGTTTTCGTCGCCGTGGCGCTTTTCTTGAAGTCAGCGTTTGTGTTGCCTCCGAAAAACGAACATTTGAACTTATTTATACGTTTCTAAACAAACAAACGTAGGTCCCGCACACACGAACACACAAACACACGATCAACACAAACAACAACATACACAAAGACACCCAGGCACACACAATTGCGGGTATGTTTCTTTTGTGGGTTGTGTGTGGCTGCATAATTTGGGCTCAATTGGGAGAATTAGTATTTGCCTGTGAATTGTGCTTACAATCCAACAGTAATAAAAGCAACAAAATGATAAAGGAGGTATACATTACACACTTGTAGAATCTAACATCAAATGCACAACAACAATTTACACTTAAGTTCTAGGCTTTTATACCCTGCAACAAAGAATGAAAAAATGGTGTAAAAATTATACTTTTAGCTAGAAGGAGACTTAAAGGATAATTAATATTGAATATTACTAATTTATTTTACATAATTATATCATCATTTTGATCAGCATTGGAGCTTGAATCCATCTAGCCTTTTAGCCTTGCTCTTTGTACATTCGTCCATCTGTATAGATTTATAAATATAGTCTGTTAATTAATAAACAATAAAGAACAATTAAATTAAAATCAAAACTCTACAAATCAATTGATTTTTATTTATTATTAATTTTTGCATAGCAAATTTTGGTGCAGCGTATCGTACAGTCGATCAATCTCGATAAAAATTCCATTATTCTTTATTGGGGTGGTAATTACTCCCTTCCGTCACCCCCTCAGCTTACTCACCGATAGAATCCGATTGCAGTATCTGAGAAAGTGAGTGCCCATTTAACACCTCCATTGATCCCGTCTAAATTACGAGCCTATATCTTTATTGTTGAATTAAGTATTAACACTTTGCTTTTTATTTTCGAGAATGCATAAATAAAGCGCTTGTTTCTATACTTTTTTCAGCACTTGCCTTTTGGCAATTAGGTTCAGTTTATGTACAAAGATAAATGCCGATCTGCTCAGTTTTTGTCTAGCATATTTAAATTATGAATTTAAACGATGATCAGAAAGATTTAGGTACATTACATATTGAGCTTACTTGTCAAATATATATGCATGACATCAGTCTTGTTTTAAAAATACAATGACCAGAATTTTTATAATTCTTTTAATACTGCATATCGAACTGTCATATCTTACATATATAACGAAAATTAAAACAACATTAGCAAATTACATTTAAATTTGAGCAGTACCAATAAAATAAAAATGTAACATCTTGTTTAACAATGAAATATGTCAAAAGGAATTAATTGACTTTTGACAAGCAGTCGCTAAGATGTTGCCAACTTGTTGACATATTGTTATAATTTATTAATGAAACAGTTTCTTGTAAAATTTGTTGCGGGTAACGAATTCGTATTTCATTATTTAGTTAGGCAAGTGTTTTCTTTTATTTGGTATTTTTGCCGCCAAAGGTGTTTAAAAAAGTCTGTAAATAATTGATTTCAGCAATAATGTGTTGTGACAGCATTTTTAATATTTGGTTAAATGCTTTCAAATATTTTGTCTCTTACTCACATTGAGTAAGCGAAGCAAATAATTTTTGTTTTTTGTTTTAAAAAATGTCACGGAACTCGATATTTATTTATTTATTATAGAAAAAAGGCCGCTCAAGCAGACGAATTGTGTTTACACGTTTAATTAATAGCCGATTTAGCAAGTAACTAACTAATTCTATTTGCATGTGGGTTTAACATACATACATATATAGAGACTTGCATATTTATTTATGTATTATTGAATCAGGTGAACTGAATTAAATATGCGTTAACGTGTATATTTTCTTATTATATGAGACCGTGTTTGCATTCCAAACTGCTGCAATACTTGGCATTGGCATTACTTGGAATTATTTTGACCTATAAAAAATGGTCGTTAGTAAATTTTGTTTGCTTTGGGAAATAGTTGACTTAGCTATAGTTGTTATTTGTGATAGTTTTTAAAGCGTCGCTAACTATTTTGCTTATCTAAATGGATGTAAAGCATCTGAAAGCATGTTTGAATGCATCAAAATGAGCTTTTGTTTTTCTAAATTAAAAATTATGATAGGGGGAAAATCAAAGTAACCGGATTTTAAGGTACTTTACTCCGATTTCAAGTGCTTCTTTTTATTAATAGCAATTATAGTGCGCTGCATTAATATACGCTAGAATATAAAACTTAAGCTTTAAACAACTCGGCAAATATTGTGTGAACTAACAAAGCTATTTAATGAAATTAAATTTAAATTGAAGAATCTTTGGAACGTATTATAAACAAATAAATATATAGAAAACTTTTCAATAAAGTTGAAACCAGCTTAAATAAAGATATTCTGTACTTATTTTAAAAATATATATGCCAGCAGCGCATATCAATAAACTTTAGAAAATGGTTATTAATCAAAACAATCGTTATGTATGCTAAACCTGAGTCATTTATCCTAAAAAATTTTAGAAATATCAATTTTTACTTAAATATCCTAGAATTTTACACGCAGTCCCTTAGATAGACTAACAACAAATATATATATTTTCTTTCTGTTTCAAACAATTTCTACCTTATTAGTTTTTTTCCTTCAAAGATTATTATTAAATGTTTTTAATTAAAAATGTACCTTAAATTTAAACGGACATATGTATATTATTTAAGTTTAAGTAAACTAAGTATACTGGAAGATCTTTTCCTTTATTTATAAACAAAGTCTTGTATATTTTTGGATGGGCTCATTTGGGAACTTTGCCAAAATTCCCTTAGAATATATGTATATATTGATGCTTTTTAAAGTAAGCGATAATAGTTAAGTAAGTAAGTAAGTTCTAGTTATTTATTTTTTATGATCATCTATAACTTGTATCTGTGCTAATAAAATTTAGTTCAAACTGCCTTTCATATTTTATATTGATATATTATTACTTGATGCCAACTGGCTATTAATATAAGAAATCTAAAATCTAAAATAAAATTCGTTTTTATTACACATTGCATTGTGCAAAATTTCCAAATTTTGCGTCGAGCACATTGCGTGGTCAATTAAGAATATGTCAAGTGTGCAAAAAAATAAAAAATATATATATTTTTAGAAATGTAACGATATCTCAGGGTCATGTCGTTTGGAGCATGGGCGTGTAAAACTGTTTGGAGGTCACGAAACCTGATTTAATATTGCCATAGGAGATGTCCAGTGGACTGGACATATTTTTTTTATTGTAACGACATATTCGACAATTTTAAGAAAATCTGTCTGGCAAATAAGCGTATTTAAACAAACAATTAGCAGAGATCTAATGAACCGACGCGTTTCTGTGCTGCCCATTGTATATTTGCCACAAATTGGCCGCGGGCGCCGCCTGTCTTCGATTTCAGTTTCAGTTTGATTTCATTAAGGTTTATGACTCTCTAAATTAAGTTGTGTCTGCAATGTTTATGGTTACGCCAAGTCCCATGGTCTAATCGTGCTCGTTCGATCCGAGACCAAGCCAAATGGAATTGTTTCGGGACGGCTGGTCACGTACTTCATGATATTTGCTGGTTACCATGCCGGCTTTTCTTCCGTCTCATCTTTCATTAACAGTGCCATTTGGAATTAAATTTCGCTAATCAATATATGGCGCTTGATTTGTTTGTTGCCTCATCCTAAACTCGAAAAGTAAAGCCCGTTTCTTACTACCACTAACAAGTATACTCTCTTCTCTCGTTACAGACGCCCTGCTGCAACAAATTTTACAAGTGCCGCTTCTGCCACGACGAGAACGAATCGCATCACTTCGATCGCAAAACCCTTACGGAACTCATCTGCTCGGAGTGCAACACGCGACAGAAGGTGCAGGAACAATGTGAAAAGTGTGGCGTACGCTTCGGCAAGGTAAATCCGAAACTTGCAACAATATATATGGTTGTGCGATGGTTTATAATACTTTCTTCCTCCTTTTGTTTACAGTACACATGCCTCATTTGCAATCTGTTCGATGATGCGGATAAGCAGCAATATCATTGTCATGGCTGTGGCATCTGCCGCATTGGCGGTGCCCATAACTTCTTCCACTGCGAGGTCTGCAACATGTGTCTGCCGATGCAGCTCAAGATCGATGGCCATAGGGTAAGCAGGTCACCAAACATCCTCTTTTTATTAAAAAATAAAATTGGGAGGCAGGCAAAGAGCTTGGTCGAATTTTACAAATAAAATCTTATTCAGGATACTTAAAGTTTGCAATAATCTCTTTATGTTCGCTGTTAAAATTAATTATTTAAAAATAAAACTCCATAACACCTGTTGCTTGCAAATTTTGACGAGACTTCTAGGTAAGGAATACTTATTGATGTTATAGCTATTCTCTTGAAGTTTGTTTAAGCCAAGCGCCCTATCATTGATCACTTTTAGCTTAGCTTAAGGAAATGAATCACGAATCAAGAAGAGCATTCGATTTGGGCTTTTTTGTTTTAATTGCCGCTTTGCTTGTTGCTAGCCCTGACACTGCTGCCCAATTGATTATGTGCATAAATAGATTGTGGGGCATTAGAAGAAATAATAGCGTTGAGTATTGAAATTTATGCAGAATCACCGCTGAACTGGTTTCCTAATTGCCATCGGCTTAAGAGTTTAATCAAAAATGAAGTTGCGTAAAACGTCAAATTGGCAAACGGTCGAAATGGTATTTGCCTGTAACAGGTACCGATAAGAAACCGGTAATTATTTAAAATTATAATCCATGTTGGGTGAAGAGAAAGAGGTAATTTCTTTAATTTTTGCATATATGTTTAAGTGTGGGAATCACCATTTAAATTTATACATTTGTTTGTTACAGTGCGTGGAGAACATCTCGCGATCGCATTGTCCCGTCTGCCTGGGCGATATACACACCTCGCGCATTCCATGCCACATTCCGGACTGCGGGCACTTGTTGCACAAAATGTGCTTCGATCAGCTGCTGGCCTCGGGTCATTATACCTGCCCCACATGCCAAACATCGCTGATTGACATGACGGCGCTGTGGGACTATCTGGACGCCCAGGCACTGCGTATGCCCGTGCCGCTCAAGTACGAGAATCAGCGTGTGCACATTTTTTGCAACGATTGTCACAAGGTATCTGGTTCCCAGTGTCTACGTGTGTGTGTGTGCCTGTCACTGATTCTGTCTCCACTATTCCATTACAGACTTCAAAAACCAAATTCCATTTTATCGGACTCAAGTGCGTGCATTGTGGCGCGTATAACACCACACAGGATGTGAAGCGTCGCCTGTCCCTGGTTACCGATGAGCCGTCAACGGCCTGACAATCGCTGTTGCCCCCGCCCAAAGGGTATTTGGAGGGCGACGCTTAAAACCCGGTAATGTAACCCGTAACACAACCGCAACAGGAAATCTCTTGCCATGCTCCACATTTGAAGAAACTAAATTTATGAAACTGAAATCGAAACGCATTGAATTTAGACCAAATTCGAGCTGGTATCGAATATAAATTAAAGAAAAACACTATTACAAAATCGTTAATCTACATATAGCTTATGGAGACCACCAATTGGATTTAGTATTCTTTCGCTAGATAATTACATACAAGTCGACATACATTATTCGCATTCAGAACAATTGGAAATACAAACATATTTGCACTCGAATTTTATTATATTTGCCTGTATTAATCATATCTATGTACATCTCGAATTTTTCCTTTTTAAATTGTATAGCTCAATCAATCTCAAAACCAGCATTTTGTATAAAACATTAGAAATATCTGCTATATATTATAATGATGTTTAAGTTTGACAATAAATAAAAAAAACCTATAGTCTGTTAAAGTTGTAGTTTTTTTTAATAAACCGTTGTCATAATTATATATGAAATATATGGGAAACTCTTTAAAACAATTTAATCACCGAAAAATAGGATATAAATGGTTTTACGTCTAAGTAGGTCGAAATATAAAGTTTATCCTTTTATCCAGATGAATAATAAATATAATTAAAAGGGGCTGAAGAAGCTTGTTTTCATTCCACAATACACACAAATAAGAATAAACATTGTAAGGGTCGTATTAGAAATAAAAGTTAACTTGTTTAGGAAAATTTATGTAGTTAAAATATTTAGTACATTTATTTTAATTTAAACATGGACCAATTAAGGTTTAGATTTCGTAATTTCAGTAAAAGGTTTTGTCATAAGTTTTAACTATATAAAAAGATAGGTAATATCTTATGGTGTACATGTGCATAAGCCTTTGACGAACAATCTACAACATCGATGTATACGTAAATGGAACACGGAAAGTTTCAGTATTTAACTATTAAATATATCTGTTCGCGCTGCATATTTTAATTTGTTCATTACTGCGCCTTTTGTTTGGCTACGTTTGGATCCCCAGCAGCCGCAATGGAATCTGCGGCGCGTTTGGCTTTGCGTTCAGCTGCCTTCTTTAGCTTGGTCAGGTAGAGACCCAGGGCCACCATAACTGCCCAGGTGATGTAGCCAATGTGATAGACGGAACTGTAGAAGCGCCAAATGCTGTCAAACGAGGACAGTAGAAAGGCGGTGCCCAGGTAGCTAAAGGCGAACCATTTGGATATCCAGAAGATGACATCGATGACGTTGCGTTGCATGCCGACAGCCTCCTTGCGCACCAGTTTATGCCACATGTCCTCCAGTATCACATAGAATGGTGCGCCCATGATGCAGAAGTAGTGTCCCGGCCGGAAACCGTGCCAATATGCCGAGCACAGAAAAATGGCGCCCGTTCTGAGAATGTCAACAGTTAATATGTTTTATTTATGCGATTGAGGCTCACTCACCTGTACTTCTTGATGGGAAACAACTTGTACACATTTACCGCCAGCCAATACTGTACGCACACGTTCCAGTGCTTCATGCCCTCACGGAATGTCCAGCAGCGCTCCACTTCCAGGACGCGTGTGTTCACAATTGTCGTGAAATTGTAGCTGCGCTTCTCGGCATCACGTTTCATGTGCTGGTAACGCTTGCGCGGCCCCTCTCCATTGTTGGCATCCGCCTCGTCCGGATACGCACCAAATCCGGCCATTGTACAGACGCACTCGCTCAATGTTAGCCCAGTGTAGATGCGTGCGCGGAAGATAAAGAATGTGGGCCACACATAAAGCAGGCGATAGAGAGCGGATCGATCGTTGTAGAACTCATCACTCAGCGCGTACTGTAGCCAATAATATTTTCTATTAATATCGTTATTAATTGGTTGTAATTTCTAGTACTCACGTCGAGTGGCCACAAATAGTTGGCCAACAGATAAAGACTGCAGTAGAAGACGGCCCACTTGAGCTGTTCAATGGTTGCTTGCACGCTGGGCGCATGATCCTTGAAGGGCATCTCAAAGTAGTCACGATATGTGCGATAGCGATAATATGGTCCTAAAATTTTCAATAATATTTTTGGAAAGCAAAGAAATGATTAAACTCTATAGAAACTGTAATATTATAGAATCGGCTGCAAACTAGGTTTGAACCGGTTCGAATTTCCTATATTTTTACAATTATTAACCGAATCTTGAATATAAACAGTTGCCTAAAAATTTAACCGAACCGTGAACACGGACTTGTATTGACTTTGCAACCATGATAGAAACTATAATCTATCATATTAGTTTGTTGAATTCAATATTATGATAAATTATTAAGATAAATATTAAACAATAAACACACACAAATTCAAATCCAAAATCCATTATTAAATTCTTTAAGGATTGCAGCAAGTTTGTTTACAAACTGAAAGACACGCTGACTGTGCGTTTAGATAAGACACGTACAGCAATTAGTGGGTTCTATTGATAGACAGACATAAAATATTTGCTATCTACGAAAGTTCAGACAACCGAGTAAGTGGACTTTGGCACCGGCTGCAAGTCGAGCAATGCAAGGTTGCATGCATGCATAAAGCGCATACAATGACAACTTCTCGACTACAAACACAGACAAAAATCAAGTATAATAAAAACAGACTGTGAACTGACCTGTGAGCACTCCAACGTAATTGAAGCTATAGTGGACAATTTCTGTGGCAGTCAGTTGCTGCAGCTCCACATCGTAGTCGGTTATCTCGATGCTGGGCTCGTCGTTGATGTCCCGATCCACATTGCTATCCTGTTCTTTGCGTTCGCGCAAACGCTTCCAGGCGGCGGTTTTTTCAAACGCAATGCCAGAAACCTACATACAAATAAGATTAGAGACTTGTGCTAGGCCCGCAAATGTTATGCAACTAACCTTTAATGTAAGCAACATTTGTATCATGTTCGTGTGGCCAGGAACCGCTGGCAGGCCGAAGACGTAGGCGAGCCGGAAGAAAACCAGATAGCCAAACATAACGCCAAAGGTCACCAAATGGCAATTGCTGGAAATGTGAATGCGCATAAGTTGCAGGAAAATCACGAAAATCTCAAATTAAACTTACCTGGGATGCACTAGTAGCACACTGGCCGTCCCCAGGGCCACGGAAATGGCGCAGTGCAGGCTATGGAAGCCCGAGACAATTACAACAACAATAATGCCCAGCATTGAACAAACGCATTTGCGTTGCGCCTCATCGCGGATTTTCTTTACGTAGCTGCCGGCGCCAATGCAGGCCAGCAGGCATATTACGTAGATGACGTCGTCCAGACTCATTCTATTGATTTGTTTAGCCGCGATGTGCGGCTATCTTTCCGAAAGGTAATTGATATTTACAATTCTGCTTCTTCTATGGCATTGATAACACGCACAAAACAATACCTATCGATAAGTGGTTTAGCGGCTAATCGATTAATATTGGTGCTGCCGTCTTTAACAAAAACTGCCGTACTGTGAAGAAATGGCAACAGACAACACAAAGCTGCTTGAAACATTACTATTGGTATAAAACCGTTACAACAGAATTTATTTGAATTTGTACACAAACTAATTAATGGGGAAATTGATTCTTCCGCATTAATCAGCCAAATTAGTTTTGCGGTTCCGAGTAGAAATACGAGGAATTTTTTACCGCTATCTCTTGAAATGTGTCATAGTAACTATTCTATTCATAATCCATTTCGTATCTTTTGCTCTAATTATAAAAATATCTTAAAACTTTAGTCCTTTGTCATCTGTCCATTTGTTCGCAATCTTCGTCACCGCACGTTATGCTGCGCGCCCCTCGGTCGGTTGGGCGGGAGGTGGGTGGCATTTTGCCTGGGTCCGCGCGTTAACAAGCCCGTGCTTGGTATCATTGGCCACTTGAATGTACTGCTCGTTAGTACATCTACGTCCAATAAATAAATATAGTTCAACTCTGAATTTCGATACTGAAAATAAATGTTGCTTAAAATAAATTTTATGTGTTACTTGAATTATGAAATAAAACTTACACTAATTTATTTATGAATTTTTAATTATTATTATATTGTATTAATAATATTTATAGCTAGCACAGCACTAAATGGTTCGAGTTAGATAAAGTAATGTAATAGCTATGACAGCTATTCCAATCATTAATTAACCATTAGAAATCTACGTAATGAGGGATGACAGAGATGAAGGTACTGACGTAGTTTCAGTAAAACTACTCACGTGAATTGAATGAATCCGTTGGCTTGATCAACCAATATTCCAGTTAAGAGTATTGGACGTAATATGTAAGAGCTATGAGAGCTATTCCAATCATGAATTAACCATAAGAAATCTACGAGGGATGACAAAGATGAAGGAACTGACGTAGTTTCAGTAAAACAAAAACTCACGCGAATTGAATGAGTAAGTTGGCTTGATCAACTAATATTCCAGTTAAGAGTACTGGACGTCACAACTGTTGTTGTGGTTCTCCTAATTGTTAACATTTTCAATTGACCCGAGTAACGCCATGCAACCAGGTAATTGGGTGCTAATGCTACAGCATGATTTAAGCGATGTAAAACGCCCAAAAGCGATTAAAGAAATTCCCAAACGTCATCAAATCAGAGTCAGTAAAGTTCATATACCTATCCATGTATGTGGAACCGGTATTGCAAATTACAATCAACTACAACTAAGTGAGCTGGTTGTGGGAAACGCGTGCCACTCGCGCTACGGCGGGCAATGCCAATTGCCGATTGAGCGTAGATTGGCAGTTGATGGGCGCAGAGGCGTTCCCAGCAGAACTGCAGTCTAGGCACTGGTTGAAAGGGGGCTGAAGTTCTACGAGCTACGCTGCTGGCCGATTGACGCTGATAAGTTGGATGCTAATGTCAGCGCTACAACTGCAGCGAATCGATCGTATTTATAGGAAGCGTAGCCTGCATAGTCTCATAGTCACTTCAGTGCTGCGGTGGGTCTATTACAGCTGATCGAATCAAAATGTGGAGCCAACTATTTGCCGTAGTCCTGCTGATCGTTACGGTTCACGGTAAGTTCACAACCAACGAGAATCAGAGAATCAGCCTAAAGTTGCTCCTTCCGTTACAGCTCAGGGTAATGCCATCGAGGAGAGCTATGACACTGAGATGGGCGAGTTTATGGACTTGGTGCCCGATCCCGAGGAGGTGGAGATCGGCATTCGCGGCGGTTTTGAGGAGGAGGAGGAGGAGGAGCCGGACAACTTGCTGGAAACGCTGGAGGCGGATGAGTACGAGGGCGCCGAGCATTGTGTGTGGAACAGGTGTGACAACGATCTGAGCGAACCAAGTGGCATTGGCAGCTTCTTGGACCTGTCCTTCCTCAAGAAGATCGCCCACAATCTGAATCCCTTTGCCACACCCCGCAATCGCATGCAGTTCTACCTATTTAAGCGCGAGTTTCCCGAGTGCGGACGCGAGCTGGATTACCGCAACGAGCGGAAGTGGCGCCATGCCGGATTCAATCGATCGCTGCCCACACGTCTCATCGTTCACGGCTGGATGAGCCAGTCGCGCGGCTCCTTCAACAGGGACGTGAAGAACGCCTATCTCCGGCATGGGGACTATAATGTCATCGTGGTCGACTGGAGCGCCAGTTCGGCGAACATCAACTACTTCTCCGTGGTGAAGCTAATCGAGGAGTTCGGCGCCCAGCTCGTCCAGTTCACCCGTGAACTGCAGCGCCAGTTTAATGCCAGTTACGATGACATGTATCTGATCGGGCACTCGCTGGGCGCCCAGATTGCCGGCGCCGCGGGCAAACGGCTGAGGCCGGAGCAGTACAATACCATATTTGCCCTGGATCCGGCCGGACCCACGTTTCGCCATCGCAGTGCCCAGTTTCGCATTGATCCCAGCGATGCCAAGTATGTCGAGTCGATGCACACGAGCGGCAACTTTGGCTTCCTCAAGCCCACGGGCAGCGCCACCTTCTATCCGAACTATGGACTCTACCAGCGCAACTGCTTCTACCTGGGCTGCTCGCACATACGCGCCTATCAGATGTTCGCCGAGTCGATCAACTCCCCGGACGGCTTCTGGGGCACGCCCTGCAAGCGGGAGCAGCGCAAGTGGCAGTGTGACCAGAGCCAGCGACAGTCCCATCGCATGGGCGGCGAACCGTCCGTGCCCAAGGCTGGCATCTTCTATGTGAAGACCTCGTCCAGCGACCCCTTCGCGCTCGGCCGACGTTGACAGCACCCGGAAGACCCAAGTCGATGGAACACTATGCCAACTGCTGACCTCAAACTAAATTAGTCTTAATAGCCCAAAGAGAGTTCAGTTCATAATAAAAGTTATAGTTAAATCTAAGACCTATTTTGTGTATTTTTTACCATTGGAAAATGGGCATCATTTTCAGCAATAAGTATGGTAAAGGCGCAGATATGAAATTCCTTGGAGCTGGATAGAATTATGCATTTATGCGCCTGCGCATCGAGCGCTTAATTTCTGATTAGATTTGAGAACCTTTTTATTTTAGTGTACAGAATTAGTGGCTGATCAATAAACTGGATTAGCCATATAATTGTCTCTTACAACTCTAGATATTCCATTCGTTTTCAGTTCAAACAGCTGCAAAATTTAATTAAAGACATAAACTTGGGCACTCGCGAGTGTCCTGGGGCCAAGGACCAGGGCCGGCTTCTAAGCGCATGCAAATTGGTCCGCGCAATTCAATCTTTGGATCTGTGAAATATGCGAGTGGTGCACGGCGCTAATTGCAGCAGATAAATACGGCGTGGAGCCATAATTACGACAGACAGATTACGGCGGCGCACTTAATTGTCGACCGTAAAGTGTGGCCCGTATCTTGAGGCTGCGCTGGCGTAATCCTCCGCAAGGCTCTGCTCGATTTTAATTATTCGGCGACTACTGCACCTTCTGCATATTCATTGGCTCGGAGTGGGGGCCGGGGAGTAACGTTTTGATTTCCATTATGGCGATTTTACAGACATTTTTTTTTGTCGGCCGAAAAACTTTGGTTTCACTGCGGCCCGTGCGATAAGCCGTCCGAATGGGTTAAGGAATGGCTAAGTTCGTTTGGTCTAGAAAAGGAAGTGGACTCATAAATCTGCGTTGGTAAGCAGCTCGTTCCAAAAATGTTGCAAATTCATTTCCACAACTCCTCTTCATTTTTGTGTAAAATTTTGTGGATCAAACTATCCTTGAAAACGATTCGAACGTAGCCTGTGTGAGCTCTGGGCAAATATATTTATTCCCAATTCACTTTTCGGACAGTAAAGAGCTCCAAAATCAATTCGTTTAGATACTTTCGAGGCATTTTCTAAATTTTCTTGATAAATTTTTTGTGTGTATAAAAAAAAAAATCATAAAAAATCATGGATTTCGGTTACGGTCAAGGTAGTGGTAACGGAAACGGTCAATATCAGTCAATGGAGGGATATGGTATGTCAGCTCCCGACGGTCAGGCTCCCGAAATGGGCCAAGATTACGATCAGTCACGTTATGGCAGTGGACTGCAGTCCTATGATGACTCGAGGAACTGTCAAAGTGGATCGGCTTCCTTTGGGGGTCCTGGCTACCGCAGCCCATTGCGATACTCGAAGGTTATGCGAGAAATGAACTCCCGAAACGGACTCTAGTGAGTGCACAAATAATGTCCAAATGGGGGGGGCAACCCTCTAACCTTAATCCTTAATCCAGCTCGCCGACGGATCAGCGTTCAGGCAGAGGCAATGGCGACTATTACAGCTCATTGCCCGGCATTGGAGGAGCCGAGGGCCAAATGTATAGCCAACAACGTCAAGGCGGCAACCCATACTACTAGTCTCAAATAGTTGTAGTACGCATCCATATCCTGACCCATAAATTGTGATTATAAATTTGATCTTTTCGGTTACTAATGAAATAAATGCTTTATGGACTTAATAATACGTCTGTTGGATTACCGAATGGCATTTTGTGGATCGAAAATGCAGAACTAACATTTTTATATTTTGTCGGATCAATGTAGCTTTTCTTTTGATTCAGGTTTTCAAGCTAACTTAACTGAGCATTCTAATTTCATTTACACCTGCCCTTTGTGGGCAACACACCAAATTTTTTTTTCAAATTTTTTTTTGGCATGAACTGGATCTAAATTCAATATTTTAAATATGAGTTGTTGTGGATGCTGGTCATGTAGAGGCAAAGTTCCCGCACCGCCACAGTATTACGTAAGTTCGGCCGCATTTCGGTACGCGCTACGAGAGAAGCAGCGGATTAGGGAGTCGCGGGCCCGGAACGGCTTAAATGAGTATATAATACAAATTTAATTTACATTAGTTGCTTAGCCTATACCCTATGCATAGCGTGCCTCAGAGCGGCTGTATAACACTTCCTGCGTGTCCTCGGTTTGCGCCCCGATACGGCTTGGAGTGAGTATCTGCATATATATAATCTTTCAAAACCCTTCATATCTGATATTTGACAATGTTTACGCAGTCTACCAAAGGTCAAATGTAAGTAAGAAGAACTATGGCAGCCAAGGAAGTGGGATGAAAACAAAATGTATGCATAGTGTGTGGTTAGTTTAAAAGAAACTATAATTAATCGTATCTTTCAGTTGTCAAATGCAACCCGACAACTCGGTAACTGGAATTCATATGGATAACTAGCAGATTTATAAATTACATTTATTAGCGCCTAATTTTTATGGATCTTGTCACGAACTTCAAATAGCCGAAACAAGGAAAATACAAAATTGAATAATAAACAAATGTTTTTTTCTTGCTTACATACGTACGATTAATCTTATTGGCAAACCTTGCATAACCTTGCCTGTCCTTGGTAGCAGTGTTGCCACCCCGTACAATTAAAAATACATGATTTCAACCAATTATATCGTAATGGTGTTTTTTTTGTTTTGAGTTGTTGCCAAATCAAGGCAGCTTTTCTTTCAATTTCCTTGATTTCTGCAGCTTGAAACAACAGGCATTTTATTTTCCTCATTTTTGGTTTTAACTTTTTGGCATTCAATTCAAAATTCAAAATTCAAAATTTAATATGGAATTTCAGGAGTCCCTATTAGTTCCCTGTACGCTTCAGCTGATGCCAGCTACCGAGTCCTATTATCCAGAGATAGAGATAGAGCCAGAGCCAGAGCTTCATAAATTCAAAAACAGAGCCCAGGTCGCAAGCTATGGAAGAAGGGTTCCCGTAAGGCCACGGCAGTTCGACGAATTCGAATATCGGCCTATGCAGGCACAAATTCAGCTAAACAAGGACTTGCCATCCCGCAACGGTTTGAAGTAAGTAATTATAATCAAAAATCTATTTTTTTCTTATATATACCGTCAACACCATTCTATCGTATGTACTATAAAGTGGAGAGAGAGGAATTGGGAATAAAAAAGATGACAACTTCCACCGCAGCTTGAAGTAAGTATTTGTTTTAGTGGTATTTATAATCGTATACCATCCATTCTATCGCATATGTACTATAAAGTGAAGTGAGGCGAAATGGGAATAATAGAGATGATAACATCTACCGCAGATTAAAGTAGGTATCTGTTTTAGATGTATAATCAAATCTTATCTTATATATAACGTTAACACCATTCTATCGTATGTAATATAAAGTGGACTGAGACGAAATCCGAATAATAAAGATGATAACTTGTACCGTAACATGAAGTAAGTATCTGTTTTAGAAGTATTTTTAAGTAATTATAATCAAAAATCTCTTTTTTTCTTATATATAAAATCAACACAATTCTTTCATATGTACTATAAAGTGGAGAGAGAAGAATTGGGAATAACAGAGATAATAACGTCTTCCACAGCTTAAAGTAATTATCTGTTTTAGTAGTATTTATAAGTAATTATAATCAAAAATCTCTTTATCTCATATCACGTCAAAACCATTCTATCGTATGCGCTATAAAGTGGAGTTAAAGAAATTGGGAATAATATAGATGATATCTTATTCCGCAGCTTTAAGTAAGTATCGGTTTTAAAAGTATTTATAAGTAATTATAATCAAAAATATTTTTTTCTTATATATACCATCAACACCATTCAATCGTACGTACTATAAAGTGAAGAGAGAAGAATTGGGAATAACAGAGATAATAACTTCTTCCCCAGCTTAAAGTAATTATCTGTTGTAGCAGTATTTATAAGTAATTATAATCAAATCTCTTTTTATCTCATATATCACGTCAAAACCATTCTTATCGTGTGTGCTATAAAGTGGAGTAAAACAAATTGGGAATAGTAGAGATGATATCTTATTCCGCAGCTTTAAGTAAGTATCGGTTTAAAAAGTATTTATAAGTAATTATAATCAAAAATTATCTTTTTTTCCTTATGTATAACGTCAACACTATTCTATCGTATGTACTATAAAGTGAAGAGAGAAGAATTGGGAATAATAGGGATGATAACTTATTCCGCAGATTAAAGTAAGTAACTGTTTTAGTAGTATGCAGTTGGTATATTCCAGAATTAAAATATATTTTACGTATCTTCCAGATTCTCATCACCATTTTGATGACAGCAATTCATACCGGATAAGTTTATTGGATATCATTTGATACAGATGTATACGTATACTTGTATACGTGTATAATATACTTATATTCATCTGAAATTATATGTAGAGTATAGCTGATATCATATGCGTATACACGTGTGCGCCTACTCACAGAAAATTACAAATAAATGAAATTAAATAGTTTTTATATTTAATAAGTTTAGTTTAACAAATGATGTTTAGCGGTTACATTACTATATAAAAAAAAAAAATTATTTTTGAAAAATTTCACTTTTCATCACGAGAACGACCTGAAGCAGCTCATGTAGTCAAAATGCGGCATATAATCTAATACTTCCATAATAAAGTCGAAATTTATAAGAGGTTTGGGGAAGGAATGGCATTTGATCTCCATGCCAAAACGGATAAAAGGCAGAAATATGGAAAACTGTTTACCAACATAATATTACTTATGTGCACTGAAAAGTGCGTTTTTTGATTTTAAAAATAAAATCAAATTATTGAATGTTAATCTTAAAAATTTGTTTCCCGATTTTAGTAGCAAATTAGTGTGTTGGAAAAATGATCAAAACATTATCGCAAAATAGGATGAGTCTAATATTCACGGTCCAGTAAGGAAAACGAAGGTAAAAGTTTATTATTATTATTTACTTTATGTATGTTTATAAATTCAAAAAGAAGTAGATGATATTTCGAACTTGTATTTGGTTTCCTAATTGTTTTTAGCAAACCTTATAAAAATGTTTGCCGCTTCAAGGTGGCTTTGCTTTCAGTTTCAGTTTTTGATATCTCTTAATTCTGTGAAATAAAATTTAGTCGTCATTCAGAAGCTATTCTTCAAACGCTAACAATCTTTAATTCGACTTACAAATTTTATAATTTTGGTTTTTTTTTTCTCCTAATTTTGGTTCTTTTTTCTTTGGTAGGTTATTTATCTCATTTTGGCTTAAAGCAAAATTTTTTACAAAAATATAAACGAATTATGGATTACTATGAGAATGCGCAAATTGGTGGATATCGATTCGAAATGCCTTTTCCTCAACTTTTCTATCCTGAGGTAAGTCATGCCGTAGACTTTCCAACTGACTTCGATGTTTTCCTACTGCCACGCCCTCATAGATGAACGGCGGCCGAAAAATCTATGATCAATCTTCAAGCATGAGCGACACGCAATTCCCAATTAATTATTACGATGGCTCCTGTAAACAGGAACTGGACCACCGAGAAGATAGGAGCCCGATGGCCTACAGGCCCCGGCAGCCCGCGACTCGCGATGCATTTGCCTATCGAAGGATGGAAAGCCAAAATCGCTTAAAACGGGAAATGCTGGCTCGCAACGGCTTGTAGTAAGTGCCCCGCATCGAGATCCGTGTATCTGTCACATATATCTTTTTATCATGTAGCTTACCCAAGGATGGCTGCAACAAGCAGAGCGGGTTTCCTCAGTTTACTGATGGTATGTGATCAAGTCACGAGATAGATTATAATCAAGCAAAACAATACTGCTCTTTCAGATTCCACTGGGCAGTCGTATGTTACAAACTCGTACTGGCAGTAATGGATCTTATTCAAGAACTATTCAGAAATGCTACGTTTTTATTGTCATTTTCGTAGAACGGGGTTTACCTCGGGTATTGAATTAGTCCTTGGTTGAATGTTTCTAACGAGTATGATGTATGAATACTTCTGAATAAGCGCTTTATTTCGCATTCATTATTCTCAAAATTATACCATTTCCTCTACAAAGATTTTTCTGATTTTACTGATTAGCGATGGGAAATCTTTTTTAGAGACAAAGCACGAGGTCGGGGCGGGGGCTGACGCTGCTGTTGGGTAATTAACGTGTGTTTTATGGCCATTTGCACACAGCACGGAAACACACGCAGTCAGAATTGTATTCGCCCAGTTGGACCACGCCAAGGCGCCCAGGCCAAACAGAATGCAATGAAGGATTAAAATAAGAAAGATGTGCAAATAAAATATTTTACAAACGGACAACGAGGACAACTTTGCCAGCGGTGGGCGACCTGAATGGTGGCATCATGAAAGGGGGTGGGGACGGCTATAGCCAGGCTTTGTGCCAGTCTGGAATGATTTGGCCTGTGGGTGGGGGGCAGGTGACGGTCCGAAATGCGAACGGAACATGTCGATGGAGCGAGCGACGCCTGGGCAAACAATGGCAGCCAGACTCCCTGCCTCTGGCCTTTACTGCGACTCCGTCTCTCCGTGTAGCTCTAGCTCGGCATGGAGCATTGTCAAAATAAATCAATCGGTTTTATGTTTGTTTCTGGAATTTTTGTTTGCTGTTTTGTTACTTTGTTGCCGTCGTCGGCGTCAGGAAGCGGCAGCCTGCGCAGCTCTGGCAAGGGGTGCAAGGGGTGCAAGTGGCTGCTGGCAGCGCCAGCTTGTGGTGGCATAAATCAGTTGGCCGTTGGACGCATTTATGAAAGGATAAGCCACACACACACACACACACCCATACACACACACGAAGCGCAGCTCATAAAAATGCATAAGTTAAAAATAGTGTAAATAAAAATACAAATTTTGTGAGGCAACCTGCCCCGCCTCCCGTACCTCCGCCTCGATGGGGACACACGCTGATCTGGTTCCCCATTTTGATTTATCTCAAAGGGAATTATGATGTCTCAAAAGTTGCAGCGGGCAACATTAAAATGCCACTGACGCCATCGGAGGCAGTCGGGAGCATCAGGACTGGGTCCTCATAATCGTTCAAGCTTCCCCATCCGGCACAAAACTTGAGCTTTGCGGCCGGGCACAGCACTGTGCGAAGGGTGGGGCGGCGGGTGAGAAAGGGGGCAGGGGTACAAAAGTTTTGGTGCTGCTGCGTTTTCTTTGGCCCGTTCTGCAGGACGTCTAAAGTGATTTCCTTTTAGTATTTTCAAAAAGTTTCACCAAAGGTGTTTACTTACCCACACACTCGGACACACACATACCCTGCATGTCCCTGGAAGTACAGTCCTATGCAATGCCCTGCGTCTCTAATGAAGCAGATTCCGAAGCGCATTTGCGTCCTCAGCCGCAACTCTTTTAATCCCTAATAACTTTTAAGCAAGTGACTTTGCGCACACAAAATGTCCAAATTCATCATCCTCACACAGGATGTGCAGAGTTTTCCTGGGTAGCCTGGACAGAGGGATTTCAGCTTTCATGTTGAGCCCGTGGACTTAGACCTAAAGTTATTTCACACATGTACAGAGATACACACACACACCCACATCATTAGCAAATTAGAAATTTTAGAAGGAAGATGAGATGCGCATTGTAAATTAAATAATATTGAATAATGAGAAGATGATAAATGATATAAAATAATAACAAATAAAAAATAAATACAAAATTAATATTGCATATTAAAAATTATTTCTTTTTTGGCATAAAAAAAATAAAAAATAAAAATACATAAAATTAGTTGGTAAAGGGAATTTCCATTAATATTTGTGATTATACTTCCGCATCATAATTTCAAACAAGTTTTGTTTCTTAAAATAATGAACATTTTAGTCAATCTAGTCACATACGCAAAATTCAAAAAGTGAACGAGTCTGGAACAGGGTTTTTAGAAATCAGTTTTGTTCTTACGCTCAGGCCCAACACATCACTTTCGGTTTTCGAAATATTTCAAATTTCCTTTCAGTTTTAAATTTTCAAAATTATGGAGACCTATGGAATGGCAGCTCCGGACAATGACACTGCGATTGATGTGCGTATAAAAACTCTTGTGCATTGCTTTTGGCTCAATAATCGAACGTTTCTTTGCAGTGCTATCATCAGTACGTGGCCCAAACTGGTTACAGATGCGAACGACCTGAAGATGGGGATCACATGAGAGGCGACAGTTTTACACAGAACACCCAACACGATTGGTATCCCCAGAGGTCTAACAACTATCAGAATGATTCGGCTGCTTACGCCGGTAATTACCGGCCAACAAGACTCGGCATGGGAAATCGAAGATACAACTCCCGCAATGGATTATAGTGAGTAGCGCTTGAAATCGGTGCAACAAGCTATGTATATACTCCCTTTGTTCACAGTGATCACAGTAATCACAGTGCACCCATGGAAATGCGCGGGGGAGGAGGTGGTGGAGACAACTACTATTCATTACGTGGTAAGGCAAAATAAGTGTTTACCTATATTATATAATACGAATACTCTACAGGTTTCGGAAACTATGGGCACCCCGTTGACCGACCAACTACGCGCCGAAACAGTTGGTTCTGAAATCTAACTCGTTTGTTGCAATCGGAGTTCAATACCAAAGCGCTGCCGGGTGAGCCAAAAATCAATACTAATTGAAATAGCTAATCACATTTGGCTTTTGTTCAACAGAAGTTCAAACCTTTCGACCGTCACATCTAGCGCCAATGCATTCCCAAATCGTCGGATGTTAAATGTTTATTTTTTTGGCAAATGAAATTTGAGTTAAAGAGTGTATGTAGATTAGAATATATTTGATCTTATAAGATCGACAATCTCTACAAGTATTATGTACTGGAGTAGCTTCCATTATTTTTATTTTGCCTTTAGTAAAAATTAGACAAAATAAATATATCTATACATATATGCTGATTAAAAATATTTTTATCCGAGATGTCAGCTTCAATGCGTAATAAATAAAATAAATTATAAACTATGGCATATTTGTTTCAATGGTGCAATTGAATTGGATATTTCTTAAGTGCTCTATATTTAAGTTTTAAGGTAGGTTTCAACAAAATGTTCCCAGCGCAACAAAAAAATGTTGAATCCTTTCGGCGGCCATTTAACTGAACAACGGACAGCATAGAAAGCCGAGCGTATTGTAAAGATGAGCTGGACGAGCGCCTCAAGACTAACGACAATAGTTAGATATCCTGTTTAAGGATGTCCCCGCACCCTCAGTTCGCTCATATTTAGCTTGTCGCCCGTATAGAAAGTGGCGGTGTCATAAATTAAAACTTAAACTTTTGGAAATGTCAAGTATAAAACGGTAAATCTCCGCACATATACCGAGAAGCACTCCTCCAAACCAACACACACACACACACCCGTCTGCTGGAAATGAATTGCAGCAACAGGATGGGAGAGGGGTTCGGTGGTAGCTCTTGGCCGGATGGGACGGACACCCATTGAATGCGCATGTTTTAGTTTTGGGCGGCTGGCACCAGATACAGGGAGGGGTGGGGGATTGCTGAAAAACTATACAGGGAACCAAGAAAAAGCACAACAACATAGCCAGCCAACAGCAGCAGCAGCAGCAGCAGCAACAACAACAACAAAATGAAGAATATAGGAAAACTCCACCCGTTTCACATAAATTTGGAAAAGCAAACTTACAGATTATCCGCATTTAGTTGTAAAGGTTCCACAAAATGTGTTGTATATCATTTTGCTGGCTGCTGCTGCTGCTGCTGGACTTTTGAAAGATGAAAGTTGGTCCAGGATCGCTGGTTGCTGTCGATGATTTACATTTGATTTACTTTCACTGCCTCCTCCACTTTTTGTGCATTCTAATTTTCGAAAAGTTTTGCTCATTTGCAATAAATTCTAATGCTAACGAGTGTGTATTTCACATGCCCCGCCCCCATATCTAAATTTTCTAATCATCATAAAATCTTGTTATCATTTTCATAACTCGCATACAAAAAATACAAAGAAAAAAAATAAGAACTTGACACATTAAGCGGCAAGTGTACTGAAATTTACTATTGTAAAAGTGAAAACATTTAAGTAAAATTTATGAAAATTAAAAAGCGAAACAACTTTTTGGTCATTTGAAAAATTTAATTGATCGCATAAATTCCTTGAGTGAGGGCGCCAGAGACAACAACAAAAACAGCAAAAACAATTTATGTCAATTTGCCGTGGAGTAGAGTCGAGGGTAACTGGAGACGAATGAAGTGTAACCGCGAACATAATCAAATTTCGTTGCCGCAGAGCTGTAGCATAAGTTCTTGCCCCCCTCTCCGCCCACAGTCCCAACTGACACCTGACCAGGTCTTCCTGTCGTATTTTGGGGTGTCCTTTGGCCGTGAAGTCGGGCATTGGTCGACGAAAATTGCCATCTTAATTTGAAAACAATTTTGTGGCTGGCACATTTTTTCTGGCCACATTTTCATTACTTTTTTTTTTGTTAAACAACCATTCATTTCTCTAGGGAAAATTTGTGAAAACGAGAAATCTTAAGAGTTTCCTGAATAAAACTACGAGCTAAAAATATTCAAGAAATATCCTTTCGAATGAATGAAATAGGCTTTTGATTTTCCACCAATAAAATAATAGAAATTTTGAATTATCGTTTAACTATATATTTGATATTTTGTTTATCCAATATGGGTATTTTGAATTTTAAATGATTGAATTATATATTTCTATATTATAGTATACTTATTATATACTTATACTAAACCTTTTCCAATGTAATGTGATATATATACATAAATATTTAAAATAAATATTTATTATAAAGTAGACATAAATTTTGGCAATCGTTAGCTAAAATCTCAAAATATATTTGAAAATGTTGCACATAGTTATTTAATAAATTTTGAATTAGATCCGTTTTTTTCTAGAAATGTTTTTAACTTTTTTTTACAATTTATTTTTGAAGCGCCAATTTTTATGGACACTTTGTTGGTAAATTAAGTTTCGCCGTAGACAATATTTACAAGAAAATGAATTTACTTGCGGCTAGCCGAGAAATTTTGTTGTCTCACGGAATTAAGTGAAGTTTGCCTTTTTATGAAACGATAAATTTGTGCATTTAAAGATTGTGCGGATCGGCCGGCAGGCAGGCAGTCAGACCGAATCCCTGGTTCCGAGGCATCCCGTGCAGGAAATAGATTAAACTGAGCAACACTTGCGCCGTTTGGCTTCCTTTTCCGCAGTCGCTTGTTAAATATTCAGTGTCCCCGCACGGAATCCTCCAGCGAATGCGAATCATACGCAGCTCGCCCGTTCAGTTTCGGCTCGCCCATTTGCCAAGGCTTGACAGCCAACGGCATAAACTTTTTGAATCTTATTTGTAAAAAAATGAAGCTACAGAAAACAACTCCCAGTTGTTGTTGTTGTTTTTGTTGCGGTTGGCATTTTCTTGGCCTGGCCGCGCATCGCGTAACAATTTCCGTAACCTCATAGGCCGCGCCACCCTTACCCTTACCCTTACTCGACCTCCGCTCCTCCTGCATTAAATAACTTTCAATTTGAGCCAAGTATTCGCGGCCGGCTGCCTATTAGCCGTGTGCCAGCGGACACTGACGCTGCGCTGCGTAGACCTCTTTCATTGTCGATGCGGTCGCGGGGTCAGGCCTGGGGCTCGGGGTAATACGATTTGCGCTGCAAGCATCGACAATTTGTGGACTCGGGTTCCGGTGTGTTTATTAGTTCATTTTGGACTTGCAAAATGCAAATTAGATGTCTGCCACTAGCCATGGGGATGCTCGTTTGGTTTCGACCCGATACTCGGTTTCTTGCCTGGTTGAAATAACGGAATAACTTGTAAGGGACAGTTTTGACTAAACAGGTAAATTTAATAAAATAAATACCTATTTTTACAGGATTCGTAAATTAAAACTATATTATTGATTTTGAAACGATTCAAGAAATTATAGTTTTCGAGCTAAAGAACTAAGTAGTAATTTTACATTTTATATTTAATTATGTTAAATATAATTTCTTGCTCAATCTTAGGCACTATTGCTCAATTAAATATACTTCTCAACTAAAATTAGTTGAGTAAATTAAAATTTCTGGAGAAATTAAATTTAATTTTACAAATTAAAAGAATTTTTCACAATCAC
This sequence comes from Drosophila sordidula, assembly GCA_035047465.1. NCBI lineage: Eukaryota > Metazoa > Arthropoda > Insecta > Diptera > Drosophilidae > Drosophila > Drosophila sordidula. The sequence goes on along the minus strand of JAWNPQ010000090.1, from coordinate 807,541 downwards.
TCAGGAAATGAATATATAATTATAATATACTTGAGCACCAAACAATTACTAAAGTATTTATATCTTTTAGGTAGAATTACAAAAGAATTTATGTGGATTTTATGTCGGAATAGCTTAGCTTAGCTTTTTTGGCACAACTCAATAAGGAATTGGTATAATTAGTTTAATTACTTAAGTGATTTTTGTTTAACAGCGTAATTAATTAAGTGTTTAAATTTCAGTTGTTGTATTTTCCATACTTTCCAACTCCATATTTTTTGTACAAATTCTTAGGTAAATGGGCTTTACTCTCTTAATTACTAAAGGAATTATAATTTTCTTGAAGATATAAAAATAAAAATAATTATCTGAAATTATCTGTGTAGTTGCAATTTGTCAAGTCTTGCTCAATTTCAATTATAGTAATAATTTCTATGCAATCCCGTCAAATTCAACCAGACCGCCTCAAAGGAAATTCACTCCTCCGCTTAGCCATGGTGCTACCGCAAATCACATCGCTATAATCGACTTTCTCCCTCGGCCCTTTGCCGGGCATTTCCCACCCAAAAACTACTTTATTTGTTTTGGGAATTTTGCGAATGAATGCGCATTTCAAGTTCTCTTGTACACAACCAACTGCCGACTTGCACGAACCGAAGATGAAGTTTATTTTATGGCCACCAAGCAGCCAGCGGCAGCCGAGCTGGTGAAGATCGAGTCCTTTGGCTGGCAGCTGCATCAGCGGCTGGAGGCAGGCAAGTTCCACACGTGTGTGTAATCAAATAATTTCCACCAAAAATCGAGAAATTATTGCAAGAGAATTTTTACGAATTCATTTTCAGTTTTCACAAAACCCGCCAAGGCATTTCCACCAGCAACAACAGTTGAGAAAGTTGCTCGCATTGCATGCAAAGTGGCTGCGTCGAAGGATGTGTGGATTTTCCGGCATTTTGGCGGCGCGCCCCTTTTGTTTATTTCTTTGAGATGCGGCAGCAACGAACAAATGGGCTGCCATACTTTCTTCTCTCTCCCCTGCCCGACCAACTGCCACCCGCATAGTATTTGATTGTGCAAACTAGTCGACTCCATTCGACTTTGTTTGCATGCAGTCGCAGAGTTGCATTCCAGGAGTGGGAGACGTGCAGCGGACACGGCTAAAGGACACGTGTGGAAGCGCCTGAGCCTGGCAAGAGGAGCCCCCAGCCTGGTGCTGTTGGTCGGTCGTATCAATTGTGTGTGATGGTCAAAAGTCATTTCAACAGCACTAAATTATTATTATCTTCAAGAAGTTTCACATGCTCGACAATCATCCAAATACTCTTCACCGCCCCTCCCCATAAGTCTCTTGCCATTGCAATATCGCAATCCTTTGCAGCACTCATAAAGGATGCGTTGGATTTGTGTAATGGCATGGAATGTTTTGATGTTTGCTAAAAGTTTATATTGTTTGGCAAAAAAAAAAAAAAAAAATGTATAAAATAAATAAAATTTAAGCCACAAACTGCTTAATCACATAGAGATCAACTTTTATATTTGTATCCGCATTTGTATTTGACAATTAAACAGAAATTTGTTTAATTGCCTTTAACAATATTTGAAATGCGGTCGCCTAATATAAATGTTCTTCCGTAAAATTGATTGTTTTAGAAACTTGACTTTTTAAAATTACGGCACAAAAAATCTTTTCAGAATTTAGCTGTGTAACTTATTAAAATTATATTTATGAATTAATATTTTTTTAACGTCAAGCGATTAACAAATTATTATCATTTAATGGATAGTATTATATCTGAGAACTTTTAAATTTAAGGGTATATCTCTCTCTGCCCCTCACTCTCTCTCTCTCTCTCTCTCTCTCTCTCTCTCTCTCTCTCTCTCTCTCTCTTTTGCTTCGCTAAAACCTAAATATCCCAAATATTTAAATATCCTATCAGACAAACTGTGTATTTCTATCTATTTAACAGAAATAAATATATACCAGGTTTGTTTTTTTGTTATTTCCAATGGTTATTGATAATAGAATTAAGCAACTTAGTGGCGAAATGAGCCAATTTGCTTACTTTTATTGTCCCACAGCCATTTTGTTGGTAATTATGCTTGCAACTATTTTGGTTTGGCTAATTTTTGGTAATTTTGACAATAAGCTCGTAAATTGCAATTAGTGCGTTATTTGGAGCGGCTAACCGAACCATTTGCATATCCGCAGTTTCAATTTACCAAATGGTTAGCCCCATGCATGAGCACTCAGTACTTAGTGCTTGGTACTTGGGGCCAATTACAAAGAAATCAGTTGGTGGTGGCTGTCTCGTGCTGCAATTGGCTGGTCGCACAAAAAGATTTGCCCAATTTGCTGCTGCTGCTGCTGCAAATGCAACACAACAATTTGCAAAATGAAATTGTTTTTGCCTAATGTGGCAACCAAAAAACCAAATCCAAAATCTAAGTGTCGCCTTTGACGGCTTTGCCGCTCCAGCTTTGCCACTTTCTTTGCCTGCGGTTTTCTGCAGTTGCCGCCATTCAATTCCAGGGCCTCCTCAACCCTTCTCTGCGCCGGCTAATTTGTACCCTAATATCGTTTAGTTGTTATTAGATATTTTTTTTTTAACTGCGACTTGGGTTGGTTTTTTAGGGAATGGCAGCTGCCGCTAAGTGCCGCTAATTGAAATTTTGTTTGTTGCCAGTTTTAATTGCGAGTTGACTTCTACTGTCTTCTGTCTGCTGTCTTCTGGATTTTACCCATTACCCGGTTTAATTTCTGCTTATTATTTTTTGGTGCACACAATTAAAAGCAACTGTGCTCACATTTCAAGGCAAATGCCAAGCTAACAATCAGTTCAAGATTAGATCTGGAGACATCCTAAGGAGTTGAGTTTCCAATAGAAGCTAAGTACTGTACTATATGAGGTATGAATATTATAATTAAATATGTAAATAATATAGATATAAATATATGGCATGGACATTCTGATTGCTTGGTAGTATATTTAATAGTCAGACCAATTAGTTTTCATTACGTATACTTTATATTAAATTAATTTAATTAAGCAAAACTGAACTTAACATTGAATAAATAAATAAATATTAAATATTAAATATTATTTAATTTCTTTAATCTTGCAGAATATATTAATATTCAAGAACATTTGATAATTATAGTGTAATTACACTAGTGTTACACGATTATAATCAGAAAAGTTGTTATGTAGACATATACAAATTTACCAGCACAATACAATATAGTAAAAAAAACCAATTACAATGTAATCAATAGCTAAAAAATTGATCAATTAATTTATTGATCATCTGCTAGAGTCTTGATTTTGTGGTATCTCAAAGAGAGTGGTTTTTTATTTTCAAATAAATTCATGTATAATAGTCAAATATCACATTTAAAGATATCATAGCACTGTTTTAAAGTCTGGCATTCTCTCCCTCATGTTACATTCATTAGCGCAATATTTGGGAACTTTTATACTCATTTGACTAACAGTTGTCTCGCACGAGACTTTAACTTGCATCTTGATTCTTGAAACTAGCTCTACTCGTAGCTAATTTCACTAATGAATAAACGAGTGCGAAACTCCGTCAAATAAGCAAAGGAGCCATGTGTGTAATTTTTGGCAACCGGGATGTGAAGGGTAAGACTGGTTACCTGAATATGTACATTCATATATATATATATTGTGCATATCCTTTGTCAATATTCATTATAAGAGTGCATACTTGGGGGCGTTGGACTAGCACGCGCCCAGTCATAAAGTTGGACAAACGTCTCATAAAACGTGACGATAATCATAATTGATGCTCGAGCCCATGCCAAATTGGCGTGGTCAGGCAGGTGGGGCGGAGTGGAGCTGGCTTTTGGGGGGGGGCGATTTCAAATTGTAATTTAGCTTGCCAGCTCAGCTCAGTTGAGCTCAGCAAGCGCCTCAATCCAAGTCGTCTTTGGTGGTTTTGTTGTTTTTGGCCAAATTAAGGGTAAAATTGTTAATTGAAATTTGTGTGTGCTGCGTGTGGGTGCTTGTGTGTGTCTGTGTGTATGTGTGTGTGAGGGTTAGCCAGAGATCCCATTGGCGGCTCATCCCACGCCACAGCAACTGGCAAATTTATTTGGTGTCCAGTTCTGTTGTTGTTGTTGCTGTTGAAGCAGCTGCAACATTTCCATTTTAGCCTTGCGTTTTCAGCCTTCTAATGATAAATCAATGCAACATATGGCGATGTTGGCGCAACCTTTGGCTCACATGTTGTAAATTTTAAATCAATGTTGGACACGGCACGCAGCTGCACGTGTAATTTCTTCTTTTTTTTGTTGTTTTCTTTTTATGCCGAGCGCCTAAACGCACTTCTTTGGCTCGTAAATCCTTTGGCCCGGCTTGGTTTGGTTGTCGTCGTCTTTGGCTCGAGACTCGAGACTCCACGCAATCCATTATTGTATTAATTAACAGGAACAGGATCACCAATCAGACGCTTGATTAATGATGTCACTCGCCATCGTAAATCTCGATTTGAACATGTGCAAATTTTCGAGGCAAATATATGGAGATGCGCCTCGTTGCATTGCCCAATCCGAGACTTCCATTCGGCTGCCCCCAGCTTATTGCTGTTGTCGTTGTTGTTGTGCTGCTGTAGGCGCCTTGGCCTATGCTTTGTGTGTGCTTTGGACATAATCATGCATTAGGCCAAAACACACAGTTGCACACACACACACACGCACACACATGCAAAGGGTGGGCATCATCCGGCACTTGCATCCTTCCGCCTGCTGAGGGAATGAAGTCGCAGAAGCAGCCACAACCAGTTACTGGAAAGGGGAGCAGGGGCAGGGGCAGGAGTAGGAGGCGCAGCAGGACGAGCTTGCTTGCAGCCTGCAGCTGAACGGATGCATTATGGGGCGATTGTGTGGCATCAGCCGCCTGTTGATTCCCCGAATGCAGAAATGTTGAATCCTAATTAAAGCCCTGTTTGAGTGCACTCACTGTTGAAGTTGTATAATTTATCCCAAGATTGAATTGCTAGGCTTTCTATTGTTTGGCCAAATAAGTATCCCATTGTAAAGATTGAGTAAGTATTCTAAATCAAAGAGAATTTGAATTCAAAAATAAATAATAATAAATAAAAATATTTTTATTATACACTCTACCTTTTGAAATTGGACAAAGGAGGAAAGTGACAAAGTCAATATAGGCATGTTTGCCCGTATATTAATTTAATTATCATACATATCATATATTTTCATTTATTTTAATTTCATAGACAACAAGGTTCTTCTTTTAATCAAATATACGAATTTAAAAAATTTACATAAATATTATTTTCAAATGCGCTTCGAAATAATTCAGATTAATAATAATTTGTCGAGATGCCGTAAAGTATGCTATATAAAATTGTTCTGAGTGAATTTGGAATCGGTGTTCAAAAACGATTGCAATTTCGTGATTCTGAATGAACCTGTTCATCAAATATGTGAAAAGTATCTATATAATAATATATATAATATATTACTTAAAAAAGAAGAAACATACGTAAATATTAATAGCAAGCAAGTGGATAGCAAAGTTCTGTTAAAGAAAAAAACGTATTTTTAGAGCTTTATGTAGGCCCATGGTATTAATTGCCATTCTGTGCTAAGGACAGTGGAAAATGTTGAGTTATTTTGAAATTGGTTGATCATAAATTTACGTTAATTGCGACCAGAGGAGTACTCTCAAATGCGAATAATGTGGAATTCTGATTTGGCGCATTTTGACTAATAAAGCAAAATGACTGCAGTAACCACATTTAAGGGTGAGGAGGAGAGGAGGCGGGTTTGGAAAGAGAGATAGAGAGACAGAGAGGAGAGAGGAGAGAGAAGTCAGAGGTTTTGGGTGTAGATTTGAATTGGATACCGCAGGTACTTCTAATCTTGTGTGGCCGCGATTATAAATTGTTGCGTACTTCATTTCGGCCAGAATAATAACATGAGTAATTAATTTAATGTGCCAGCGACAGGACATTGCAGTTCGTAATGGAGGGGAAAGATGGTGGGGGGGGGGGGGTATGTGGAGGGGCTGTAGATGCGCAATACAAATTAACTGATGTTTATTGCAATTCTCGCGTAAATAACAATGGCAACGGCTAAATCTATGCAGCCACATTGCTGGCAGCAGCTGCATTTGGCCCAAAATCTGGCCCAATGCAATGCAAATGGCTAAAATTATTTTGACCGCGGTACCAATTTGTAGTGGAATGCGCATACATTCATATATTTAATTCAGGCACCATTCTAACCACAGCGGTACACTGTTATTGTAATTGTAATTGTTGTTATTGTTATTGTACCTGTGGACTAAACATTGAAATCGAGTCCGCCAAAGGATACTCCTGCTGGTTGCCCATCACTTGCTTTTGGCCATTAATTTTATTATTTTTATTGTACGTTCGAACGCATGTCCTGTGAAATAAATTCGTCCTCAGTTTATGGCGCGTGAATAAATGGATGAGTGCAGCAAAACATTCATTTAACCATTTGATTGTCGCAGCGCTGCAGCTAAATAATACACATATAACTCGATACATCCAAGTACATGGCCAGATAGAATAGCATTCGAGTACACACAACTTTCAAATGACTAACAACATTTATTTAATTTTTCGCATGCCATTTGGCTTCTAAATAATTGTCGCCAATTTCGTTACCGCGACTAGACTAAATGGCGGCCACCGAAATAAGTTAATTATACGAGTGCGATTGTAAATTTATATTCATTTAATGAACGAATACATACATGGTTAAGTCCATTGATACTACGGATTTCATCTATAGCAGCTGTATCTATCAGCGAAAACTCAATGCAAAAGGTGGGAAAAAGAAAGAATAAAGACCTTACTGTATAGAAATTTCATATTAATATAAAACTACAGTTTCTTTACTGCGCTTTTAGAATTTTTTTTATTTTCTTATGAAGAGAGTTGCTGAAATCCACCTCAACAAATTACATGATCTGAACACAATATTTTTAAGTACTTAGGGTAAAAACTGCTGGTTAATGCATTAAGAAGTTATTTCAAATGAATCATAGCTGCGTGTCAATCCATGCTCCAAAAAGTATGCTATACATTAAAAAAAGTGTTCACGTGCAAATGTGCTTAAATTTTAACTAAACGTGAGGTTCTTATATTATAATATTTTATAATATTTTAAAAACGCAAAGCGCTGTCGAATGCTACTGCAAAGATAACAATTGAAACCGATATTTGTCCCTATCAATTAATATCCATTCTCGTTGGCCGAGGATGAGTAGAGTGCAGTCATTGTCAGTTTTATGAGACAGATAACTTAAAGCAAGCACCTTATTTCAGGTTTATTTACCGACCAATGTTGTGGCAGCTGTGAATAGACTTGCGTGCATGTGTATGGGTGTGTATGCCTTTGAGGGTCCGTCTGGAGTTTTGTTTATGCTGCTGTTTAATGTCCCTTTCGGTCCTTTTTCGGAGTAACAAATTGCGTCTGCAAATGTGACTCACTTTGCCATGCCGCCTCCACTTCTCGACTTCTCCACTTTACGGCGCACTTGCCGCTGTCGCTCGTTTACCGCATCGTAATGTCACTTCAACAAATCACACCAACTTGCCCCATAAATTCTTCTGTTAATTCCAATTAGGCAGCATGGCACTCAGCTGTCTTTTGCCAGTTTGGGGAAAAACGAAAGTTGATAATTGATTTTCCATGAAGAGGTATCTCTTAGGCATTTAAGTTGTTGGTATTGTTTGCAAATGGCTATTTTGAAGTCATATTGCTTTAAGTCTCAAAACTGGTTTATACTCGTTCACGAAGTAAAAAGATAAAGTGTTCGGTTTATAAATTAAAATTGACAAAACTCTTGACATCAAAAAAATGAATCGTTTTCAAGTTTGAGGGTATTTCGGGTATGGTTTGTCCTCTAGATTGACTGTGCATTTAAAATGAATTTTTCGTAAATATCTCATGTATTGCAATATTATATTTTTAATCGATTGTGGTGGTCACAATTAGCATAAAAAACAACTTTAAACCCGATTCTGAGAGGGTCAAATTTTTTGTCAAAAATCATGTCAAAATTAACAAAAAATGTTGACTCTTGGATCCATAACTCCCATATTTCAAACTGTCATAACTTGGTTAAAACTGAACCGATTTAGATGTTTGATGGCATTTTGTTCATGGTTTGTCCTCTACATTGATTCTACATTTAAAATATATGCATTAAAGAAAATAAAAATTTTTCGAATTTTTTGGTAAAAAAGCATGTACTCCCCCCTTACTTATTTTCAAAAATTTTTTTTTTAAAAATTTAGATTTGTAAATTTATATTTTTAATCGATTGTGGTGGTCACAATAAGCATAAAAAACAACTTTAAAACCGATTCTGGGGGGGTCAAATTTGTTGTCAAAAATCATGTCAAAATTGACAAAAATTTTGACATGTAAAGCTCTTGGACCCATAGCTCCCATATTTCAAACTGTCATAACTTGGTTAAAACTGAACCAATTTTCACGTTTGATGGCATGTTGTTCATGGTTTGTCCTCTACATTGATTCTACATTTAAAATATATGCATTAGAGAAAATAAAATTTTTTCGAATTTTTTGGTAAAAAAGCATGTACTCCCCCCTTACTTATTTTCGAAAAATTTTTTTTTTTAAATTTAGATTTGTAAATTTATATTTTTAATCGATTGTGGTGGTCACAATTAGCATAAAAAACAACTTTAAAACCGATTCTGGGGGGGTCAAATTTTTTGTCAAAAATCATGTCAAAATTGAGAAAAATTTTGACATGTAAAGCTCTTGGACCCATAGCTCCCATATTTCAAACTGTCATAACTTGGTTAAAACTGAACCAATTTTCACGTTTGATGGCATGTTGTTCATGGTTTGTCCTCTACATTGATTCTACATTTAAAATATATGCATTATAGAAAATAAAATTTTTTCGAACTTTTTGGTGAAAAAAGCATGTACTCCCCCCTTACTTATTTTCGAAAATTTTTTTTTTTTTAAATTTAGATTTGTAAATTTATATTTTTAATCGATTGTGGTGGTCACAATTAGCATAAAAAACAACTTTAAAACCGATTCTGGGGGGGTCAAATTTTTTGTCAAAAATCATGTCAAAATTGAGAAAAATTTTGACATGTAAAGCTCTTGGACCCATAGCTCCCATATTTCAAACTGTCATAACTTGGTTAAAACTGAACCAATTTTCACGTTTGATGGCATGTTGTTCATGGTTTGTCCGCTACATTGATTCTACATTTAAAATATATGCATTAGAGAAAATAAAATTTTTTCGAATTTTTTGGTAAAAAAGCATGTACTCCCCCCTTACTTATTTTCGAAAAATTTTTTTTTTTTAAATTTAGATTTGTAAATTTATATTTTTAATCGATTGTGGTGGTCACAATTAGCATAAAAAACAACTTTAAAACCGATTCCGGGGGGGTCAAATTTTTTGTCAAAAATCATGTCAAAATTGAGAAAAATTTTGACATGTAAAGCTCTTGGACCCATAGCTCCCATATTTCAAACTGTCATAACTTGGTTAAAACTGAACCAATTTTCACGTTTGATGGCATGTTGTTCATGGTTTGTCCTCTACATTGATTCTACATTTAAAATATATGCATTATAGAAAATAAAATTTTTTCGAATTTTTTGGTAAAAAAGCATGTACTCCCCCCTTACTTATTTTCGAAAATTTTTTTTTTTTAAATTTAGATTTGTAAATTTATATTTTTAATCGATTGTGGTGGTCACAATTAGCATAAAAAACAACTTTAAAACCGATTCTGGGGGGGTCAAATTTTTTGTCAAAAATCATGTCAAAATTGAGAAAAATTTTGACATGTAAAGCTCTTGGACCCATAGCTCCCATATTTCAAACTGTCATAACTTGGTTAAAACTGAACCAATTTTCACGTTTGATGGCATGTTGTTCATGGTTTGTCCGCTACATTGATTCTACATTTAAAATATATGCATTATAGAAAATAAAATTTTTTCGAATTTTTTGGTAAAAAAGCATGTACTCCCCCCTTACTTATTTTCGAAAAAATTTTTTTTAAAAATTTAGATTTGCAAATTTATATTTTTAATCGATTGTGGTGGTCACAATAAGCATAAGAAACAACTTTAAAACCGATTCTGGGGGGGTCAAATTTTTTGTCAAAAATCATGTCAAAATTGACAAAAATTTTGACATGTAAAGCTCTTGGACCCACAGCTCCCATATTTCAAATTGCCATAACTTGGTTAAAACTGAACCAATTTTTACGTTTGATGGCATGTTGTTCATGGTTTGTCCTCTACATTGATTCTACATTTAAAATATATGCATTATAGAAAATAAAATTTTTTCGAATTTTTTGGTAAAAAAGCATGTACTCCCCCCTTACTTATTTTCGAAAAAATTTTTTTAAAAAAATTTAGATTTGCAAATTTATATTTTTAATCGATTGTGGTGGTCACAATAAGCATAAGAAACAACTTTAAAACCGATTCTGGGGGGGTCAAATTTTTTGTCAAAAATCATGTCAAAATTGACAAAAATTTTGACATGTAAAGCTCTTGGACCCATAGCTCCCATATTTCAAACTGTCATAACTTGGTTAAAACTGAACCAATTTTCACGTTTGATGGCATGTTGTTCATGGTTTGTCCTCTACATTGATTCTACATTTAAAATATATGCATTATAGAAAATAAAATTTTTTCGAATTTTTTGGTAAAAAAGCATGTACTCCCCCCTTACTTATTTTCGAAAATTTTTTTTTTTTTAAATTTAGATTTGTAAATTTATATTTTTAATCGATTGTGGTGGTCACAATTAGCATAAAAAACAACTTTAAAACCGATTCTGGGGGGGTCAAATTTTTTGTCAAAAATCATGTCAAAATTGAGAAAAATTTTGACATGTAAAGCTCTTGGACCCATAGCTCCCATATTTCAAACTGTCATAACTTGGTTAAAACTGAACCAATTTTCACGTTTGATGGCATGTTGTTCATGGTTTGTCCGCTACATTGATTCTACATTTAAAATATATGCATTAGAGAAAATAAAATTTTTTCGAATTTTTTGGTAAAAAAGCATGTACTCCCCCCTTACTTATTTTCGAAAAATTTTTTTTTTTTAAATTTAGATTTGTAAATTTATATTTTTAATCGATTGTGGTGGTCACAATTAGCATAAAAAACAACTTTAAAACCGATTCTGGGGGGGTCAAATTTTTTGTCAAAAATCATGTCAAAATTGAGAAAAATTTTGACATGTAAAGCTCTTGGACCCATAGCTCCCATATTTCAAACTGTCATAACTTGGTTAAAACTGAACCAATTTTCACGTTTGATGGCATGTTGTTCATGGTTTGTCCTCTACATTGATTCTACATTTAAAATATATGCATTATAGAAAATAAAATTTTTTCGAATTTTTTGGTAAAAAAGCATGTACTCCCCCCTTACTTATTTTCGAAAATTTTTTTTTTTTAAATTTAGATTTGTAAATTTATATTTTTAATCGATTGTGGTGGTCACAATTAGCATAAAAAACAACTTTAAAACCGATTCTGGGGGGGTCAAATTTTTTGTCAAAAATCATGTCAAAATTGAGAAAAATTTTGACATGTAAAGCTCTTGGACCCATAGCTCCCATATTTCAAACTGTCATAACTTGGTTAAAACTGAACCAATTTTCACGTTTGATGGCATGTTGTTCATGGTTTGTCCGCTACATTGATTCTACATTTAAAATATATGCATTATAGAAAATAAAATTTTTTCGAATTTTTTGGTAAAAAAGCATGTACTCCCCCCTTACTTATTTTCGAAAAAATTTTTTTTTAAAAATTTAGATTTGCAAATTTATATTTTTAATCGATTGTGGTGGTCACAATAAGCATAAGAAACAACTTTAAAACCGATTCTGGGGGGGTCAAATTTTTTGTCAAAAATCATGTCAAAATTGACAAAAATTTTGACATGTAAAGCTCTTGGACCCACAGCTCCCATATTTCAAATTGCCATAACTTGGTTAAAACTGAACCAATTTTTACGTTTGATGGCATGTTGTTCATGGTTTGTCCTCTACATTGATTCTACATTTAAAATATATGCATTATAGAAAATAAAATTTTTTCGAATTTTTTGGTAAAAAAGCATGTACTCCCCCCTTACTTATTTTCGAAAAAATTTTTTTTAAAAAATTTAGATTTGCAAATTTATATTTTTAATCGATTGTGGTGGTCACAATAAGCATAAGAAACAACTTTAAAACCGATTCTGGGGGGGTCAAATTTTTTGTCATAAATCATGTCAAAATTGACAAAAATTTTGACATGTAAAGCTCTTGGACCCATAGCTCCCATATTTCAAACTGTCATAACTTGGTTAAAACTGAACCAATTTTCATGTTTGATGGCATGTTGTTCATGGTTTGTCCTCTACATTGATTCTACATTTAAAATATATGCATTAGAGAAAATAAAATTTTTTCGAATTTTTTGGTAAAAAAGCATGTACTCCCCCCTTACTTATTTTCAAAAAT